>OX451738.1:829426005-830676005 GCA_948472305.1 Vicia faba | reverse complement strand
AATCTCAACAACAGACTACCTTCCATAATGACAAGGTTACCATCCATTGAAGTAACAAAAATATGAACTACATACTACCTTCCATAATGACAATGCTACTATCCATTAGACTAACAAAAATCTCAAAGAAAGACTACCTTCCATAATGACAAGGCTACCATCCATTGGAGTAACAAATATCTCGACAAAAAGACTACCTTCCATAAAGACAAGGCTACCATCCTTTGGAGTAACCAAAATATCGACAATAGACTACCTTCTATAATGAAAAGGCTAGAATCCATTGGAGTAACAAAAATCTCGACAACAAACTACCTTCCATAATGAAAAGGGTACCATCCATTGGAGTAACAAAAATATCGACAACAAACTACCTTCCATAATGACAAGGCTACAATCCATTGGAGTATCAAAAATATCGACAACAAACTACCTTCCATAATTACAAGGCTACCATCCATTGGAGTAACAAAAACTCGACAATAGACTACCTTCCATAATGACAAGGTTACCATCCATTGGAATAACAAAAATCTCGACAACAGACTACCTTCCATAATGACAAGGCTACCATCCAACGAAATAACAAAAATCTCAACAACAGACTACCTTCCATAATGAAAAGGCTACCATCCATGGAGTAACAAAATTCTCGATAACAGACTACCTTCCATAATGACAAGGCTACCATCCATTGGAGTAACAAAAATCTCGACAACAGACTACCTTACATAATGACAATGCTACAATCCATTGGAGTAACAAAAATAATGAAAACACACTATGTTCCATAATGACAAGGCTACCATTCATTGGAGTAACAAAAATCTTGACAACAGACTACCTTCCATAATGACAAGGCTACCATCCATTAGACTATCAAAAATCTCGACAGCAGACTACCTTTCAAAATGACAAGGCTACCATCCATTGGAGTAACAAAAATCTCGACAACAGACTAACTTCCATAATTACAAGGCTACCATCCATGGGAGTAACAAATATCTCGACAACAAACTACCTTCCATAATGATAAGGCTATCCATACATTGGAGTAACAAAATTCTCGACAACAGACTACCTTCAATAATGACAAGGCTACAATCCATTGGAGTAACAAAAATCTCGAAAATAGACTACCTTACATAATGACAATGCTACCATCCATTGGAGTAACAAAAATATCGACAATAAACTATGTTCCATAATGACAAGGCTACCATCCATTGGAGTAACAAAAATCTCGACAACAGACTACCTTCCATAATGACAAGGCTACCATCCATTAGACCATCAAAAATCTCGACAGCAGACTACCTTTCATAATGACAAGGCTACCATCCATTGGAGTAACAAAAAATCTCGACAATAGACTAACTTCCATAATTATAAGGCTACCATCCATTGGAGTAACAAATATCTCGACAACAGACTACCTTCCATAATGATAAGGCTATCCATCCATTGGAGTAACAAAATTCTCGACAATAGACTACCTTCAATAATGACAAGGCTACCATCCAATGGAATACAGAAAATCTCAACAATAGACTACCTTCCATAATGACAAGGCTACCATCCATTGAAGTAACAATAATCTGAACTACAGACTACCTTCCATAATGGCAACGCTACCATCCATTGGACTAACAAAAATCTCAATGAAAGACTACCTTCTATAATGACAAGTCTAACATCCATTGGAGTAACAAAAATCTCGACAACAGACTAACTTCCATAATTACAAGGCTACCATCCATTGGACTATCAAAAATCTCGACAGCAGACTACCTTCCATAATGACAAGGCTACCATCCATTGAAGTATCAAAAATATCAACAACAAACTACCTTCTATAATTACAAGGCAACCATCCATTGGAGTAACAAAAATCTCGACAACAGACTACCTTGCATAATGACAATGCTACCATCCATTGGAGTAACAAAAATATTGACAACACACTATGTTCCATAATGACAAGGCTACCATCCATTGGAGTAACGGAAATCTCGACAACAAACTACCTTCCATAATGACAAGGCTACCATCCATTAGACCATCAAAAATCTCGACAGTAGACTACCTTTCATAATGACAAGGCTACCATCAATTGGAGTAACAAAAATCACGACAACAAACTAACTTCCATAATTACAAGGCTACCATCCATTGGAGTAAAAAATATCTCGACAATAGACTAACTTCCATAATGATAAGGCTACCATCCATTGGACTATCAAAATCCTCGACAACAGACAACCTTCCATAATGACAAGGCTACCATCCAATGGAATACCTAAAATCTCAACAACAGACTACCTTCCATAATGACAAGGTTACCATCCATTGAAGTAACAAAAATATGAACTACAGACTACCTTCCATAATGAAAATGCTACCATCCATTAGACTAACAAAAATCTCAAAGAAAGACTACCTTCCAAAATGACAAGGCTACCATCCATTGGAGTAACAAATATCTCGACAAAAGACTACCTTCCATAAAGACAAGGCCACCATCCTTTGGAGTAACCAAAATATCGACAATAGACTACCTTCTATAATGACAAGGCTAGAATCCATTGGAGTAACAAAAATCTCGACAACAAACTACCTTCAATAATGACAAGGCTACCATCCATTGGAGTAACCAAAATATCGATAATAGACTACCTTCTATAATGACAAGGCTAGCATCCATTGGAGTAACAAAAATCTCGACAACAAACTACCTTCCATAATGAAAAGGGTACCATCCATTGGAGTAACAAAAACTCGACAATAGACTACCTTCCATAATGACAAGGTTACCATCCATTAGAATAACAAAAATCTCGACAACAGACTACCTTCCATAATTACAAGGCTACCATCCATTGGATTAACAAAAATTCGACAACAGACTACCTTCCATAATGAGAAGGCTACCATCCATTGGAGTAACAAAATTCTCGACAACAAACTACCTTCCATAATGACAATGCTACCATCCATTGGAGTAACAAAAATATCGACAATAAACTATGTTCCATAATGACAAGGCTACCATCCATTGGAGTAACAAAAATCTCGACAACAGACTACCTTCCATAATGACAAGGCTACCATCCATTAGACCATCAAAAATCTCGACAGCAGACTACCTTTCATAATGACAAGGCTACCATCCATTGGAGTAACAAAAAATCTCGACAATAGACTAACTTCCATAATTATAAGGCTACCATCCATTGGAGTAACAAATATCTCGACAACAGACTACCTTCCATAATGATAAGGCTATCCATCCATTGGAGTAACAAAATTCTCGACAATAGACTACCTTCAATAATGACAAGGCTACCATCCAATGGAATACAGAAAATCTCAACAATAGACTACCTTCCATAATGACAAGGCTACCATCCATTGAAGTAACAAAAATCTGAACTACAGACTACCTTCCATAATGGAAACGCTACCATCCATTGGACTAACAAAAATCTCAACGAAAGACTACCTTCTATAATGACAAGTCTAACATCCATTGGAGTAACAAAAATCTCGACAACAGACTAACTTCCATAATTACAAGGCTACCATCCATTGGACTATCAAAAATCTCGACAGCAGACTACCTTCCATAATGACAAGGCTACAATCCATTGAAGTATCAAAAATATCAACAACAAACTACCTTCTATAATTACAAGGCAACCATCCATTGGAGTAACAAAAATCTCGACAACAGACTACCTTGCATAATGACAATGCTACCATCCATTGGAGTAACAAAAATATTGACAACACACTATGTTCCATAATGACAAGGCTACCATCCATTGGAGTAACGGAAATCTCGACAACAAACTACCTTCCATAATGACAAGGCTACCATCCATTAGACCATCAAAAATCTCGACAGTAGACTACCTTTCATAATGACAAGGCTACCATCAATTGGAGTAACAAAAATCTCGACAACAAACTAACTTCCATAATTACAAGGCTACCATCCATTGGAGTAAAAAATATCTCGACAATAGACTAACTTCCATAATGATAAGGCTACCATCCATTTGACTATCAAAATCCTCGACAACAGACAACCTTCCATAATGACAAGGCTACCATCCAATGGAATACCTAAAATCTCAACAACAGACTACCTTCCATAATGACAAGGTTACCATCCATTGAAGTAACAAAAATATGAACTACAGACTACCTTCCATAATGAAAATGCTACCATCCATTAGACTAACAAAAATCTCAAAGAAAGACTACCTTCCAAAATGACAAGGCTACCATCCATTGGAGTAACAAATATCTCGACAAAAGACTACCTTCCATAAAGACAAGGCCACCATCCTTTGGAGTAACCAAAATATCGACAATAGACTACCTTCTATAATGACAAGGCTAGAATCCATTGGAGTAACAAAAATCTCGACAACAAACTACCTTCAATAATGACAAGGCTACCATCCATTGGAGTAACCAAAATATCGATAATAGACTACCTTCTATAATGACAAGGCTAGCATCCATTGGAGTAACAAAAATCTCGACAACAAACTACCTTCCATAATGAAAAGGGTACCATCCATTGGAGTAACAAAAACTCGACAATAGACTACCTTCCATAATGACAAGGTTACCATCCATTAGAATAACAAAAATCTCGACAACAGACTACCTTCCATAATTACAAGGCTACCATCCATTGGATTAACAAAAATTCGACAACAGACTACCTTCCATAATGAGAAGGCTACCATCCATTGGAGTAACAAAATTCTCGACAACAAACTACCTTCCATAATGACAAGGCTACCATCCATTGGAGTAACAAAAATCTCGACAACAGACTACCTTACATAATGACAATGCTACCATCCATTGGAGTAACAAAAATATCGACAACACACTATGTTCCATAATGACAAGCCTACCATCCATTGGAGTAACAAAAATCTCGACAACAAACTACCTTCCATAATGACAAGGCCACCATCCATTAGACTATCAAAAATCTCGACAGCAGACTACCTTTCAAAATGACAAGGCTACCATCCATTGGAGTAACAAAAATCTCGACAACAGACTAACTTTCGTAATTACAAGGCTACCATCCATTGGAGTAACAAATATCTCGACAACAGACTACCTTCCATAATGATAAGGCTATCCATCCATTGGAGTAACAAAATTCTCGACAATAGACTACCTTCAATAATGACAAGGCTACAATCCATTGGAGTAACAAAAATCTCGAAAACAGACTACCTTACATAATGACAATGCTACCATCCATTGGAGTAACAAAAATATCGACAATAAACTATGTTCCATAATGACAAGGCTACCATTCATTGGAGTAACAAAAATCTCGACAACATACTACCTTCCATAATGACAAGGATACCATCCATTAGACCATCAAAATCTCGACAGCAGACTAGCTTTCATAATGACAAGGCTACCATCCATTGGAGTAACAAAAATCTCGACAACAGACTAACTTCCATAATTATAAGGCTACCATCCATTGGAGTAACAAATATCTTGACAACAGACTAACTTCCATAATAATAAGTCTACCATCCATTGGACTATCAAAATCCTCGACAACAGACTACCTTCCATAATGACAAGGCTACCATCCAATGGAATACCAAAAATCTCAACAAAAGGCTACCTTCCATAATGACAAGGCTACCATCCATTGGAGTAACAAAAATCTGAACTACAGACTACCTTCCATAATGACAACGCTACCATCCATTGGACTAACAAAAATCTCAACGAAAGACTACCTTCCATAATGACAAGTCTAACATCCATTGGAGTAACAAAAATCTCGACAACAGACTAACTTCCATAATTACAAGGCTACCATCCATTGGACTATCAAAAATCTTGACAGCAGACTACCTTCCATAATGACAAGGCTACCATCCATTGGAGTATCAAAAATATCAACAAGAAACTACCTTCCATAATTACAAGGCTACCATCCATTGGAGTAACAAAAACTCGACAACAGACTACCTTCCATAATGACAAGGTTACCATCCATTGTAATAACAAAAATCTCGATAATAGACTACCTTCCATATTGACAAGGCTACCATCCAACGAAATAACAAAAATCTCGACAAATGACTACCTTCCATAATGAGAAAGCTACCATCCATTGGAGTAACAAAATTCTCGACAACAGACTAATTTCCATAATGACAAGGCTACCATCCATTGGAGTAACAAAAATCTCGACAACAGACTACCTTACATAATGACAATGCTACCATCCATTGGAGTAACAAAAATATCGACAACAAAATATGTTCCATAATGACAACGCTACCATCCATTGGAGTCACAAAAATCTCGACAACAGACTACCTTCCATAATGACAAGGCTACCATCCATTAGACAATCAAAAATCTCGACAGCAGACTTCCTTTCATAATGACAAGGCTACCATCCATTAGAGTTACAAAAATCTCGACAACAGACTAACTTCCATAATTACAAGGCTACCATCCATTGGAGTAACAAATATCTCAACAACAGACTACCTTCCATAATAATAAGGCTACCATCCATTGGAGTATTAAAAATATCGACAACAAACTACCTTCAATAATGACAAGGCTACCATCCATTGGAGTAACAAAAATCTCGACATCAGACTACCTTACATAATGACAATGCTACCATCCATTGGAGTAACAAAAATATCGACAACAAACTATGTTCCGTAATGACAAGGCTACCATCCATTGGAGTAACAAAAATCTCGACAACAGACTACCTTCCATAATAACAAGGCTACCATCCATTAGACCATTAAAAATCTTGACAGCAGACTACCTTTCATAATGACAAGGCTACCATCCATTGGAGTTACAAAAATTTCGACAACAGACTAACTTCCATAATTAAAAGGCTACCATCCATTGGAGTAACAAATATCTCACAACAGACTAACTTCCATAATGATAAGGCTACCATCCATTGGACTATCAAAATCCTCGACAACAGACTACCTTCCATAATGACAAGGCTACCATCCAATGGAATACCAAAAATCTCAACAACAGAATACCTTCCATAATGACAAGGCTACCATCCATTGGAGTAACAAAAATCTGAAGTACAGACTACCTTCCATAATGACAACGCTACCATTCATTGGACTAACAAAAATCTCAACGAAAGACTACCTTCCATAATGACAACACTACCTTCCATAATGACAACGCTACCATCCATTGGAGTAACAAAAATCTCGAGAACAGACTAACTTCCCTAATTACAAGGCTACCATCCATTGGAGTAACAAATATCTCAACAAAAGACTACCTTCCATAATGACAAGGCTACCATCCATTGGAGTAACAAAAATATCGATAATAAACTACCTTCTATAATGACAAGGCTAGCATCCATTGGAGTAACAAAAATCTCGACAATAAACTACCTTCCATAATGAAAATGGTACCATCCATTGGAGTAACAAAAATATCGACAACAAACTACCTTCCATAATGACAAGGCTACCATCCATTAGAGTATTAAAAATATCAATAACAAACTACATTCCATAATTACAAGGCTACCATCCATTGGAGTAAAAAAAACTCGACAATAAATTACCTTCCATAATGACAAGGTTACCATCCATTGGAATAACAAAAATCTCGACAACAGACTACCTTCCATAATAAGAAGGCTACCATCCAACGAAATAACAAAAATCTCGACAACAGACTACCTTCCATAATGAGATGGCTACCATCCATTGGAGTAAAAAAACTCTCGACAACAGACTACCTTCCATAATGACAAGGCTACCATCCATTGGAGTAACAAAAATCTCGACAACAGACTACCTTACATAATGACAATTCTGCCATCCATTGTAGCAACAAAAATATCGACAAAAAACTACGTTCCGTAATGACAAGGCTACCATCCATTGGAGTAACAAAAATATCGATAACAAACTACCTTCCATAATGACAAGGCTACCATCCATTAGACCATTAAAAATCTTGACATCAGACTACCTTTCATAATGACAAGGCTACCATCCATTGGAGTTACAAAAATATTGACAACAGACTAACTTCCATAATTACAAGGCTACCATCCATTGGAGTAACAAATATCTCACAACAGACTAACTACCATAATGATAAGGCTACCATCCATTGGACTATCAAAATCCTCGACAACAGACTAACTTCCATAATGACAAGGCTACCATCCAATGGAATACCAAAAATCTCAACAACAGACTACCTTCCATAATGACAAGGCTACCATCCATTGGAGTAACAAAAATCTGAAGTACAGACTACCTTCCATAATGATAACGCTACCATCCATTGGACTAACAAAAATATCAACGAAAGACTACCTTCCATAAGGACAAGGCTACCATCCATTGGAGTAAAAAAATTCTAGACAACAGACTACCTTCTATAATGACAAGGCTACCATCCATTGGAGTAACAAAAATCTCGACAACAGACTACCTTACATAATGACAATTCTACCATCCATTGTAGTAACAAAAATATCGACAACATACTATGTTCCATAATGACAAGGCTACCATCCATTGGAGTAACAAAAATCTCGACAACAGACTACCTTCCATAATGACAAGGCTACCATCAATTAGACTATCAAAAATCTCGACAGCAGACTACCTTTCATAATGACAAGGCTACCATCCATTGGAGTAACAAAAATCTCGAAAACAGAATAACTTCCATAATTACAATGCTACCATCCGTTGGAGTAACAAATATCTCAACAACAGACTACCTTCCATAATGATAAGGCTACCATCCATTGGACTATCAAAATCCTCGACAACAGACTACCTTCCATAATGACAAGGCTACCATCCAATGGAATACCAAAAATCTCAACAACAGACAACTTCCATAATGACAAGGCTACCATCCATTAGAGTAACAAAAATCTGAACTACAGACTACCTTCCATAATGACAAGGCTACCATCCATTGGAGTAACAAATATCTCGACAACAGACTAATTTCCATAATTACAAGGCTACCATCCATTGGAGTAACAAATATCTTGACAACAGACTACCTTCCATAATGATAAGGCTATCCATCCATTGGAGTAACAAACTTCTCGACAACAGACTACCTTCAATAATGACAAGGCTACAATCCATTGGAGTAACAAAAATCTCGAAAATAGACTACCTTACATAATGACAATGCTACCATCCATTGGAGTAACAAAAATATCGACAACAAACTACGTTCCATAATGACAAGGCTACCATCCATTGGAGTAACAAAAATCTCGACAACAGACTACGTTCCATATTGACAAGGCTACCATCCATTAGACCATCAAAAATCCCGACATTAGACTACCTTTCATAATGACAAGGCTACCATCCATTGGAGTAACAAAAATCTCGACAACAAACTAACTTCCATAATTATAAGGCTACCATCAATTGGAGTAACAAATATCTCGACAACAGACTAACTTCCATAATGATAAGGCTACCATCCATTGGACTATCAAAATCCTCGACAACAGACTACCTTCCATAATGACAAGGCTACCATCCAATGGAATACCAAAAATCTCAACAACAGACTACCATCCATTAGAGTAACAAAAATTTGAACTACAGACTACCTTCCATAATGACAACGCTACCATTCATTGGAGTAACAAAAATCTCGACAACAGACTACCTTCCATAATGACAAGGCTACCATTCATTAGACTATCAAAAATCTCGACAGCAGACTACCTTTCATAATGACAAGGCTACCATCCATTGGAGTAACAAAAATCTCGACAACAGACTAACTTCCATAATTACAAGGCTACCATCCGTTGGAGTAACAAATATCTCGACAACAGACTACCTTCCATAGTGATAAGGCTACCATCCATTGGACTATCAAAATCCTCGACAATAGACTACCTTCCATAATGACAAGGCTACCATCCATTAGACTATCAAAAATCTTGACAGCAGACTACCTTTCATAATGACAAGGCTACCATCCATTGGAGTAACAAAAATCTCGACAACAGACTAACTTCCATAATTACAAGGCTACCATCCGTTGGAGTAACAAATATCTCGACAACAGACTACCTTCCATAATGATAAGGCTACCATCCATTGGACTATCAAAATCCTCGACAACAGACTACCTTCCATAATGACAAGGCTACCATCCAATGGAATACCAAAAATCTCAACAACAGACTACTTCCATAATGACAAGGCTACCATCCATTGGAGTAACAAAAATCTGAACTACAGACTACCTTCCATAATGACAAGGCTACCATCCATTGGAGTAACAAAAATCTCGACAACAGACTAATTTCCATAATTATAAGGCTACCATCCATTGGAGTAACAAATATCTTGACAACAGACTACCTTCCATAATGATAAGGCTATCCATCCATTGGAGTAACAAAATTCTCGACAACAGACTACCTTCAATAATGACAAGGCTACAATCCATTGGAGTAACAAAAATCTCGAAAACAGACTACCTTACATAATGACAATGCTACCATCCATTGGAGTAACAAAAATATCGACAACAAACTACGTTCCATAATGACAAGGCTACCATCCATTGTAGTAACAAAAATCTCGACAACAAACTACCTTCCATAATGACAAGGCTACCATCCATTAGACCATCAAAAATCTCGACATCAGACTACCTTTCATAATGACAAGGCTACCATCCATTGGAGTAACAAAAATCTCGACAACAGACTAACTTCCATAATTATAAGGCTACCATCCATTGGACCATCAAAATCCTCGACAAGAGACTACCTTCCATAATGACAAGGCTACCATCCAATGGAATACCAAAAATCTCAACAACAGACTACCTTCCATAATGACAAGGCTACCATCCATTAGAGTAACAGAAATTTGAACTAAAGACTACCTTCCATAATGACAACGCTACCATCCATTGTACTAACAAAAATCTCAACGAAAGACTACCTTCCATAATGACAAGGCTACCATCCATTGGAGTAACAAAAATCTCGACAACAGACTAACTTCCATATTTACAAGGCTACCATCCATTAGACTATCAAAAATCTCGACAGCAGACTACCTTCCATAATGACAAGGCTACCATCCATTGGAGTATCAAAAATATCAACAACAAACTACCTTCCATAATGACAAGGCTACCATCCATTGGAGTAACAAAAATCTCGACAACAGACTACCTTCCATAATGATAAGGCTACCATCCATTGGAGTAACAAAATTCTCGACAATAGACTACCTTTAATAATGGCAAGGCTACCATCCATTGGAGTAACAAAAATCTCGACATCAGACTACCTTACATAATGACAATGCTACCATCCATTGGAGTAACAAAAATATCGATAACAAACTAGGTTTTGTAATGACAAGGCTACCATCCATTGGAGTAACAAAAATCTCGACAACAGAATACCTTCCATAATGACAAGGCTACCATCCATTGATGTAACAAAAATCCCGACAACAGACTAACTTCCATAATTACAAGGCTACCATCCATTGGAGTAACAAATATCTCGACAAAAGACTACCTTCCATAATGACAAGGCTACCATCCATTGGAGTAACCAAAATATCGACAATAGACTACCTTCTATAATGACAAGGCTAGCATCCATTGGAGTAACAAAAATCTCGACAACAAACTACCTTCCATAATGAAAAGGGTACCATCCATTGGAGTAACAAAAATATCGGCAACAAACTACCTTCCATAATGACAAGGCTACCATCCATTGGAGTATCAAAAATATCGACAACAAACTACCTTCCATAATTTAGAGGCTACCATCCATTGGAGTAACAAAAACTCGACAATAGACTACCTTCCATAATGACAAGGTTACCATCCATTGGAATAACAAAAATCTCGACAACAGACTACCTTCCATAGTGACAAGGCTACCATCCAACGAAATAACATAAATATCGACAACAGACTACCTTCCATAATGAGAAGGCTACCATCCATTGGAGTAACAAAATTATGGATAACAGACTACCTTCCATAATGACAAGGCTACCATCCATTGGAGTAACAAAAATCTCGACAACAGACTACCTTACATAATGAGAATGCTACCATCCATTGGAGTAACAAAAATATCGACAAAAAACTATGTTCCATAATGACAAGGCTACCATCCATTGGAGTAACAAAAATCTCGACAACAGACTACCTTCCATAATGACAAGGCTACCATCCATTAGACTATCAAACATCTCGACAGCAGACTACCTTTAAAAATGACAAGGCTACCATCCATTGGAGTAACAAAAATATCGACAACAAACTACTTTCCATAATAACAAGGCTACCATCCATTGGAGTATCAAAAATATCGACAACAAACTACCTTCCATAATTTCAAGGCTACCATCCATTGGATAACAAAAACTCCACAATAGACTACCTTCCATAATGACAAGGTTACCATCCATTGGAATAACAAAAATCTCGACAACAGACTACCTTCCATAGTGACAACGCTACCATCCAACGAAATAACATAAATCTCGACAACAGACTACCTTCCATAATTAGAAGGCTACCATCCATTGGAGTAACAAAATTCTCGACAACAGACTACCTTCCATAATGACAAAGCTACCATCCATTGGAGTAACAAAAATCTCGACAACAGACTACCTTACATAATGAGAATGCTACCATCCATTGGAGTAACAAAAATATCGACAACACACTATGTTCCATAATGACAAGGCTACCATCCATTGGAGTAACAAAAATCTCGACAACAGACTACCTTCCATAATGACAAGGCTACCATCCATTAGACTATCAAAAATCTCGAAAATAGACTACCTTTCAAAATGACAAGGCTACCATCCATTGGAGTAACAAAAATCTCGACAACAGACTAACTTCCATAATTATAAGGCTACCATCCATTGGAGTAACAAATATCTCGACAACAGACTACCTTCCATAATGATAAGGCTATCCATCCATTGGAGTAACAAAAATCTCGACAATAGACTACCTTACATAATGACAATTCTACCATCCATTGTAGTAACAAAAATATCGACAACACACTATGTTCCATAATGACAAGGCTACCATCCATTGGAGTAACAAAAATCTCGACAATAGACTACCTTCCATAATGACAAGGCTACCATCCATTAGACTATCAAAAATCTCGACAGCAGACTACCTTTCATAATGACAAGGCTACCATCCATTGGAGTAACAAAAATCTCGACAACAGACTAACTTCCATAATTACAAGGCTACCATCCGTTGGAGTAACAAATATCTCGACAACAGACTACCTTCCATAATGATAAGGCTACCATCCATTGGACTATCAAAATCCTCGACAACAGACTACCTTCCATAATGACAAGGCTACCATCCAATGGAATACCAAAAATCTCAACAACAGACTACCTTCCATAATGACAAGGCTACCATCCATTGGAGTAACAAAAATCCGAACTACAGACTACCTTCCATAATGACAATGGTACCATCCATTGGACTAACAAAAATCCCAATGAAAGACTACCTTCCATAACAAGAAGGCTACCATCCATTGGAGTAATAAAAATATCGACAACAGACTAACTTCCATAATTACAAGGCTACCATCCATTGGAGTAACAAATATCTCGATAAAAGACTACCTTCCATAATGACAAGGCTACCATCCATTGGAGTAACCAAAATATCGACAATAGAGTACCTTCTATAATGACAAGGCTAGCATCCATTGGAGTAACAAAAATCTCGACAACAAACTAACTTCCATAATGAAAAGGGTACCATCCATTGGAGTAACAAAAATATCGACAACAAACTACCTTCCATAATGACAAGGATACCATTCATTGGAGTATTAAAAATATCGACAACAAACTACCTTCAATAATGACAAGGCCACCATCCATTGGAGTAAGAAAAATCTCGACATCAGACTACCTTACATAATGACAATGCTACCATCCATTGGAGTAACAAAAATATCGACAACAAACTACGTTCCGTAATGACAAGTCTACCATCCATTGGAGTAACAAAAATCTCGACAACAAGATACCTTCCATAATGACAAGGCAACCATCCATTAGACCATTAAAAATCTCGATAGCAGACTACCTTTCATAATGACAAGGCTACCAACCATTGGAGTAACAAAAATCTCGACAACAGACTAACTTCCATAATTACAAGGCTACCATCCATTGGAGTAACAAATATCTCGACAACAGACTAACTTCCATAATGATAAGGCTACCATCCATTGGACTATCAAAATCCTCGACAACAGACTACCTTCCATGATGACAAGGCTACCATCCAATGGAATACCAAAAATATCAACAACAGACTACCTTCCATAATGACAAGGCTACCATCCATTGGAGTAACAAAAATCTGAACTACAGACTACCTTCCATAATGACAACGCTACCATCCATTGGACTGACAAAAATCTCAACAAAAGACTACCTTCCATAAGGACAAGGCTACCATCCATTGGAGTAACAAAAATCTCGACAACAGACTAACATCCATAATTACAAGGCTACTATCCATTGGAGTAACAAATATCTCGACAAAAGTTTACCTTCCATAATTACAAGGCTACCATCCATTGGAGTAACAAAAATCTCGACAACAAACTACCTTCCATAATGAAAAGGGTACCATCCTTTGGAGTAACAAAAATATCGACAACAAACTACCTTCCATAAAGACAAGGCTACCATCCATTGGAGTATTAAAAATATCGACAACAAACTACCTTCCATAATTACATGGCTACCATCCATTGGAGTAACAAATACTCGACAACAGACTACCTTCCATAATGACAAGGTTACCATCCATTGGAATAACAAAAATCTCGACAACAGATTACCTTCCATAATGACAAGGCTACCATCCAACGAAATAACAAAAATCTCGACAATAGACTACCTTCCATAATGAAAAGGCTACCATCCATTGGAGTAACAAAATTCTCGACAACAAACTACCTTACATAATGACAATTCTACCGTCTATTGGAGTAACAAAAATATCGACAACACAATATGTTCCATAATGACAAGGCTACCATCCATTGGAGTAACAAAAATCTCGACAACAGACTACCTTCCATAATGACAATGCTACCATCCATTAGACTATCAAAAATCTCGACAGCAGACTACCTTTCATAATGACAAGGCTACCATCCATTGGAGTAACAAAAAACTCGACAACAGACTAACTTCCATAATTACAAGGCTACCATCCATTGGAGTAACAAATATCTCAACAACAGACTAACTTCCATAATGATAAGGCTACCATCCATTGGACTATCAAAATCCTCAACAACAGACTACCTTCCATAATGACAAGGCTACCATCCAATGGAATACCAAAAATATCAACAACAGACTACCTTCCATAATGACAAGGCTACCATCCATTGGAGTAACAAAAATCTGAACTACAGACTACCTTCCATAATGACAACGCTACCATCCATTCGACTGACAAAAATCTCAACAAAAGACTACCTTCCATAATGATAAGGCTACCATCCATTGGAGTAACCAAAATATCGACAATAGAGTACCTTCTATAATGACAGGGCTAGCATCCATTTGAGTAACAAAAATCTCGACAACAAACTAACTTCCATAATGAAAAGGGTACCATCTATTTGAGTAACAAAAATATCGACAACAAACTACCTTCCATAATGACAAGGCTACCATCCAATGGAGTAAGAAAAATCTCGACATCAGATTACCTTACATAATGACAATGCTACCATCCATTGGAGTAACAAAAATATCGACAACAAACTATGTTCCGTAATGACAAGTCTACCATCCATTGGAGTAACAAAAATCTCGACAATAAATTACCTTCCATAATGACAACGCAACCATCCATTAAACCATTAAAAATCTCGATAGCAGACTACCTTTCATAATGACAAGGCTACCATCCATTGGAGTAACAAAAATCTCGACAACAGACTAACTTCCATAATTACAAGGCTACCATCCATTGGAGTAACAAATATCTCGACAACAGACTACCTTCCATAATGACAAGGCTACCATCCAATGGAATACCAAAAATATCAACAACAGACTACCTTCCATAATGACAAGGCTACCATCCATTGGAGTAACAAAAATCTGAACTACAGACTACCTTCCATAATGACAACGCTACCATCAATTGGACTGACAAAAATCTCAACAAAAGACTACCTTCCATAAAGACAAGGCTACCATCCATTGGAGTAACAAAAATCTTGACAACAGACTAACATCCATAATTACAAGGCTACCATCCATTGGAGTAACAAATATCTCGACAAAAGACTACCTTCCATAATTACAAGGCTACCATCCATTGGAGTAACCAAAATATCGACAATAGACAACCTTTTATAATGACAAGGCTAGCATCCATTGGAGTAACAAAAATCTCGACAACAAACTACCTTTCATTATGAAAAGGGTACCATCCATTGGAGTAACAAAAATATCGACAACAAACTACCTTCCATAAAGACAAGGCTACCATCCATTGGAGTATTAAAAATATCGACAACAAACTACCTTCCATAATTACATGGCTACCATCCATTGGAGTAACAAAAACTCGACAACAGACTACCTTCCATAATGACAAGGTTACCATCCATTGGAATAACAAAAATCTCGACAACAGATTACCTTCCATAATGACAAGGCTACCATCCAACGAAATAACAAAAATCTCGACAACAGACTACCTTCCATAATGAGAAGGCTACCATCCATTGGAGTAAAAAAATTCTCGACAACAGACTACCTTCCATAATGACAAGGCTACCATCCATTGGAGTAACAAAATTATCGACAACAAACTACCTTACATAATGACAATTCTACCATCTATTGGAGTAACAAAAATATCGACAACACACTATGTTCCATAATGACAAGGCTACCATCCATTGGAGTAACAAAAATCTCGACAACAGACTACCTTCCATAATGACAATGCTACCATCCATTAGACTATCAAAAATCTCGACAGCAGACTACCTTTCATAATTACAAGGCTACCATCCATTGGAGTAACAAAAAACTCGAAAACAGACTAACTTCCATAATTACAAGGCTACCATCCATTGGAGTAACAAATATCTCAACAACAGATTAACTTCCATAATGATAAGGCTACCATCCATTGGACTATCAAAATCCTCGACAACAGACTACCTTCCATAATGACAAGGCTACCATCCAATGGAATACCAAAAATATCAACAACAGACTACCTTCCATAATGACAAGGCTACCATCCATTGGAGTAACAAAAATCTGAACTACAGACTACCTTCCATAAGGACAAGGCTACCATCCATTGGAGTAACAAAAATCTCGACAACAGACTAACTTCCATAATTACAAGGCTACCATCCATTGTAGTAACAAATATCTCGACAAAAGACTACCTTCCATATTGACAAGGCTACCATCCATTGGAGTAACAAAAATCTCGGCAATAGACTACCTTCCATAATGACAAGGATACCATTCATTGGAGTATTAAAAATATCGACAACAAACTACCTTCCATAATTAAAAGGGTACCATCCATTGGAGTAACAAATATATCGACATCAGACTACCTTACATAATGACAGTGCTACCATCCATTGGAGTAACAAAAATATCGACAACAAACCACCTTCCATAATTACAAGGCTACCATCCATTGGAGTAACAAAAACTCGACAAGAGACTACCTTCCATAATGACAAGGTTACCATCCATTGGAATAACAAAAATCTCGACAACAGATTACCTTCCATAATGACAAGGCTACCATCCAATGGAGTAACAAAATTCTCGACAACAGACTACCTTACATAATGACAGGGCTACAATCTATTGGAGTAACAAAAATAACGACAACATACTATGTTCCATAATGACAAGGCTACCATCCATTGGAATAACAAAAATCTCGACAACAGACTACCTTCCATAATGACAATGCTACCATCCATTAGACTATCAAAAATCTCGACAGCAGACTACCTTTCATAATGACAAGGCTACCATCCATTGGAGTAACAAAAAACTCGACAACAGACTAACTTCCATAATTACAAGGCTACCATCCATTGGAGTAACAAATATCACAACAACAAACTAACTTCCATAATGACAAGGCTACCATCCAATGGAATAACAAAAATATCAACAACAGACTACCTTCCATAATGACAAGGCTACCATCCATTGGAGTAACAAAAATCTGAACTACAGACTACCTTCCATAATGACAACGCTACCATCCATTGGACTGACAAAAATCTCAACAAAAGACTACCTTCCATAAAGACAAGGCTACCATCCATTGGAGTAACAAAAATCTTGACAACAGACTAACATCCATAATTACAAGGCTACCATCCATTGGAGTAACAAAAATCTCGACAACAGACTAACTTCCATAATTACAAGGCTACCATCCATTGGAGTAACAAATATCTCGACAACAAACTACCTTCCATAATGACAAGGCTACCATCCAATGGAATAACAAAAATATCAACAACAGACTACCTTCCATAATGACAAGGCTACCATCCATTGGAGTAACAAAAATCTGAACTACAGACTACCTTCCATAATGACAACGCTACCATCCATTGGACTGACAAAAATCTCAACAAAAGACTACCTTCCATAAAGACAAGGCTACCATCCATTGGAGTAACAAAAATCTTGACAACAGACTAACATCCATAATTACAAGGCTACCATCCATTGGAGTAACAAAAATCTCGACAACAGACTAACTTCCATAATTACAAGGCTACCAACCATTGTAGTAACAAATATCTCGACAAAAGACTACCTTCCATATTGACAAGGCTACCATCCATTGGAGTAACAAAAATCTCGGCAATAGACTACCTTCCATAATGACAAGGATACCATTCATTGGAGTATTAAAAATATCGACAACAAACTACCTTCCATAATTAAAAGGGTACCATCCATTGGAGTAACAAATATATCAACATCAGACTACATTACATAATGACAATGCTACCATCCATTGGAGTAACAAAAATATCGACAACAAACCACCTTACATAATTACAAGGCTACCATCCATTGGAGTAACAAAAACTCGACAAGAGACTACCTTCCATAATGAAAAGGTTACCATCCATTGGAATAACAAAAATCTCGACATCAGACTACATTACATAATGACAATGCTACCATCCAATGGAGTAACAAAAATATCGACAACAGACCACCTTACATAATGACAGGGCTACCATCCATTGGAGTAACAAAAATCTCGACAACAGACTACCTTCCATAATGACAATGCTACCATCCATTAGACTATCAAAAATCTCGACAGCAGACTACCTTTCATAATGACAAGGCTACCATCCATTGGAGTAACAAAAAACTCGACAACAGACTAACTTCCATAATTACAAGGCTACCATCCATTGGAGTAACAAATATCACAACAACAGACTAACTTCCATAATGATAAGGCTACCATCCATTGGACTATCAAAATCCTCGACAACAGACTACCTTCCATAATGACAAGGCTACCATCCAATGGAATACCAAAAATATCAACAACAGACTACCTTCCATAATGACAAGGCTACCATCCATTGGAGTAACAAAAATCTGAACTACAGACTACCTTCCATAATGACAACGCTACCATCCATTGGACTGACAAAAATCTCAACAAAAGACTACCTTCCATAAAGACAAGGCTACCATCCATTGGAGTAACAAAAATCTTGACAACAGACTAACATCCATAATTACAACGCTACCATCCATTGGAGTAACAAATATCTCGACAAAAGACTACCTTCCATAATTACAAGGCTACCATCCATTGGAGTAACCAAAATATCGACAATAGACAACCTTTTATAATGACAAGGCTAGCATCCATTGGAGTAACAAAAATCTCGACAACAAACTACCTTCCATTATGAAAAGGGTACCATCCATTGGAGTAACAAAAATATCGACAACAAACTACCTTCCACAAAGACAAGGCTACCATCCATTGGAGTATTAAAAATATCGACAACAAACTACCTTCCATAATTACATGGCTACCATCCATTGGAGTAACAAAAACTCGACAACAGACTACCTTCCATAATGACAAGGTTACCATCCATTGGAATAACAAAAATCTCGACAACAGATTACCTTCCATAATGACAAGGCTACCATCCAACGAAATAACAAAAATCTCGACAACAGACTACCTTCCATAATGAGAAGGCTACCATCCATTGGAGTAAAAAAATTCTCGACAACAGACTACCTTCCATAATGACAAGGCTACCATCCATTGGAGTAACAAAATTATCGACAACAAACTACCTTACATAATGACAATTCTACCATCTATTGGAGTAACAAAAATATCGACAACACACTATGTTCCATAATGACAAGGCTACCATCCATTGGAGTAACAAAAATCTCGACAACAGACTACCTTCCATAATGACAATGCTACCATCCATTAGACTATCAAAAATCTCGACAGCAGACTACCTTTCATAATTACAAGGCTACCATCCATTGGAGTAACAAAAAACTCGAAAACAGACTAACTTCCATAATTACAAGGCTACCATCCATTGGAGTAACAAATATCTCAACAACAGATTAACTTCCATAATGATAAGGCTACCATCCATTGGACTATCAAAATCCTCGACAACAGACTACCTTCCATAATGACAAGGCTACCATCCAATGGAATACAAAAAAATATCAACAACAGACTACCTTCCATAATGACAAGGCTACCATCCATTGGAGTAACAAAAATCTGAATTACAGACTACCTTCCATAATGACAACACTACCATCCATTGGACTGACAAAAATCTCAACAAAAGACTACCTTCCATAAGGACAAGGCTACCATCCATTGGAGTAACACAAATCTCGACAACAGACTAACTTCCATAATTACAAGGCTACCATCCATTGTAGTAACAAATATCTCGACAAAAGACTACCTTCCATATTGACAAGGCTACCATCCATTGGAGTAACAAAAATCTCGGCAATAGACTACCTTCCATAATGATAAGGATACCATTCATTGGAGTATTAAAAATATCGACAACAAACTACCTTCCATAATTAAAAGGGTACCATCCATTGGAGTAACAAATATATCGACATCAGACTACCTTACATAATGACAATGCTACCATCCATTGGAGTAACAAAAATATCGGCAACAAACCACCTTCCATAATTACAAGGCTACCATCCATTGGAGTAACAAAAACTCGACAAGAGACTACCTTCCATAATGACAAGGTTACCATCCATTGGAATAACAAAAATCTCGACAACAGATTACCTTCCATAATGACAAGGCTACCATCCAATGGAGTAACAAAATTCTCGACAACAGACTACCTTACATAATGACAAGGCTACCATCTATTGGAGTAACAAAAATAACGACAACAAACTATGTTCCATAATGACAAGGCTACCATCCATTGGAGTAACAAAAATCTCGACAACAGACTACCTTCCATAATGACAATGCTACCATCCATTAGACTATCAAAAATCTCGACAGCAGACTACCTTTCATAATGACAAGGCTACCATCCATTGGAGTAACAAAAAACTCGACAACAGACTAACTTCCATAATTACAAGGCTACCATCCATTGGAGTAACAAATATCTCAACAACAGACTAACTTCCATAATGATAAGGCTACCATCCATTGGACTATCAAAATCCTCGACAACAGACTACCTTCCATAATGACAAGGCTACCATCCAATGGAATACCAAAAATATCAACAACAGACTACCTTCCATAATGACAAGGCTACCATCCATTGGAGTAACAAAAATCTGAACTACAGACTACCTTCCATAATGACAACGCTACCATCCATTGGACTGACAAAAATCTCAACAAAAGACTAGCTTCCATAAGGACAAGGCTACCATCCATTGGAGTAACAAAAATCTCGACAACAGACTAACTTCCATAATTACAAGGCTACCATCCATTGTAGTAACAAATATCTCGACAAAAGACTACCTTCCATATTGACAAGGCTACCATCCATTGGAGTAACAAAAATCTCGGCAATAGACTACCTTCCATAATGACAAGGATACCATTCATTGGAGTATTAAAAATATCGACAACAAACTACCTTCCATAATTAAAAGGGTACCATCCATTGGAGTAACAAATATATCGACATCAGACTACCTTACATAATGACAATGCTACCATCCATTGGAGTAACAAAAATATCGGCAACAAACCACCTTCCATAATTACAAGGCTACCATCCATTGGAGTAACAAAAACTCGACAAGAGACTACCTTCCATAATGACAAGGTTACCATCCATTGGAATAACAAAAATCTCGACAACAGATTACCTTCCATAATGACAAGGCTACCATCCAATGGAGTAACAAAATTCTCGACAACAGACTACCTTACATAATGACAAGGCTACCATCTATTGGAGTAACAAAAATAACGACAACAAACTATGTTCCATAATGACAAGGCTACCATCCATTGGAGTAACAAAAATCTCGACAACAGACTACCTTCCATAATGACAATGCTACCATCCATTAGACTATCAAAAATCTCGACAGCAGACTACCTTTCATAATGACAAGGCTACCATCCATTGGAGTAACAAAAAACTCGACAACAGACTAACTTCCATAATTACAAGGCTACCATCCATTGGAGTAACAAATATCTCAACAACAGACTAACTTCCATAATGATAAGGCTACCATCCATTGGACTATCAAAATCCTCGACAACAGACTACCTTTCATAATGACAAGGCTACCATCCAATGGAATACCAAAAATATCAACAACAGACTACCTTCCATAATGACAAGGCTACCATCCATTGGAGTAACAAAAATCTGAACTACAGACTACCTTCCATAATGACAACGCTACCATCCATTGGACTGACAAAAATCTCAACAAAAGACTAGCTTCCATAAGGACAAGGCTACCATCCATTGGAGTAACAAAAATCTCGACAACAGACTAACTTCCATAATTACAAGGCTACCATCCATTGTAGTAACAAATATCTCGACAAAAGACTACCTTCCATATTGACAAGGCTACCATCCATTGGAGTAACAAAAATCTCGGCAATAGACTACCTTCCATAATGACAAGGATACCATTCATTGGAGTATTAAAAATATCGACAACAAACTATCTTCCATAATTAAAAGGGTACCATCCATTGGAGTAACAAATATATCGACATCAGACTACCTTACATAATGACAATGCTTCCATCCATTGGAGTTACAAAGATATCGACAACAAACTACCTTCCATAATTACAAGGCTACCATCCATTGGAGTAACAAAAACTCGACAAGAGACTACCTTCCATAATGACAAGGTTACCATCCATTGGAATAACAAAAATCTCGACAACAGATTACCTTCCATAATGACAAGGCTACCATCCAATGGAGTAACAAAATTCTCGACAACAGACTACCTTACATAATGACAAGGCTACCATCTATTGGAGTAACAAAAATATCGACAACAAACTATGTTCCATAATGACAAGGCTACCATCCATTGGAGTAACAAAAATCTCGACAACAGACTACCTTCCATAATGACAATGCTACCATCCATTAGACTATCAAAAATCTCGACAGCAGGCTACCTTTCATAATGACAAGGCTACCATCCATTGGAGTAACAAAAATCTCGACAACAGACTAACTTCCATAATTACAAGTCTACCATCCATTGGACTATCAAAATCCTCGACAACAGACTACCTTCCATAATGACAAGGCTACCATTCAATGGAATACCAAAAATCTCAACAACAGACTACCTTCCATAATGACAAGGTTACCATCCATTGGAGTAACAAAAATCTCAATGAAAGACTACCTTCCATAAGGACAAGGCTACCTTCCATTGGAGTAACAAAAATCTCGACAATAGACTAACTTCCATAATTACAAGGCTACCATCCATTGGAGTAACAAATATCTCGACAAAAGACTACCTTCCATAATGACAAGGCTACCATCCATTGGAGTAACCAAAATATCGACAATAGACTGCCTTCTATAATGACAAGGCTAGCATCCATTGGAGTAACAAAAATCTCGACAACAAACTACCTTCCATAATGAAAAGGGTACCATCCATTGGAGTAACAAAAATATCGACAACAAACTACCTTCCATAATGACAAGGATACCATTCATTGGAGTATTAAAAATATCGACAACAAACTACCTTCAATAATGACAAGGCTACCATCCATTGGAGTAACAAAAATCTCGACATTAGACTACCTTACATAATGACAATGCTACAATCCATTGGAGTAACAAAAATATCGACAACAAACTACGTTCCGTAATGACAAGTCTACCATCCATTGGAGTAACAAAAATCTCGACAACAGACTACCTTCCATAATGACAAGGCTACCATCCATTGGAGTAACAAAAATCTCGACAATAGACTAGCTTCCATAATGACAATGCTACCATCCATTGGAGTAACAAAATTCTCGACAACAGACTAACTTCCATAATGAAAAGGGTACCATCCATTGGAGTAACAAAAATATCGACAACAAACTACCTTCCATAATGACAAGGATACCATTCATTGGAGTATTAAAAATATCGACAACAAACTACCTTCAGAAATGACAAGGCTACCAACCATTGGAGTAACAAAAATCTCGACATTAGACTACCTTACATAATGACAATGCTACAATCCATTGGAATACCAAAAATCTTGACAACAGACTACCTTTCATAATGACAAGGTTACCATCCATTGGAGTAACAAAATTCTCGACAACAGACTAACTTCCATAATTACAAGGCTACCATCCATTGGAGTAACAAATATCTCAACAACAGACTAACTTCCATAATGATAAGGCTACCATCCATTGGACTATCAAAATCCTCGACAACAGACTACCTTTCATAATGACAAGGCTACCATCCAATGGAATACCAAAAATATCAACAACAGACTACCTTCCATAATGACAAGGCTACCATCCATTGGAGTAACAAAAATCTGAACTACAGACTACCTTCCATAATGACAACGCTACCATCCATTGGACTGACAAAAATCTCAACAAAAGACTAGCTTCCATAAGGACAAGGCTACCATCCATTGGAGTAACAAAAATCTCGACAACAGACTAACTTCCATAATTACAAGGCTACCATCCATTGTAGTAACAAATATCTCGACAAAAGACTACCTTCCATATTGACAAGGCTACCATCCATTGGAGTAACAAAAATCTCGGCAATAGACTACCTTCCATAATGACAAGGATACCATTCATTGGAGTATTAAAAATATCGACAACAAACTATCTTCCATAATTAAAAGGGTACCATCCATTGGAGTAACAAATATATCGACATCAGACTACCTTACATAATGACAATGCTTCCATCCATTGGAGTTACAAAGATATCGACAACAAACTACCTTCCATAATTACAAGGCTACCATCCATTGGAGTAACAAAAACTCGACAAGAGACTACCTTCCATAATGACAAGGTTACCATCCATTGGAATAACAAAAATCTCGACAACAGATTACCTTCCATAATGACAAGGCTACCATCCAATGGAGTAACAAAATTCTCGACAACAGACTACCTTACATAATGACAAGGCTACCATCTATTGGAGTAACAAAAATATCGACAACAAACTATGTTCCATAATGACAAGGCTACCATCCATTGGAGTAACAAAAATCTCGACAACAGACTACCTTCCATAATGACAATGCTACCATCCATTAGACTATCAAAAATCTCGACAGCAGGCTACCTTTCATAATGACAAGGCTACCATCCATTGGAGTAACAAAAATCTCGACAACAGACTAACTTCCATAATTACAAGTCTACCATCCATTGGACTATCAAAATCCTCGACAACAGACTACCTTCCATAATGACAAGGCTACCATCCAATGGAATACCAAAAATCTCAACAACAGACTACCTTCCATAATGACAAGGTTACCATCCATTGGAGTAACAAAAATCTCAATGAAAGACTACCTTCCATAAGGACAAGGCTACCTTCCATTGGAGTAACAAAAATCTCGACAATAGACTAACTTCCATAATTACAAGGCTACCATCCATTGGAGTAACAAATATCTCGACAAAAGACTACCTTCCATAATGACAAGGCTACCATCCATTGGAGTAACCAAAATATCGACAATAGACTGCCTTCTATAATGACAAGGCTAGCATCCATTGGAGTAACAAAAATCTCGACAACAAACTACCTTCCATAATGAAAAGGGTACCATCCATTGGAGTAACAAAAATATCGACAACAAACTACCTTCCATAATGACAAGGATACCATTCATTGGAGTATTAAAAATATCGACAACAAACTACCTTCAATAATGACAAGGCTACCATCCATTGGAGTAACAAAAATCTCGACATTAGACTACCTTACATAATGACAATGCTACAATCCATTGGAGTAACAAAAATATCGACAACAAACTACGTTCCGTAATGACAAGTCTACCATCCATTGGAGTAACAAAAATCTCGACAACAGACTACCTTCCATAATGACAAGGCTACCATCCATTGGAGTAACAAAAATCTCGACAATAGACTAGCTTCCATAATGACAATGCTACCATCCATTGGAGTAACAAAATTCTCGACAACAGACTAACTTCCATAATGAAAAGGGTACCATCCATTGGAGTAACAAAAATATCGACAACAAACTACCTTCCATAATGACAAGGATACCATTCATTGGAGTATTAAAAATATCGACAACAAACTACCTTCAGAAATGACAAGGCTACCAACCATTGGAGTAACAAAAATCTCGACATTAGACTACCTTACATAATGACAATGCTACAATCCATTGGAATACCAAAAATCTTGACAACAGACTACCTTTCATAATGACAAGGTTACCATCCATTGGAGTAACAAAATTCTCGACAACAGACTAACATCCATAATTACAAGGCTACCATCCATTGGAGTAACAAATATCTCGACAACAGACTAACTTCCATAATGATAAGGCTACCATCCATTGGACTATCAAAATCCTCAACAACAGACTACCTTCCATAATGACAAGGCTACCATCCAATGGAATACCAAAAATCTCAACAACAGACTACCTTCCATAATGACAAGGTTACCATCCATTGGAGTAACAAAAATCTGAACTACATAGTACCTTCCATAATGACAACGGTACCATCCATTGGACTAACAAAAATCTCAATGAAAGACTACCTTCCATAAGGATAAGGCTACCATCCATTGGAGTAACAAAAATATCGACAACAGAATAACTTCCATAATTACAAGGCTACCATCCATTGGAGTAACAAATATCTCGACAAAAGACTACCTTCCATAATGACTAGGCTACCATCCATTGGAGTAACCAAAATATCGATAATAGACTACCTTCTATAATGACAAGGCTAGCATCCATTGGAGTAACAAAAATCTCGACAACTAACTAACTTCCATAATGAAAAGGGTACCATCCATTGGTGTAACAAAAATATCGACAACAAACTACCTTCCATAATGACAAGGATACCATTCATTGGAGTATTAAAAATATCGACAACAAACTATCTTCCATAATTAAAAGGGTACCATCCATTGGAGTAACAAAAATCTCGACAACAGACTAACTTCCATAATTACAAGTCTACCATCCATTGGAGTAAAAAATATCTCGACAACAGACTAACTTCCATAATGATAAGGCTACCATCCATTGTACTATCAAAATCCTCGACAACAGACTACCTTCCATAATGACAAGGCTACCACCCAATGGAATACCAAAAATATCAACAACAGACTACTTCCATAATGACAAGGCTACCATCCATTGGAGTAACAAAAATATGAACTACAGACTACCTTCCATAATGAAAAGGCTACCATACATTGGAGTAACAAAAATCTCGACAACAGACTAACTTACATAATTACAAGGCTACCATCCATTGGAGTAACAAATATCTTGACAAAAGACTACCATTCATAATAACAAGGCTACCATCCATTGGAGTAACCAAAATATCGACAATAGAATACCTTCTATAATGACAAGGCTATCATCCATTAGAGTAACAAAAATCTCGACAACAAACTACCTTCCTTAATGAAAAGGGTACCATCCATTAGAGTAACAAAAATATCGACAACAAACTACCTTCCATAATGACAAGGCTACCATCCATTGGAGTATTAAAAATATCGACAACAAACTACCTTCCATAATTACAAGGCTACCATCCATTGGAGTAACAAAAACTCGACAACAGATTACCTTCCATAATGACAAGGTTACCATCAATTGGAATAACAAAAATCTCGACAAAAGACTACCTTCCATAATGACAAGGCTACCATCCAACGAAATAACAAAAATCTCGACAACAGACTACCTTCCATAATGAGAAGGCTACCATCCATTGGAGTAAAAAAATTCTCCACAACAGACTACCTTCCATAATGACAAGGCTACCATCCATTGGAGTAACAAAAATCTCGACAACAGACTACCTTACATAATGACAATGCTACCATCCATTGGAGTAACAAAAATATCGACAACACACTATGTTCCATAATGACAAGGCTACCATCCATTGGAGTACCAAAAATCTCGACAACAGACTACCTTCCATAATGACAAGGCTACCATCCATTAGACTATCAAAAATCTCGATAGCAGACTACCTTTCATAATGACAAGGCTAACATCCATTGGAGTAACAAAAATCTCGACAACAGACTAACTTCCATAATTACAAGGCTACCATCCATTGGAGTAACAAATATCTCGACAACAGACTACCTTTCATAATGATAAGGCTACCATCCATTGGACTATAATAATCCTCGACAACAGACTACCTTCCATAATGACAAGGCTACCATCCAATGGAATACCCAAAATCTCAACAACAGACTACCTTCCATAATGACAAGGCTACCATCCATTGGAGTAACAAAAATCTGAACTACAGACTACCTTCCATAATGACAACGCTACCATCCATTGGACTGACAAAAATCTCAACAAAAGACTACCTTCCATAAAGACAAGGCTACCATCCATTGGAGTAACAAAAATCTTGACAACAGACTAACATCCATAATTACAACGCTACCATCCATTGGAGTAACAAAAATCTCGACAACAGACTACCTTCCATAATGACAAGGCTACCATCCATTAGACTATCAAAAATATCGACAGCAGACTACCTTTAATAATGACAAGGCTACCATCCATTGGAGTAACAAAAATCTCGACAACAGACTAACTTCCATAATTACAAGGCTACCATCCATTGGACTATAATAATCCTCGACAACAGACTACCTTTCATAATGATAAGGCTACCATCCAAAGGACTATCAAAATCCTCGACAACAGACTAACTTCCGTAATTATAAGGCTACCATCCAATGGAATACCAAAAATCTCACCAACAAACTACTTCCATAATGACAAGGCTACCATCCATTGGAGAAACAAAAATCTGAACTACAGACTACCTTCCCTAATGACAAGGCTACCATCCATTGGAGTAACAAAAATCTCGACAATAGACTAACTTCCATAATTACAAGGTTACCATCCATTGGAGTAACAAATATATAGACAAAAGACTACGTTCCATAATGACAAGGCTAGCATCCATAAGAGTAACAAAAATCTCGACAACAAACTACCTTCCATAATGAAAAGGGTACCATCCATTAGAGTAACAAAAATATTGACAAGAAACTGCCTTCCATAATGACAAGGCTACCATCCATTGGAGTATTAAAAATATCGACAACAAACTACCTTCCATAATAACAAGGCTACCATCCATTGGAGTAACAAAAACTCGACAATAGACTACCTTCCATAATTACAAGGTTACCATCCATTGGAATAACAAAAATCTCGACAACAGACTACCTTCCATAATGAAAAGGCTACCATCCAACGAGATAACAAAAATCTCGACAACAAACTACCTTCCATAATGAGAAGGCTACCATCCATTGGAGTAAAAAAATTCTCGACAACAGACTACCTTCCATAATGACAAGGCTACCATATATTGGAGTAACAAAAATCTCGACAACAGACTACCTTACATAATGATATTTCTACCATCCATTGGAGTAACAAAAATATCGACAACACACTATGTTCCATAATGACAAGGCTACCATCCATTGGAGTAACAAAAATCTCGACAACATACTACCTTCCATAATGAGAAGGCTACCATCCATTAGACTATCAAAAATCTCGACAGCAGACTACCTTTCATAATGACAAGGCTACCATCCATTGGAGTAACAAAAATCTCGACAACATACTACCTTCCATAATGATAAGGCTACCATCCATTGGACTATCAAAATCCTCGACAACAGACTACCTTCCATAATGACAAGGCTACCATTCAATGTAATACCAAAAATCTCAACAACAGACTACTTCCATAATGACAAGGCTACCATCCATTGGAGTAACAAAAATCTGAACTACAGACTACCTTCCATAATGACAAGGCTACCATCCATTGGAGAACCAAAAATCTCGACAACAGACTAACTTCCATAATTACAATGCTACCATCCATTGGAGTAACAAATATCTCGACAAAAGACTACCTTCCATAATGACAAGGCTACCATCCATTGGAGTAACAAAAATTTGAACTACAGACTACCTTCCATAATGACAAGGTTACCATCCATTGGAATAACAAAAATCTCGACAACAGACTACCTTCCATAATGAAAAGGCTACCATCCAACGAAATAACAAAAATCTCGACAACAGACTACCTTCCATAATGAGAAGGCTACCATCCATTGGAGTAAAAAAATTCTCGACAACAGACTACCTTCCATAATGACAAGGCTACCATCCATTGGAGTAACAAAAATCTCGACAACAAACTACCTTCCATAATGAAAAGGGTACCATCCATTGGAGTAACAAAAATATCGAAAAGAAACTACCTTCCATAATGACAAGGCTACAATCCATTGGAGTATTAAAAATATCGACAACAAACTACCTTCCATAATTACAAGGCTACCATCCATTGGAGTAACAAAAACTCGACAACAAACTACCTTCCATAATGACAAGGTTACCATCCATTGGAATAACAAAAATCTTGACAACAAACTACCTTCCATAATGACAAGTCTACAATCCAACGAAATAACAAAAATCTCGACAACAGACTACCTTCCATAATGAGAAGGATACCATCCCTTGGAGTAAAAAAATTCTCGACAACAAAGTACCTTCAATAATGACAAGGCTACCATCCATTGGAGTAACAAAAATCTCGACAACAGACTACCTTCCATAATGCAAATGCTACCATCCATTGGAGTAACAAAAATATCGACAAAAGACTACCTACCATAATGACAAGGCTACCATCCATTAGACTATCAAAAATCTCGACAACAGACTACCTTTAATAATGATAAGGCTACCATCCATTGGAGTAACAAAAATCTCGACAAAAGACTAACTTCCATAATTACAAGGCTACCATCCATTAGAATAACAAATATCTCGTAAATAGACTACCTTCCATAATGATAAGTCTACCATCCATTGGACTATCAAAATCCTCGACAACAGACTACCTTCCATAATGACAAGGCTACCATTCAATGTAATACCAAAAATCTCAACAACAGACTACTTCCATAATGACAAGGCTACCATCCATTGGAGTAACAAAAATATGAACTACAAACTACCTTCCATAATGACAAGGCTACCATCCATTGGAGTAACAAAAATCTCGACAACAGACTAACTTCCATAATTACAAGGCTACCATCCATTGGAGTAACAAATATCTCGACAAAAGACTACCTTCCATAATGACAAGGCTACCATCCATTGGAGTAACCAAAATATCGACAATAGACTACGTTCTATAATGACAAGGCTAGCATCCATTGGAGTAACAAATATCTCGACAACAAACTACCTTCCATAATGAAAAAGGGTACCATCTATTGGAGTAACAAAAATATCGACAAGAAACTACCTTCCATAATGACAAGGCTACCATCCATTGGAGTATTAAAAATATCGACAACAAACTACCTTCCATAATTACAAGGCTACCATCCATTGGAGTAACAAAAACTCGACAACAGACTACCTTCCATAATGACAAGGTTACCATCCATTGGAATAACAAAAATCTCGACAAAAGACTACCTTCCTTAATGACAAGGCTACAATCCAACGAAATAACAAAAATCTCGACAACAGACTACCTTCCATAATGAGAAGGCTACCATCCCTTGGAGTAAAAAAATTCTCGACAACAGACTACTTTCCATAATGACAAGGCTACCATCCATTGGAGTAACAAAAATCTCGACAACAGACTACCTTATATAATGAAAATGCTACCATCCATTAGAGTAACAAAAATCTCGACAACAGACTACCTTCCATAATGACAAGGCTACCATCCATTAGACTATCAAAAATCTCGACAGCAGACTTCCTTTAATAATGACAAGCCTACCATCCATTGGAGTAACAAAAATCTCGACAACAGACTAACTTCCATAATTACAAGGCTACCATCCATTGGAATAACCAATATCTCGTAAATAGACTACCTTCCATAATGATAAGTCTACCATCCATTGGACTATCAAAATCCTCGACAACAGACTACCTTCCATAATGTTAAGGCTACCATCCAATGGAATACCAAAAATCTCAACAACAGACTACTTCCATAATGACAAGGCTACCATCCATTGGAGTAACAAAAATCTGAACTACAGACTACCTTCCATAATGACAAGGCTACCATCCATTGGAGTAACCAAAATATCTACAACAGACTAACTTCTATAATGACAAGGCTAGCATCCATTCGAGTAACAAAAATCTCGACAACAAACTACCTTCCATAATGAAAAGGGTAACATCCATTGGAGTAACTAAAATATCGACAACAAACTACCTTCCATAATTACAAGGCTACCATCTATTGGAGTAACAAAAACTCGACAATAGACTACCTTCCATAATGACAAGGTTACCATCCATTGGAATAACAAAAATCTCGACAACAGACTACCTTCCATAATGACAAGGCTACCATCCAAAGAAATAACAAAAATCTCGACAACAGACTACCTTCCATAATGAGAAGGCTACCATCCATTGGAGTAAAAAAATTCTCGACAACAGACTACCTTCCATAATGACAAGGCTACCATCCATTGGAGTAACAAAAATCTCGACAACAGACTACCTTACATAATGACAATGCTACCATCCATTGGAGTAACAAAAATATCGACAACACATTATGTTCCATAATGACAAGGCTACCATCCATTGGAGTAACAAAAATCTCGACAACAGACTACCTTCCATAATGACAAGGCTACGATAAATTAGACTATCAAAAATCTTGACAGCAGACTACCTTTCATAATGACAAGGCTACCATCCATTGGAGTAACAAAAATCTCGACAAAAGACTAACTTCCAAAATTACAAGGCTACCATCCATTGGAGTAACAAATATCTCGACAACAGACTAGCTTCCATAATGATAAGGCTACCTTCCATTGGACTATCAAAATCCTCGACATCAGATTACCTTCCACAATGACAAGGCTACCATCCAATGGAATACCAAAAATCTCAACAACAGACTACTTCGATAATGACAAGGCTACCATCCATTGGAGTAACAAAAATCTGAACTACAGACTACCTTCCATAATGACAAGGCTACCATCCATTGGAGTAACAAAAATCTCGACAATAGACTACCTTCCATAATTACAAGCCTACCATCCATTGGAGTAACCAATATCTCGACAAAAGACTACCTTCCATAATGGCAAGGCTACCATCCATTGGAGTAACCAAAATATCGACAATAGACTACCTTCTATAATGACAAGGCTAGCATCCATTGGAGTAACAAAAATCTCGACAACAAACTACCTTCCATAATGAAAAGGGTACCTTCCATTGGAGTAACAAAAATATCGACATGAAACTACCTTCCATAATGACAAGGATACCGTCCATTGGAGTATTAAAAATTTCGACAACAAACTACCTTCCATAATTACAAGGCTACCATCCATTGGAGTAACAAAAACTCGACAACAGATTACCTTCCATAATGACAAGGTTACCATCCATTGGAATAACAAAAATCTCGACAACAGACTACCTTCCATAATGACAAGGCTACCATCCAACGAAATAACAAAAATCTCGACAACAGACTACCTTCCACAATGAGAAGGCTACCATCCATTGGAGTAAAAAAATTCTCGACAACAGACCACCTTCCATAATGACAAGGCTACCATCCATTGGAGTAACAAAAATATCGACAACAAACTACCTTACATAATGATAATGCTACCATCCATTGGAGTAACAAAAATATCGACAACACACTGTGTTCCATAATGACAAGGCTACCATCCATTGGAGTAACAAAAATCTTGACAACAAACTACCTTCCATAATGACAAGGCTACCATCCATTAGACTATCAAAAATCTCGACACCAGACTACCTTTCACAATGACAAGGCTACCATCCATTGGAGTAACAAAAATCTCGACAACAGACTACCTTCCATAATGATAAGGCTACCATCCATTGGACTATCAAAATCCTCGACAACAAACTACCTTCCATAATGATAAGGCTACCATCCATTGGACTATCAAAATCCTCGACATCAGACTACCTTCAACAATGACAAGGCTACCATCCAATGGAATACCAAAAATCTCAACAACAGACTACTTCCATAATGACAAGGCTACCATCCATTGGAGTAACAAAATTCTGAACTACAGACTACCTTCCATAATGACAAGGCTACCATCCATTGGTGTAACAAAAATCTCGACAATAGACTACCTTCCATAATTACAAGGCTACCATCCATTGGAGTAACAAATATCTCGACAAAAGACTACCTTCCATAATGGCAAGGCTACCATCCATTGGAGTAACCAAAATATCGACAATAGACTACCTTCTATAATGACAAGGCTAGCATCCATTGGAGTAACAAAAATCTCGACAACAAACTACCTTCCATAATGAAAAGGGTACCATCCATTGGAGTAACAAAAATATCGACAAGAAACTACCTTCCATAATGACAAGGATACCGTCCATTGGAGTATTAAAAGTTTCGACAACAAACTACCTTCCATAATTACAAGGCTACCATCCATAAGAGTAACAAAAACTCGACAACAAATTACCTTCCATAATGACAAGGTTACCATCCATTGGAATAACAAAAATCTCGACAACAGACTACCTTCCATAATGACAAGGCTACCATCCAACGAAATAACAAAAATCTCGTCAACAGACTACCTTCCACAATGAGAAGGCTACCATCCATTGGAGTAAAAAAATTCTCGACAACAGACCACCTTCCATAATGACAAGGCTACCATCCAACGAAATAACAAAAATCTCGAGAACAGACTACCTTCCACAATGAGATGGCTACCATCCATTGGAGTAAAAAAATTCTCGACAACAGACCACCTTCCATAATGACAAGGCTACCATCCATTGGAGTAACAAAAATATCGACAACAGACTACCTTACATAATGACAATGCTACCATCCATTGGAGTAACAAAAATATCGACAACACACTGTGTTCCATAATGACAAGGCTACCATCCATTGGAGTAACAAAAATCTTGACAACAGATTACCTTCCATAATGACAAGGCTACCATCCATTAGACTATCAAAAATCTCGACACCAGACTACCTTTCATAATGACAAGGCTACCATTCATTGGAGTAACAAAAATCTCGACAACAGACTACCTTCCATAATGATAAGGCTACCATCCATTGGACTATCAAAATCCTCGACAACAAACTACCTTCCATAATGATAAGGCTACCATCCATTGGACTATCAAAATCCTCGACATCAGACTACCTTCCACAATGACAAGGCTACCATCCAATGGAATACCAAAAATCTCAACAACAGACTACTTCCATAATGACAAGGCTACCATCCATTGGAGTAACAAAAATCTGAACTACAGACTACCTTTCATAATGACAAGGCTACCATCCATTGGAGTAACAAAAATCTCGACAATAGACTACCTTCCATAATTACAAGGCTACCATCCATTGGAGTAACAAATATCTCGACAAAAGACTACCTTCCATAATGGCAAGGCTACCATCAATTGGAGTAACCAAAATATCGACAATAGACTACCTTCTATAATGACAAGGCTAGCATCCATTGGAGTAACAAAAATCTCGACAACAAACTACCTTCCATAATGAAAAGGGTACCATCCATTGGAGTAACAAAAATATCGACAAGAAACTACCTTCCATAATGACAAGGATACCGTCCATTGGAGTATTAAAAGTATCGACAACAAACTACCTTCCATAATTACAAGGCTACCATCCATAAGAGTAACAAAAACTCGACAACAGATTACCTTCCATAATGACAAGGTTACCATCCATTGGAATAATAAAAATCTCGACAACAGACTACCTTCCATAATGACAAGGCTACCATCCAACGAAATAACAAAAATCTCGTCAACAGACTACCTTCCACAATGAGAAGGCTACCATCCATTGGAGTAAAAAAATTCTCGACAACAGACCACCTTCCATAATGACAAGGCTATCATCCATTGGAGTAACAAAAATATCGACAATAGACTACCTTACATAATGACAATGCTACCATCCATTGGAGTAACAAAAATATCGACAACACAATGTGTTCCATAATGACAAGGCTACCATCCATTGGAGTAACAAAAATCTTGACAACAGACTACCTTCCATAATGACAAGGCTACCATCCATTAGACTATCAAAAAACTCCACACCAGACTACCTTTCATATTGACAAGGCTACCATACATTGGAGTAACAAAAATCTCGACAACAGACTACCTTCTATAATGATAAGGCTACCATCCATTGGACTATCAAAATCCTCGACAACAAACTACCTTCCATAATGACAAGGATACCATCCAACGAAATAACAAAAATCTCGACAACAGACTACCTTCCATAATGAGAAGGCTACCATCCATTGGAGTAAAAAAATTCTCGACAACAGACTACCTTCCATAATGACAAGGCTACCATCCATTGGAGTAACAAAAATCTCTACAACAGACTACCTCACATAATGACAATGCTACCATCTATTGGAGTAACAAAAATATCGACAACACACTATGTTCCATAATGACAAGGCTACCATCCATTGGAGTAAAAAAAATCTCACATCAGACTACCTTCCATAATGACAAGGCTACCATCCATTGGAGTAACAAAAATCTTGACAACAGACTACCTTCCATAATGACAAGCCTACCATCCATTAGACTATCAAAAATCTCGACACCAGACTACCTTTCATAATGACAAGGCTACCATACATTGGAGTAACAAAAATCTCGACAACAGACTACCTTCTATAATGATAAGGCTACCATCCATTGGACTATCAAAATCCTCGACAACAAACTACCTTCCATAATGACAAGGATACCATCCAACGAAATAACCAAAAATCTCGACAACAGACTACCTTCCATAATGAGAAGGCTACCATCCATTGGAGTAAAAAAATTCTCGACAACAGACTACCTTCCATAATGACAAGGCTACCATCCATTGGAGTAACAAAAATCTCTACAACAGACTACCTTACATAATGACAATGCTACCATCTATTGGAGTAACAAAAATATCGACAACACACTATGTTCCATAATGACAAGGCTACCATCCATTGGAGTAAAAAAAATCTCACATCAGACTACCTTCCATAATGACAAGGCTACCATCCATTGGAGTAACAAAAATATCGACAACAGACTAACTTCCATAATTACAAGGCTACCATCCATTGGACTATCAAAATCCTCGACAACACACTGCCTTCCATAATGACAAAGCTCTCATCCAATGGAATACCAAAAATCTCAACAACAGACTACTTCCATAATGACAAGGCTACCATCCATTGGAGTAACAAAAATCTGAACTAGAGACTACCTTCCATAATGACAAGGCTACCATCCATTGGAGTAACAAAAATCTCGACAATAGACTAACTTCCATAATTACAAGGCTACCATCCATTGGAGTAACAAATATCTCGACAAAAGACTACGTTCCATAATGACAAGGATACCATCTATTGGAGTAACCAAAATTTCGACAATAGACTACCTTCTATAATGACAAGGCTAGCATCCATTGGAGTAACAAAAATCTCGACAACAAACTACCTTCCATAATGAAAAGGGTTCCATCCATTGGAGTAACCAAAATATCGACAAGAAACTACCTTCCATAATTACAAGGCTACCATCCATTGGAGTAAAAAAAACTCGACAACAGACTACCTTCCATAATGACAAGGTTACCATCCATTGGAATAACAAAAATCTCGACAACAGACTACCTTCCATAATGACAAGGCTACCATCCAACGAAATATCAAAAATCTCGACAATAGACTACCTTCAATAATGAGAAGGCTACCAACCCTTGGAGTAAAAAAATTCTCGACGACAGACTACCTTCCATAATGACAAGGTTACCATCCATTGGAGTAACAAAAATCTCGACAACAGACTACCTTACATAATGAAAATGCTACCATCCATTGGAGTAACAAAAATATCGACAACACACTATGTTCCATAATGACAAGGATACCGTCCATTGGAGTATTAAAAGTTTCGACAACAAACTACCTTCCATAATTACAAGGCTACCATCCATAAGAGTAACAAAAACTCGACAACAAATTACCTTCCATAATGACAAGGTTACCATCCATTGGAATAACAAAAATCTCGACAACAGACTACCTTCCATAATGACAAGGCTACCATCCAACGAAATAACAAAAATCTCGTCAACAGACTACCTTCCACAATGAGAAGGCTACCATCCATTGGAGTAAAAAAATTCTCGACAACAGACCACCTTCCATAATGACAAGGCTACCATCCAACGAAATAACAAAAATCTCGACAACAGACTACCTTCCACAATGAGATGGCTACCATCCATTGGAGTAAAAAAATTCTCGACAACAGACCACCTTCCATAATGACAAGGCTACCATCCATTGGAGTAACAAAAATATCGACAACAGACTACCTTACATAATGACAATGCTACCATCCATTGGAGTAACAAAAATATCGACAACACACTGTGTTCCATAATGACAAGGCTACCATCCATTGGAGTAACAAAAATCTTGACAACAAACTACCTTCCATAATGACAAGGCTACCATCCATTAGACTATCAAAAATCTCGACACCAGACTACCTTTCATAATGACAAGGCTACCATTCATTGGAGTAACAAAAATCTCGACAACAGACTACCTTCCATAATGATAAGGCTACCATCCATTGGACTATCAAAATCCTCGACAACAAACTACCTTCCATAATGATAAGGCTACCATCCATTGGACTATCAAAATCCTCGACATCAGACTACCTTCCACAATGACAAGGCTACCATCCAATGGAATACCAAAAATCTCAACAACAGACTACTTCCATAATGACAAGGCTACCATCCATTGGAGTAACAAAAATCTGAACTACAGACTACCTTTCATAATGACAAGGCTACCATCCATTGGAGTAACAAAAATCTCGACAATAGACTACCTTCCATAATTACAAGGCTACCATCCATTGGAGTAACAAATATCTCGACAAAAGACTACCTTCCATAATGGCAAGGCTACCATCAATTGGAGTAACCAAAATATCGACAATAGACTACCTTCTATAATGACAAGGCTAGCATCCATTGGAGTAACAAAAATCTCGACAACAAACTACCTTCCATAATGAAAAGGGTACCATCCATTGGAGTAACAAAAATATCGACAAGAAACTACCTTCCATAATGACAAGGATACCGTCCATTGGAGTATTAAAAGTATCGACAACAAACTACCTTCCATAATTACAAGGCTACCATCCATAAGAGTAACAAAAACTCGACAACAGATTACCTTCCATAATGACAAGGTTACCATCCATTGGAATAATAAAAATCTCGACAACAGACTACCTTCCATAATGACAAGGCTACCATCCAACGAAATAACAAAAATCTCGTCAACAGACTACCTTCCACAATGAGAAGGCTACCATCCATTGGAGTAAAAAAATTCTCGACAACAGACCACCTTCCATAATGACAAGGCTATCATCCATTGGAGTAACAAAAATATCGACAATAGACTACCTTACATAATGACAATGCTACCATCCATTGGAGTAACAAAAATATCGACAACACACTGTGTTCCATAATGACAAGGCTACCATCCATTGGAGTAACAAAAATCTTGACAACAGACTACCTTCCATAATGACAAGGCTACCATCCATTAGACTATCAAAAAACTCCACACCAGACTACCTTTCATATTGACAAGGCTACCATACATTGGAGTAACAAAAATCTCGACAACAGACTACCTTCTATAATGATAAGGCTACCATCCATTGGACTATCAAAATCCTCGACAACAAACTACCTTCCATAATGACAAGGATACCATCCAACGAAATAACAAAAATCTCGACAACAGACTACCTTCCATAATGAGAAGGCTACCATCCATTGGAGTAAAAAAATTCTCGACAACAGACTACCTTCCATAATGACAAGGCTACCATCCATTGGAGTAACAAAAATCTCTACAACAGACTACCTCACATAATGACAATGCTACCATCTATTGGAGTAACAAAAATATCGACAACACACTATGTTCCATAATGACAAGGCTACCATCCATTGGAGTAAAAAAAATCTCACATCAGACTACCTTCCATAATGACAAGGCTACCATCCATTGGAGTAACAAAAATATCAACAACAGACTAACTTCCATAATTACAAGGCTACCATCCATTGGACTATCAAAAACCTCGACAACACACTGCCTTCCATAATGACAAAGCTCTCATCCAATGGAATACCAAAAATCTCAACAACAGACTACTTCCATAATGACAAGGCTACCATCCATTGGAGTAACAAAAATCTGAACTACAGACTACCTTTCATAATGACAAGGCTACCATCCATTGGAGTAACGAAAATCTCGACAATAGACTACCTTCCATAATTACAAGACTACCATCCATTGGAGTAACAAATATCTCGACAAAAGACTACCTTCCATAATGGCAAGGCTACCATCAATTGGAGTAACCAAAATATCGACAATAGACTACCTTCTATAATGACAAGGCTAGCATCCATTGGAGTAACAAAAATCTCGACAACAAACTACCTTCCATAATGAAAAGGGTACCATCCATTGGAGTAACAAAAATATCGACAAGAAACTACCTTCCATAATGACAAGGATACCGTCCATTGGAGTATTAAAAGTATCGACAACAAACTACCTTCCATAATTACAAGGCTACCATCCATAAGAGTAACAAAAACTCGACAACAGATTACCTTCCATAATGACAAGGTTACCATCCATTGGAATAATAAAAATCTCGACAACAGACTACCTTCCATAATGACAAGGCTACCATCCAACGAAATAACAAAAATCTCGTCAACAGACTACCTTCCACAATGAGAAGGCTACCATCCATTGGAGTAAAAAAATTCTCGACAACAGACCACCTTCCATAATGACAAGGCTATCATCCATTGGAGTAACAAAAATATCGACAATAGACTACCTTACATAATGACAATGCTACCATCCATTGGAGTAACAAAAATATCGACAACACACTGTGTTCCATAATGACAAGGCTACCATCCATTGGAGTAACAAAAATCTTGACAACAGACTACCTTCCATAATGACAAGCCTACCATCCATTAGACTATCAAAAATCTCGACACCAGACTACCTTTCATAATGACAAGGCTACCATACATTGGAGTAACAAAAATCTCGACAACAGACTACCTTCTATAATGATAAGGCTACCATCCATTGGACTATCAAAATCCTCGACAACAAACTACCTTCCATAATGACAAGGATACCATCCAACGAAATAACCAAAAATCTCGACAACAGACTACCTTCCATAATGAGAAGGCTACCATCCATTGGAGTAAAAAAATTCTCGACAACAGACTACCTTCCATAATGACAAGGCTACCATCCATTGGAGTAACAAAAATCTCTACAACAGACTACCTTACATAATGACAATGCTACCATCTATTGGAGTAACAAAAATATCGACAACACACTATGTTCCATAATGACAAGGCTACCATCCATTGGAGTAAAAAAAATCTCACATCAGACTACCTTCCATAATGACAAGGCTACCATCCATTGGAGTAACAAAAATATCGACAACAGACTAACTTCCATAATTACAAGGCTACCATCCATTGGACTATCAAAATCCTCGACAACACACTGCCTTCCATAATGACAAAGCTCTCATCCAATGGAATACCAAAAATCTCAACAACAGACTACTTCCATAATGACAAGGCTACCATCCATTGGAGTAACAAAAATCTGAACTAGAGACTACCTTCCATAATGACAAGGCTACCATCCATTGGAGTAACAAAAATCTCGACAATAGACTAACTTCCATAATTACAAGGCTACCATCCATTGGAGTAACAAATATCTCGACAAAAGACTACGTTCCATAATGACAAGGATACCATCTATTGGAGTAACCAAAATTTCGACAATAGACTACCTTCTATAATGACAAGGCTAGCATCCATTGGAGTAACAAAAATCTCGACAACAAACTACCTTCCATAATGAAAAGGGTTCCATCCATTGGAGTAACCAAAATATCGACAAGAAACTACCTTCCATAATTACAAGGCTACCATCCATTGGAGTAAAAAAAACTCGACAACAGACTACCTTCCATAATGACAAGGTTACCATCCATTGGAATAACAAAAATCTCGACAACAGACTACCTTCCATAATGACAAGGCTACCATCCAACGAAATATCAAAAATCTCGACAATAGACTACCTTCAATAATGAGAAGGCTACCAACCCTTGGAGTAAAAAAATTCTCGACGACAGACTACCTTCCATAATGACAAGGTTACCATCCATTGGAGTAACAAAAATCTCGACAACAGACTACCTTACATAATGAAAATGCTACCATCCATTGGAGTAACAAAAATATCGACAACACACTATGTTCCATAATGACAAGGCTACCATCCATTGGAGTAACAAAAATCTCGACAACAGACTACCTTCCATTAGACTATCAAAAATCTCGAGAGCAGACTACCTTTAATAATGACAAGGCTACAATCCATTGGAGTAACAAAAATCTCGACAAAAGACTAACTTCTATAATTACAAGGCTACCACCCATTGGAGTAACAAATATATCGTAAATAGACTACCTTCCATAATGATAAGGCTACCATCCATTGGACTATCAAAATCCTCAACAACAGACTACCTTCCATAATGACAAGGCTACCATCCAATGGAATACCAAAAATCTCAACAACAGACTACTTCCATAATGACAAGGCTACCATCCATTGGAGTAACAAAAATCTGAACTACATACTACCTTCCATAATGACAAGGCTACCATCCATTGGAGTAACAAAAATCTCGACAACAAACTAACTTCCATAATTACAAGGCTACCATCCATTGGAGTAACAAATATCTCGACAAAAGACTACCTTCCATAATGACAAGGTTACCATCCATTGGAGTAACCAAAATATCGACAATAGACTACCTTCTATAATGACAAGGCTAACATCCATTGGAGTAACAAAAATCTCGACATCAAACTACCTTCCATAATGAAAAGGGTACCATCCATTGGAGTAACAAAAATATCGACAACAAACTACCTTCCATAATTACAAGGCTACCATCCATTGGAGTAACAAAAACTCGACAACAGACTACCTTCCATAATGACAAGGTTACCATCCATTGGAATAACAAAAATCTCGACAACATACTACCTTCCATAATGACAAGGCTTGCATCCAAAGAAATAACAAAAATCTCGACAACAGACTACCTTCCATAATGAGAAGGCTACCATCCATTAGAGTAAAAAAATTCTCGACAACAGACTACCTTCCATAATGACAAGGCTACCATCCATTAGAGTAACAAAAATCTCGACAACAGACTACCTTACATAATGACAATGCTACCATCCATTGGAGTAACAAAAATATCGACAACACACTATGTTCCATAATGAGAAGGCTACCATCCATTGGAGTAACAAAAATCTCGACAACAAACTACTTTACATAATGACAAGGCTACCATCCATTAGACTATCAAAAATCTCGACAGCAGACTACCTTTCATAATGACAAGGCTACCATCCATTGGAGTAACAAAAATCTCGACAACAGACTAACTTCAATAATTACAAGGCTACCATCCATTGGAGTAACAAATATCTCGACAACAGACTACCTTCCATAATGATAAGGCTACCATCCATTGGAATAACAAAAATCTCGACAACTGACTACCTTCTATAATAACAAGGCTACCATCCAACGAAATAACATAAATCTCGACAACAGACTACCTTCCATAATGAGAAGGCTACCATCCCCTGGAGTAACAAAAATCTCGACAACAAACTAACTTCCATAATTACAAGGCTACCATCCATTGGAGTAACAAATATCTCGACAAAAGACTACCTTCCATAATGACAAGGCTACCATCCATTGGAGTAACCAAAATATCGACAATAGACTACCTTCTATAATGAAAAGGGTACCATCCATTGGAGTAACAAAAATATCGACAACAAACTACCTTCCATAATTACAAGGCTACCATCCATTGGAGTAACAAAAACTCGACAATAGAGTACCTTCCATAACGACAAGGTTACCATCCATTGGAATAACAAAAATCACGACAACAGACTACCTTCCATAATGACAAGGCTACTATCCAAAGAAATAACAAAAATCTCGACAACAGACTACCTTCCATAATGACAAGGCTACCATCCATTAGAGTAATAAAAATCTCGACAACAGACTACCTTACATAATGGCAATGCTACCATCCATTGAAGTAACAAAAATATCGACAACAAACTACTTTCCATAATGACAAAGCTACCATCCATTAGACTATCAAAAATCTCGACAGCAGACTACCTTTCATAATGACAAGGCTACCATCCATTGGAGTAACAAAAATCTCGACAACAGACTAACTTCCATAATTACAAGGCTACCATCCATTTGAGTAACAAATATCTCGACAACAGACTACCTTCCATAATGATAAGGCTACCATCAATTTGGACTATCAAAATCCTCGACAACAGACTACCTTCCATAATGACAACGCTACCATCCAATGGAATACCAAAAATCTCAACAACAGACTACTTCCATAATGACAAGGCTACCATCCATTGGAGTAACAAAAATCTGAACTACAGACTACCTTTCATAATGACAAGGCTACCATCCATTGGAGTAACAAATATCTCGACAAAAGACTACCTTCCATAGTGACAAGGCTACCATCATTGGAGTAACCAAAATATCGACAATAGAATACCTTCTATAATGACAAGGCTAGCATCCATTGGAGTAACAAAAATCTCGACAACAAACTACCTTCCATAATGAAAAGGGTACCATCCATTGGAGTAACCAAAATATCGACAAGAAAATACCTTCCATAATGACAAGGCTACCATCCATTGGAGTATGAAAAATATCGACAACAAACTACCTTCCATAATTACAAGGCTACCATCCATTGGAGTAACAAAAATCTCGACAACAGACTACCTTCCATAATGACAAGGTTACCATCCATTGGAATAACAAAAATCTCGACAACTGACAACCTTCCATAATAACAAGGCTACCATCCAACGAAATAACAAAAATCTCAACAACAGACTACCTTCCATAATGAGAAGGCTACCATCCCTTGGAGTAAAAAAATTCTCGACAACAGACTACCTTCCATAATGACAAGGCTACCATCCATTGGAGTAACAAAAATCTCGACAACAGACTACCTTACATAATGAAAATGCTATCATCCATTAGAGTAAAAAAAATCTCGACAACACACTATGTTCCATAATGACAAGGCTACCATCCATTGGAGTAACAAAAATCTCGACAACAGACTACCTTCCATAATGACAAGGCTACCATCCATTAGACTATCAAAAATCTCGATAGCAGACTACCTTTAATAATGACAAGGCTACCATCCATTGGAGTAAAAAAAATCTCGACAACAGACTACCTTACATAATGACAAGGCTACCATCCATTGGAGTAACAAATATCTCGTAAATAGACTACCTTCCATAATTACAAGGCTACCATCCATTGGAGTAACAAATATCTCATAAATAAGCTACCTTCCATAATGATAAGGCTACCATCCATTGGACTATCAAAATCCTCGACGACAGACTACCTTCCATAATGACAAGGCTACCATCCAATGGAATACCAAAAATCTCAACAACAGACTACATCCATAATGACAAGGCTACCATCCATTGGACTATCAAAATCCTCGACAACAAACTACCTTCCATAATGACAAGGATACCATCCAACGAAATAACCAAAAATCTCGACAACAGACTACCTTCCATAATGAGAAGGCTACCATCCATTGGAGTAAAAAAATTCTCGACAACAGACTACCTTCCATAATGACAAGGCTACCATCCATTGGAGTAACAAAAATCTCTACAACAGACTACCTTACATAATGACAATGCTACCATCTATTGGAGTAACAAAAATATCGACAACACACTATGTTCCATAATGACAAGGCTACCATCCATTGGAGTAAAAAAAATCTCACATCAGACTACCTTCCATAATGACAAGGCTACCATCCATTGGAGTAACAAAAATATCGACAACAGACTAACTTCCATAATTACAAGGCTACCATCCATTGGACTATCAAAATCCTCGACAACACACTGCCTTCCATAATGACAAAGCTCTCATCCAATGGAATACCAAAAATCTCAACAACAGACTACTTCCATAATGACAAGGCTACCATCCATTGGAGTAACAAAAATCTGAACTAGAGACTACCTTCCATAATGACAAGGCTACCATCCATTGGAGTAACAAAAATCTCGACAATAGACTAACTTCCATAATTACAAGGCTACCATCCATTGGAGTAACAAATATCTCGACAAAAGACTACGTTCCATAATGACAAGGATACCATCTATTGGAGTAACCAAAATTTCGACAATAGACTACCTTCTATAATGACAAGGCTAGCATCCATTGGAGTAACAAAAATCTCGACAACAAACTACCTTCCATAATGAAAAGGGTTCCATCCATTGGAGTAACCAAAATATCGACAAGAAACTACCTTCCATAATTACAAGGCTACCATCCATTGGAGTAAAAAAAACTCGACAACAGACTACCTTCCATAATGACAAGGTTACCATCCATTGGAATAACAAAAATCTCGACAACAGACTACCTTCCATAATGACAAGGCTACCATCCAACGAAATATCAAAAATCTCGACAATAGACTACCTTCAATAATGAGAAGGCTACCAACCCTTGGAGTAAAAAAATTCTCGACGACAGACTACCTTCCATAATGACAAGGTTACCATCCATTGGAGTAACAAAAATCTCGACAACAGACTACCTTACATAATGAAAATGCTACCATCCATTGGAGTAACAAAAATATCGACAACACACTATGTTCCATAATGACAAGGATACCGTCCATTGGAGTATTAAAAGTTTCGACAACAAACTACCTTCCATAATTACAAGGCTACCATCCATAAGAGTAACAAAAACTCGACAACAAATTACCTTCCATAATGACAAGGTTACCATCCATTGGAATAACAAAAATCTCGACAACAGACTACCTTCCATAATGACAAGGCTACCATCCAACGAAATAACAAAAATCTCGTCAACAGACTACCTTCCACAATGAGAAGGCTACCATCCATTGGAGTAAAAAAATTCTCGACAACAGACCACCTTCCATAATGACAAGGCTACCATCCAACGAAATAACAAAAATCTCGACAACAGACTACCTTCCACAATGAGATGGCTACCATCCATTGGAGTAAAAAAATTCTCGACAACAGACCACCTTCCATAATGACAAGGCTACCATCCATTGGAGTAACAAAAATATCGACAACAGACTACCTTACATAATGACAATGCTACCATCCATTGGAGTAACAAAAATATCGACAACACACTGTGTTCCATAATGACAAGGCTACCATCCATTGGAGTAACAAAAATCTTGACAACAAACTACCTTCCATAATGACAAGGCTACCATCCATTAGACTATCAAAAATCTCGACACCAGACTACCTTTCATAATGACAAGGCTACCATTCATTGGAGTAACAAAAATCTCGACAACAGACTACCTTCCATAATGATAAGGCTACCATCCATTGGACTATCAAAATCCTCGACAACAAACTACCTTCCATAATGATAAGGCTACCATCCATTGGACTATCAAAATCCTCGACATCAGACTACCTTCCACAATGACAAGGCTACCATCCAATGGAATACCAAAAATCTCAACAACAGACTACTTCCATAATGACAAGGCTACCATCCATTGGAGTAACAAAAATCTGAACTACAGACTACCTTTCATAATGACAAGGCTACCATCCATTGGAGTAACAAAAATCTCGACAATAGACTACCTTCCATAATTACAAGGCTACCATCCATTGGAGTAACAAATATCTCGACAAAAGACTACCTTCCATAATGGCAAGGCTACCATCAATTGGAGTAACCAAAATATCGACAATAGACTACCTTCTATAATGACAAGGCTAGCATCCATTGGAGTAACAAAAATCTCGACAACAAACTACCTTCCATAATGAAAAGGGTACCATCCATTGGAGTAACAAAAATATCGACAAGAAACTACCTTCCATAATGACAAGGATACCGTCCATTGGAGTATTAAAAGTATCGACAACAAACTACCTTCCATAATTACAAGGCTACCATCCATAAGAGTAACAAAAACTCGACAACAGATTACCTTCCATAATGACAAGGTTACCATCCATTGGAATAATAAAAATCTCGACAACAGACTACCTTCCATAATGACAAGGCTACCATCCAACGAAATAACAAAAATCTCGTCAACAGACTACCTTCCACAATGAGAAGGCTACCATCCATTGGAGTAAAAAAATTCTCGACAACAGACCACCTTCCATAATGACAAGGCTATCATCCATTGGAGTAACAAAAATATCGACAATAGACTACCTTACATAATGACAATGCTACCATCCATTGGAGTAACAAAAATATCGACAACACACTGTGTTCCATAATGACAAGGCTACCATCCATTGGAGTAACAAAAATCTTGACAACAGACTACCTTCCATAATGACAAGGCTACCATCCATTAGACTATCAAAAAACTCCACACCAGACTACCTTTCATATTGACAAGGCTACCATACATTGGAGTAACAAAAATCTCGACAACAGACTACCTTCTATAATGATAAGGCTACCATCCATTGGACTATCAAAATCCTCGACAACAAACTACCTTCCATAATGACAAGGATACCATCCAACGAAATAACAAAAATCTCGACAACAGACTACCTTCCATAATGAGAAGGCTACCATCCATTGGAGTAAAAAAATTCTCGACAACAGACTACCTTCCATAATGACAAGGCTACCATCCATTGGAGTAACAAAAATCTCTACAACAGACTACCTCACATAATGACAATGCTACCATCTATTGGAGTAACAAAAATATCGACAACACACTATGTTCCATAATGACAAGGCTACCATCCATTGGAGTAAAAAAAATCTCACATCAGACTACCTTCCATAATGACAAGGCTACCATCCATTGGAGTAACAAAAATATCAACAACAGACTAACTTCCATAATTACAAGGCTACCATCCATTGGACTATCAAAAACCTCGACAACACACTGCCTTCCATAATGACAAAGCTCTCATCCAATGGAATACCAAAAATCTCAACAACAGACTACTTCCATAATGACAAGGCTACCATCCATTGGAGTAACAAAAATCTGAACTACAGACTACCTTTCATAATGACAAGGCTACCATCCATTGGAGTAACGAAAATCTCGACAATAGACTACCTTCCATAATTACAAGACTACCATCCATTGGAGTAACAAATATCTCGACAAAAGACTACCTTCCATAATGGCAAGGCTACCATCAATTGGAGTAACCAAAATATCGACAATAGACTACCTTCTATAATGACAAGGCTAGCATCCATTGGAGTAACAAAAATCTCGACAACAAACTACCTTCCATAATGAAAAGGGTACCATCCATTGGAGTAACAAAAATATCGACAAGAAACTACCTTCCATAATGACAAGGATACCGTCCATTGGAGTATTAAAAGTATCGACAACAAACTACCTTCCATAATTACAAGGCTACCATCCATAAGAGTAACAAAAACTCGACAACAGATTACCTTCCATAATGACAAGGTTACCATCCATTGGAATAATAAAAATCTCGACAACAGACTACCTTCCATAATGACAAGGCTACCATCCAACGAAATAACAAAAATCTCGTCAACAGACTACCTTCCACAATGAGAAGGCTACCATCCATTGGAGTAAAAAAATTCTCGACAACAGACCACCTTCCATAATGACAAGGCTATCATCCATTGGAGTAACAAAAATATCGACAATAGACTACCTTACATAATGACAATGCTACCATCCATTGGAGTAACAAAAATATCGACAACACACTGTGTTCCATAATGACAAGGCTACCATCCATTGGAGTAACAAAAATCTTGACAACAGACTACCTTCCATAATGACAAGCCTACCATCCATTAGACTATCAAAAATCTCGACACCAGACTACCTTTCATAATGACAAGGCTACCATACATTGGAGTAACAAAAATCTCGACAACAGACTACCTTCTATAATGATAAGGCTACCATCCATTGGACTATCAAAATCCTCGACAACAAACTACCTTCCATAATGACAAGGATACCATCCAACGAAATAACCAAAAATCTCGACAACAGACTACCTTCCATAATGAGAAGGCTACCATCCATTGGAGTAAAAAAATTCTCGACAACAGACTACCTTCCATAATGACAAGGCTACCATCCATTGGAGTAACAAAAATCTCTACAACAGACTACCTTACATAATGACAATGCTACCATCTATTGGAGTAACAAAAATATCGACAACACACTATGTTCCATAATGACAAGGCTACCATCCATTGGAGTAAAAAAAATCTCACATCAGACTACCTTCCATAATGACAAGGCTACCATCCATTGGAGTAACAAAAATATCGACAACAGACTAACTTCCATAATTACAAGGCTACCATCCATTGGACTATCAAAATCCTCGACAACACACTGCCTTCCATAATGACAAAGCTCTCATCCAATGGAATACCAAAAATCTCAACAACAGACTACTTCCATAATGACAAGGCTACCATCCATTGGAGTAACAAAAATCTGAACTAGAGACTACCTTCCATAATGACAAGGCTACCATCCATTGGAGTAACAAAAATCTCGACAATAGACTAACTTCCATAATTACAAGGCTACCATCCATTGGAGTAACAAATATCTCGACAAAAGACTACGTTCCATAATGACAAGGATACCATCTATTGGAGTAACCAAAATTTCGACAATAGACTACCTTCTATAATGACAAGGCTAGCATCCATTGGAGTAACAAAAATCTCGACAACAAACTACCTTCCATAATGAAAAGGGTTCCATCCATTGGAGTAACCAAAATATCGACAAGAAACTACCTTCCATAATTACAAGGCTACCATCCATTGGAGTAAAAAAAACTCGACAACAGACTACCTTCCATAATGACAAGGTTACCATCCATTGGAATAACAAAAATCTCGACAACAGACTACCTTCCATAATGACAAGGCTACCATCCAACGAAATATCAAAAATCTCGACAATAGACTACCTTCAATAATGAGAAGGCTACCAACCCTTGGAGTAAAAAAATTCTCGACGACAGACTACCTTCCATAATGACAAGGTTACCATCCATTGGAGTAACAAAAATCTCGACAACAGACTACCTTACATAATGAAAATGCTACCATCCATTGGAGTAACAAAAATATCGACAACACACTATGTTCCATAATGACAAGGCTACCATCCATTGGAGTAACAAAAATCTCGACAACAGACTACCTTCCATTAGACTATCAAAAATCTCGAGAGCAGACTACCTTTAATAATGACAAGGCTACAATCCATTGGAGTAACAAAAATCTCGACAAAAGACTAACTTCTATAATTACAAGGCTACCACCCATTGGAGTAACAAATATATCGTAAATAGACTACCTTCCATAATGATAAGGCTACCATCCATTGGACTATCAAAATCCTCAACAACAGACTACCTTCCATAATGACAAGGCTACCATCCAATGGAATACCAAAAATCTCAACAACAGACTACTTCCATAATGACAAGGCTACCATCCATTGGAGTAACAAAAATCTGAACTACATACTACCTTCCATAATGACAAGGCTACCATCCATTGGAGTAACAAAAATCTCGACAACAAACTAACTTCCATAATTACAAGGCTACCATCCATTGGAGTAACAAATATCTCGACAAAAGACTACCTTCCATAATGACAAGGTTACCATCCATTGGAGTAACCAAAATATCGACAATAGACTACCTTCTATAATGACAAGGCTAACATCCATTGGAGTAACAAAAATCTCGACATCAAACTACCTTCCATAATGAAAAGGGTACCATCCATTGGAGTAACAAAAATATCGACAACAAACTACCTTCCATAATTACAAGGCTACCATCCATTGGAGTAACAAAAACTCGACAACAGACTACCTTCCATAATGACAAGGTTACCATCCATTGGAATAACAAAAATCTCGACAACATACTACCTTCCATAATGACAAGGCTTGCATCCAAAGAAATAACAAAAATCTCGACAACAGACTACCTTCCATAATGAGAAGGCTACCATCCATTAGAGTAAAAAAATTCTCGACAACAGACTACCTTCCATAATGACAAGGCTACCATCCATTAGAGTAACAAAAATCTCGACAACAGACTACCTTACATAATGACAATGCTACCATCCATTGGAGTAACAAAAATATCGACAACACACTATGTTCCATAATGAGAAGGCTACCATCCATTGGAGTAACAAAAATCTCGACAACAAACTACTTTACATAATGACAAGGCTACCATCCATTAGACTATCAAAAATCTCGACAGCAGACTACCTTTCATAATGACAAGGCTACCATCCATTGGAGTAACAAAAATCTCGACAACAGACTAACTTCAATAATTACAAGGCTACCATCCATTGGAGTAACAAATATCTCGACAACAGACTACCTTCCATAATGATAAGGCTACCATCCATTGGAATAACAAAAATCTCGACAACTGACTACCTTCTATAATAACAAGGCTACCATCCAACGAAATAACATAAATCTCGACAACAGACTACCTTCCATAATGAGAAGGCTACCATCCCCTGGAGTAACAAAAATCTCGACAACAAACTAACTTCCATAATTACAAGGCTACCATCCATTGGAGTAACAAATATCTCGACAAAAGACTACCTTCCATAATGACAAGGCTACCATCCATTGGAGTAACCAAAATATCGACAATAGACTACCTTCTATAATGAAAAGGGTACCATCCATTGGAGTAACAAAAATATCGACAACAAACTACCTTCCATAATTACAAGGCTACCATCCATTGGAGTAACAAAAACTCGACAATAGAGTACCTTCCATAACGACAAGGTTACCATCCATTGGAATAACAAAAATCACGACAACAGACTACCTTCCATAATGACAAGGCTACTATCCAAAGAAATAACAAAAATCTCGACAACAGACTACCTTCCATAATGACAAGGCTACCATCCATTAGAGTAATAAAAATCTCGACAACAGACTACCTTACATAATGGCAATGCTACCATCCATTGAAGTAACAAAAATATCGACAACAAACTACTTTCCATAATGACAAAGCTACCATCCATTAGACTATCAAAAATCTCGACAGCAGACTACCTTTCATAATGACAAGGCTACCATCCATTGGAGTAACAAAAATCTCGACAACAGACTAACTTCCATAATTACAAGGCTACCATCCATTTGAGTAACAAATATCTCGACAACAGACTACCTTCCATAATGATAAGGCTACCATCAATTTGGACTATCAAAATCCTCGACAACAGACTACCTTCCATAATGACAACGCTACCATCCAATGGAATACCAAAAATCTCAACAACAGACTACTTCCATAATGACAAGGCTACCATCCATTGGAGTAACAAAAATCTGAACTACAGACTACCTTTCATAATGACAAGGCTACCATCCATTGGAGTAACAAATATCTCGACAAAAGACTACCTTCCATAGTGACAAGGCTACCATCATTGGAGTAACCAAAATATCGACAATAGAATACCTTCTATAATGACAAGGCTAGCATCCATTGGAGTAACAAAAATCTCGACAACAAACTACCTTCCATAATGAAAAGGGTACCATCCATTGGAGTAACCAAAATATCGACAAGAAAATACCTTCCATAATGACAAGGCTACCATCCATTGGAGTATGAAAAATATCGACAACAAACTACCTTCCATAATTACAAGGCTACCATCCATTGGAGTAACAAAAATCTCGACAACAGACTACCTTCCATAATGACAAGGTTACCATCCATTGGAATAACAAAAATCTCGACAACTGACAACCTTCCATAATAACAAGGCTACCATCCAACGAAATAACAAAAATCTCAACAACAGACTACCTTCCATAATGAGAAGGCTACCATCCCTTGGAGTAAAAAAATTCTCGACAACAGACTACCTTCCATAATGACAAGGCTACCATCCATTGGAGTAACAAAAATCTCGACAACAGACTACCTTACATAATGAAAATGCTATCATCCATTAGAGTAAAAAAAATCTCGACAACACACTATGTTCCATAATGACAAGGCTACCATCCATTGGAGTAACAAAAATCTCGACAACAGACTACCTTCCATAATGACAAGGCTACCATCCATTAGACTATCAAAAATCTCGATAGCAGACTACCTTTAATAATGACAAGGCTACCATCCATTGGAGTAAAAAAAATCTCGACAACAGACTACCTTACATAATGACAAGGCTACCATCCATTGGAGTAACAAATATCTCGTAAATAGACTACCTTCCATAATTACAAGGCTACCATCCATTGGAGTAACAAATATCTCATAAATAAGCTACCTTCCATAATGATAAGGCTACCATCCATTGGACTATCAAAATCCTCGACGACAGACTACCTTCCATAATGACAAGGCTACCATCCAATGGAATACCAAAAATCTCAACAACAGACTACATCCATAATGACAAGGCTACCATCCATTGGAGTAACAAAAATCTGAACTACAGACTACCTTCCATAATGACAAGGCTACCATCCATTGGAGTAACAAAAATCTCAACAACAGACTAACTTCCATAATTACAAGGCTACCATCCATTGGAGTAACAAATATCTCGGCAAAAGACTACCTTCCATAATGACAAGGCTACCATCCATTGGAGTAACCAAAATATCGACAATAGACTACCTTCTATAATGACAAGGCTAGCATCCATTGGAGTAACAAAAATCTCGACAACAAACTACCTTCCATAATGACAAGGCTACCATCCAAAGAAATAACAAAAATCTCGACAATAGACTACCTTCCATAATAAGAAGGCTACCATCCATTAGAGTAAAAAAATTCTCGACAACAGACTACCTTCCATAATGACAAGGCTACCATTTATTAGAGTAATAAAAATCTCGACAACAGACTACCTTACATAATGGCAATGCTACCATCCATTGGAGTAACAAAAATATCGACAACAAACTACTTTCCATAATGACAAAGCTACCATCCATTAGACTATCAAAAATCTCGACAGCAGACTACCTTTCATAATGACAAGGCTACCATCCATTGGAGTAACAAATATCTCGACAACAGACTACCTTCCATAATGATAAGGCTACCATCCATTGGACTATCAAAATCCTCGACAACAGACTACCTTCCATAATGACAAGGCTACCATCCAATGGAATACCAAAAATCTCAACAACAGACTACTTCCATATTGACAAGGCTACCATCCATTGGAGTAACAAAAATCTGAACTACAGACTACCTTTCATAATGACAAGGCTACCATCCATTGGAGTAACAAATATCCCGACAAAAGACTACCTTCCATAATGACAAGGCTACCATCATTGGAGTAACCAAAATATCGACAATAGACTACCTTCTATAATGACAAGGCTAGCATCCATTGGAGTAACAAAAATCTCGACAACAAACTACCTTCCATAATGAAAAGGGTACCATCCATTGGAGTAACCAAAATATCGACAAGAAACTACCTTCCATAATGACAAGGCTACCATCCATTGGAGTATGAAAAATATCGACAACAATCTACCTTCCATTATTACAAGGCTACCATCCATTGGAGTAACAAAAACTCGACAACAGACTACCTTCCATAATGACAAGGTTACCATCCATTGGAATAACAAAAATCTCGACAACTGACTACCTTCCATAATAACAAGGCTACCATCCAACGAAATAACAAAAATCTCAACAACAGACTACCTTCCATAATGAGAAGGCTACCATCCCTTGGAGTAAAAAAATTCTCGACAACAGACTACCTTCCATAATGACAAGGCTACCATCCATTGGAGTAACAAAAATCTCGACAACAGACTACCTTACATAATGAAAATGCTATCATCCATTGGAGTAACAAAAATCTCGACAACACACTATGTTCCATAATGACAAGGCTACCATCCATTGGAGTAACAAAAATCTCGACAACAGACTACCTTCCATAATGACAAGGCTACCATCCATTAGACTATCAAAAATCTCGACAACAGACTACCGTCCATAATGACAAGGCTACCATCCATTGGAGTAACAAAAATCTGGACAATAGACTACCTTACATAATGACAAGGCTACCATCCATTGGAGTAACAAAAATCTCGACAACAGACTAACTTCCATAATTACAAGGCTACCATCCATTGGAGTAACAAATATCTCGTAAATAGACTACCTTCCATAATGATAAGGCTACCATCCATTGGACTATCAAAATCCTCGACAACAGACTACCTTCCATAATGACAAGGCTACCATCCAATGGAATACCAAAAATCTCAACATCAGACTACTTCCATAATGACAAGGCTACCATCCATTGGAGTAACAAAAATCTGAACTAACGACTACCTTCCATAATTACAAGGCTACGATCCATTGGAGTAACAAAAATCTCGACAACAGACTAACTTCAATAATTACAAGGCTACCATCCATTGGAGTAACAAATATCTCGACAACAGACTACCTTCCATAATGATAAGGCTACCATCCATTGGAATAACAAAAATCTCGACAACTGACTACCTTCTATAATAACAAGGCTACCATCCAACGAAATAACATAAATCTCGACAACAGACTACCTTCCATAATGAGAAGGCTACCATCCCCTGGAGTAACAAAAATCTCGACAACAAACTAACTTCCATAATTACAAGGCTACCATCCATTGGAGTAACAAATATCTCGACAAAAGACTACCTTCCATAATGACAAGGCTACCATCCATTGGAGTAACCAAAATATCGACAATAGACTACCTTCTATAATGAAAAGGGTACCATCCATTGGAGTAACAAAAATATCGACAACAAACTACCTTCCATAATTACAAGGCTACCATCCATTGGAGTAACAAAAACTCGACAATAGAGTACCTTCCATAACGACAAGGTTACCATCCATTGGAATAACAAAAATCACGACAACAGACTACCTTCCATAATGACAAGGCTACTATCCAAAGAAATAACAAAAATCTCGACAACAGACTACCTTCCATAATGACAAGGCTACCATCCATTAGAGTAATAAAAATCTCGACAACAGACTACCTTACATAATGGCAATGCTACCATCCATTGAAGTAACAAAAATATCGACAACAAACTACTTTCCATAATGACAAAGCTACCATCCATTAGACTATCAAAAATCTCGACAGCAGACTACCTTTCATAATGACAAGGCTACCATCCATTGGAGTAACAAAAATCTCGACAACAGACTAACTTCCATAATTACAAGGCTACCATCCATTTGAGTAACAAATATCTCGACAACAGACTACCTTCCATAATGATAAGGCTACCATCAATTTGGACTATCAAAATCCTCGACAACAGACTACCTTCCATAATGACAACGCTACCATCCAATGGAATACCAAAAATCTCAACAACAGACTACTTCCATAATGACAAGGCTACCATCCATTGGAGTAACAAAAATCTGAACTACAGACTACCTTTCATAATGACAAGGCTACCATCCATTGGAGTAACAAATATCTCGACAAAAGACTACCTTCCATAGTGACAAGGCTACCATCATTGGAGTAACCAAAATATCGACAATAGAATACCTTCTATAATGACAAGGCTAGCATCCATTGGAGTAACAAAAATCTCGACAACAAACTACCTTCCATAATGAAAAGGGTACCATCCATTGGAGTAACCAAAATATCGACAAGAAAATACCTTCCATAATGACAAGGCTACCATCCATTGGAGTATGAAAAATATCGACAACAAACTACCTTCCATAATTACAAGGCTACCATCCATTGGAGTAACAAAAATCTCGACAACAGACTACCTTCCATAATGACAAGGTTACCATCCATTGGAATAACAAAAATCTCGACAACTGACAACCTTCCATAATAACAAGGCTACCATCCAACGAAATAACAAAAATCTCAACAACAGACTACCTTCCATAATGAGAAGGCTACCATCCCTTGGAGTAAAAAAATTCTCGACAACAGACTACCTTCCATAATGACAAGGCTACCATCCATTGGAGTAACAAAAATCTCGACAACAGACTACCTTACATAATGAAAATGCTATCATCCATTAGAGTAAAAAAAATCTCGACAACACACTATGTTCCATAATGACAAGGCTACCATCCATTGGAGTAACAAAAATCTCGACAACAGACTACCTTCCATAATGACAAGGCTACCATCCATTAGACTATCAAAAATCTCGATAGCAGACTACCTTTAATAATGACAAGGCTACCATCCATTGGAGTAAAAAAAATCTCGACAACAGACTACCTTACATAATGACAAGGCTACCATCCATTGGAGTAACAAATATCTCGTAAATAGACTACCTTCCATAATTACAAGGCTACCATCCATTGGAGTAACAAATATCTCATAAATAAGCTACCTTCCATAATGATAAGGCTACCATCCATTGGACTATCAAAATCCTCGACGACAGACTACCTTCCATAATGACAAGGCTACCATCCAATGGAATACCAAAAATCTCAACAACAGACTACATCCATAATGACAAGGCTACCATCCATTGGAGTAACAAAAATCTGAACTACAGACTACCTTCCATAATGACAAGGCTACCATCCATTGGAGTAACAAAAATCTCAACAACAGACTAACTTCCATAATTACAAGGCTACCATCCATTGGAGTAACAAATATCTCGGCAAAAGACTACCTTCCATAATGACAAGGCTACCATCCATTGGAGTAACCAAAATATCGACAATAGACTACCTTCTATAATGACAAGGCTAGCATCCATTGGAGTAACAAAAATCTCGACAACAAACTACCTTCCATAATGACAAGGCTACCATCCAAAGAAATAACAAAAATCTCGACAATAGACTACCTTCCATAATAAGAAGGCTACCATCCATTAGAGTAAAAAAATTCTCGACAACAGACTACCTTCCATAATGACAAGGCTACCATTTATTAGAGTAATAAAAATCTCGACAACAGACTACCTTACATAATGGCAATGCTACCATCCATTGGAGTAACAAAAATATCGACAACAAACTACTTTCCATAATGACAAAGCTACCATCCATTAGACTATCAAAAATCTCGACAGCAGACTACCTTTCATAATGACAAGGCTACCATCCATTGGAGTAACAAATATCTCGACAACAGACTACCTTCCATAATGATAAGGCTACCATCCATTGGACTATCAAAATCCTCGACAACAGACTACCTTCCATAATGACAAGGCTACCATCCAATGGAATACCAAAAATCTCAACAACAGACTACTTCCATATTGACAAGGCTACCATCCATTGGAGTAACAAAAATCTGAACTACAGACTACCTTTCATAATGACAAGGCTACCATCCATTGGAGTAACAAATATCCCGACAAAAGACTACCTTCCATAATGACAAGGCTACCATCATTGGAGTAACCAAAATATCGACAATAGACTACCTTCTATAATGACAAGGCTAGCATCCATTGGAGTAACAAAAATCTCGACAACAAACTACCTTCCATAATGAAAAGGGTACCATCCATTGGAGTAACCAAAATATCGACAAGAAACTACCTTCCATAATGACAAGGCTACCATCCATTGGAGTATGAAAAATATCGACAACAATCTACCTTCCATTATTACAAGGCTACCATCCATTGGAGTAACAAAAACTCGACAACAGACTACCTTCCATAATGACAAGGTTACCATCCATTGGAATAACAAAAATCTCGACAACTGACTACCTTCCATAATAACAAGGCTACCATCCAACGAAATAACAAAAATCTCAACAACAGACTACCTTCCATAATGAGAAGGCTACCATCCCTTGGAGTAAAAAAATTCTCGACAACAGACTACCTTCCATAATGACAAGGCTACCATCCATTGGAGTAACAAAAATCTCGACAACAGACTACCTTACATAATGAAAATGCTATCATCCATTGGAGTAACAAAAATCTCGACAACACACTATGTTCCATAATGACAAGGCTACCATCCATTGGAGTAACAAAAATCTCGACAACAGACTACCTTCCATAATGACAAGGCTACCATCCATTAGACTATCAAAAATCTCGACAACAGACTACCGTCCATAATGACAAGGCTACCATCCATTGGAGTAACAAAAATCTGGACAATAGACTACCTTACATAATGACAAGGCTACCATCCATTGGAGTAACAAAAATCTCGACAACAGACTAACTTCCATAATTACAAGGCTACCATCCATTGGAGTAACAAATATCTCGTAAATAGACTACCTTCCATAATGATAAGGCTACCATCCATTGGACTATCAAAATCCTCGACAACAGACTACCTTCCATAATGACAAGGCTACCATCCAATGGAATACCAAAAATCTCAACATCAGACTACTTCCATAATGACAAGGCTACCATCCATTGGAGTAACAAAAATCTGAACTAACGACTACCTTCCATAATTACAAGGCTACGATCCATTGGAGTAACAAAAATCTCGACAACAGACTAACTTCCATAATTACAAGGCTACCATCCATTGGAGTAACAAATATCTCGACAAAAGACTACCTTCCATAATGACAAGGCTACCAACCATTGGAGTAACCAAAATATCGACAATAGACTACCTTCTATAATGACAAGGCTAGCATCCATTGGAGTAACAAAAATCTCGACAACAAACTACCTTCTATAATGAAAAGGGTACCATCCATTGGATGAACAAAAATATCAACAAAAAACTACCTTCCATAATTACAAGGCTACCATCCATTGGAGTAACAAAAACTCGACAACAGACTACCTTCCATAATGACAAGGTTACCATCCATTGGAATAACAAAAATCTCGACAACAGACTACCTTCCATAATGACAAGGCTACCATGCAAAGAAATAACAAAAATCTCGACAACAGACTACCTTCCATAATGAGAAGGCTACCATCCATTGGAGTAAAAAAATTCTCGACAACAGACTACCTTCCATAATGACAAGGCTACCATCCATTGGAGTAACAAAAATCTCGACAACAGACTACCTTACATAATGACAATGCTACCGTCCATTGGAGTAACAAAAATATCGACAACACACTATGTCCATAATGACAAGGCTACCATCCATTGGAGTAACAAAAATCTCGACAACAGACTAACTTCCATAATTACAAGGCTACCATCCATTGGAGTAACAAATATCTCGACAATAGACTACCTCCCATAATGATAAGGCTACCATCCATTGGACTATCAAAATCCTTGACAACAGACTAGCTTCCATAATGACAAGGCTACCATCCATTGGAGTAACAAAAATCTGAACTACAGACTACCTTCCATAATGACAAGGCTACCATCCATTGGAGTAACAAATATCTCGACAATAGACTAACTTCCATAATTATAAGGCTACCATCCATTGGAGTAACAAATATCTCGACAAAAGACTACCTTCAATAATGACAAGGCTACCATCCATTGGAGTAACCAAAATATCGACAATAGACTACCTTCTATAATGACAAGGCTAGCATCCATTGGAGTAACAAAAATCTCGACAACAAACTACCTTCCATAATGAAAAGGGTACCATCCATTGGAGTAACCAAAATATCGACAAGAAACTACCTTCCATAATGACAAGGCTACCATCTATTGGAGTATGAAAAATATCGACAACAAACTACCTTCCATAATTACAAGGCTACCATCCATTGGAGTAACAAAAACTCGACAACAGACTACCTTCCATAATGACAAGGTTACCATCCATTGGAATAACAAAAATCTCGACAACAGACTACCTTCCATAATGACAAGGCTACCATCCAACGAAATAACAAAAATCTCGACAACAGACTACCTTCCATAATGAGAAGGCTACCATCCCTTGGAGTAAAAAAATTCTCGACAACAGACTACCTTCCATAATGACAAGGCTACCATCCATTGGAGTAACAAAAATTTCGACAATAGACTACCTTACATAATGACAAGGCTACCATCCATTGGAGTAACAAAAATCTCGACAACAGACTAACTTCCATAATTACAAGGCTACCATCCATTGGAGTAACAAATATCTCATAAATAAACTACCTTCCATAATGATAAGGCTACCATCCATTGGACTATCAAAATCCTCGACGACAGACTACCTTCCATAATGACAAGGCTACCATCCAATGGAATACCAAAAATCTCAACAACAGACTACATCCATAATGACAAGGCTACCATCCATTGGAGTAACAAAAATCTGAACTACAGACTACCTTCCATAATGACAAGACTACCATCCATTGGAGTAACAAAAATCTCGACAACAGACTAACTTCCATAATTACAAGGCTACCATCCGTTGGAGTAACAAATATCTCGGCAAAAGACTACCTTCCATAATGACAAGGCTACCATCCATTGGAGTAACCAAAATATCGACAATAGACTACCTTCTATAATGACAAGGCTAGCATCCATTGGAGTAACAAAAATCTCGACAACAGACTAACTTCCATAATTACAAGGCTACCATCCATTGGAGTAACAAATATCTCGTAAATAGACTACCTTCCATAATGATAAGGCTACCATCCATTGGACTATCAAAATCCTCGACAACAGACTACCTTCCATAATGACAAGGCTACCATCCAATGGAATACCAAAAATCTCAACATCAGACTACTTCCATAATGACAAGGCTACCATCCATTGGAGTAACAAAAATCTGAACTAACGACTACCTTCAATAATTACAAGGCTACGATCCATTGGAGTAACAAAAATCTCGACAACAGACTAACTTCCATAATTACAAGGCTACCATCCATTGGAGTAACAAATATCTCGACAAAAGACTACCTTCCATAATGACAAGGCTACCAACCATTGGAGTAACCAAAATATCGACAATAGACTACCTTCTATAATGACAAGGCTAGCATCCATTGGAGTAACAAAAATCTCGACAACAAACTACCTTCTATAATGAAAAGGGTACCATCCATTGGATGAACAAAAATATCAACAAAAAACTACCTTCCATAATTACAAGGCTACCATCCATTGGAGTAACAAAAACTCGACAACAGACTACCTTCCATAATGACAAGGTTACCATCCATTGGAATAACAAAAATCTCGACAACAGACTACCTTCCATAATGACAAGGCTACCATGCAAAGAAATAACAAAAATCTCGACAACAGACTACCTTCCATAATGAGAAGGCTACCATCCATTGGAGTAAAAAAATTCTCGACAACATACTACCTTCCATAATGACAAGGCTACCATCCATTGGAGTAACAAAAATCTTGACAACAGACTACCTTACATAATGACAATGCTACTGTCCATTGGAGTAACAAAAATATCGACAACACACTATGTCCATAATGACAAGGCTACCATCCATTGGAGTAACAAAAATCTCGACAACAGACTAACTTCCATAATTACAAGGCTACCATCCATTGGAGTAACAAATATCTCGACAATAGACTACCTCCCATAATGATAAGGCTACCATCCATTGGACTATCAAAATCCTTGACAACAGACTAGCTTCCATAATGACAAGGCTACCATCCAATGGAATACCAAAAATCTCAACAACATACTACTTCCATAATGACAAGGCTACCATCCATTGGAGTAACAAAAATCTGAACTACAGACTACCTTCCATAATGACAAGGCTACCATCCATTGGAGTAACAAATATCTCGACAATAGACTAACTTCCATAATTATAAGGCTACCATCCATTGGAGTAACAAATATCTCGACAAAAGACTACCTTCAATAATGACAAGGCTACCATCCATTGGAGTAACCAAAATATCGACAATAGACTACCTTCTATAATGACAAGGCTAGCATCCATTGGAGTAACAAAAATCTCGACAACAAACTACCTTCCATAATGAAAAGGGTACCATCCATTGGAGTAACCAAAATATCGACAAGAAACTACCTTCCATAATGACAAGGCTACCATCTATTGGAGTATGAAAAATATCGACAACAAACTACCTTCCATAATTACAAGGCTACCATCCATTGGAGTAACAAAAACTCGACAACAGACTACCTTCCATAATGACAAGGTTACCATCCATTGGAATAACAAAAATCTCGACAACAGACTACCTTCCATAATGACAAGGCTACCATCCAACGAAATAACAAAAATCTCGACAACAGACTACCTTCCATAATGAGAAGGCTACCATCCCTTGGAGTAAAAAAATTCTCGACAACAGACTACCTTCCATAATGACAAGGCTACCATCCATTGGAGTAACAAAAATTTCGACAATAGACTACCTTACATAATGACAAGGCTACCATCCATTGGAGTAACAAAAATCTCGACAACAGACTAACTTCCATAATTACAAGGCTACCATCCATTGGAGTAACAAATATCTCATAAATAAACTACCTTCCATAATGATAAGGCTACCATCCATTGGACTATCAAAATCCTCGACGACAGACTACCTTCCATAATGACAAGGCTACCATCCAATGGAATACCAAAAATCTCAACAACAGACTACATCCATAATGACAAGGCTACCATCCATTGGAGTAACAAAAATCTGAACTACAGACTACCTTCCATAATGACAAGACTACCATCCATTGGAGTAACAAAAATCTCGACAACAGACTAACTTCCATAATTACAAGGCTACCATCCGTTGGAGTAACAAATATCTCGGCAAAAGACTACCTTCCATAATGACAAGACTACCATCCATTGGAGTAACCAAAATATCGACAATAGACTACCTTCTATAATGACAAGGCTAGCATCCATTGGAGTAACAAAAATCTCGACAACAAACTACCTTCCATAATGAAAAGGGTACCATCCATTGGAGTAACAAAAATATCAACAACAAACTACCTTCCATAATTACAAGGCTACCATCCATTGGAGTAACAAAAACTCGACAACAGACTACCTTCCATAATGACAAGGTTACCATCCATTAGAATAACAAAAATCTCGACAATAGACTACCTTCCATAATGACAAGGCTACCATCCAAAGAAATAACAAAAATCTCGACAACAGACTACCTTCCATAATGAGAAGGCTACCATCCATTGGAGTAAAAAAATTCTCGACAACAGACTTCCTTCCATAATGACAAGGCTACCATCCATTGGAGTAACAAAAATCTCGACAAAAGACTACCTTACATAATGACAATGCTACCATCCATTGGAGTAACAAAAATATCGACAACACACTATGCCCATAATGACAAGGCTACCATCCATTGGAGTAACAAAAATCTCGACAACATACTAACTTCCATAATTACAAGGCTACCATCCATTGTAGTAACAAATATCTCGGCAACAAACTACCTCCCATAATGATAAGGCTACCATCCATTGGACTATCAAAATCCTTGACAACAGACTAGCTTCCATAATGACAAGGCTAACATCCAATGGAATACCAAAAATCTCAACAACACACTACTTCCATAATGATAAGGCTACCATCCATTGGAGTAACAAAAATCTGAACTACAGACTACCTTCCATAATGAAAAGGCTACCATCCATTGGAGTAACAAATATCTTGACAATAGACTAACTTCCATAATTACAAGGCTACCATCCATTGGAATAACAAATATCTCGACAAAAGACTACCTTCAATAATGACAAGGCTACCATCCATTGGAGTAAGCAAAATATCGACAATAGACTACCTTCTATAATGACAAGGCTAGCATCCATTGGAGTAACAAAAATCTCGACAATAAACTACCTTCCATAATGAAAAGGGTACCATCCATTGGAGTAACCAAAATATCGACAAGAAACTACCTTCCATAATGACAAGGCTACCATCCATTGGAGTATGAAAAATATCGATAACAAACTACATTCCATAATTACAAGGCTACCATCCATTGGAGTAACAAATATCTCGTAAATAAACTACCTTCCATAATGATAAGGCTACCATCAATTGTACTATCAAAATCCTCGACAACAGACTACCTTCCATAATGACAAGGCTACCATCCAATGGAGTACTAAAAATCTCAACAACAGACTACTTCCATAATGACAAGGCTACCATCCATTGGAGTAACAAAAATCTGAACTACAGACTACCTTCCATAATGACAAGGCTACCATCCATTGGAGTAACAAAAATCTAGACAACAGACTAACTTCCATAATTACAAGGCTATCATCCATTAGAGTAACAAATATCTCAACAAAAGACTACCTTCCATAATGACAAGGCTACCATCCATTGGAGTAACCAAAATATCGACAACAGACTACGTTCTATAATGACAAGGCTAACATCCATTGGAGTAACAAAAATCTCGACAACAAACTACCTTCCATAATGAAAAGGGTACCATCCATTGGAGTAACAAAAATATCAACAACAAACTACCTTCCATAATTACAAGGCTACCATCCATTGGAGTAACAAAAACTCGACAACAGACTACCTTCCATAATGACAAGGTTACCATCCATTGGAATAACAAAAATCTCGACAACAGACTACCTTCCATAATGACAAGGCTACCATCCAAAGAAATAACAAAAATCTCGACAACAGACTACCTTCCATAATGAGAAGGCTACCATCTATTGGAGTAAAAAAATTCTCGACAACAAACTAGCTTCCATAATGACAAGGCTACAATCCATTGGAGTAACAAAAATCTCGACAACAGACTACCTTACATAATGCCAATGCTACCATCCATTGGAGTAACAAAAATATCGACAACACACTATGTCCATAATGACAAGGCTACCATCCATTGGAGTAACATAAATCTCGACAACAGACTAACTTCCATAATTACAAGGCTACCATCCATTGGCCTAACAAATATCTCGACAACAGACTACCTCCCATAATGATAAGGCTACCATCCATTGGGCTATCAAAATCCTTGACAACAGACTAGCTTCCATAATGACAAGGCTACCATCCAATGGAATACCAAAAATCTCAACAACAGACTACTTCCATAATGACAAGGCTACCATCCATTGGAGTAACAAAAATCTGAACTACAAACTACCTTCCATAATGACAAGGCTACCATCCATTGGAGTAACAAATATCTTGACAATAGACTAATTTCCATAATTACAAGGCTACCATCCATTGGAGTAATAAATATCTCGACAAAAGACTACCTTCAAAAATGACAAGGCTACCATCCATTGGAGTAACCAAAATATCGACAATAGACTACCTTCTTAATGACAAGGCTACATCCATTGGAGTAACAAAAATCTCGACAACAAACTACCTTCCATAATGAAAAGGGTACCATCCATTGGAGTAACCAAAATATCGACAAGAAACTACCTTCCATAATGACAAGGCTACCATCCATTGGAGTATGAAAAATATCGATAACAAACTACCTTCCATAATTACAAGGCTACCATCCATTGGAGTAACAAAAACTCGACAACAGACTACCTTCCATAATGACAAGGTTACCATCCATTGGAATAACAAAAATCTCGACAACAGACTACCTTCCATAATGACAAGGCTACCATCCAACGAAATAACAAAAATCTCGACAACCGACTACCTTCCATAATGAGAAGGCTACCATCCCTAGGAGTAAAAAAATTCTCGACAACAGACTACCTTCCATAATGACAAGGCTACCATCCATTGGAGTAACAAAAATCTCGACAATAGACTACCTTACATAATGACGAGGCTACCATCCATTGGAGTAACAAAAATCTCGACAACAGACTAACTTCCATAATTACAAGGCTACCATCCATTGGAGTAACAAATATCTCGTAAATAAACTACGTTCCATAATGATAAGGCAACCATCAATTGGACTATCAAAATCCTCGACAACAGACTACCTTCCATAATGACAAGGCTACCATCCAATGGAATACTAAAAATCTCAACAACAGACTACTTCCATAATGATAAGGCTACCATCCATTGGAGTAACAAAAATCTGAACTACAGACTACCTTCCATAATGACAAGGCTACCATCCATTGGAGTAACAAGAATATTGACAACAGACTAACTTCCATAATTACAAGGCTACCATCCATTGGAGTAACAAATATCTCAACAACAGACTACCTCCCATAACGATAAGGCTACCATCCATTGGACTATCAAAATCCTTGACAACAGACTAGCTTCCATAATGACAAGGCTACCATCCAATGGAATACCAAAAATCTCAACAACAGACTACTTCCATAATGACAAGGCTACCATCCATTGGAGTAACAAAAATCTGAACTACAGAGTACCTTCCATAATGACAAGGCTACCATCCATTGGAGTAACAAATATCTTGACAATAGACTAACTTCCAAAATTACAAGGCTACCATCCATTGGAGTAACAAATATCTCGACAAAAGACTACCTTCAACAATGACAAGGCTACCATCCAATGTAGTAACCAAAATATCGACAATAGACTACCTTCTATAATGACAAGGCTAGCATCCATTGGAGTAACAAAAATCTCGACAACAAACTACCTTCCATAATGAAAAGGGTACCATCCATTGGAGTAACAAAAATATCAACAACAAACTACCTTCCATAATTACAAGGCTACCATCCATTGGAGTAACAAAAACTCGACAACAGATTACCTTCCATAATGACAAGGTTACCATCCATTGGAATAACAAAAATCTCGACAACAGACTACCTTCCATAATGACAAGGCTACCATCCAAAGAAATAACAAAAATCTCAACAACAGACTACCTTCCATAATGAGAAGGCTACCATCTATTGGAGTAAAAAAATTCTCGACAACAGACTACCTTCCATAATGACAAGGCTACAATCCATTGGAGTAACAAAAATCTCGACAACAGACTACCTTACATAATGACAATGCTACCATCCATTGGAGTAACAAAAATATCGACAACACACTATGTCCATAATGACAAGGCTACCATCCATTGGAGTAACAAAAATCTCGACAACAGACTAACTTCCATAATTACAAGGCAACCATCCATTGGCCTAACAAATATCTCGACAACAGACTACCTCCCATAATGATAAGGCTACCATCCATTGGACTATCAAAATCCATGACAACAGACTAGCTTCCTTAATGACAAGGCTACCATCCAATGGAATACCAAAAATCTCAACAACAGACTACTTCCATAATGACAAGGCTACCATCCATTGGAGTAACAAAAATCTGAACTACAAACTACCTTCCATAATGACAAGGCTACCATCCATTGGAGTAACAAATATCTTGACAATAGACTAACTTCCATAATTACAAGGCTACCATCCACTGGAGTAACAAATATCTCGACAAAAGACTACCTTCAATAATGACAAGGCTACCATCCATTGGAGTAACCAAAATATCGACAATAGACTACCTTCTTAATGACAAGGCTACATCCATTGGAGTAACAAAAATCTCGACAACAAACTACTTTCCATAATGAAAAGGGTACCATCCATTGGAGTAACCAAAATATCGACAAGAAACTACCTTCCATAATGACAAGGCTACCATCCATTGGAGTATGAAAAATATCGATAACAAACTACCTTCCATAATTACAAGGCTACCATCCATTGGAGTAACAAAAACTCGACAACACACTACCTTCCATAATGACAAGGTTACCATCCATTGGAATAACAAAAATCTCGACAACAGACTACCTTCCATAATGACAAGGCTACCATCCAACGAAATAATAAAAATCTCGACAACAGACTACCTTCCATAATGAGAAGGCTACCATCCCTTGGAGTAAAAAAATTCTCGACAACAGACTACCTTCCATAATGACAAGGCTACCATCCATTGGAGTAACAAAAATCTCGACAATAGACTACCTTACATAATGACAAGGCTACCATCCATTGGAGTAACAAATATCTCGACAACAGACTACCTTCCATAATGATAAGGCTACCATCCATTGGACTATCAAAATCCTCGACAACAGACTACCTTCCATAATGACAAGGCTACCATCCAATGGAATACCAAAAATCTCAACAACAGACTACTTCCATAATGACAAGGCTACCATCCATTGGAGTAACAAAAATCTGAACTACAGACTACCTTTCATAATGACAAGGCTACCATCCATTGGAGTAACAAATATCTCGACAAAAGACTACCTTCCATAATGACAAGGCTACCATCATTGGAGTAACCAAAATATCGACAATAGACTACCTTCTATAATGACAAGGCTAGTATCCATTGGAGTAACAAAAATCTCGACAACAAACTACCTTCCATAATGAAAAGGGCACCATCCATTGGAGTAACCAAAATATCGACAAGAAACTACCTTCCACAATGACAAGGCTACCATCCATTGGAGTATGAAAAATATCGACAACAAACTACTTCCATTATTACAAGGCTACCATCCATTGGAGTAACAAAAACTCGACAACAGACTACCTTCCATAATGACAAGGCTACCATCCATTGGAGTAACAAAAATCTCGACAATAGACTACCTTACATAATGACAAGGCTACCATCCATTGGAGTAACAAAAATATCGTCAACAGACTAACTTCCATAATTACAAGGCTACCATCCATTGGAGTAACAAATATCTTGTAAATAGACTACCTTCCATAATGATAAGGCTACCATCCATTGGACTATCAAAATCCTCGACAACAGACTACCTTCCATAATGACAAGGCTACCATCCAATGGAATACCAAAAATCTAGACAACAGACTACCTTCCATAATGACAAGGCTACCATCCATTAGACTATCAAAAATCTCGACAACAGACTACCTTCCATAATGACAAGGCTACCATCCATTGGAGTAACAAAAATCTCGACAATAGACTACCTTACATAATGACAAGGCTACCATCCATTGGAGTAACAAAAATATCGTCAACAGACTAACTTCCATAATTACAAGGCTACCATCCATTGGAGTAACAAATATCTTGTAAATAGACTACCTTCCATAATGATAAGGCTACCATCCATTGGACTATCAAAATCCTCGACAACAGACTACCTTCCATAATGACAAGGCTACCATCCAATGGAATACCAAAAATCTCAACATCAGACTACTTCCATAATGACAAGGCTACCATCCATTGGAGTAACAAAAATCTGAACTAACGACTACCTTCCATAATTACAAGGCTACCATCCATTGGAGTAACAAAAATCTCGACAACAGACTAACTTCCATAATTACAAGGCTACCATCCATTGGAGTAACAAATATTTCGACAAAAGACTACCTTCCATAATGACAAGGCTACCAACCATTGGAGTAACCAAAATATCGACAATAGACTACCTTCTATAATGACAAGGCTAGCATCCATTGGAGTAACAAAAATCTCGACAACAAACTACCTTCTATAATGAAAAGGGTACCATCCATTGGATGAACAAAAATATCAACAACAAACTACCTTCCATAATTACAAGGCTACCATCCATTGGAGTAACAAAAACTCGACAACAGACTACCTTCCATAATGACAAGGTTACCATCCATTGGAATAACAAAAATCTCGACAACAGACTACCTTCCATAATGACAAGGCTACCATGCAAAGAAATAAAAAAAATCTCGACAACAGACTACCTTCCATAATGAGAAGGCTACCATCCATTGGAGTAAAAAAATTCTCGACAACAGACTACCTTCCATAATGACAAGGCTACCATCCATTGGAGTAACAAAAATCTCGACAACAGACTACCTTACATAATGACAATGCTACCATCCATTGGAGTAACAAAAATATCGACAACACACTATGTCCATAATGACAAGGCTACCATCCATTGGAGTAACAAAAATCTCGACAACAGACTAACTTCCATAATTACAAGGCTACCATCCATTGGAGTAACAAATATCTCGACAATAGACTACCTCTCATAATGATAAGGCTACCATCCATTGGACTATCAAAATCCTTGACAATAGACTAGCTTCCATAATGACAAGGCTACCATCCAATGGAATACCAAAAATCTCAACAACATACTACTTCCATAATGACAAGGCTACCATCCATTGGAGTAACAAAAATCTGAACTACAGACTACCTTCCATAATGACAAGGCTACCATCCATTGGAGTAACAAATATCTCGACAATAGACTAAATTCCATAATTATAAGGCTACCATCCATTGGAGTAACAAATATCTCGACAAAAGACTACCTTCAATAATGACAAGGCTACCATCCATTGGAGTAACCAAAATATCGACAATAGACTACCTTCTATAATGACAAGGCTAGCATCCATTGGAGTAACAAAAATCTCGACAACAAACTACCTTCCATAATGAAATGGGTACCATCCATTGGAGTAACCAAAATATCGACAAGAAACTACCTTCCATAATGACAAGGCTACCATCCATTGGAGTATGAAAAATATCGACAACAAACTACCTTCCATAATTACAAGGCTACCATCCATTGGAGTAACAAAAACTCGACAACAGACTACCTTCCATAATGACAAGGTTACCATCCATTGGAATAACAAAAATCTCGACAACAGACTACCTTCCATAATGACAAGGCTACCATCCAACGAAATAACAAAAATCTCGACAACAGACTACCTTCCATAATGAGAAGGCTACCATCCCTTGGAGTAAAAAAACTCTCGACAACAGACTACCTTCCATAATGACAAGGCTACCATCCATTGGAGTAACAAAAATTTCGACAATAGACTACCTTACATAATGACAAGGCTACCATCCATTGGAGTAACAAAAATCTCGACAACAGACTATCTTCCATAATTACAAGGCTACCATCCATTGGATTAACAAATATCTCATAAATAAACTACCTTCCATAATGATAAGGCTACCATCCATTGGACTATCAAAATCCTCGACGACAGACTACCTTCCATAATGACAAGGCTACCATCCAATGGAATACCAAAAATCTCAACAACAGACTACATCCATAATGACAAGGCTACCATCCATTGGAGTAACAAAAATCTGAACTACAGACTACCTTCCATAAAGACAAGGCTACCATCCATTGGAGTAACAAAAATCTCGACAACAGACTAACTTCCATACTTACAAGGCTACCATCCATTGGAGTAACAAATATCTCGGCAAAAGACTACCTTCCATAATGACAAGGCTACCATCCATTGGAGTAACCAAAATATCGACAATAGACTACCTTCTATAATGACAAGGCTAGCATCCATTGGAGTAAAAAAAATCTCGACAACAAACTACCTTCCATAATGAAAAGGGTACCATCCATTGGAGTAACAAAAATATCAACAACAAACTACCTTCCATAATTTACAAGGCTACCATCCATTGGAGTAACAAAAACTCGACAACAGACTACCTACCATAATGACAAGGTTACCATCCATTGGAATAACAAAAATCTCGACAATAGACTACCTTCCATAATGACAAGGCTACCATCCAAAGAAATAACAAAAATCTCGACAACAGACTACCTTCCATAATGAGAAGGCTAGCATCCATTGGAGTAAACAAATTCTCGACAACAGACTTCCTTCCATAATGACAAGGCTACCATCCATTGGAGTAACAAAAATCTCGACAACAGACTACCTTACATAATGACAATGCTACCATCCATTGGAGTAACAAAAATATCGACAACACACTGTGCCCATAATGACAAGGCTACCATCCATTGGAGTAACAAAAATCTCGACAACATACTAACTTCCATAATTACAAGGCTACCATCCATTGGAGTAACAAATATCTCGACAACAGACTACCTCCCATAATGATAAGGCTACCATCCATTGGACTATCAAAATCCTTGACAATAGACTAGCTTCCATAATGACAAGGCTAACATCCAATGGAATACCAAAAATCTCAACAACACACTACTTCCATAATGATAAGGCTACCATCCATTGGAGTAACAAAAATCTGAACTACAGACTACCTTCCATAATGACAAGGCTACCATCCATTGGAGTAACAAATATCTTGACAATAGACTAACTTCCATAATTACAAGGCTACCATCCATTGGAATAACAAATATCTCGACAAAAGACTACCTTCAATAATGACAAGGCTACCATCCATTGGAGTAAGCAAAATATCGACAATAGACTACCTTCTATAATGACAAGGCTAGCATCCATTGGAGTAACCAAAATATCGACAATAGACTACCTTCTATAATGACAAGGCTAGCATCCATTGGAGTAACAAAAATCTCGACAACAAACTACCTTCTATAATGAAAAGGGTACCATCCATTGGATGAACAAAAATATCAACAACAAACTACCTTCCATAATTACAAGGCTACCATCCATTGGAGTAACAAAAACTCGACAACAGACTACCTTCCATAATGACAAGGTTACCATCCATTGGAATAACAAAAATCTCGACAACAGACTACCTTCCATAATGACAAGGCTACCATGCAAAGAAATAACAAAAATCTCGACAACAGACTACCTTCCATAATGAGAAGGCTACCATCCATTGGAGTAAAAAAATTCTCGACAACAGACTACCTTCCATAATGACAAGGCTACCATCCATTGGAGTAACAAAAATCTCGACAACAGACTACCTTACATAATGACAATGCTACCATCCATTGGAGTAACAAAAATATCGACAACACACTATGTCCATAATGACAAGGCTACCATCCGTTGGAGTAACAAAAATCTCGACAACAGACTAACTTCCATAATTACAAGGCTACCATCCATTGGAGTAACAAATATCTCGACAATAGACTACCTCCCATAATGATAAGGCTACCATCCATTGGACTATCAAAATCCTTGACAACAGACTAGCTTCCATAATGACAAGGCTACCATCCAATGGAATACCAAAAATCTCAACAACATACTACTTCCATAATGACAAGGCTACCATCCATTGGAGTAACAAAAATCTGAACTACAGACTACCTTCCATAATGACAAGGCTACCATCCATTGGAGTAACAAATATCTCGACAATAGACTAAATTCCATAATTATAAGGCTATCATCCATTGGAGTAACAAATATCTCGACAAAAGACTACCTTCAATAATGACAAGGCTACCATCCATTGGAGTAACCAAAATATCGACAATAGACTACCTTCTATAATGACAAGGCTAGCATCCATTGGAGTAACAAAAATCTCGACAACAAACTACCTTCCATAATGAAATGGGTACCATCCATTGGAGTAACCAAAATATCGACAAGAAACTACCTTCCATAATGACAAGGCTACCATCCATTGGAGTATGAAAAATATCGACAACAAACTACCTTCCATAATTACAAGGCTACCATCCATTGGAGTAACAAAAACTCGACAACAGACTACCTTCCATAATGACAAGCTTACCATCCATTGGAATAACAAAAATATCGACAACAGACTACCTTCCATAATGACAAGGCTACCATCCAACGAAATAACAAAAATCTCGACAACAGACTACCTTCCATAATGAGAAGGCTACCATCCCTTGGAGTAAAAAAACTCTCGACAACAGACTACCTTCCATAATGACAAGGCTACCATCCATTGGAGTAACAAAAATTTCGACAATAGACTACCTTACATAATGACAAGGCTACCATCCATTGGAGTAACAAAAATCTCGACAACAGACTATCTTCCATAATTACAAGGCTACCATCCATTGGATTAACAAATATCTCATAAATAAACTACCTTCCATAATGATAAGGCTACCATCCATTGGACTATCAAAATCCTCGACGACAGACTACCTTCCATAATGACAAGGCTACCATCCAATGGAATACCAAAAATCTCAACAACAGACTACATCCATAATGACAAGGCTACCATCCATTGGAGTAACAAAAATCTGAACTACAGACTACCTTCCATAATGACAAGGCTACCATCCATTGGAGTAAAAAAAATCTCGACAACAGACTAACTTCCATACTTACAAGGCTACCATCCATTGGAGTAACAAATATCTCGGAAAAAGACTAACTTCCATAATGACAAGGCTACCATCCATTGGAGTAACCAAAATATCGACAATAGACTACCTTCTATAATGACAAGGCTAGCATCCATTGGAGTAACAAAAATATCGACAACAAACTACCTTCCATAATGAAAAGGGTACCATCCATTGGAGTAACAAAAATATCAACAACAAACTACCTTCCATAATTACAAGGCTACCATCCATTGGAGTAACAAAAACTCGACAACAGACTACCTACCATAATGACAAGGTTACCATCCATTGGAATAACAAAAATCTCGACAATAGACTACCTTCCATAATGACAAGGCTACCATCCAAAGAAATAACAAAAATCTCGACAACAGACTACCTTCCATAATGAGAAGGCTAGCATCCATTGGAGTAAAAAAATTCTCGACAACAGACTTCCTTCCATAATGACAAGGCTACCATCCATTGGAGTAACAAAAATCTCGACAACAGACTACCTTACATAATGACAATGCTACCATCCATTGGAGTAACAAAAATATCGACAACACACTATGTCCATAATGACAAGGCTACCATCCATTGGAGTAACAAAAATCTCGACAACAGACTAACTTCCATAATTACAAGGCTACCATCCATTGGAGTAACAAATATCTCGACAATAGACTACCTCCCATAATGATAAGGCTACCATCCATTGGACTATCAAAATCCTTGACAACAGACTAGCTTCCATAATGACAAGGCTACCATCCAATGGAATACCAAAAATCTCAACAACATACTACTTCCATAATGACAAGGCTACCATCCATTGGAGTAACAAAAATCTGAACTACAGACTACCTTCCATAATGACAAGGCTACCATCCATTGGAGTAACAAATATCTCGACAATAGACTAAATTCCATAATTATAAGGCTATCATCCATTGGAGTAACAAATATCTCGACAAAAGACTACCTTCAATAATGACAAGGCTACCATCCATTGGAGTAACCAAAATATCGACAATAGACTACCTTCTATAATGACAAGGCTAGCATCCATTGGAGTAACAAAAATCTCGACAACAAACTACCTTCCATAATGAAATGGGTACCATCCATTGGAGTAACCAAAATATCGACAAGAAACTACCTTCCATAATGACAAGGCTACCATCCATTGGAGTATGAAAAATATCGACAACAAACTACCTTCCATAATTACAAGGCTACCATCCATTGGAGTAACAAAAACTCGACAACAGACTACCTTCCATAATGACAAGCTTACCATCCATTGGAATAACAAAAATATCGACAACAGACTACCTTCCATAATGACAAGGCTACCATCCAACGAAATAACAAAAATCTCGACAACAGACTACCTTCCATAATGAGAAGGCTACCATCCCTTGGAGTAAAAAAACTCTCGACAACAGACTACCTTCCATAATGACAAGGCTACCATCCATTGGAGTAACAAAAATTTCGACAATAGACTACCTTACATAATGACAAGGCTACCATCCATTGGAGTAACAAAAATCTCGACAACAGACTATCTTCCATAATTACAAGGCTACCATCCATTGGATTAACAAATATCTCATAAATAAACTACCTTCCATAATGATAAGGCTACCATCCATTGGACTATCAAAATCCTCGACGACAGACTACCTTCCATAATGACAAGGCTACCATCCAATGGAATACCAAAAATCTCAACAACAGACTACATCCATAATGACAAGGCTACCATCCATTGGAGTAACAAAAATCTGAACTACAGACTACCTTCCATAATGACAAGGCTACCATCCATTGGAGTAAAAAAAATCTCGACAACAGACTAACTTCCATACTTACAAGGCTACCATCCATTGGAGTAACAAATATCTCGGAAAAAGACTAACTTCCATAATGACAAGGCTACCATCCATTGGAGTAACCAAAATATCGACAATAGACTACCTTCTATAATGACAAGGCTAGCATCCATTGGAGTAACAAAAATCTCGACAACAAACTACCTTCCATAATGAAAAGGGTACCATCCATTGGAGTAACAAAAATATCAACAACAAACTACCTTCCATAATTACAAGGCTACCATCCATTGGAGTAACAAAAACTCGACAACAGACTACCTACCATAATGACAAGGTTACCATCCATTGGAATAACAAAAATCTCGACAATAGACTACCTTCCATAATGACAAGGCTACCATCCAAAGAAATAACAAAAATCTCGACAACAGACTACCTTCCATAATGAGAAGGCTAGCATCCATTGGAGTAAAAAAATTCTCGACAACAGACTTCCTTCCATAATGACAAGGCTACCATCCATTGGAGTAACAAAAATCTCGACAACAGACTACCTTACATAATGACAATGCTACCATCCATTGGAGTAACAAAAATATCGACAACACACTATGCCCATAATGACAAGGCTACCATCCATTGGAGTAACAAAAATCTCGACAACATACTAACTTCCATAATTACAAGGCTACCATCCATTGGAGTAACAAATATCTCGACAACAGACTACCTCCCATAATGATAAGGCTACCATCCATTGGACTATCAAAATCCTTGACAACAGACTAGCTTCCATAATGACAAGGCTAACATCCAATGGAATACCAAAAATCTCAACAACACACAACTTCCATAATGATAAGGCTACCATCCATTGGAGTAACAAAAATCTGAACTACAGACTACCTTCCATAATGACAAGGCTACCATCCATTGGAGTAACAAATATCTTGACAATAGACTAACTTCCATAATTACAAGGCTACCATCCATTGGAATAACAAATATCTCGACAAAAGACTACCTTCAATAATGACAAGGCTACCATCCATTGGAGTAAGCAAAATATCGACAATAGACTACCTTCTATAATGACAAGGCTAGCATCCATTGGAGTAACAAAAATCTCGACAACAAACTACCTTCCATAATGAAAAGGGTACCATCCATTGGAGTAACCAAAATATCGACAAGAAACTACCTTCCATAATGACAAGGCTACCATCCATTGGAGTATGAAAAATATCGATAACAAACTACATTCCATAATTACAAGGCTACCATCCATTGGAGTAACAAATATCTCGTAAATAAACTACCTTCCATAATGATAAGGCTACCATCAATTGTACTATCAAAATCCTCGACAACAGACTACCTTCCATAACGACAAGGCTACTATCCAATGGAATACTAAAAATCTCAACAACAGACTACTTCCATAATGACAAGGCTACCATCCATTGGAGTAACAAAAATCTGAACTATAGACTACCTTCCATAATGACAAGGCTACCATCCATTGGAGTAACAAAAATCTAGACAATAGACTAACTTCCATAATTACAAGGCTACCATCCATTGGAGTAACAAATATCTCAACAAAAGACTACCTTCCATAATGACAAGGCTACCATCCATTGGAGTAACCAAAATATCGACAATAGACTACCTTCTATAATGACAAGGCTAACATCCATTGGAGTAACAAAAATCTCGACAACAAACTACCTTCCATAATGAAAAGGGTACCATCCATTGGAGTAACAAAAATATCAACAACAAACTACCTTCCATAATTACAAGGCTACCATCCATTGGAGTAACAAAAACTCGACAACAGACTACCTTCCATAATGACAAGGCTACCATCCAAAGAAATAACAAAAATCTCGACAACAGACTACCTTCCATAATGAGAAGGCTACCATCTATTGGAGTAAAGAAATTCTCGACAACAGACTACCTTCCATAATGACAAGGCTACAATCCATTGGAGTAACAAAAATCTCGACAACAGACTACCTTACATAATGCCAATGCTACCATCCATTGGAGTAACAAAAATATCGACAACACACTATGTCCATAATGACAAGGCTATCATCCATTGGCCTAACAAATATCTCGACAACAGACTACCTCCCATAATGATAAGGCTACCATGCATTGGGCTATCAAAATCCTTGACAACAGACTAGCTTCCATAATGACAAGGCTACCATCCAATGGAATACCAAAAATCTCAACAACAGACTACTTCCATAATGACAAGGCTACCATCCATTGGAGTAACAAAAATCTGAACTACAAACTACCTTCCATAATGACAAGGCTACCATCCATTGGAGTAACAAATATCTTGACAATAGACTAACTTCCATAATTACAAGGCTACCATCCATTGGAGTAATAAATATCTCGACAAAAGACTACCTTCAATAATGACAAGGCTACCATCCATTGGAGTAACCAAAATATCGACAATAGACTACCTTCTTAATGACAAGGCTACATCCATTGGAGTAATAAAAATCTCGACAACAAACTACCTTCCATAATGAAAAGGGTACCATCCATTGGAGTAACCAAAATATCGACAAGAAACTACCTTCCATAATGACAAGGCTACCATCCATTGGAGTATGAAAAATATCGATAACAAACTACCTTCCATAATTACAAGGCTACCATGCATTGGAGTAACAAAAACTCGACAACAGACTACCTTCCATAATGACAAGGTTACCATCCATTGGAATAACAAAAATCTCGACAACAGACTACCTTCCATAATGACAAGGCTACCATCCAACGAAATAACAAAAATCTCGACAACAGACTACATTCCATAATGAGAAGGCTACCATCCCTTGGAGTAAAAAAATTCTCGACAACCGACTACCTTCCATAATGACAAGGCTACCATCCATTGGAGTAACAAAAATCTCGACAATAGACTACCTTACATAATGACAAGGCTACCATCCATTGGAGTAACAAAAATCTCGACAACAAACTAACTTCCATAATTACAAGGCTACCATCCATTGGAGTAACAAATATCTCGTAAATAAACTATGTTCCATAATGATAAGGCAACCATCAATTGGACTATCAAAATCCTCGACAACAGACTACCTTCCATAATGACAAGGCTACCATCCAATGGAATACTAAAAATCTCAACAACAGACTACTTCCATAATGACAAGGCTACCATCCATTGGAGTAACAAAAATCTGAACTACAGACTACCTTCCATAATGACAAGGCTACCATCCATTGGAGTAACAAGAATCTCGACAACAGACTAACTTCCATAATTACAAGGCTACCATCCATTGGAGTAACAAATATCTCAACAACAGACTACCTCCCATAACGATAAGGCTACCATCCATTGGACTATCAAAATCCTTGACAACAGACTAGCTTCCATAATGACAAGGCTACCATCCATTGGAGTAACAAAAATATGAACTACAGACTACCTTCCATAATGACAAGGCTACCATCCATTGGAGTAACAAATATCTTGACAATAGAATAACTTCCAAAATTACAAGGCTACCATCCATTGGAGTAACAAATATCTCGACAAAAGACTACCTTCAATAATGACAAGGCTACCATCCAATGTAGTAATCAAAATATCGACAATAGACTACCTTCTATAATGACAAGGCTAGCATCCATTGGAGTAACAAAAATCTCTACAACAAACTACCTTCCATAATGAAAAGGGTACCATCCATTGGAGTAACAAAAATATCAACAACAAACTACCTTCCATAATTACAAGGCTACCATCCATTGGAGTAACAAAAACTCGACAACAGACTACCTTCCATAATGACAAGGTTACCATCCATTGGAATAACAAAAATCTCGACAACAGACTACCTTCCATAATGACAAGGCTACCATCCAAAGAAATAACAAAAATCTCGACAACAGACTACCTTCCATAATGAGAAGGCTACCATCTATTGGAGTAAAAAAATTCTCGAGAACAGACTACCTTCCATAATGACAAGTCTACAATCCATTGGAGTAACAAAAATCTCGACAACAGACTACCTTACATAATGACAATGCTACCATCCATTGGAGTAACAAAAATATCGACAACACACTATGTCCATAATGACAAGGCTACCATCCATTGGAGTAACAAAAATCTCGACAACAAACTAACTTCCATAATTACAAGGCTACCATCCATTGGAGTAACAAATATCTCGTAAATAAACTACGTTCCATAATGATAAGGCAACCATCAATTGGACTATCAAAATCCTCGACAACAGACTACCTTCCATAATGACAAGCTTACCATCCATCGGAATAACAAAAATATCGACAACAGACTACCTTCCATAATGACAAGGCTACCATCCAACGAAATAACAAAAATCTCGACAACAGACTACCTTCCATAATGAGAAGGCTACCATCCCTTGGAGTAAAAAAACTCTCGACAACAGACTACCTTCCATAATGACAAGGCTACCATCCATTGGAGTAACAAAAATTTCGACAATAGACTAACTTACATAATGACAAGGCTACCATCCATTGGAGTAACAAAAATCTCTACAACAGACTATCTTCCATAATTACAAGGCTACCATCCATTGGATTAACAAATATCTCATAAATAAACTACCTTCCATAATGATAAGGCTACCATCCATTGGACTATCAAAATCCTCGACGACAGACTACCTTCCATAATGACAAGGCTACCATCCAATGGAATACCAAAAATCTCAATAACAGACTACATCCATAATGACAAGGCTACCATCCATTGGAGTAACAAAAATCTGAACTACAGCCTACCTTCCATAATGACAAGGCTACCATCGATTGGAGTAACAAAAATCTCGACAACAGACTAACTTCCATACTTACAAGGCTACCATCCATTGGAGTAACAAATATCTCCGAAAAAGACTACCTTCCATAATGACAAGGCTACCATCCATTGGAGTAACCAAAATATCGACAATAGACTACCTTCTATAATGACAAGGCTAGCATCCATTGGAGTAACAAAAATCTCGACAACAAACTACCTTCCATAATGAAAAGGGTACCATCCATTGGAGTAACAAAAATATCAACAACAAACTACCTTCCATAATTACAAGGCTACCATCCATTGGAGTAACAAAAACTCGACAACAGACTACCTACCATAATGACAAGGTTACCATCCATTGGAATAACAAAAATCTCGACAATAGACTACCTTCCATAATGACAAGGCTACCATCCAAAGAAATAACAAAAATCTCGACAACAGACTACCTTCCATAATGAGAAGGCTAGCATCCATTGGAGTAAAAAAATTCTCGACAATAGACTTCCTTCCATAATGACAAGGCTACCATCCATTGGAGTAACAAAAATCTCGACAACACACTATGCCCATAATGACAAGGCTACCATCCATTGGAGTAACAAAAATCTCGACAACATACTAACTTCCATAATTACAAGGCTACCATCCATTGGAGTAACAAATATCTCGACAACAGACTACCTCCCATAATGATAAGGCTACCATCCATTGGACTATCAAAATCCTTGACAACAGACTAGCTTCCATTATGACAAGGCTAACATCCAATGGAATACCAAAAATCTCAACAACACACTACTTCCATAATGATAAGGCTACCATCCATTGGAGTAACAAAAATCTGAACTACAGACTACCTTCCATAATGACAAGGCTACCATCCATTGGAGTAACAAATATCTTGACAATAGACTAACTTCCATAATTACAAGGCTACCATCCATTGGAATAACAAATATCTCGACAAAAGACTACCTTCAATAATGACAAGGCTACCATCCATTGGAGTAAGCAAAATATCGACAATAGACTACCTTCTATAATGACAAGGCTAGCATCCATTGGAGTAACAAAAATCTCGACAACAAACTACCTTCCATAATGAAAAGGGTACCATCCATTGGAGTAACCAAAATATCGACAAGAAACTACCTTCCATAATGACAAGGCTACCATCCATTGGAGTATGAAAAATATCGATAACAAACTACATTCCATAATTACAAGGCTACCATCCATTGGAGTAACAAATATCTCGTAAATAAACTACCTTCCATAATGATAAGGCTACCATCAATTGTACTATCAAAATCCTCGACAACAGACTACCTTCCATAATGACAAGGCTACTATCCAATGGAATACTAAAAATCTCAACAACAGACTACTTCCATAATGACAAGGCTACCATCCATTGGAGTAACAAAAATCTGAACTACAGACTACCTTCAATAATGACAAGGCTACCATCCATTGGAGTAACAAAAATCTAGACAACAGACTAACTTCCATAATTACAAGGCTACCATCCATTGGAGTAACAAATATCTCAACAAAAGACTACCTTCCATAATGACAAGGCTACCATCCATTGGAGTAACCAAAATATCGACAATAGACTACCTTCTATAATGACAAGGCTAACATCCATTGGAGTAACAAAAATCTCGACAACAAACTACCTTCCATTATGAAAAGGGTACCATCCATTGGAGTAACAAAAATATCAACAACAAACTACCTTCCATAATTACAAGGCTACCATCCATTGGAGTAACAAAAACTCGACAACAGACTACCTTCCATAATGACAAGGCTACCATCCAAAGAAATAACAAAAATCTGGACAACATACTACCTTCCATAATGAGAAGGCTACCATCTATTGGAGTAAAGAAATTCTCGACAACAGACTACCTTCCATAATGACAAGGCTACAATCCATTGGAGTAACAAAAATCTCGACAACAGACTACCTTACATAATGCCAATGCTACCATCCATTGGAGTAACAAAAATATCGACAACACACTATGTCCATAATGACAAGGCTACCATCCATTGGCCTAACAAATATATCGACAACAGACTACCTCCCATAATGATAAGGCTACCATGCATTGGGCTATCAAAATCCTTGACAACAGACTAGCTTCCATAATGACAAGGCTACCATCCAATGGAATACCAAAAATCTCAACAACAGACTACTTCCATAATGACAAGGCTACCATCCATTGGAGTAACAAAAATCTGAACTACAAACTACCTTCCATAATGACAAGGCTACCATCCATTGGAGTAACAAATATCTTGACAATAGACTAACTTCCATAATTACAAGGCTACCATCCATTGGAGTAATAAATATCTCGACAAAAGACTACCTTCAATAATGACAAGGCTACCATCCATTGGAGTAACCAAAATATCGACAATAGACTACCTTCTTAATGACAAGGCTACATCCATTGGAGTAACAAAAATCTCGACAACAAACTACCTTCCATAATGAAAAGGGTACCATCCATTGGAGTAACCAAAATATCGACAAGAAACTACCTTCCATAATGTCAAGGCTACCATCCATTGGAGTATGAAAAATATCGATAACAAACTACCTTCCATAATTACAAGGCTACCATCCATTGGAGTAACAAAAACTCGACAACAGACTACCTTCCATAATGACAAGGTTACCATCCATTGGAATAACAAAAATCTCGACAACAGACTACCTTCCATAATGACAAGGCTACCATCCAACGAAATAACAAAAATCTCGACAACAGACTACCTTCCATAATGAGAAGGCTACCATCCCTTGGAGTAAAAAAATTCTCGACAATAGACTACCTTCCATAATGACAAAGCTACCATCCATTGGAGTAACAAAAATCTCGACAATAGACTACCTTACATAATGACAAGGCTACCATCCATTGGAGTAACAAAAATCTCGACAACAAACTAACTTCCATAATTACAAGGCTACCATCCATTGGAGTAACAAATATCTCGTAAATAAACTACGTTCCATAATGATAAGGCAACCATCAATTGGACTATCAAAATCCTCGACAACAGACTACCTTCCATAATGACAAGGCTACCATCCAATGGAATACTAAAAATCTAAACAACAGACTACTTCCATAATGACAAGGCTACCATCCATTGGAGTAACAAAAATCTGAACTACAGACTACCTTCCATAATGACAAGGCTACCATCCATTGGAGTAACAAGAATCTCGACAACAGACTAACTTCCATAATTACAAGGCTACCATCCATTGGAGTAACAAATATCTCAACAACAGACTACCTCCCATAACGATAAGGCTACCATCCATTGGACTATCAAAATCCTTGACAACAGACTAGCTTCCATAATGACAAGGCTACCATCCAATGGAATACCAAAAATCTCAACAACAGACTACTTCCATAATGACAAGGCTACCATCCATTGGAGTAACAAAAATCTGAACTACAGACTACCTTCCATAATGACAAGGCTACCATCCATTGGAGTAACAAATATCTTGACAATAGACTAACTTCCAAAATTACAAGGCTACCATACATTGGAGTAACAAATATCTCGACAAAAGACTACCTTCAATAATGACAAGGCTACCATCCAATGTAGTAACCAAAATATCGACAATAGACTACCTTCTATAATGACAAGGCTAGCATCCATTGGAGTAACAAAAATCTCGACAACAAACTACCTTCCATAATGAAAAGGGTACCATCCATTGGAGTAACAAAAATATCAACAACAAACTACCTTCCATAATTACAAGGCTACCATCCATTGGAGTAACAAAAACTCGACAACAGACTACCTTCCATAATGACAAGGTTTCCATCCATTGGAATAACAAAAATCTCGACAACAGACTACCTTCCATAATGACAAGGCTACCATCCAAAGAAATAACAAAAATCTCGACAACAGACTACCTTCCATAATGAGAAGGCTACCATCTATTGGAGTAAAAAAATTCTCGACAACAGACTACCTTCCATAATGACAAGGCTACAATCCATTGGAGTAACAAAAATCTCGACAACAGACTACCTTACATAATGACAATGCTACCATCCATTGGAGTAACAAAAATATCGACAACACACTATGTCCATAATGACAAGGCTACCATCCATTGGAGTAACAAAAATCTCGACAACAAACTAACTTCCATAATTACAAGGCTACCATCCATTGGAGTAACAAATATCTCGTAAATAAACTACGTTCCATAATGATAAGGCAACCATCAATTGGACTATCAAAATCCTCGACAACAGACTACCTTCCATAATGACAAGGCTACCATCCAATGGAATACTAAAAATCTCAACAACAGACTACTTCCATAATGACAAGGCTACCATCCATTGGAGTAACAAAAATCTGAACTACAGACTACCTTCCATAATGACAAGGCTACCATCCATTGGAGTAACAAGAATCTCGACAACAGACTAACTTCCTTAATTACAAGGCTACCATCCATTGGAGTAACAAATATCTCAACAACAGACTACCTCCCATAACGATAAGGCTACCATCCATTGGACTATCAAAATCCTTGACAACAGACTAGCTTCCATAATGACAAGGCTACCATCCAATGGAATACCAAAAATCTCAACAACAGACTACTTCCATAATGACAAGGCTACCATCCATTGGACTATCAAAAATCTCGACAGCAGACTACCTTTCATAATGACAAGGCTACCATCCATTGGAGTAACAAAAATCTCGACAACAGACTAACTTCCATAATTACAAGGCTACCATCCATTGGCCTAACAAATATCTTAACAACAGACTACCTCCCATAATGATAAGGCTACCATCCATTGGACTATCAAAATCCTTGACAACAGACTAGCTTCATTAATGACAAGGCTACCATCCAATGGAATACCAAAAATCTCAACAACAGACTACTTCCATAATGACAAGGCTACCATCCATTGGAGTAACAAAAATCTGAACTACAAACTACCTTCCATAATGACAAGGCTACCATCCATTGGAGTAACAAATATCTTGACAATAGACTAACTTCCATAATTACAAGGCTACCATCCATTGGAGTAACAAATATCTCGACAAAAGACTACCTTCAATAATGACAAGGCTACCATCCATTGGAGTAACCAAAATATCGACAATAGACTACCTTCTTAATGACAAGGCTACATCCATTGGAGTAACAAAAATCTCGACAACAAACTACCTTCCAAAATGAAAAGGGTACCATCCATTGGAGTAACCAAAATATCGACAAGAAACTACCTTCCATAATGACAAGGCTACCATCCATTGGAGTATGAAAAATATCGATAACAAACTACCTTCCATAATTACAAGGCTACCATCCATTGGAGTAACAAAAACTCGACAACAGACTACCTTCCATAATGACAAGGTTACCATCCATTGGAATAACAAAAATCTCGACAACAGACTACCTTCCATAATGACAAGGCTACCATCCAACGAAATAACAAAAATCTCGACAACAGACTACCTTCCATAATGAGAAGGCTACCATCCCTTGGAGTAAAAAAATTCTCGACAACAGACTACCTTCCATAATGACAAAGCTACCATCCATTGGAGTAACAAAAATCTCGACAATAGACTACCTTACATAATGACAAGGCTACCATCCATTGGAGTAACAAAAATCTCGACAACAAACTAACTTCCATAATTACAAGGCTACCATCCATTGGAGTAACAAATATCTCGTAAATAAACTACGTTCCATAATGATAAGGCAACCATCAATTGGACTATCAAAATCCTCGACAACAGACTACCTTCCATAATGACAAGGCTACCATCCAATGGAATACTAAAAATCTCAACAACAGACTACTTCCATAATGACAAGGCTACCATCCATTGGAGTAACAAAAATCTGAACTACAGACTACCTTCCATAATGACAAGGCTACCATCCATTGGAGTAACAAGAATCTCGACAACAGACTAACTTCCATAATTACAAGGCTACCATCCATTGGAGTAACAAATATCTCAACAACAGACTACCTCCCATAACGATAAGGCTACCATCCATTGGACTATCAAAATCCTTGACAACAGACTAGCTTCCATAATGACAAGGCTACCATCCAATGGAATACCAAAAATCTCAACAACAGACTACTTCCATAATGACAAGGCTACCATCCATTGGAGTAACAAAAATCTGAACTACAGACTACCTTCCATAATGACAAGGCTACCATCCATTGGAGTAACAAATATCTTGACAATAGACTAACTTCCAAAATTACAAGGCTACCATACATTGGAGTAACAAATATCTCGACAAAAGACTACCTTCAATAATGACAAGGCTACCATCCAATGTAGTAACCAAAATATCGACAATAGACTACCTTCTATAATGACAAGGCTAGCATCCATTGGAGTAACAAAAATCTCGACAACAAACTACCTTCCATAATGAAAAGGGTACCATCCATTGGAGTAACAAAAATATCAACAACAAACTACCTTCCATAATTACAAGGCTACCATCCATTGGAGTAACAAAAACTCGACAACAGACTACCTTCCATAATGACAAGGTTTCCATCCATTGGAATAACAAAAATCTCGACAACAGACTACCTTCCATAATGACAAGGCTACCATCCAAAGAAATAACAAAAATCTCGACAACAGACTACCTTCCATAATGAGAAGGCTACCATCTATTGGAGTAAAAAAATTCTCGACAACAGACTACCTTCCATAATGACAAGGCTACAATCCATTGGAGTAACAAAAATCTCGACAACAGACTACCTTACATAATGACAATGCTACCATCCATTGGAGTAACAAAAATATCGACAACACACTATGTCCATAATGACAAGGCTACCATCCATTGGAGTAACAAAAATCTCGACAACAAACTAACTTCCATAATTACAAGGCTACCATCCATTGGAGTAACAAATATCTCGTAAATAAACTACGTTCCATAATGATAAGGCAACCATCAATTGGACTATCAAAATCCTCGACAACAGACTACCTTCCATAATGACAAGGCTACCATCCAATGGAATACTAAAAATCTCAACAACAGACTACTTCCATAATGACAAGGCTACCATCCATTGGAGTAACAAAAATCTGAACTACAGACTACCTTCCATAATGACAAGACTACCATCCATTGGAGTAACAAGAATCTCGACAACAGACTAACTTCCTTAATTACAAGGCTACCATCCATTGGAGTAACAAATATCTCAACAACAGACTACCTCCCATAACGATAAGGCTACCATCCATTGGACTATCAAAATCCTTGACAACAGACTAGCTTCCATAATGACAAGGCTACCATCCAATGGAATACCAAAAATCTCAACAACAGACTACTTCCATAATGACAAGGCTACCATCCATTGGACTATCAAAAATCTCGACAGCAGACTACCTTTCATAATGACAAGGCTACCATCCATTGGAGTAACAAAAATCTCGACAACAGACTAACTTCCATAATTACAAGGCTACCATCCATTGGCCTAACAAATATCTTAACAACAGACTACCTCCTATAATGATAAGGCTACCATCCATTGGACTATCAAAATCCTTGACAACAGACTAGCTTCATTAATGACAAGGCTACCATCCAATGGAATACCAAAAATCTCAACAACAGACTACTTCCATAATGACAAGGCTACCATCCATTGGAGTAACAAAAATCTGAACTACAAACTACCTTCCATAATGACAAGGCTACCATCCATTGGAGTAACAAATATCTTTACAATAGACTAACTTCCATAATTACAAGGCTACCATCCATTGGAGTAACAAATATCTCGACAAAAGACTACCTTCAATAATGACAAGGCTACCATCCATTGGAGTAACCAAAATATCGACAATAGACTACCTTCTTAATGACAAGGCTACATCCATTGGAGTAACAAAAATCTCGACAACAAACTACCTTCCAAAATGAAAAGGGTACCATCCATTGGAGTAACCAAAATATCGACAAGAAACTACCTTCCATAATGACAAGGCTACCATCCATTGGAGTATGAAAAATATCGATAACAAACTACCTTCCATAATTACAAGGCTACCATCCATTGGAGTAACAAAAACTCGACAACAGACTACCTTCCATAATGACAAGGTTACCATCCATTGGAATAACAAAAATCTCGACAACAGACTACCTTCCATAATGACAAGGCTACCATCCAACGAAATAATAAAAATCTCGACAACAGACTACCTTCCATAATGAGAAGGCTACCATCCCTTGGAGTAAAAAAATTCTCGACAACAGACTACCTTCCATAATGACAAGGCTACCATCCATTGGAGTAACAAAAATCTCGACAATAGACTACCTTACATAATGACAAGGCTACCATCCATTGGAGTAACAAAAATCTCGACAACAGACTAACTTCCATAATTACAAGGCTACCATCCATTGGAGTAACAAATATCTCGTAAATAAACTAGCTTCCATAATGATAAGGCTACCATCAATTGGACTATCAAAATCCTCGACAACAGACTACCTTCCATAATGACAAGGCTACCATCCAATGGAATACTAAAAATCTCAACAACAGACTACTTCCATAATGACAAGGCTACCATCCATTGGAGTAACAAAAATCTGAACTACAGACTACCTTCCATAATGACAAGGCTACCATCCATTGGAGTAACAAGAATCTCGACAACAGACTAACTTCCATAATTACAAGGCTACCATCCATTGGAGTAACAAATATCTCAACAACAGACTACCTCCCATAACGATAAGGCTACCATCCATTGGACTATAAAAATCCTTGACAACAGACTAGCTTCCATAATGACAAGGCTACCATCCAATGGAATACCAAAAATCTCAACAACAGACTACTTCCATAATGACAAGGCTACCATCCATTGGAGTAACAAAAATCCGAACTACAGACTACCTTCCATAATGACAAGGCTACCATCCATTGGAGTAACAAATATCTTGACAATAGACTAACTTCCAAAATTACAAGGCTACCATCCATTGGAGTAACAAATATCTCGACAAAAGACTACCTTCAATAATGACAAGGCTACCATCCAATGTAGTAACCAAAATATCGACAATAGACTACCTTCTATAATGACAAGGCTAGCATCCATTGGAGTAACAAAAATCTCGACAACAAACTACCTTCCATAATGAAAAGGGTACCATCCATTGGAGTAACCAAAATATCGACAAGAAACTACCTTCCATAATGACAAGGCTACCATCCATTGGAGTAACAAAAACTCGACAACAGACTACCTTCCATAATGACAAGGTTTCCATCCATTGGAATAACAAAAATCTCGACAACAGACTACCTTCCATAATGACAAGGCTACCATCCAAAGAAATAACAAAAATCTCGACAACAGACTACCTTCCATAATGAGAAGGCTACCATCTATTGGAGTAAAAAAATTCTCGACAACAGACTACCTTCCATAATGACAAGGCTACAATCCATTGGAGTAACAAAAATCTCGACAACAGACTACCTTACATAATGACAATGCTACCATCCATTGGAGTAACAAAAATATCGACAACACACTATGTCCATAATGACAAGGCTACCATCCATTGGAGTAACAAAAATCTCGACAACAAACTAACTTCCATAATTACAAGGCTACCATCCATTGGAGTAACAAATATCTCGTAAATAAACTACGTTCCATAATGATAAGGCAACCATCAATTGGACTATCAAAATCCTCGACAACAGACTACCTTCCATAATGACAAGGCTACCATCCAATGGAATACTAAAAATCTCAACAACAGACTACTTCCATAATGACAAGGCTACCATCCATTGGAGTAACAAAAATCTGAACTACAGACTACCTTCCATAATGACAAGACTACCATCCATTGGAGTAACAAGAATCTCGACAACAGACTAACTTCCTTAATTACAAGGCTACCATCCATTGGAGTAACAAATATCTCAACAACAGACTACCTCCCATAACGATAAGGCTACCATCCATTGGACTATCAAAATCCTTGACAACAGACTAGCTTCCATAATGACAAGGCTACCATCCAATGGAATACCAAAAATCTCAACAACAGACTACTTCCATAATGACAAGGCTACCATCCATTGGACTATCAAAAATCTCGACAGCAGACTACCTTTCATAATGACAAGGCTACCATCCATTGGAGTAACAAAAATCTCGACAACAGACTAACTTCCATAATTACAAGGCTACCATCCATTGGCCTAACAAATATCTTAACAACAGACTACCTCCTATAATGATAAGGCTACCATCCATTGGACTATCAAAATCCTTGACAACAGACTAGCTTCATTAATGACAAGGCTACCATCCAATGGAATACCAAAAATCTCAACAACAGACTACTTCCATAATGACAAGGCTACCATCCATTGGAGTAACAAAAATCTGAACTACAAACTACCTTCCATAATGACAAGGCTACCATCCATTGGAGTAACAAATATCTTTACAATAGACTAACTTCCATAATTACAAGGCTACCATCCATTGGAGTAACAAATATCTCGACAAAAGACTACCTTCAATAATGACAAGGCTACCATCCATTGGAGTAACCAAAATATCGACAATAGACTACCTTCTTAATGACAAGGCTACATCCATTGGAGTAACAAAAATCTCGACAACAAACTACCTTCCAAAATGAAAAGGGTACCATCCATTGGAGTAACCAAAATATCGACAAGAAACTACCTTCCATAATGACAAGGCTACCATCCATTGGAGTATGAAAAATATCGATAACAAACTACCTTCCATAATTACAAGGCTACCATCCATTGGAGTAACAAAAACTCGACAACAGACTACCTTCCATAATGACAAGGTTACCATCCATTGGAATAACAAAAATCTCGACAACAGACTACCTTCCATAATGACAAGGCTACCATCTAACGAAATAATAAAAATCTCGACAACAGACTACCTTCCATAATGAGAAGGCTACCATCCCTTGGAGTAAAAAAATTCTCGACAACAGACTACCTTCCATAATGACAAGGCTACCATCCATTGGAGTAACAAAAATCTCGACAATAGACTACCTTACATAATGACAAGGCTACCATCCATTGGAGTAACAAAAATCTCGACAACAGACTAACTTCCATAATTACAAGGCTACCATCCATTGGAGTAACAAATATCTCGTAAATAAACTAGCTTCCATAATGATAAGGCTACCATCAATTGGACTATCAAAATCCTCGACAACAGACTACCTTCCATAATGACAAGGCTACCATCCAATGGAATACTAAAAATCTCAACAACAGACTACTTCCATAATGACAAGGCTACCATCCATTGGAGTAACAAAAATCTGAACTACAGACTACCTTCCATAATGACAAGGCTACCATCCATTGGAGTAACAAGAATCTCGACAACAGACTAACTTCCATAATTACAAGGCTACCATCCATTGGAGTAACAAATATCTCAACAACAGACTACCTCCCATAACGATAAGGCTACCATCCATTGGACTATAAAAATCCTTGACAACAGACTAGCTTCCATAATGACAAGGCTACCATCCAATGGAATACCAAAAATCTCAACAACAGACTACTTCCATAATGACAAGGCTACCATCCATTGGAGTAACAAAAATCCGAACTACAGACTACCTTCCATAATGACAAGGCTACCATCAATTGGAGTAACAAATATCTTGACAATAGACTAACTTCCAAAATTACAAGGCTACCATCCATTGGAGTAACAAATATCTCGACAAAAGACTACCTTCAATAATGACAAGGCTACCATCCAATGTAGTAACCAAAATATCGACAATAGACTACCTTCTATAATGACAAGGCTAGCATCCATTGGAGTAACAAAAATCTCGACAACAAACTACCTTCCATAATGAAAAGGGTACCATCCATTGGAGTAACCAAAATATCGACAAGAAACTACCTTCCATAATGACAAGGCTACCATCCATTGGAGTATGAAAAATATCGATAACAAACTACCTTCCATAATTACAATGCTACCATCCATTGGAGTAACAAAAACTCGACAACAGACTACCTTCTATAATGACAAGGTTACCATCCATTGGAATAACAAAAATCTCGACAACAGACTACCTTCCATAATGACAAGGCTACCATCTAACGAAATAACAAAAATCAAGACAACAGACTACTTTCCATAATGAGAAGGATACCATCCCTTGGAGTAAAAAAATTCCCGACAACAGACTACCTTCCATAATGACAAGGCTACCATCCATTGGAGTAACAAAAATCTTGACAATAGACTACCTTACATAATGACAAGGCTACCATCCATTAGAGTAACAAAAATCTCGACAACAGACTAACTTCCATAATTACAAGGCTACCATCCATTGAAGTAACAAATATCTCGTAAATAAACTACCTTCCATAATGATAAGGCTACCATCCATTGGACTATCAAAATCCTCGACAACAGACTACCTTCCATAATGACAAGGCTACCCTACAATGGAATACCAAAAATCTCAACAACAGACTACTTCCATAATGACAAGGCTACCATCCATTAGAGTAACAAAATCTCAACAACGAACATCCTTCCATAATGACAAGGCTACCATCCATTGGAGTAACAAAATCTCAACAACGAACTACCTTCCATAATGACAAGGCCACCATCCATTGGAGTAACAAAATCTCAACAACGAACTACCTTCCATAATGACAAGGCCACCATCCATTGGAGTAACAAAATCTCAACAACGAACTACCTTCCATAATGACAAGGCCACCATCCATTGGAGTAACAAAATATCAACAACAAACTACCTTCCATAATGACAAGGCTACCATCCATTGGAGTAACAAAATCTAAACAACGAACTACCTTCCATAATGACAAGGCTACCATCCATTGGAGTAACAAAATCTCAACAACAAACTACCATCCATAATGACAAGGATACCATCCATTGGAGTAACAAAATATCAACAATGAACTACCTTTCATAATGACAAGGCTACCATCCATTGGAGTAACAAAATCTCAACAATGAACTACCTTACATAATGACAAGGCTACCATCCAATGGAGTAACAAAATCTGAAAAACGAACTACCTTCATAATGACAAGGCTACAATCCAATAGAGTAACAAAATCTCAACAAGGAACTACCTTCCATAATGACAAGGCTATCATCCATTGGAGTAGCAAAATCTCAACAACAAACATCCTTCCATAATGACAAGGCTACCATCCATTGGAGTAACAAAATCTCAATAAAGAACTACCATCCATAATGACAAGGCTACCATCCATTAGAGTAACAAAATCTCAATAATGAACTACCAACCATAATGCCAAGGCTAGCATCCAATGGAGTAACAAAATATCAACAACGAACTACCATCCATAATGACAAGGCTACCATCCATTGGAGTAACAAAATCTCAACAACGAACTTCCTTCCATAATGACAAAGCTACCATCCATTGGAGTAACAAAATCTCAATAACGAAATACCTTCCATAATGACAAGGATACCATCCATTGGATTAACAAAATCTGAACAACGAACTACCTTCCATAATGACAAGGCTACAATCCATTGGAGTAACAAAATATCAACAACAAACTACCTTCCATAATGACAAGGCTACCATCAATTAGAGTAACAAAATCTAAACAACGAACTACCTTCCATAATTACAAGGCTACCATCCACTGGAGTAATAAAATCTCAACAACGAACTACCATCCATAATGACAAGGATACCATCCATTAGAGTAACAAAATCTCAATAACGAACTACCTTCCATAATGACTAGGGTACCATCCATTGGAGTAACAAAATCCAAACAAAGAACTACCTCCCATAATGACAAGGCTACAATCCAATGGAGTAACAAAATCTCAACAACGAACTACCTTCCATAATGACAAGGCTACCATCCATTGGAGTAACAAAATCTCAACAACGAACTACCTTCCATAATGACAAAGCTACCATCCATTGGAGTAACTAAATCTCAACAACGAACAACCTTCCATAATGACAATGCTACCATCCAATGGAGTAACAAAATCTCAACAATGAACTACCTTCCATAATGACAAGGCTACCATCCATTGGAGTAACAAAATCTCAACAACAAACTTCCTTCCATAATGACAAGGCTACAATCCATTGGAGTAACAAAATCTCAATAACGGAATACTTCCATAATGACAAGGATACCATCCATTGGATTAACAAAATATGAACAACGAACTACCTTCCATAATGACAAGGCTACCATCCATTGGAGTAAGAAAATATCAACAACAAACTACCTTCCATAATGACAAGGCTACCATCCATTGGAGTAACAAAATCTAAACAATGAACTACCTTCCATAATGACCAGGCTACCATCCATTGGAGTAACAAAATCTCAACAACGAACTACCATCCATAATGACAAGGATACCATCCATTGGAGTAACATAATCTCAACAACGAACTACCTTCCATAATGACAAGGCTACCATCCATTGGAGTACCAAAAAATCTCAACAATGAACTACCTTACATAATGACAAGGCTACCATCCAATGGAGTAACAAAATATCAACAACAAACATCCTTCCATAATGACAAGGCTACCATCCATTGGAGTAACAAAATCTCAATAACGAACTACCATCCATAATGACAAGGCTACCATCCATTAGAGTAACAAAATCTCAACAATGAACTACCAACCATAATGCCAAGGCTAGCATCCAATGGAGTAACAAAATCTCAAAAACAAACTACCTTCCATAATGACAAGGCTACCATCCATTGGAGTAACAAAATCTCAACAACGAACTTCCTTCCATAATGACAAGGCTACCATCCATTGGAGTAACAAAATCTCAATAACGAAATACCTTCCATAATGACAAGGATACCATCCATTGGATTAACAAAATCTGAACAACGAACTACCTTCCATAATGACAAGGCTACCATCCATTGGAGTAACAAAATATCAACAATAAACTACCTTCCATAATGACAAGGCTACCATCAATTAGAGTAACAAAATCTCAACAACGAACTACCTTCCATAATGACAAGGGTACCATCCATTGGAGTAACCAAATCTCAACAAAGAACTACCTCCCATAATGACAAGGCTACCATCCAATGGAGTAACAAAATCTCAACAAAGAACTACCTTCCATAATGACAAGGCTACCATCCATTGGAGTAACAAAATCTCAACAACGAACTTCCTTCCATAATGACAAGGCTACCATCCATTGGAGTAACAAAATCTCAACAACGAACTACCTTCCATAATGACAAAGCTACCATCCATTGGAGTAACTAAATCTACACAACGAACAACCTTCCATAATGACAATGCTACCATCCAATGGAGTAACAAAATCTCAACAATGAACTACCTTCCATAATGACAAGGCTACCATCCATTGGAGTAACAAAATCTCAACAACAAACTTCCTTCCATAATGACAAGGCTACCATCAATTAGAGTAACAAAATCTAAACAACGAACTACCTTCCATAATTACAAGGCTACCATCCATTGGATTAACAAAATATGAACAACGAACTACCTTCCATAATGACAAGGCTACCATCCATTGGAGTAAGAAAATATCAACAACAAACTACCTTCCATAATGACAAGGCTACCATCCATTGGAGTAACAAAATCTAAACAATGAACTACCTTCCATAATGACCAGGCTACCATCCATTGGAGTAACAAAATCTCAACAACGAACTACCATCCATAATGACAAGGATACCATCCATTGGAGTAACAAAATCTCAACAACGAACTACCTTCCATAATGACAAGGCTACCATCCATTGGAGTACCAAAAAATCTCAACAATGAACTACCTTACATAATGACAAGGCTACCATCCAATGGAGTAACAAAATATCAACAACAACCATCCTTCCATAATGACAAGGCTACCATCCATTGGAGTAACAAAATCTCAATAACGAACTACCATCCATAATGACAAGGCTACCATCCATTAGAGTAACAAAATCTCAACAATGAACTACTAACCATAATGCCAAGGCTAGCATCCAATGGAGTAACAAAATCTCAACAACAAACTACCTTCCATAATGACAAGGCTACCATCCATTGGAGTAACAAAATCTCAACAACGAACTTCCTTCCATAATGACAAGGCTAGCATCCATTGGAGTAACAAAATCTCAATAACGAAATACCTTCCATAATGACAAGGATACCATCCATTGGATTAACAAAATCTGAACAACGAACTACCTTCCATAATGACAAGGCTACCATCCATTGGAGTAACAAAATATCAACAATAAACTACCTTCCATAATGACAAGGCTACCATCAATTAGAGTAACAAAATCTCAACAACGAACTACCTTCCATAATGACAAGGGTACCATCCATTGGAGTAACCAAATCTCAACAAAGAACTACCTCCCATAATGACAAGGCTACCATCCAATGGAGTAACAAAATCTCAACAAAGAACTACCTTCCATAATGACAAGGCTACCATCCATTGGAGTAACAAAATCTCAACAACGAACTTCCTTCCATAATGACAAGGCTACCATCCATTGGAGTAACAAAATCTCAATAACCAATTACCTTCCATAATGACAAGGATACCATCCATTGGATTAACAAAATCTGAACAACGAACTACCTTCCATAATGACAAGGCTACCATCCATTGGAGTAACAAAATATCAACAACAAACTACCTTCCATAATGACAAGGCTACCATCCATTGGAGTACCAAAAAATCTCAACAATGAACTACCTTACATAATGACAAGGCTACCATCCAATGGAGTAACAAAATATCAACAACAAACATCCTTCCATAATGACAAGGCTACCATCCATTGGAGTAACAAAATCTCAATAACGAACTACCATCCATAATGACAAGGCTACCATCCATTAGAGTAACAAAATCTCAACAATGAACTACCAACCATAATGCCAAGGCTAGCATCCAATGGAGTAACAAAATCTCAACAACAAACTACCTTCCATAATGACAAGGCTACCATCCATTGGAGTAACAAAATCTCAACAACAAACTTCCTTCCATAATGACAAGGCTACCATCCATTGGAGTAACAAAATCTCAATAACGAAATACCTTCCATAATGACAAGGATACCATCCATTGGATTAACAAAATCTGAACAACGAACTACCTTCCATAATGACAAGGCTACCATCCATTGGAGTAACAAAATATCAACAATAAACTACCTTCCATAATGACAAGGCTACCATCAATTAGAGTAACAAAATCTCAACAACGAACTACCTTCCATAATGACAAGGGTACCATCCATTGGAGTAACCAAATCTCAACAAAGAACTACCTCCCATAATGACAAGGCTACCATCCAATGGAGTAACAAAATCTCAACAAAGAACTACCTTCCATAATGACAAGGCTACCATCAATTGGAGTAACAAAATCTCAACAACGAACTTCCTTCCATAATGACAAGGCTACCATCCATTGGAGTAACAAAATCTCAATAACCAATTACCTTCCATAATGACAAGGATACCATCCATTGGATTAACAAAATCTGAACAACGAACTACCTTCCATAATGACAAGGCTACCATCCATTGGAGTAACAAAATATCAACAACAAACTACCTTCCATAATGACAAGGCTACCATCCATTGGAGTAACAAAATCTCAACAACGAACGACCTTCCATAATGACAAGGCTACCATCCATTGGAGTAACAAAATCTCAACAACGAACTACCATCCATAATGACAAGGCTACCATCCATTGGAGTAACAAAATCTCAACAACGAACATCCTTCCATAATGACAAGGCTACCATCCATTGGAGTAACAAAATCTCAATAACAAACTACCATCCATAATGACAAGGCTACCATCCATTAGAGTAACAAAATCTCAACAATGAACTACCGACCATAATGCCAAGGCTAGCATCCAATGGAGTAACAAAATCTCAACAACAAACTACCTTCCATAATGACAAGGCTACCATCCATTGGAGTAAGAAAATCTCAACGACGAACTTCCTTCCATAATGACAAGGCTACCATCCACTGGAGTAATAAAATCTCAACAACGAACTACCATCCATAATGACAAGGATACCATCCATTAGAGTAACAAAATCTTAACAACGAACTACCTTCCATAATGACTAGGGTACCATCCATTGGAGTAACAAAATCTCAACAAAGAACTACCTCCCATAATGACAAGGCTACAATCCAATGGAGTAACAAAATCTCAACAACGAACTACCTTCCATAATGACAAGGCTACCATCCATTGGAGTAACAAAATCTCAACAACGAACTACCTTCCATAATGACAAAGCTACCATCCATTGGAGTAACTAAATCTCAACAACGAACAACCTTCCATAATGACAAGGCTACCATCCATTGGAGTAACAAAATCTCAAGAACGAACTACCTTCATAATGACAAGGCTACAATCCATTGGAGTAACAAAATCTCAACAACGAACTACCTTCCATAATGACAAGGGTACCATCCATTGTAGTAACAAAATCTCAACAAGGAAATACCTTCCATAATAACAAGGCTACCATCCATTGGAGTAACAAAATCTCAACAATGAACTACCTTCCATAATGACAAGGGTACCATCCATTGGAGTAACAAAATCTCAACAACAAACTACCTTCCATAATGACAAGGCTACCATCCATTGGAGTAACAAAATCTCAACAACAAACATCCTTCCATAATGACAATGCTACCATCCAATGGAGTAACAAAATCTCAACAATGAACTACCTTCCATAATGACAAGGCTACCATCCATTGGAGTAACAAAATCTCAAGAACAAACTTCCTTCCATAATGACAAGGCTACAATCCATTGGAGTAACAAAATCTCAATAACGGAATACCTTCCATAATGACAAGGATACCATCCATTGGATTAACAAAATATGAACAACGAACTACCTTCCATAATGACAAGGCTACCATCCATTGGAGTAAGAAAATATCAACAACAAACTACCTTCCATAATGACAAGGCTACCATCCATTGGAGTAACAAAATCTAAACAACGAACTACCTTCCATAATGACCAGGCTACCATCCATTGGAGTAACAAAATCTCAACAACGAACTACCATCCATAATGACAAGGATACCATCCATTAGAGTAACAAAATCTCAACAACGAACTACCTTCCATAATGACAAGGCTACCATCCATTGGAGTAACAAAATCTCAACAATGAACTACCTTACATAATGACAAGGCTACCATCCAATGGAGTAACAAAATCTCAAGAACGAACTACCTTCATAATGACAAGGCTACCATCCAATGGAGTAACAAAATCTCAACAAGGAACTACCTTCCATAATGACAAGGCTACCATCCATTGGAGTAGAAAAATCTCAACAACGAACATCCTTCCATAATGACAAGGCTACCATCCATTGGAGTAAGAAAATCTCAATAACGAACTACCATCCATAATGACAAGGCTACCATCCATTAGAGTAACAAAATCTCAACAATGAACTACCAACCATAATGCCAAGGCTAGCATCCAATGGAGTAACAAAATCTCAACAACAAACTACCTTCCATAATGACAAGGCTACCATCCATTGGAGTAACAAAATCTCAACAACGAACTTTCTTCCATAATGACAAGGCTACCATCCATTGGAGTAACAAAATCTCAATAACGAAATACCTTCCATAATGACAAGGATACCATCCATTGGATTAACAAAATCTGAACAACGAACTACCTTCCATAATGACAAGGCTACCATCCATTGGAGTAACAAAATATCAACAATAAACTACCTTCCATAATGACAAGGCTACCATCAATTAGAGTAACAAAATCTCAACAACGAACTACCTTCCATAATGACAAGGGTACCATCCATTGGAGTAACCAAATCTCAACAAAGAACTACCTCCCATAATGACAAGGCTACCATCCAATGGAGTAACAAAATCTCAACAAAGAACTACCTTCCATATTGACAAGGCTACCATCCATTGGAGTAACAAAATCTCAACAACAAACTTCCTTCCATAATGACAAGGCTACCATCCATTGGAGTAACAAAATCTCAATAACCAAATACCTTCCATAATGACAAGGATACCATCCATTGGATTAACAAAATCTGAACAACGAACTACCTTCCATAATGACAAGGCTACCATCCATTGGAGTAACAAAATATCAACAACAAACTACCTTCCATAATGACAAGGCTACCATCCATTGGAGTAACAAAATCTCAACAACGAACGACCTTCCATAATGACAAGGCTACCATCCATTGGAGTAACAAATCTCAACAACGAACTACCATCCATAATGACAAGGATACCATCCATTGGAGTAACAAAATCTCAACAACGAACTACCTTCCATAATGACAAGGCTACCATCCATTGGAGTAACAAAATCCTAACAACGAACATCCTTCCATAATGACAAGGCTACCATCCATTGGAGTAACAAAATCTCAATAACAAACTACCATCCATAATGACAAGGCTACCATCCATTAGAGTAACAAAATCTCAACAATGAACTACCGACCATAATGCCAAGGCTAGCATCCAATGGAGTAACAAAATCTCAACAACAAACTACCTTCCATAATGACAAGGCTACCATCCATTGGAGTAAGAAAATCTCAACGACGAACTTCCTTCCATAATGACAAGGCTACCATCCATTGGAGTAACAAAATCTCAATAACAAAATACCTTCCATAATGACAAGGATACCATCCATTGGATTAACAAAATCTGAACAACGAACTACCTTCCATAATGACAAGGCTACCATCCATTGGAGTAACAAAATATCAACAATAAACTACCTTCCATAATGACAAGGCTACCATCAATTAGAGTAACAAAATCTCAACAACGAACTACCTTCCATAATGACAAGGGTACCATCCATTGGAGTAACCAAATCTCAACAAAGAACTACCTCCCATAATGACAAGGCTACCATCCAATGGAGTAACAAAATCTCAACAAAGAACTACCTTCCATAATGACAAGGCTACCATCCATTGGAGTAACAAAATCTCAACAACGAACTTCCTTCCATAATGACAAGGCTACCATCCATTGGAGTAACAAAATCTCAATAACCAATTACCTTCCATAATGACAAGGATACCATCCATTGGATTAACAAAATCTGAACAACGAACTACCTTCCATAATGACAAGGCTACCATCCATTGGAGTAACAAAATATCAACAACAAACTACCTTCCATAATGACAAGGCTACCATCCATTTGAGTAACAAAATCTCAACAACGAACGACCTTCCATAATGACAAGGCTACCATCCATTGGAGTAACAAAATCTCAACAACGAACTACCATCCATAATGACAAGGCTACCATCCATTGGAGTAACAAAATCTCAACAACGAACATCCTTCCATAATGACAAGGCTACCATCCATTGGAGTAACAAAATCTCAATAACAAACTACCATCCATAATGACAAGGCTACCATCCATTAGAGTAACAAAATCTCAACAATGAACTACCGACCATAATGCCAAGGCTAGCATCCAATGGAGTAACAAAATCTCAACAACAAACTACCTTATATAATGACAAGGCTACCATCCATTGGAGTAAGAAAATCTCAACGACGAACTTCCTTCCATAATGACAAGGCTACCATCCACTGGAGTAATAAAATCTCAACAACGAACTACCATCCATAATGACAAGGATACCATCCATTAGAGTAACAAAATCTCAACAATGAACTACCTTCCATAATGACTAGGGTACCATCCATTGGAGTAACAAAATCTCAACAAAGAACTACCTCCCATAATGACAAGGCTACAATCCAATGGAGTAACAAAATCTCAACAACGAACTACCTTCCATAATGACAAGGCTACCATCCATTGAAGTAACAAAATCTCAACAACGAACTACCTTCCATAATGACAAAGCTACCTTCCATTGGAGTAACTAAATCTCAACAACGAACAACCTTCCATAATGACAAGGCTACCATCCATTGAAGTAACAAAATCTCAAGAACGAACTACCTTCATAATGACAAGGCTACAATCCATTGGAGTAACAAAATCTCAACAACGAACTACCTTCCATAATGACAAGGGTACCATCCATTGTAGTAACAAAATCTCAACAAGGAAATACCTTCCATAATAACAAGGCTACCATCCATTGGAGTAACAAAATCTCAACAATGAACTACCTTCCATAATGACAAGGGTACCATCCATTGGAGTAACAAAATCTCAACAACGAACTACCTTCCATAATGACAAGGCTACCATCCATTGGAGTAACAAAATCCTAACAACGAACATCCTTCCATAATGACAAGGCTACCATCCATTGGAGTAACAAAATCTCAATAACAAACTACCATCCATAATGACAAGGCTACCATCCATTGGAGTAACAAAATCTCAACAATGAACTACCGACCATAATGCCAAGGCTAGCATCCAATGGAGTAACAAAATCTCAACAACAAACTACCTTCCATAATGACAAGGCTACCATCCATTGGAGTAAGAAAATCTCAACGACGAACTTCCTTCCATAATGACAAGGCTACCATCCATTGGAGTAACAAAATCTCAATAACAAAATACCTTCCATAATGACAAGGATACCATCCATTGGATTAACAAAATCTGAACAACGAACTACCTTCCATAATGACAAGGCTACCATCCATTGGAGTAACAAAATATCAACAATAAACTACCTTCCATAATGACAAGGCTACCATCAATTAGAGTAACAAAATCTCAACAACGAACTACCTTCCATAATGACAAGGGTACCATCCATTGGAGTAACCAAATCACAACAAAGAACTACCTCCCATAATGACAAGGCTACCATCCAATGGAGTAACAAAATCTCAACAAAGAACTACCTTCCATAATGACAAGGCTACCATCCATTGGAGTAACAAAATCTCAACAACAAACTTCCTTCCATAATGACAAGGCTACCATCCATTGGAGTAACAAAATCTCAATAACCAATTACCTTCCATAATGACAAGGATACCATCCATTGGATTAACAAAATCTGAACAACGAACTACCTTCCATAATGACAAGGCTACCATCCATTGGAGTAACAAAATATCAACAACAAACTACCTTCCATAATAACAAGGCTACCATCCATTGGAGTAACAAAATCTCAACAATGAACTACCTTCCATAATGACAAGGGTACCATCCATTGGAGTAACAAAATCTCAACAACGAACTACCTTCCATAATGACAAGGCTACCATCCATTGGAGTAACAAAATCCTAACAACGAACATCCTTCCATAATGACAAGGCTACCATCCATTGGAGTAACAAAATCTCAATAACAAACTACCATCCATAATGACAAGGCTACCATCCATTGGAGTAACAAAATCTCAACAATGAACTACCGACCATAATGCCAAGGCTAGCATCCAATGGAGTAACAAAATCTCAACAACAAACTACCTTCCATAATGACAAGGCTACCATCCATTGGAGTAAGAAAATCTCAACGACGAACTTCCTTCCATAATGACAAGGCTACCATCCATTGGAGTAACAAAATCTCAATAACAAAATACCTTCCATAATGACAAGGATACCATCCATTGGATTAACAAAATCTGAACAACGAACTACCTTCCATAATGACAAGGCTACCATCCATTGGAGTAACAAAATATCAACAATAAACTACCTTCCATAATGACAAGGCTACCATCAATTAGAGTAACAAAATCTCAACAACGAACTACCTTCCATAATGACAAGGGTACCATCCATTGGAGTAACCAAATCTCAACAAAGAACTACCTCCCATAATGACAAGGCTACCATCCAATGGAGTAACAAAATCTCAACAAAGAACTACCTTCCATAATGACAAGGCTACCATCCATTGGAGTAACAAAATCTCAACAACAAACTTCCTTCCATAATGACAAGGCTACCATCCATTGGAGTAACAAAATCTCAATAACCAATTACCTTCCATAATGACAAGGATACCATCCATTGGATTAACAAAATCTGAACAACGAACTACCTTCCATAATGACAAGGCTACCATCCATTGGAGTAACAAAATATCATCAACAAACTACCTTCCATAATGACAAGGCTACCATCCATTGGAGTAACAAAATCTCAACAACGAACGACCTTCCATAATGACAAGGCTACCATCCATTGGAGTAACAAAATCTCAACAACGAACTACCATCCATAATGACAAGGCTACCATCCATTGGAGTAACAAAATCTCAACAACGAACATCCTTCCATAATGACAAGGCTACCATCCATTGGAGTAACAAAATCTCAATAACAAACTACCATCCATAATGACAAGGCTACCATCCATTAGAGTAACAAAATCTCAACAATGAACTACCGACCATAATGCCAAGGCTAGCATCCAATGGAGTAACAAAATCTCAACAACAAACTACCTTCCATAATGACAAGGCTACCATCCATTGGAGTAAGAAAATCTCAACGACGAACTTCCTTCCATAATGACAAGGCTACCATCCACTGGAGTAATAAAATCTCAACAACGAACTACCATCCATAATGACAAGGATACCATCCATTAGAGTAACAAAATCTCAACAATGAACTACCTTCCATAATGACTAGGGTACCATCCATTGGAGTAACAAAATCTCAACAAAGAACTACCTCCCATAATGACAAGGCTACAATCCAATGGAGTAACAAAATCTCAACAACGAACTACCTTCCATAATGACAAGGCTACCATCCATTGAAGTAACAAAATCTCAACAACGAACTACCTTCCATAATGACAAAGCTACCTTCCATTGGAGTAACTAAATCTCAACAACGAACAACCTTCCATAATGACAAGGCTACCATCCATTGAAGTAACAAAATCTCAAGAACGAACTACCTTCATAATGACAAGGCTACAATCCATTGGAGTAACAAAATCTCAACAACGAACTACCTTCCATAATGACAAGGGTACCATCCATTGTAGTAACAAAATCTCAACAAGGAAATACCTTCCATAATAACAAGGCTACCATCCATTAGAGTAACAAAATCTCAACAATGAACTACCTTCCATAATGACAAGGGTACCATCCATTGGAGTAACAAAATCTCAACAACGAACTACCTTCCATAATGACAAGGCTACCATCCATTGGAGTAACAAAATCCTAACAACGAACATCCTTCCATAATGACAAGGCTACCATCCATTGGAGTAACAAAATCTCAATAACAAACTACCATCCATAATGACAAGGCTACCATCCATTAGAGTAACAAAATCTCAACAATGAACTACCGACCATAATGCCAAGGCTAGCATCCAATGGAGTAACAAAATCTCAACAACAAACTACCTTCCATAATGACAAGGCTACCATCCATTGGAGTAAGAAAATCTCAACGACGAACTTCCTTCCATAATGACAAGGCTACCATCCATTGGAGTAACAAAATCTCAATAACAAAATACCTTCCATAATGACAAGGATACCATCCATTGGATTAACAAAATCTGAACAACGAACTACCTTCCATAATGACAAGGCTACCATCCATTGGAGTAACAAAATCTCAACAAAAAACTACCTTCCATAATGACAAGGCTACCATCAATTAGAGTAACAAAATCTCAACAACAAACTACCTTCCATAATGACAAGGGTACCATCCATTGGAGTAACAAAATCTCAACAAAGAACTACCTCCCATAATGACAAGGCTACCATCCAATGGAGTAATAAAATCTCAACAAAGAACTACCTTCCATAATGACAAGGCTACCATCCATTGGAGTAACAAAATCTCAACAACAAACTTCCTTCCATAATGACAAGGCTACCATCCATTGGAGTAACAAAATCTCAATAACCAAATACCTTCCAAAATGACAAGGATACCATCCATTGGATTAACAAAATATGAACAACGAACTACCTTCCATAATGACAAGGCTACCATCCATTGGAGTAACAAAATATCAACAACAAACTACCTTACATAATGACAAGGCTACCATCCATTGGAGTAACAAAATCTCAACAACGAACGACCTTCCATAATGACAAGGCTACCATCCATTGGAGTAACAAAATATCAACAACGAACTACCATCCATAATGACAAGGATACCATCCGTTGGAGTAACAAAATCTCAACAACGAACATCCTTCCATAATGACAAGGCTACCATCCATTGGAGTAACAAAATCTCAATAACAAACTACCATCCATAATGACAAGGCTACCATCCATTAGAGTAACAAAATCTCAACAATGAACTACCAACCGTAATGCCAAGGCTAGCATCCAATGGCGTAACAAAATCTCAACAACAAACTACCTTCCATAATGACAAGGCTACCATCCATTGGAGTAAGAAAATCTCAACAACGAACTTCCTTCCATAATGACAAGGCTACCATCCATTGGAGTAACAAAATCTCAATAACAAAATACCTTCCATAATGACAAGGATACCATCCATTGGATTAACAAAATCTGAACAACGAACTACCTTCCATAATGACAAGGCTACCATCCATTGGAGTAACAAAATATCAACAACAAACTACCTTCCATAATGACAAGGCCACCATCAATTAGAGTAACAAAATCTAAACAACAAACTTCCTTTCATAATGACAAGGCTACCATCCATTGGAGTAACAAAATCTCAACAACGAACTACATCCATAATGACAAGGCTACCATCCAATGGAGTAACAAAATCTCAACAACGAACTACCTTCCATAATGACAAGGCTACCATCCATTGGAGTAACAAAATCTCAACAACGAACTTCCATCCATAATGACAAGGCTACCATCCATTGGAGTAACAAAATCTCAATAACAAAATACCTTCTATAATGACAAGGATACAATCCATTGGATTAACAAAATCTAAACAACGAACTACCTTCCATAATGACAAGGCTACCATCCATTGGAGTAACAAAATATCAACAACAAACTACCTTCCATAATGACAAGGCTACCATCCATTGGAGTAACAAAATCTAAACAACGAACTACCTTCCATAATGACAAGGCTACCATCCATTGGAGTAACAAAATCTCAACAACGAACTACCATCCATAATGACAAGGATACCATCCATTGGAGTAACAAAATCTCAACAACGAACTACCTTTCATAATGACAAGGCTACCATCCATTGGAGTAACAAAATCTCAACAATGAACTACCTTACATAATGACAAGGCTACCATCCAATGGAGTAACAAAATATCAACAACAAACATCCTTCCATAATGACAAGGCTACCATCCATTGGAGTAACAAAATCTCAATAACGAACTACCATCCATAATGACAAGGCTACCATCCATTAGAGTAACAAAATCTCAACAATGAACTACCAACCATAATGCCAAGGCTAGCATCCAATGGAGTAACAAAATCTCAACAACAAACTACCTTCCATAATGACAAGGCTACCATCCATTGGAGTAACAAAATCTCAACAACGAACTTCCTTCCATAATGACAAGGCTACCATCCATTGGAGTAACAAAATCTAAATAACGAAATACCTTCCATAATGACAAGGATACCATCCATTGGATTAACAAAATCTGAACAACGAACTACCTTCCATAATGACAAGGCTACCATCCATCGGAGTAACAAAATATCAACAACAAACTACCTTCCATAATGACAAGGCTACCATCAATTAGAGTAACAAAATCTAAACAACAAACTACCTTCCATAATGACAAGGCTACCATCCATTGGAGTAATAAAATCTCAACAACGAACTACCATCCATAATGACAAGGATACCATCCATTAGAGTAACAAAATATCAACAACGAACTACCTTCCATAATGACTAGGGTACCATCCATTGGAGTAACAAAATCTCAACAAAGAACTACCTCCCATAATGACAAGGCTAAAATCAAATGGAGTAACAAAATCTCAACAAAGAACTACCTTCCATAGTGACAAGGCTACCATCCATTGGAGTAAAAAAATCTCAACAACAAACTACCTTCCATAATGACAAGGCTACCATCCATTGGAGTAACAAAATCTCAACAACGAACTTCCTTTCATAATGACAAGGCTACCATCCATTGGAGTAACAAAATCTCAATAACGAAATACCTTTCATAATGAAAAGGATATCATCCATTGGATTAACAAAATCTGAACAACGAACTACCTTCCATAATGACAAGGCTACCATCCATTGGAGTTACAAAATATCAACAACAAACTACCTTCCATAATGACAAGGCTACCATCCATTGGAGTAACAAAACCTAAACAACGAACTACCTTCCATAATGACAAGGCTACCATCCATTGGAGTAACAAAATCTCAACAACAAACTACCATCCATAATGACAAGGATACCATCCATTGGAGTAAAAAAATCTCAACAACGAACTACCTTCCATAATGACAAGGCTACCGTCCATTGGAGTAACAAAATCTCAACATAGAACTACCTTACATAATGACAAGGCTACCATCTAATGGAGTAACAAAATCTCAAAAACGAACTACCTTCATAATGACAAGGCTACCATCCAATGGAGTAACAAAATCTCAACAAGGTACTACCTTCCATAATGACAAGGCTACCATCCATTGGAGTAGCAAAATCTCAACAACTAATACCCTTCCATAATGACAAGGCTACCATCCATTGGAGTAACAAAATCTCAATAACAAACTACCATCCATAATGGCAAGGCTACCATCCATTAGTGTAACAAAATCTCAACAATGAACTACCAACCATAATGCCAAGGCTAGCATCCAATGGAGTAATAAAATCTCAACAACAAACTACCTTCCATAATGACAAGGCTACCATCCATTGGAGTAACAAAATCTCAACAACGAACTTCCTTCCATAATGACAAGGCTACCGTCCATTGGAGTAACAAAATCTCAATAACGAAATACCTTCCATAAGGACAAGGATACCATCCATTGGATTAACAAAATCTGAACAACGAACTACCTTCCATAATGACAAGGCTACCATCCATTGGAGTAACAAAATATCAACAACAAACTACCTTCCATAATGATAAGGCTACCATCAATTAGAGTAACAATATCTAAACAACGAACTACCTTCAATAATGACAAGGCTACCATCCATTGGAGTAATAAAATCTCAACAACGTACTACCATCCAAAATGACAAGGATACCATCCATTAGAGTAACAAAATCTCAACAACGAACTACCTTCCATAATGACTAGGGTACCATCCATTGGAGTAAAAAAATCTCAACAAAGAACTACCTCCCATAATGACAAGGCTTCAATCCAATGGAGTAACAAAATCTCAACAACGAACTACCTTCCATAATGACAAGGCTACCATCCATTGGAGTAAAAAAATCTCAACGACGAACTACCTTCCTTAATGACAAGGCTACCATCCATTGGAGTAACTAAATATTAACAATGAACAACCTTCCATAATGACAAGGCTACCATCCATTGGAGTAATAAAATCTCAAGAACGAACTACCTTCATAATGATAAGGCTACCATCCATTGGAGTAACAAAATCTCAACAACGAACTACCTTCCATAATGACAAGGGTACCATCCATTGGAGTAACAAAATCTCAACAAGGAAATACCTTCCATAATAAAAACGCTACCATCCATTGGAGTAACAAAATCTCAACAACGAACTACCTTCCATAATGACAAGGGTACCATCCATTGGAGTAACAAAATCTCAACAACGAACTACCTTCCATAATGACAAGGCTACCATCATTTGGAGTAACAAAATCTCAACAACGAGCATCCTTCCATAATGACAAGGCTACCATCCAATGGAGTAAAAAAATCTCAACAACGAACTACCTTCCTTAATGACAAGGCTACCATCCATTGGAGTAACAAAATCTCAACAACAAACTTCCTTCCATAATGACAAGGCTACCATCCATTGGAGTAACAAAATCTCAATAACGAAATACCTTCCATAATGACAAGGATACCATCCATTGGATTAACAAAATCTGAACAACGAACTACCTTCCATAATGACAAGGCTACCATCCATTGGAGTAACAAAATATCAACAACAAACTACCTTCCATAATGACAAGGCTACCATCCATTGGAGTAACAAAATCTAAACAACGAACTACCTTCCATAATGACAAGGCTATCATCCATTGGAGTAACAAAATCTCAACAACAAACTACCATCCATAATGACAAGGATACCATCCATTGGAGTAACAAAATCTCAACAACGAACTACCTTCCATAATGACAAGGCTACCATCCATTGGAGTAACAAAATCTCAACAACGAACTACCATCCATAATGACAAGGATACCATCCATTGGAGTAACAAAATCTCAACAACGAACTACCTTTCATAATGACAAGGCTACCATCCATTGGAGTAACAAAATCTCAACAATGAACTACCTTACATAATGACAAGGCTACCATCCAATGTAGTAACAAAATATCAACAACAAACATCCTTCCATAATGACAACGCTACCATCCATTGGAGTAACAAAATCTCAATAACGAACTACCATCCATAATGACAAGGCTACCATCCATTAGAGTAACAAAATCTCAACAATGAACTACCAACCATAATGCCAAGGCTAGCATCCAATGGAGTAACAAAATCTCAACAACAAACTACCTTCCATAATGACAAGGCTACCATCCATTGGAGTAACAAAATCTCAACAACGAACTTCCTTCCATAATGACAAGGCTACCATCCATTGGAGTAACAAAATCTCAATAACGAAATACCTTCCATAATGACAAGGATACCATCCATTGGATTAACAAAATCTGAACAACGAACTACCTTCCATAATGACAAGGCTACCATCCATTGGAGTAACAAAATATCAACAACAAACTACCTTCCATAATGACAAGGCTACCATCAATTAGAGTAACAAAATCTAAACAACAAACTACCTTCCATAATGACAAGGCTACCATCCATTGGAGTAATAAAATCTCAACAACGAACTACCATCCATAATGACAAGGATACCATCCATTAGAGTAACAAAATATCAACAACGAACTACCTTCCATAATGACTAGGGTACCATCCATTGGAGTAACAAAATCTCAACAAAGAACTACCTCCCATAATGACAAGGCTACAATCCAATGGAGTAACAAAATTTCAACAACGAACTACCTTCCATAATGACAAGGCTCCAATCCATTGGAGTAAAAAAATCTCAACAACGAACTACCCTCCATAATGACAAGGCTACCATCCATTGGAGTAACAAAATCTCAACAACGAACTACCTTCCATAATACCAAGGCTACCATCCATTGGAGTAACAAAATCTCAACAACGAACTACCTTCCATAATGACAAGGCTACCATCCATTGGAGTAACAAAATCTAAACAACAAACTACCTTCCATAATGACAAGGCTACCATCAATTGCAGTAACAAAATCTCAACAACAAACTACCTTCCATAATTACAAGGATACCATCCATTGGAGTGATAAAATCTCAACAACGAACTAACTTCCATAATGACAAGGCGACCATCCATTGCAGTAACAAAATCTCAACAATGAAATACCTTCCATAATGACAAGGCTACCATCATTTAGAGTAACAAAATCTAACAATGAACTACCTTCCATAATGACAAGGCTACCATTCATTGGAGTAACAAAATCTCAACAATGAACTAGCTTCTATAATAACAAGGATACCATCCATTGAGGTAATAAAATCTCAACAACAAACTACCTTTCATAATGACAAGGCTACCATCCATTGGACTAACAAAATCTCAACAACGAACTACCTTCCATAATGACAAGGCTACCATCCATCGGAGTAACAAAATGTCAACAATAAACTACATTCCATAATGACAAGGCTATCATCCATTGGAGTAACAAAATATCAACAACAAACTACCTTCCATAATGACAAGGCTACCATCCATTGAAGTAGGAAAATATCAACAATGAACTACCTTCTATAATGAAAAGGCTACCATCCATTAGGGTAACAAAATATCAGCAACGAACTAACTTCCAAAATGACAAGGCTACCATCCATTAGAGTAAAAAAATCTCAACAACAAACTACCTTCCAAAATTACAAGGCTACCATCCATTGGAGTAACAAAATCTCTATAACAAACTACCTTCCAAAATGAAAAGGCCACTATCCATTGAAGTAGGAAAATATCAACAATGAACTACCTTCTATAATGACAAGGCTACCATCCATTAGGGTAACAAAATCTCAACAACAAAATACCTTCCATAATGACAGGGCTACCATCCGTTGAAGTAACAAAATCTCAACAATGAACTAACTTCCATAATGATAAGGCTACCATCCATTAGAGTAACAAAATCTGTACAATGAACTACCTTCCATAATGACAAGCCTAACATCCATTGGAGTAACAAAATCACAACAACAAACTACCTTCCATAATTACAAGGCTACCATGAATTGGAGTAACTAAATCTCAACAACGAACTACCTTCCAAAATTAAAAGGCTACCATCCATTGAAGTAACAAAATATCAACAACAAACTGCCTTCCATAATGACAAGGCTACCATCCAATAGGGTAATAAAATCTCAACAATGAACTACCTTCCATAATACCAAGGCTACCATCCATTGGAGTAAATAAATCTCAACAACTAACTACCTTCCATAATGACAAGGCTACCATCCATTGGAGTAACAAAATCTCAACAACTGACTACCTTCCATAATGACAAGGCTACCATCAATTGCAGTAACAAAATCTCAACAAAAAACTACCTTCCATAATTACAAGGCTACCATCCATTGGAGTAATAAAATATCAACAATGAACTACCTTCCATAATGACAAGGCGACCATCCATTGCAGTAACAAAATCTCAACAACAAACTACCTTCCAGAATGACAAGGCTACCATACATTGGAGTAACAAAATATCAACAACGAACTACCTTCCATAATGAAAAGGATACCATCCATTGGAGTAACAAAATCTCAACAACAAACTACCTTACATAGTGATAAGGCTACTATCCATTGGAGTAACAAAATCTCTACAATGAACTACCTTCCATAATGACAAGGCTACCATCCATTGGAGTAACAAAATCTCAACAACAAACTACCTTCCATAATGACAAGGCTACCATCAATTGGAGTAACTAAATCTCAACAACGAACTACCTTCCAAAATGACAAGGCTACCATCCATTGAAGTAACAAAATCTCAACAACAAACTGCCTTCCATAATGACAAGGCTACCATCCAATGGAGTAACAAAATCTCAACAATGAACTACCTTCCATAATACCAAGGCTACCATCCATTGGAGTAACAAAATCTAAACAACGAACTACCTTCCATAATGACAAGGCTACCATCCATTGGAGTAACAAAATCTCAACAATGAACTACCTTCCATAATGACAAGGCTACCATCCATTGCAGTAACAAAACCTCAACAACACACTACCTTCCATAATTACAAGGCTACCATCCTTTGGAGTAATAAAATCTCAACAATGAACTACCTTCCATAATGACAAGGCTACCATCCATTGCAGTAACAAAATCTCAACAACAAACTACCTTCCATAATGACAAGGCTACCATCCATTGGAGTAACAAAATATCAACAATGAACTACCTTCCATAATGACAAGGCTACCATCCATTGGAGTAACAAAATATCAACAATGAACTACCTTCCATAATGACAAGGCTACCAGTCAATGGAGTAAAAAAATCTCAACAATGAACTACCTTCCATGATGACAAGGCTACCATCCATTGGAGTAACAAAATCTCAATAATGAACTACCTTCCATAATGACAAGGCTACCATCCATTGCAGTAACAAAATCTCAACAACGAACTACCTTCCATAATGACAAGGCTACCATCCATTGGAGTAACAAAATCTCAAAAACGAACTACCTTCCATAATGACAAGGCTACCATCCATTGAAGTAACAAAATCTCAACAAGGAACTACCTTCCAAAATTGCAAGGCTACCATTCATTGGAGTAAAAAACCCTCAACAACAAACTACCATCCATAATGACAAGGCTACCATCCATTGAAGTAACAAAATCTAAACAATGAAATACCTTCCATAATGACAAGGCTGCCATCATTTAGAGTAACAAAATCTAACAATGAACTACCTTCCATAATGACAAGGCTACCATTCATTGGAGTAACAAAATCTCAACAACGAACTAGCTTCTATAATAACAAGGATACCATCCATTGAGGTAATAAAATCTCAACAACAAACTACCTTTCATAATGACAAGGCTACCATCCATTGGAGTAACAAAATCTCAACAACGAACTACCTTCCATAATGACAAGGCTACCATCCATCGGAGTAACAAAATGTCAACAATAAACTACATTCCATAATGATAAGGCTATCATCCATTGGAGTAACAAAATATCAACAACAAACTACCTTCCATAATGACAAGGCTACCATCCATTGAAGTAGGAAAATATCAACAATGAACTACCTTCTATAATGAAAAGGCTACCATCCATTAGGGTAACAAAATATCAGCAACGAACTAACTTCCAAAATGACAAGGCTACCATCCATTAGAGTAACAAAATCTCAACAACAAACTACCTTCCAAAATTACAAGGCTACCATCCATTGGAGTAACAAAATCTCTATAACAAACTACCTTCCATAATGAAAAGGCCACTATCCATTGAAGTAGGAAAATATCAACAATGAACTACCTTCTATAATTACAAGGCTACCATCCATTAGGGTAACAAAATCTCAACAACAAACTACCTTCCAAAATTAAAAGGCTACCATCCATTGGAGTAACAAAATCTCAAAAACAAAATACCTTCCATAATGACAAGGCTACCATCCGTTGAAGTAACAAAATCTCAACAACAAACTGCCTTCCATAATGACAAGGCTACCATCCAATGGGGTAATAAAATCTCAACAATGAACTACCTTCCATAATACCAAGGCTACCATCCATTGGAGTAAATAAATCTCAACAACGAACTAACTTCCATAATGACAAGGCTACCATCCATTGGAGTAACAAAATCTCAACAACTGACTACCTTCCATAATGACAAGGCTACCATCAATTGCAGTAAGAAAATCTCAACAAAAAACTACCTTCCATAATTACAAGGCTACCATCCATTGGAGTAATAAAATATCAACAATGAACTACCTTCCATAATGACAAGGCTACCATCCATTGGAGTAACAAAATCTCAACAAAAAAATACCTTCCATAATGACAATGCTACCATGAATTGGAGTAACTAAATCTCAACAACGAACTACGTTCCAAAATGACAAGGCTACCATCCATTGAAGTAACAAAATCTCAACAACAAACTGCCTTCCATAATGACAAGGCTACCATCCAATAGAGTAACAAAATCTCAACCACGAACTACCTTCCATAATACCAAGGCTACCATCCATTGGAGTAACAAAATCTCAAGAACTAACTACCTTGCATAATGACAAGTCTACCATCCATTGGAGTAACAAAATCTAAACAACAAACTACCTTCAATAATGACAAGGCTACCATCAATTGTAGTAACATAATCTCAACAACAAACTACCTTCCATAATTACAAGGATACCATCCATTGGAGTGATAAAATCTCAACAACGAACTAACTTCCATAATGACAAGGCGACCATCCATTGCAGTAACAAAATCTCAACAACAAGCTACCTTCCATAATGACAAGGCTACCATCCATTGGAGTAACAAAATCTCAACAACGAACTACCTTACATAGTGATAAGGCTACTATCCATTGGAGTAACAAAATCTCTACAATGAACTACCTTCCATAATGACAAGGCTACCATCCATTGGAGTAACAAAATCTCAACAACAAACTACCTTCCATAATGACAAGGCAACCATGAATTGGAGTAACTAAATCTCAACAATGAACTACCTTCCAAAATGACAAGGCTACCATCCATTGAAGTAACAAAATCTCAACAACAAACTGCCTTCCATAATGACAAGGCTACCATCCAATGGAGTAACAAAATCTCAACAATGAACTACCTTCCATAATACCAAGGCTACCATCCATTGGAGTAACAAAATCTAAACAACGAACTACCTTCCATAATGACAAGGCTACCATCCATTGGAGTAACAAAATCTCAACAACAAACTACCTTCCATAATGACAAGGCTACCATCCATTGCAGTAACAAAATCTCAACAACACACTACCTTTTATAATTACAAGGCTACCATCCATTGGAGTAATAAAATCTCAAAAACGAACTACCTTCCATAATGACAAGGCTACCATCCATTGCAGTAACAAAATCTCAACAACAAACTACCTTCCATAATGACAAGGCTACCATCCATTGGAGTAACAAAATATCAACAACGAACTACCTTCCATAATTACAAGGCTACCATCCATTGGAGTAACAAAATATCAACAATGAACTACCTTCCATAATGACAAGGCTACCAGTCAATGGAGTAAAAAAATCTCAACAATGAACTACCTTCCATAATGACAAGGCTACCATCCATTGGAGTAACAAAACCTCAACAATGAACTACCATCCATTGCAGTAACAAAATCTCAACAACGAACTACCTCCCATAATGACAAGGCTACCATCCATTGGAGTAACAAAATCTAAACAACAAACTACCTTCCATAATGACAAGGCTACCATCCATTGGAGTAACAGAATCTCAAAAACGAACTACCTTCCATAATGACAAGGCTACCATCCATTGGAGTAACAAAATCTCAACAAGGAACTACCTTCCAAAATTGCAAGGCTACCATCCATTGGAGTAAAAAACCTTCAATAAAAAACTACCATCCATAATGACAAGGCTACCATCCATTGAAGTAACAAAATCTAAACAATGAAATACCTTCCATAATGACAAGGCTACCATCATTTAGAGTAACAAAATCTAACAATGAACTACCTTCCATAATGACAAGGCTACCATTCATTGGAGTAACAAAATCTCAATAATGAACTAGCTTCTATAATAACAAGGATACCATCCATTGAGGTAATAAAATCTCAACAACAAACTACCTTTCATAATGACAAGGCTACCATCCATTGGAGTAACAAAATCTCAACAACAAACTACCTTCCATAATGACAAGGCTACCATCCATCGGAGTAACTAAATGTCAACAATAAACTACATTCCATAATGACAAGGCTATCATCCATTGGAGTAACAAAATATCAACAACAAACTACCTTCCATAATGACAAGGCTACCATCTATTGAAGTAGGAAAATATCAACAATGAACTACCTTCTATAATGAAAAGGCTACCATCCATTAGGGTAACAAAATATCAGCAACGAACTAACTTCCAAAATGACAAGGCTACCATCCATTAGAGTAACAAAATCTCAACAACAAACTACCTTCCAAAATTACAAGGCTACCATCCATTGGAGTAACAAAATCTCTATAACAAACTACCTTCCATAATGAAAAGGCTACTATCCATTGAAGTAGGAAAATATCAACAATGAACTACCTTCTATAATGACAAGGCTACCATCCATTAGGGTAACAAAATCCGAAAAACAAACTACCTTCCAAAATTAAAAGGCTACCATCCATTGGAGTAACAAAATCTCAAAAACAAACTACCTTCCATAATGACAAGGCTACCATCCATTGAAATAACAAAATCTCAACAATGAACTAACTTCCTTAATGATAAGGCTACCATCCATTAGACTAACAAAATCTCTACAATGAACTACCTTCCATAATGACAAGGCTAACATCCATTAGAGTAACAAAATCTCAACAACAAACTACCTTCCATAATGACAAGGCTACCATGAATTGGAGTAACTAAATCTCAACAACGAACTACCTTCCAAAATGAAAAGGCTACCATCCATTGAAGTAACAAAATCTCAACAACAAACTGCCTTCCATAATGACAAGGCTACCATCCAATGGAGTAATAAAATCTCAACAACGAACTACCTTCCATAATACCAAGGCTACCATCCATTGGAGTAAATAAATCTCAAAAACGAACTACCTTCCATAATGACAAGGCTACCATCCGTTGGAGTAACAAAATCTCAATAATTGACTACCTTCCATAATGAAAAGGCTACCATCAATTGCAGTAACAAAATCACAACAACAAACTACCTTCCATAATTACAAGGCTACCATCCATTGGAGTAATAAAATCTAAACAACGAACTACCTTCCATAATGACAAGGCGACCATCCATTGCAGTAACAATATCTCAACAACAAACTACCTTCCATAATGACAAGGCTACCATCTATTGGAGTAACAAAATATCAACAACGAACTACCTTCCATAATGACAAGGATACCATCCATTGGAGTAACAAACTCTCAACAACGAACTACCTTACATAGTGATAAGGCTACTATCCATTGGAGTAACAAAATCTCAACAAATGAACTACCTTCCATAATGAAAAGACTACCATCCATTGGAGTAACAAAATCTAAACAACAAACTACCTTCCAAAATTAAAAGGCTACCATCCATTGGAGTAACAAAATCTCAACAACGAACTAGCTTCTATAATAACAAGGCTACCATCCATTGAGGTAATAAAATCTCAACAACAAACTACCTTACATAATGACAAGGCTACCATCCATTGGAGTAACAAAATCTCAACAACGAACTACCTTCCATAATGACAAGGCTACTATCCATCAGAGTAACAAAATGTCAACAATACATTACATTCCATAATGAGAAGGCTACCATCCATTGGAGTAACAAAATATCAACAACATACTACCTTTCATAATGACAAGGCTACCATCAATTGAAGTAGGAAAATATCAACAATGACCTACCTTCTATAATGAAAAGGCTACCATCCATTAGGGTAACATAATATCACCAACGAACTAACTTCCAAAATGACAAGGCTACCATCCATTAGAGTAACAAAATATCAACAACAAACTACCTTCCAAAATTACAAGGCTACCATCCATTGGAGTAACAAAATCTCTATAACAAACTACCTTCCATAATGAAAAGGCTACTATCCATTGAAGTAGGAAAATATCAACAATGAACTACCTTCTATAATGACAAGGCTACCATCCATTAGGGTAACAAAATCTCAAAAACAAACTACCTTCCAAAATTAAAAGGCTACCATCCATTGGAGTAACAAAATCTCAAAAACAAACTACCTTCCATAATGACAAGGCTACCATCCATTGAAGTAACAAAATCTAAACATTGAACTAACTTCCATAATGATAATGCTACCATCCATTAGAGTAACAAAATCTCTATAATGAACTACCTTCCATAATGACAAGGCTAACATCCATTAGAGTAACATAATCTCAACAACAAACTACCTTCCATAATTACAAGGCTACCATGAATTGGAGTAACTAAATATCAACAACAAACTACCTTCCAAAATGAAAAGGCTACCATCCATTGAAGTAACAAAATCTCAACAACAAACTGCCTTCCATAATGACAAGGCTACCATCCAATGGAGTAATAAAATCTCAACAACGAACTACCTTCCATAATACCAAGGCTACCATCCATTGGAGTAAATAAATCTCAACAACGAACTACCTTCCATAATGAAAAGGCTACCATCCGTTGGAGTAACAAAATCTCAACAATTGACTACCTTCGATAATGACAAGGCTACCATCAATTGCAGTAACAAAATCACAACAACAAACTATCTTCCATAATTACAAGGCTACCATCCATTGGAGTAATAAAATCTCAACAACGAACTACCTTCCATAATGACAAGGCGACCATCCATTGCCGTAAAAAAATCTCAACCACAAACTACCTTCCATAATGACAAGGCTACCATCCATTGGAGTAACAAAATATCAACAACGAGCTACCTTCCATAATGACAAGGATACCATCCATTGGAGTAACAAAATCTCAACAACGAACTACCTTACATAGTGATAAGGCTACTATCCATTGGAGTAACAAAATCTCAACAAATGAACTACCTTCCATAATGACAAGACTACCATCCATTGGAGTAACAAAATCTCAACAACAAACTTCCTTCCATAATGACAAGGCTACCATCCATTCGAGTAACCAAATCTCTACAACAAACTACCTTCCATAATGAAAAGGTTACTATCCATTGAAGTAGGAAAATATCAACAATGATTTACCTTTTATAATGACAAGGCTACCATCCATTAGGGTAACAAAATCTAAACAACAAACTACCTTCCAAAATTAAAAGGCTACCATCCATTGGAGTAACAAAATCTCAACAACGAACTAGCTTCTATAATAACAAGGCTACCATCCATTGAGGTAATAAAATCTCAACAACAAACTACCTTACATAATGACAAGGCTACCATCCATTGGAGTAACAAAGTCTCAACAACGAACTACCTTCCATAATGAGAAGGCTACCATCCATCGGAGTAACAAAATGTCAACAATAAACTACATTCCATAATGACAAGGCTACCATCCATTGGAGTAACAAAATATCAACAACAAACTACCTTCCATAATGACAAGGCTACCATCCATTGAAGTAGGAAAATATCAACAATGAACTACCTTCTATAATGAAAAGGCTACCATCCAATAGGTTAACAAAATATCAGCAACGAACTAACTTCCAAAATGACAAGGATACCATCCATTAGAGTAACAAAATCTCAACAACAAACTACCTTCCAAAATTACAAGGCTACCATCCATTGGAGTAACAAAATCTCTATAACAAACTACCTTCCATAATGAAAAGGCTAATATCCATTGAAGTAGGAAAATATCAACAATGAACTACCTTCTATAATGACAAGGCTACCATCCATTAGGGTAACAAAATCTCAAAAAAAACTACCTTCCAAAATTAAAAGGCTACCATCCATTGGAGTAACAAAATCTCAAAAACAAACTACCTTCCATAATGACAAGGCTACCATCCATTGAAGTAACAAAATCTCAACAATGAACTAACTTCCATAATGATAAGGCTACCATCCATTAGAGTAACAAAATCTCTATAATGAACTACCTTCCATAATGACAAGGCTAACATCCATTAGAGTAACAAAATCTCAACAACAAACTACCTTCCATAATGACAAGGCTACCATGAATTGGAGTAACTAAATCTCAACAACGAACTACCTTCCAAAATGAAAAGGCTACCATCCATTGAAGTAACAAAATCTCAACAACAAACTGCCTTCCATAATGACAAGGCTACCATCCAATGGAGTAATAAAATCTCAACAACGAACTACCTTCCATAATACCAAGGCTACCATCCATTGGAGTAAATAAATCTCAACAACGAACTACCTTCCATAATGACAAGGCTACCATCCGTTGGAGTAACAAAATCTCAACAATTGACTACCTTCGATAATGACAAGGCTACCATCAATTGCAGTAACAAAATCACAACAACAAACTACCTTCCGTAATTACAAGGCTACCATCCATTGGAGTAATAAAATCTCAACAACGAACTACCTTCCATAATGAAAAGGCTACTATCCGTTGAAGTAGGAAAATATCAACAATGAACTACCTTCTTTAATGACAAGGCTACCATCCATTAGGGTAACAAAATCTCAACAACAAACTACTTTCCAAAATTAAAAGGCTACCATCCATTGGAGTAACAAAATCTCAAAAACAAACTACCTTCCATAATGACAAGGCTACCATCCATTGAAGTAACAAAATCTCAACAATGAACTACCTTCTATAATGACAAGGCTAACATCCATTGGAGTAACAAAATCTCAACAACAAACTACCTTCCATAATGACAAGGCTACCATGAATTGGAGTAACTAAATCTCAACAACGAACTACCTTCCAAAATGAAAAGTCTTCCATCCATTGAAGTAACAAAATCTCAACAATAAACTCCCTTCCATAATAACAAGGCTACCATCCAATGGAGTAACAAAATCTCAACAACGAACTACCTTCCATAATACCAAGGCTAACATCCATTAGAGTAACAAAATCTCAACAATGAACTACCTTCCATAATGACAAGGCTACCATCCATTGGAGTAACAAAATCTCAACAATTGACTACCTTCCATAATGACAAGGCTACCATCAATTGTACTAACAAAATCTCAACAACAAACTACCTTCCATAATTACAAGGCTACCATCCATTGGAGTAATAAAATCTCAACAACGAATTACCTTCCATAATGACAAGGCGACCATCCATTGCAGTAACAAAATCTCAACAACAAACTACCTTCCATAATGACAAGGCTACCATCCATTGGATTAACAAAATATCAACAACGAACTACCTTCCATAATGACAAGGATACCATCCATTGGAGTAACAAAATCTCAACAACGAACTACCTTACATAGTGATAAGGATACTATCCATTGGATTAACAAAATCTCAATAATGAACTACCTTCCATAATGACAAGACTACCATCCATTGGAGTAACAAAATCTCAAGAACAAACTACCTTCCATAATGACAAGGCTACCATCCATTCGAGTAACCAAATATCTACAACAAACTACCTTCCATAATGAAAAGGCTACTATCCATTTAAGTAGGAAAATATCAACAATGATTTACCTTTTATAATGACAAGGATACCATCCATTAGGGTAACAAAATCTCAACAACACACTACCTTCCAAAATTAAAAGGCTACCATCCATTGGAGTAACAAAATCTCAACAACGAACTAGCTTCTATAATAACAAGGCTACCATCCATTGAGGTAATAAAATCTCAACAACAAACTACCTTACATAATGACAAGGCTACCATCCATTGGAGTAACAAAATCGCAACAACAAACTACCTTCCATAATGACAAGGCTACCATCCATCAGAGTAACAAAATATCAACAATAAACTACATTCCATAATGACAAGGCTACCACCCATTGGAGTAACAAAATATCAACAACAAACTACCTTCCATAATGACAAGGCTACCATCCATTGAAGTAGGAAAATATCAACAATGAACTACCTTCTATAATGAAAAGGCTACCATCCATTAGGATAACAAAATATCAAGAACGAACTAACTTCCAAAATGACAAGGCTACCATCCATTAGAGTAACTAAATCTCAACAACAAACTACCTTCCAAAATTACAAGGCTACCATCCATTGGAGTAACAAAATCTCTATAACAAACTACCTTCCATAATGAAAAGGCTACTATCCGTTGAAGTAGGAAAATATCAACAACGAACTACCTTCTTTAATGACAAGGCTAACATCCATTAGGGTAACAAAATCTCAACAACAAACTACCTTCCAAAATTAAAAGGCTACCATCCATTGGAGTAACAAAATCTCAAAAACAAACTACCTTCCATAATGACAAGGCTACCATCCATTGAAGTAACAAAATCTCAACAATGAACTACCTTCCATAATGACAAGGCTAACATCCATTGGAGTAACAAAATCTCAACACCAAACTACCTTCCATAATGACAAGGCTACCATGAATTGGAGTAACTAAATCTCAACAACGAACTACCTTCCAAAATGAAAAGTCTACCATCCATTGAAGTAACAAAATCTCAACAATAAACTCCCTTCCATAATAACAAGGCTACCATCCAATGGAGTAACAAAATCTCAACAACGAACTACCTTCCATAATACCAAGGCTAACATCCATTAGAGTAACAAAATCTCAACAATGAACTACCTTCCATAATGACAAGGCTACCATCCATTGGAGTAACAAAATCTCAACAATTGACTACCTTCCATAATGACAAGGCTACCATCAATTGTACTAACAAAATATCAACAACAAACTACCTTCCATAATTACAAGGCTACCATCCATTGGAGTAATAAAATCTCAACAACGAATTACCTTCCATAATGACAAGGCGACCATCCATTGCAGTAACAAAATCTCAACAACAAACTACCTTCCATAATGACAAGGCTACCATCCATTGGAGTAACAAAATATCAACAACGAACTACCTTCCATAATGACAAGGATACCATCCATTGGAGTAACAAAATCTCAACAACGAACTACCTTACATAGTGATAAGGATACTATCCATTGGATTAACAAAATCTCAACAATGAACTACCTTCCATAATGACAAGACTACCATCCATTGGAGTAACAAAATCTCAACAACAAACTACCTTCCATAATGACAAGGCTACCATCCATTCGAGTAACCAAATATCTACAACAAACTACCTTCCATAATGAAAAGGCTACTATCCATTTAAGTAGGAAAATATCAACAATGATTTACCTTTTATAATGACAAGGATACCATCCATTAGGGTAACAAAATCTCAACAACAAACTACCTTCCAAAATTAAAAGGCTACCATCCATTGGAGTAACAAAATCTCAACAACGAACTAGCTTCTATAATAACAAGGCTACCATCCATTGAGGTAATAAAATCTCAACAACAAACTACCTTACATAATGACAAGGCTACCATCCATTGGAGTAACAAAATCGCAACAACAAACTACCTTCCATAATGACAAGGCTACCATCCATCGGAGTAACAAAATATCAACAATAAACTACATTCCATAATGACAAGGCTACCACCCATTGGAGTAACAAAATATCAACAACAAACTACCTTCCATAATGACAAGGCTACCATCCATTGAAGTAGGAAAATATCAACAATGAACTACCTTCTATAATGAAAAGGCTACCATCCATTAGGGTAACAAAATATCAAGAACGAACTAACTTCCAAAATGACAAGGCTACCATCCATTAGAGTAACTAAATCTCAACAACAAACTACCTTCCAAAATTACAAGGCTACCATCCATTGGAGTAACAAAATCTCTATAACAAACTACCTTCCATAATGAAAAGGCTACTATCCGTTGAAGTAGGAAAATATCAACAACGAACTACCTTCTTTAATGACAAGGCTAACATCCATTAGGGTAACAAAATCTCAACAACAAACTACCTTCCAAAATTAAAAGGCTACCATCCATTGGAGTAACAAAATCTCAAAAACAAACTACCTTCCATAATGACAAGGCTACCATCCATTGAAGTAACAAAATCTCAATAATGAACTACCTTCCATAATGACAAGGCTAACATCCATTGGAGTAACAAAATCTCAACAACAAACTACCTTCCATAATGACAAGGCTACCATGGAGTAACTAAATCTCAACAACGAACTACCTTCCAAAATGAAAAGTCTACCATCCATTGAAGTAACAAAATCTCAACAATAAACTCCCTTCTATAATGACAAGGCTACCATCCAATGGAGTAACAAAATCTCAACAACGAACTACCTTCCATAATACCAAGGCTAACATCCATTAGAGTAACAAAATCTCAACAATGAACTACCTTCCATAAAGACAAGGCTACCATCCATTGGAGTAACAAAATCTCAACAATTGACTACCTTCCATTATGACAAGGCTACCATCAATTGTACTAACAAAATCTCAACAACAAACTACCTTCCATAATTACAAGGCTACCATCCATTGGATTAATAAAATCTCAACAACGAATTACCTTCCATAATGACAAGGCGACCATCCATTGCAGTAACAAAATCTCAATAACAAACTACCTTCCATAATGACAAGGCTACCATCCCTTGGAGTAACAAAATATCAACAACGAACTACCTTCAATAATGACAAGGATACCATCCATTGAAGTAACTAAATCTCAACAATGAACTAACTTCCATAATGATAAGGCTACCATCCATTAGAGTAAAAAAATCTCTACAATGAACTACCTTCCATAATGACAAGGCTACCATCCATTGGAGTAACGAAATCTCAACAACAAACTACCTTCCAAAATGACAAGGCTACCATCCAATGGAGTAACAAAATCTCAACAGCGAACTACCTTCCATAATACCAAGGCTACCATCCATTGGAGTAACAAAATCTCCACAACAAACTACCTTCCATAATGACAAGGCTACCATCCATTGGAGTAACAAAATCTCAACAACGAACTAGCTTACATAGTGATAAGGCTACTATCCATTGGAGTAACAAAATCTCAACAATGAACTACCTTCCATAATGACAAGACTACCATCCATTGGAGTAACAAAATCTGAACAACAAACTGCCTTCCATAATGACAAGGCTACCATCCATTCGAGTAACGAAATCCCTACAACAAACTACCTTCCATAATGAAAAGGCTACTATCCATTGAAGTGGGAAAATATCAACAATGAACTACCTTTTATAATGACAAGGCTACCATCCATTAGGGTAACAAAATCTCAACAACAAACTACCTTCCAAAATTAAAAGGCTACCATCCATTGGAGTAACAAAATCTCAAAAACAAACTACCTTCCATAATGACAAGGCTACCATCCATTGAAGTAACAAAATCTCAACAATGAACTAACTTCCATAATGATAAGGCTACTATCCATTAGAGTAAAAAAATCTCTACAATTAACTACCTTCCATAATGACAAGGCTACCATCCATTGGAGTAACAAAATCCTAACAACAAACTACCATCCATAATGACAAGGCTACCATCAATTGGAGTAATGACATCTCAACAACGATCTACCTTCCAAAATGACAAGGCTACCATCCAATGAAGTAACAAAATCTCAACAACAAACTGCCTTCCATAACGACAAGGCTACCATCCAATGGAGTAACAAAATCTCAACAGCGAACTACCTTCAATAATACCAAGGCTACCATCCATTGGAGTAACAAAATCTCAACAACGAACTACCTTCCATAATGACAAGGCTACCATCCATTGGTGTAACAAAATCACAACAATGAACTACCTTCCATAATGACAAGGCTACGTCACATTGCAGTAACAAAATCTCAACAACAAACTACCTTCCATAATTACAAGGCTACCATCCATTGGAGTAATAAAATCTCCACAACGAACTACCTTCCTTAATGACAAGGCTACCATCGATGGCAGTAACAAAATCTCAACAACACACTACCTTCCATAATGACAAGGCTACCGTCCATTGGAGTAACAAAATATCAAAAACGAACTACCTTCCATAATGACAAGGATACCATCCATTGGAGTAACAAAATCTCATCATCGAACTACCTTACATAATGATAAGGCTACTATCCATTGGAGTAACAAAATCTCAACAATGAACTACCTTCCATATTGACAAGGCTACCATCCATTGGAGTAACAAAATCTTAACAACGAACTACCTTCCATAATGACAAGGCTACCATCCATCGGAGTAACAAACTCTCAACAATAAACTACATTCCATAATGACAAGGCTACCATCCATTGGAGTAACAAAATATCAACAACAAACTACCTTGCATAACGACAAGGATAGCATCCATTGAAGTAGGAAAATATCAACAATGAACTACCTTCTATAATGAAAAGGCTACCATCCATTAGGGTACCAAAATATCACGAACGAACTAACTTCCAAAATGACAAGGCTACCATCCATTAGAGTAACAAAATCTCAACAACAAACTACCTTCCAAAATTACAAGGCTACCATCCATTGGAGTAACAAAATCTCTATAACAAACTACCTTCCATAATGAAAAGGCTACTATCCATTGAAGTAGGAAAATATCAACAATGAACTACCTTCTTTAATGACAAGGCTACCATCCATTAGGGTAACAAAATCTCAACAACAAACTACCTTCCAAAATTAAAAGGCTACCATCCATTGGAGTAACAAAATCTCAAAAACAAACTACCTTCCATAATGACAAGGCTACCATTCACTGAAGTAACAAAATCTCAACAATGAACTAACTTCCATAATGATAAGGCTACCATCCATTAGAGTAAAAAAATCTCTACAATGAACTACCTTCCATAATGACAAGGCTAACATCCATTGGAGTAACAAAATCTCACCAACAAACTACCTTCCATAATGACAAGGCTACCATGAATTGGAGTAACTAAATCTCAACAACGAACTTCCTTCCAAAATGAAAAGTCTACCATCCATTGAAGTAACAAAATCTCAACAACAAACTGCCTTCCATAATGACAAGGCTACCATCCAATGGAGTAACAAAATCTCAACAACGAACTACCTTCCATAATACCAAGGCTAACATCCATTGGAGTAACAAAATCTCAACAACGAACTACCTTCCATAATGACAAGGCTACCATCCATTGGAGTAACAAAATCTCAACAACTGACTACCTTCCATAATGACAAGGCTACCATCAATTGCAGTAACAAAATCTCAACAACAAACTACCTTCCATAATTACAAGGCTACCATCCATTGGAGTAATAAAATCTCAACAACGAACTACCTTCCATAATGACAAGGCGACCATCCAATGCAGTAACAAAATCTCAACAACAAACTACCTTCCATAATGGCAAGGCTACCATCCATTGGAGTAACAAAATATCAACAACGAACTACCTTCCATAATGACAAGGATACCATCCATTGGAGTAACAAAATCTCAACCACGAACTACCTTACATAGTGATAAGGCTACTATCCATTGGATTAACAAAATCTCAACAATGAACTACCTTCCATAATGACAAGACTACCATCCATTGGAGTAACAAAATCTCAACAACAAACTACCTTCCATAATGACAAGGCTTCCATCTATTCGAGTAACGAAATCTCTACAACAAACTACCTTCCATAATGAAAAGGCTACTATCCATTGAAGTAGGAAAATATCAACAATGAACTACCTTTTATAATGACAAGGCTACCATCCATTAGGGTAACAAAATCTCAACAACAAACTACCTTCCAAAATTAAAAGGCTAACATCCATTGGAGTAACAAAATCTCAAAAACAAACTACCTTCCATAATGACAAGGCTACCATCCATTGAAGTAACTAAATCTCAACAATGAACTAACTTCCATAATGATAAGGCTACCATCCATTAGAGTAAAAAAATCTCTACAATGAACTACCTTCCATAATGACCAGGCTTCCAATCCATTGGAGTAACAAAATCTCAACAACAAACTACCTTCCATAATGACAAGGCTGCCATGAATTGGAGTAACTAAATCTCAACAACGAACTACCTTCCAAAATGAAAAGTCTACCATCCATTGAAGTAACAAAATCTCAACAACAAACTACCTTCCATAATGACAAGGATACCATCCATTGGAGTAACAAAATCTCAACAACGAACTACCTTACATAGTGATAAGGCTACTATCCATTGGATTAACAAAATCTCAACAACGAACTACCTTCCATAATGACACGACTACCATCCATTGGAGTAACAAAATCTCAACAACAAACTACCTTCCAAAATTACAAGGCTACCATCCATTGGAGTAACAAAATCTCTATAACGAACTACCTTCCATAATGAAAAGGCTACTATCCATTGAAGTAGGAAAATATCAACAATGAACTACCTTCTTTAATGACAAGGCTACCATCCATTAGGGTAACAAAATCTCAACAACAAACTACCTTCCAAAATTAAAAGGCTACCATCCATTGGAGTAACAAAATCTCAAAAACAAACTACCTTCCATAATGACAAGGCTAGCATCCATTGAAGTAACAAAATCTCAACAATGAACTAACTTCCATAATGATAAGGCTACCATCCATTAGAGTAACAAAATCTCTACAATAAACTACCTTCCATAATGACAAGGCTAACATCCACTGGAGTAACAAAATCTCAACAATAAACTACCTTCCATAATGATAAGGCTACCATGAATTGGAGTAACTAAATCTCAACAACGAACTACCTTCCAAAATGAAAAGTCTACCATCCATTGAAGTAACAAAATCTCAACAACAAACTGCCTTCCATAATGACAAGGCTACTATCCAATGGAGTAACAAAATCTCAACAACGAACTACCTTCCATAATACCAAGGCTAACATCCATTGGAGTAACAAAATCTCAACAACGAACTACCTTCCATGATGACAAGGCTACCATCCATTGGAGTAACAAAATCTCAACAACTGACTACCTTCCATAATGACAAGGCTACCATCAATTGCAGTAACAAAATCTCAACAACAAAATACCTTCCATAATTACAAGGCTACCATCCATTGGAGTAATAAAATATCAACAACGAACTACCTTCCATAATGACAAGGCGACCATCCATTGCAGTAACAAAATCTCAACAACAAACTACCTTCCATAATGACAAGGCTACCATCCATTGGAGTAACAAAATATCAAAAACGAACTACCTTCCATAATGACAAGGATACCATCCATTGGAGTAACAAAATCTCAACAACGAACTACCTTACATAGTGATAAGGCTACTATCCATTGGATTAAAAAAATCTCAACAATGAACTACCTTCCATAATGAAAAGGCTACTATCCATTGAAGTAGGAAAATATCAACAATGAACTACCTTTTATAATAACAAGGCTACCATCTATTAGGGTAACAAAATCTCAACAACAAACTACCTTCCATAATGACAAGGCGACCATCCATTGCAGTAACAAAATCTCAACAACAAACTACCTTCCATAATGACAAGGCTACCATCCATTGGAGTAACAAAATCTCAAAAACAAACTACCTTCCATAATGACAAGGCTACCATCCATTGAAGTAACTAAATCTCAACAATGAACTAACTTCCATAATGATAAGGCTACCATCCATTAGAGTAAAAAAATCTCTACAATGAACTACCTTCCATAATGACAAGGCTACCATCCATTGGAGTAACAAAATCTCAACAACAAACTACCTTCCATAATGACAAGGCTACCATCAATTGGAGTAACGAAATCTCACCAACGAACTACCTTCCAAAATGACAAGGCTACCATCCAATGAAGTAACAAAATCTCAACAACAAACTGCCTTCCATAATGACAAGGCTACCATCCAATGGAGTAACAAAATTTCAACAGCAAACTACCTTCCATAATACCAAGGCTACCATCCATTTGAGTAACAAAATCTCAACAACGAACTACCTTCCATAATGACAAGGCTACCATCCATTGGAGTAACAAAATCTCAACAACGAACTACCTTCCATAATGACAAGGCTACCATCCATTGCAGTAACAAAATCTCAACAACAAACTACCTTCCATAATGACAAGGCTACAATCCATTGGAGTATCAAAATATCAACAACGAACTACCTTCCATAATGACAAGGATACCATCCATTGAAGTAACAAAATCTCAACATCGAACTACCTTACATAATGATAAGGCTACTATCCATTGGAGTAACAAAATCTCAATAATGAACTACCTTCCATAATGACAAGACTACTATTCATTAGAGTAACAAAATCTAAACAACAAACTTCCTTCCATAATGACAAGGCTACCATCCATTGGAGTAACAAAATCTCAAAAATGAACTACCTTCCATAAAGACAAGGCTACCATCCATTGGAGTAAAAAAATGTCAACAAGGAACTACCTTCCAAAATTGCAAGGCTACCATCCATTGGAGTAATAAAACCTCAACAACAAACTACCTTCCATAATGACAAGGCTACCATCCATTGAAGTAACAAAATCTCAACAATTAACTACCTTCCATAATGACAAGGCTACCATCATTTAGAGTAACAAAATCTCTATAATGAACTACCTTCCATAATGACAAGGCTACCATCCATTAGAGTAACAAAAATCGAGTTAATAGACTACCTTCCATAATGACAGGGCTACCATCCATTGGAGTACGAAAAATGTCAACAAGAGACTACCTTCCATAACGTCAAGGCTACCATCCATTGGAGTAACAAAAATCTCAACAATAGACTACCTTCCATAATGAGAAGGCTACCATCCATTGGAGTAAGAAAGATATCGACAACATACTACCTTCCATAATGACAACTCTACCATCCATTGGATTAACAAAAATCTGGAAAACAGACTACCTTCCATAATGACAAGACTACCATCCATTGGAGTAAGAAAGATATCGACAACATACTACCTTCCATAATGACAAGGCTACAATCCATTGGAGTAACAAAAATCACGACAACAAACTACCTTCCATAATAACAAGGCTATAATCCATTGGAATAACAAAAACTCGACAACAGACTACCTTCCATAATGACAAGGCTACCATCCATTGGAGTAAGAAAAATCATGACAATAGACTACCTTTCATAATTACAAGGCTACCATCCATTGGAATAACAAAAATCTCGACAACAGACTACCTTCCATAATGACAAGGCTACCATTCAATGGAGTAACAAAAATCTAGACAACAGACTACCTTCCATAATGACAAGGCTACCATCCATTGGAGTAACAAAAATCTCGACAACAGACTAACTTCCATAAAGACAAGTCTAAAATCCATTGGAATAACAAAAATCTCGACAACAGACTACCTTCCATAATGACAAGGCTACAATCCAATGGAGTAACAAAAATCTTGACAACAGACTACCTTCCATAATGACAAGTCTACCATCCATTAGAGTAACAAAGATATCGACAACATACTACCTTACATAATGACAAGGCTACCATCTAATGGAGTAACAAAAATATCGAAAACAGACTACCTTCCATAATGACAAGGGTACTATCCATTAGAGTAACAAAAATCTGGATAACAGACTACCTTCCATAATGACAAGGTTACCATACATTGGAGTAACAGAAATCACAACGACATACTACCTTCCATAATGACAAGGCTACCATCAATTAGAGTAACAAAAATTGGGACAACAGACTAACTTCTATAATTACAGGGCTACCATCCATTGGAGTACCAAAAATGTCAACAAGAGACTACCTTCCATAATGACAAGGCTACCATCCATTGGAGTAACAAAGATATCGACAACATACTACCTTACATAATGACAAGGCTACCATCCAATGGAGTAACAAAAATATCGAAAACATACTACCTTCCATAATGACAAGGCTACCATCCATTAGAGTAACAAAAATATGGATAACAGACTACCTTCCTTAATGACAAGGTTACCATCCATTGGAGTAACAGAAATCACAACGACAGACTACCTTCCATAATGACAAGGCTACCATCCATTAGAGTAACAAAAATCGAGTTAATAGACTACCTTCCATAATGACAGGGCTACCATCCATTGGAGTACGAAAAATTTAAACAAAAGACTACCTTCCATAATGACAAGGCTACCATCCATTGGAGTAAAAAAAATCTCGACAATAGACTACCTTCCATAATGAGAAGGCTACCATCCATTGGAGTAAGAAAGATATCGACAACATACTACCTTCCATAATGACAAGTCTACAATCCATTGGAGTAACAAAAATCACGCCAACAGACTACCTTCCATAATAACAAGGCTACAATCCTTTGGAATAACAAAAACTCGACAACAGACTACCTTCCATAATATCAAGGCTACCATCCATTGGAGTAAGAAAAATCATGACAATAGACTACCTTTCATAATGACAAGGCTACCATCCATTGGAATAACAAAAATCTCGACAACAGACTACCTTCCATAATGACAAGGCTACCATTCAATGGAGTAACAAAAATATAGACAATAGACTACCTTCCATAATGAGAAGGCTACCATCCATTGGAGTAACAAAAATCTCGAAAACAGACTGCCTTTCATAATGACAAGGGTACCATCTATCGGAGTAACAAAAATCACGACAACAGACTACCTTCAATAGTGACAAGTCTACAATCCATTGGAATAACAAAAATATCGACAACAGACTACCTTCCATAATGACAAGGCTACAAACCAATGGAGTAACAAAAATCTCGACAACAGAGTACCTTCCATAATGACAAGTCTACCATCCATTGGATTATCAAAAATCTGGAAAACAGACTACCTTCCATAATGACAGGACTAATATCCATTGGAGTAACGAAAATCACAATGACAAACTACCTTCCATAATGACAAGGCTACCATCCATTTGAGTAACAAAAATCGGGACAACAGACTACCTTCCATAATGACAATGCTACCATCCATTGGAGTAACAAAAATATCAACAAGAGCTACCTTCCATAATGAGAAGGCAATCATCCATTGGAGTAACAAAAATCTCGACAATAGACTACCTTCCATAATGACAAGGCTACCATCATTTAGAGTAACAAAATCTCTACAATGAACTACCTTCCATAATGACAAGGCTACCATCCATTAGAGTAACAAAAATCGAGTTAATAGACTACCTTCCATAATGACAGGGCTACCATCCATTGGAGTACGAAAAATGTCAACAAGAGACTACCTTCCATAATGTCAAGGCTACCATCCATTGGAGTAACAAAAATCTCGACAATAGACTACCTTCCATAATGAGAAGGCTACCATCCATTGGAGTAAGAAAGATATCGACAACATACTACCTTCCATAATGACAATTCTACCATCTATTGGATTAACAAAAATCTGGAAAACAGACTACCTTCCATAATGACAAGACTACCATCCATTGGAGTAAGAACGATATCGACAACATACTACCTTCCATAATGACAAGGCTACAATCCATTGGAGTAACAAAAATCACGATAACAAACTACCTTCCATAATAACAAGGCTACAATCCATTGGAATAACAAAAACTCGACAACAGACTACCTTCCATAATGACAAGGCTACCATCCATTGGAGTAAGAAAAATCATGACAATAGACTACCTTTCATAATGACAAGGCTACCATCCATTGGAATAACAAAAATCTCGACAACAGACTACCTTCCATAATGACAAGGCTACCATGCAATGGAGTAACAAAAATCTAGACAATAGACTACCTTCCATAATGACAAGGCTACCATCCATTGGAGTAACAAAAATCTCGACAACAGACTGCCTTTCATAATGACAATGGTACCATCCATTCGAGTAACAAAAATCTCGACAACAGACTAACTTCCATAAAGACAAGTCTAAAATCCATTGGAATAACAAAAATCTCAACAACAGACTACCTTCCATAATGACAAGGCTACAATCCAATGGAGTAACAAAAATCTTGACAACAGACTACCTTCCATAATGACAAGTCTACCATCCATTGGAGTAACAAAGATATCGACAACATACTACCTTACATAATGACAAGGCTACCATCTAATGGAGTAACAAAAATATCGAAAATAGACTACCTTCCATAATGACAAGGGTACCATCCATTAGAGTAACAAAAATCTGGATAACAGACTACCTTCCATAATGACAAGGTTACCATACATTGGAGTAACAGAAATCACAACGACATACTACCTTCCATAATGACAAGGCTACCATCCATTGGAGTACGAAAAATGTCAACAAGAGACTACCTTCCATAATGACAAGGCTACCATCCATTGGAGTAACAAAAATCTCGACAATAAACTACCTTCCATAATGAGAAGGCTACCATCCATTGGAGTAAGAAAGATATCGACAACATACTACCTTCCATAATGACAAGGCTAAAATCCATTGGAGTAACAAAAATCACGACAACAAACTACCTTCCATAATAACAAGGCTATAATCCATTGGAATAACAAAAACTCGACAACAGACTACCTTCCATAATGACAAGGCTACCATCCATTGGAGTAAGAAAAATCATGATAATAGACTACCTTTCATAATTACAAGGCTACCATCCATTGGAATAACAAAAATCTCGACAACAGACTACCTTCCATAATGACAAGGCTACCATTCAATGGAGTAAGAAAAATCTAGACAACAGACTACCTTCCATAATGACAAGGCTACCATCCATTGGAGTAACAAAAATCTCGACAACAGACTAACTTCCATAAATACAAGTCTAAAATCCATTGGAATAACAAAAATCTCGACAATAGACTACCTTCCATAATGACAAGGCTACAATCCAATGGAGTAACAAAAATCTTGACAACAGACTACCTTCCATAATGACATGGCTACCATCCATTAGAGTAACAAAAATCTGGATAACAGACTACCTTCCATAATGACAAGGTTACCATACATTGGAGTAACAGAAATCACAACGACATACTACCTTCCATAATGACAAGGCTACCATCCATTAGAGTAACAAAAATCGGGACAACAGACTAACTTCCATAATGACAGGGCTACCATCCATTGGAGTAACAAATATTTCAATAAGAGACTACCTTCCATAATGACAAGGCTACCATCCATTGGAGTAACAAAGATATCAACAACATACTACCTTACATAATGACAAGGGTACCATCCAATTGAGTAACAAAAATATTGAAAACAAACTACCTTCCATAATGACAAGGCTACCATCCATTAGAGTAACAAAAATCTGTATAATAGACTACCTTCCATAATGACAAGGTTACCATCCATTGGAGTAACAGAAATCACAACGATAGACTACCATCCATAATGACAAGGCTACCATCCATTAGAGTAACAAAAATTGGGTTAACAGACTACCTTCCATAATGACAGGGCTACCATCTATTGGAGTACGAAAAATGTCAACAAGAGACTACCTTCCATAATGACAAGGCTACCATCCATTGGAGTAACAAAAATATCGACAATAGACTACATTCCATAATGAGAAGGCTACCATCCATTGGAGTAAGAAAGATATCGACAACATACTACCTTCCATAATGACAAGGCTACAATCCATTGGAGTAACAAAAATCACGACAACAAACTACCTTCCATAATAACAAGGATACCATTTAGTGGAGTAACAAAAATCTAGACAATAGACTACCTTCCATAATGACAAGGCTACCATCCATTGGAGTAACAAAAATCTCGAGAATAGACTACCTTTCATAATGACAAGGGTACCATCCATTGGAGTAACAGAAATCTCGACAACAGACTACCTTCAATAGTGACAAGTCTACAATCCATTGGAATAACAAAAATCTCGACAACAAACTAACTTCCATAATGACAAGGCTACCATCCATTGGAATAACAAAAATCTCGACAATAGACTACCTTTCATAATGACAAGGCTACCATCTATTGGAGTAACAAAGATATCGACAACATACTAACTTCCATAATGACAAGGCTACCTTTGATTGGAGTAACAAAAATCATGACAACAAACTACCTTCCATAATGACAAGGCTACCATCCATTGGAATAACAAAAATCTCGACAACAGACTACCTTCCATAATGACAAGGCTACCATCCAATGGAGTAACAAAAATATCTACAACAGACTCCCTTCCATAATGACCAGGCTACCATCCATTAGAGTAACAAAAATCTGTACAACAGACTACCTTCCATAATGACAAGGCTATCATCTATTGGAGTAACAAAAATATAAACAAGATACTACCTTCCATAATAACAAGGCTACCATCCATTGGAATATAAAAAATCTCGACAACAAACTACCTTCCATAATGACAAGGCTCCCATTCAATGGAGTAACAAAAATCTAGACAACAGGCTACCTTCCATAATGACAAGGCTACCATCCAATGAAGTAACAAAAATCTCGAAAATAGACAACCTTCTTTAATGCCAAGGGTACCATGCATTTGAGTAAAAAAAATCTCGACAATAGACTACCTTCCATAATGACAAGTCTACAATCCATTGGAATAACAAAAATCTCGACAACAGACTACCTTCCATAATGACAAGGCTACAATCCAATGGAGTAACAAAAATCTCGACAACAGACTACCTTCCATAATGACACGTGTACCATCCATTGGAGTAACAAAAATATGAAATACAAACTACCTTCCATAATGACAAGGCTACCATCCATTGGAGTAACAAAAATCGGGACAACAGACTACCTTCCATAATGACAAGGCTACCATCTATTGGAGTAACAAAAATATCAACAAGAGACTTCCTTCCATAATGAGAAGGCTACCATCCATTGGAGTAACAAAAATCTCGACAACAGATTACCTTCCATAATGACAAGGCTACCATTCATTGGAGTAAGAAAGATATCGAAAACATACTACCATCCATAATGACAAGGCTACAATCCATTGGAGTAACAAAAATCACGACAAAAGACTACCTTCCATAATGATAAGGCTACCATCCATTGGAATAACAAAAATCTTGACAACAGACTACCTTCCATAATGACAAGGCTACCATCCAATGGAGTAACAAAAATATCGACAACAGACTACCTTCCATAATGACAAGGCTACCATCCATTGGAGTAACAAAAATCTCGACAATAGACTGCCTTTCATAATGACAAGGGTACCATCCATTGGAGTAACAGAAATCTCGACAACAAACTACCTTCAATAGTGACAAGTCTACAATCCATTGGAATAACAAAAATCTCGACAACAAACTACCTTCCATAATGACAAGGCTACAATCCAATGGAGTAACAAAAATCTCATTAACAAACTACCTTCCATAATGAAAAGTCTACCATCCATTTGAGTAACGGAAATCGGGACAACAGACTAACTTCCATAATGACAAGGCTACCATCCATTGGAATAACAAAAATCTCGACAATAGACTACCTTTCATAATGACAAGGCTACCATCTATTGGAGTAACAAAGATATCGACAACATACTAACTTCCATAATGACAAGGCTACCTTTGATTGGAGTAACAAAAATCATGACAACAAACTACCTTCCATAATGACAAGGCTACCATCCATTGGGATAACAAAAATCTCGACAACAGACTACCTTCCATAATGACAAGGCTACCATCCAATGGAGTAACAAAAATATCTACAACAGACTCCCTTCCATAATGACCAGGCTACCATCCATTAGAGTAACAAAAATCTGTACAACAGACTACCTTCCATAATGACAAGGCTACCATCTATTGGAGTAACAAAAATATAAACAAGATACTACCTTCCATAATAACAAGGCTACCATCCATTGGAATATAAAAAATCTCGACAACAAACTACCTTCCATAATGACAAGGCTCCCATTCAATGGAGTAACAAAAATCTAGACAACAGGCTACCTTCCATAATGACAAGGCTACCATCCAATGAAGTAACAAAAATCTCGAAAATAGACAACCTTCTTTAATGCCAAGGGTACCATGCATTTGAGTAAAAAAAATCTCGACAATAGACTACCTTCCATAATGACAAGTCTACAATCCATTGGAATAACAAAAATCTCGACAACAGACTACCTTCCATAATGACAAGGCTACAATCCAATGGAGTAACAAAAATCTCGACAACAGACTACCTTCCATAATGACACGTGTACCATCCATTGGAGTAACAAAAATATGAAATACAAACTACCTTCCATAATGACAAGGCTACCATCCATTGGAGTAACAAAAATCGGGACAACAGACTACCTTCCATAATGACAAGGCTACCATCTATTGGAGTAACAAAAATATCAACAAGAGACTTCCTTCCATAATGAGAAGGCTACCATCCATTGGAGTAACAAAAATCTCGACAACAGATTACCTTCCATAATGACAAGGCTACCATTCATTGGAGTAAGAAAGATATCGAAAACATACTACCATCCATAATGACAAGGCTACAATCCATTGGAGTAACAAAAATCACGACAAAAGACTACCTTCCATAATGATAAGGCTACCATCCATTGGAATAACAAAAATCTTGACAACAGACTACCTTCCATAATGACAAGGCTACCATCCAATGGAGTAACAAAAATATCGACAACAGACTACCTTCCATAATGACAAGGCTACCATCCATTGGAGTAACAAAAATCTCGACAATAGACTGCCTTTCATAATGACAAGGGTACCATCCATTGGAGTAACAGAAATCTCGACAACAAACTACCTTCAATAGTGACAAGTCTACAATCCATTGGAATAACAAAAATCTCGACAACAAACTACCTTCCATAATGACAAGGCTACAATCCAATGGAGTAACAAAAATCTCATTAACAAACTACCTTCCATAATGAAAAGTCTACCATCCATTTGAGTAACGGAAATCGGGACAACAGACTAACTTCCATAATGACAAGGCTACCATCCATTGGAATAACAAAAATCTCGACAATAGACTACCTTTCATAATGACAAGGCTACCATCTATTGGAGTAACAAAGATATCGACAACATACTAACTTCCATAATGACAAGGCTACCTTTGATTGGAGTAACAAAAATCATGACAACAAACTACCTTCCATAATGACAAGGCTACCATCCATTGGGATAACAAAAATCTCGACAACAGACTACCTTCCATAATGACAAGGCTACCATCCAATGGAGTAACAAAAATATCTACAACAGACTCCCTTCCATAATGACCAGGCTACCATCCATTAGAGTAACAAAAATCTGTACAACAGACTACCTTCCATAATGACAAGGCTACCATCTATTGGAGTAACAAAAATATAAACAAGATACTACCTTCCATAATAACAAGGCTACCATCCATTGGAATATAAAATATCTCGACAACAAACTACCTTCCATAATGACAAGGCTCCCATTCAATGGAGTAACAAAAATCTAGACAACAGGCTACCTTCCATAATGACAAGGCTACCATCCAATGAAGTAACAAAAATCTCGAAAATAGACAACCTTCTTTAATGCCAAGGGTACCATGCATTTGAGTAAAAAAAATCTCGACAATAGACTACCTTCCATAATGACAAGTCTACAATCCATTGGAATAACAAAAATCTCGACAACAGACTACCTTCCATAATGACAAGGCTACAATCCAATGGAGTAACAAAAATCTCGACAACAGACTACCTTCCATAATGACACGTGTACCATCCATTGGAGTAACAAAAAAAATATGAAATACAAACTACCTTCCATAATGACAAGGCTACCATCCATTGGAGTAACAAAAATCGGGACAACAGACTACCTTCCATAATGACAAGGCTACCATCTATTGGAGTAACAAAAATATCAACAAGAGACTTCCTTCCATAATGAGAAGGCTACCATCCATTGGAGTAACAAAAATCTCGACAACAGATTACCTTCCATAATGACAAGGCTACCATTCATTGGAGTAAGAAAGATATCGAAAACATACTACCATCCATAATGACAAGGCTACAATCCATTGGAGTAACAAAAATCACGACAAAAGACTACCTTCCATAATGATAAGGCTACCATCCATTGGAATAACAAAAATCTCGACAACAGACTACCTTCCATAATGACAAGGCTACCATCCAATGGAGTAACAAAAATATCGACAACAGACTACCTTCCATAATGACAAGGCTACCATCCATTGGAGTAACAAAAATCTCGACAATAGACTGCCTTTCATAATGACAAGGGTACCATCCATTGGAGTAACAGAAATCTCGACAACAAACTACCTTCAATAGTGACAAGTCTACAATCCATTGGAATAACAAAAATCTCGACAACAGACTACCTTCCATAATGACAAGGCTACAATCCAATGGAGTAACAAAAATCTCATCAACAAACTACCTTCCATAATGAAAAGTCTACCATCCATTTGAGTAACGGAAATCGGGACAACAGACTAACTTCCATAATGACAATGCTACCATCCATTGGAATAACAAAAATCTCGACAATAGACTACCTTTCATAATGACAAGGCTACCATCTATTGGAGTAACAAAGATATCGACAACATACTAACTTCCATAATGACAATGCTACCTTTGATTGGAGTAGCAAAAATCATGACAACAAACTACCTTCCATAATGACAAGGCTACCATCCATTGGAATAACAAAAATCTCGACAACAGACTACCTTCCATAATGACAAGGCTACCATCCAATGGAGTAACAAAAATATCTACAACAGACTCCCTTCCATAATGACCAGGCTACCATCCATTAGAGTAACAAAAATCTGTACAACAGACTACCTTCCATAATGACAAGGCTACCATCTATTGGAGTAACAAAAATATAAACAAGATACTACCTTCCATAATAACAAGGCTACCATCCATTGGAATATAAAAAATCTCGACAACAAACTACCTTCCATAATGACAAGGCTCCCATTCAATGGAGTAACAAAAATCTAGACAACAGGCTACCTTCCATAATGACAAGGCTACCATCCAATGAAGTAACAAAAATCTCGAAAATAGACAACCTTCTTTAATGCCAAGGGTACCATGCATTTGAGTAAAAAAAATCTCGACAATAGACTACCTTCCATAATGACAAGTCTACAATCCATTGGAATAACAAAAATCTCGACAACAGACTACCTTCCATAATGACAAGGCTACAATCCAATGGAGTAACAAAAATCTTGACAACAGACTACCTTCCATAATGACACATGTACCATCCATTGGAGTAACAAAAATATGAAATACAAACTACCTTCCATAATGACAAGGCTACCATCCATTGGAGTAACAAAAATCGGGACAACAGACTACCTTCCATAATGACAAGGCTACCATCTATTGGAGTAACAAAAATATCAACAAGAGACTTCCTTCCATAATGAGAAGGCTACCATCCATTGGAGTAACAAAAATCTCGACAACAGATTACCTTCCATAATGACAAGGCTACCATTCATTGGAGTAAGAAAGATATCGAAAACATACTACCATCCATAATGACAAGGCTACAATCCATTGGAGTAACAAAAATCACGACAAAAGACTACCTTCCATAATGATAAGGCTACCATCCATTGGAATAACAAAAATCTCGACAACAGACTACCTTCCATAATGACAAGGCTACCATCCAATGGAGTAACAAAAATATCGACAACAGACTACCTTCCATAATGACCAGACTACCATCCATTAGAGTAACAAAAATCTGTACAATAGACTACCTTCCATAATGACAAGGCTACCATCTATTGGAATAAAAAATATCAACAAGAGACTACCTTCCATAATGACAAGGCTACCATCCATTGGAATATCAAAAATCTCGACAATAGACTACCTTCCATAATGACCAGGCTACCATACGTTAGAGTAACAAAAATCTATACAACAGACTACCTTCCATAATGACAAGGCTACCATATATTGGAGTAAAAAAAATATCAACAAGAGACTACCTTCCATAATGACAAGGCTACCATCCATTGGAAATACAAAAATATCGATAACAAACTACCTTCCACAATGACAACGCTACCATTCAATGGAGTAAAAAAAATCTAGACAACAGGCTACCTTCTATAATGACAAGGCTACCATCCATTGAAGTAACAAAAATCTCGACAACAGACTACCTTCCATAATGAAAAGGGTACCATCCATTGGAGTCACAAAAATCTCGACAACAGACTACCTTCCATAATGACATGGGTACCATCCATTGAAGTAACAAAAATCTCGACAATAGACCACCTTCCATAATGACAAGTCACCAATCCATTAGAATAACAAAAATCTCGACAACAGACTACCTTCCATAATGACAAGGCTACAATCCAATGGAGTAACAAAAATCTCGACAACAAACTTCCTTCCATAATGATAAGTCTACCATCCATTGGATTAACAAAAATCTGAAAAATAGACTACCTTCCATAATGACAAGACTACCATCCATTGGAGTAACAGAAAACACAACGACAAACTACCTTCCATAATTACAACGCTACCATCCATTGGAATAACAAAAATCTCGACAACAGACTACCTTCCATAATGACAAGTCTACCATCCATTGGATTAACAAAAATCTGAAAAACAGACTACCTTCCATAATGACAAGGCTACCATCCATTCGAGTAACATAAATCACAATGACAAACTACCTTTCATAATGACAAGGCTACCATCCATTTGAGTAACAAAAATCGGGACAACAGACTACCTTCCATAATGACAAGGCTACCATCCATTGGAGTAACAAAGATATCGACAACATACTACCTTCCATAATGACAAGGCTACCACCCATTGCAGTAACAAAAATCACGACAACAGACTACCTTCCATAATGAGAAGGCTACCATCCATTGGAGTAAGAAAGATATCGACAACATACTACCTTCCATAATGACAAGGCTACAATCCATTGGAGTAACAAAAATCACGACAACATAATACCTTCCATAATGACAAGGCTACAATCCATTTGAATAACAAAAACTCGATAACAGACAACCTTCCATAATGACAAGGCTACCATCCATTGGAGTAAGAAAAATCATGACAATAGACTACCTTCCAAAATGACAAGGCTACCATCCATTGGAATAACAAAAATCTCGACAACAACCTACCTTCCATAATGACAAGGCTACCATTCAATGGAGTAACAAAAATCTAGACAACAGACTACCTTCCATAATGATAAGGCTACCATCCATTGGTATCGCAAAAATCTCGACAACAAACCACCTTCCATAAGGGCAAGGGTACCATCAATTGGAGTAACAAAAATCTCGACAACAGACTACCTTCCATAATGACAAGGCTACAATCCATTGGAATAACAAAAATCTCGAAAACAGACTACCTTCCATAATGACAAGGCTACAATCCAATGAAGTAACAAAAATCTCGACAACAGACTACCTTCCAAAATGACAAGTCTACCATCTATTGGAGTAACAAAAATATCAACAAGAGACTACCTTCCATAATGACAAGGCTACCATCCATTGGAATAACAAAAATCTCGCCAATAGACTACCTTCCATAATGACAATGCTACCATTCAATGGAGTAACAAAAATCTAGACAACAGGCTACCTTCCATAATGACAAGGCTACCATCCATTGAAGTAACAAAAATCTCGACAACAGAATACCTTCCTTAATGACAAGGCTACCATCCATTGGAGTCACAAAAATCTCGACAACAGACTACCTTCCATAATGACAAGGGTACCATCCATTGGAGTAACAAAAATCTCGACAACAGACTAACTTCCATAATGACAAGTCTACAATCCATTTGAATAACAATAATCTCGACAACAGACTACCTTCCATAATGACAAGGCTACAATCCAATGGAGTAACAAAAATCTCGACAACAGATAACCTTCCATAATGACAAGTCTACCATGCATTGGAGTAACATAAATCTGAAAAACAGACTACCTTTCCATAATGACAAGGTTACCATCCATTAGAGTAACATAAATCACAAAGACAAAATAGCTTCCATAATGACAAGGCTACCATCCATTTGAGTAACAAAAATCAGGACAACAAACTACCTTCCATAATGACAAGGCTACCATCCATTGGAGTAACAAAAATATCAACAAGAGACTACCTTCCATAATGAGAAGGCTACCATCCATTGGAGTTACAAAAATCTCGACAACAGACTACCTTCCATAATGAGAAGGCTACCATCCATTGGAGTAACAAAAATATCAACAAGAGACTACCTTCCATAATGAGAAGGCTACCATCCATTGGAGTTACAAAAATCTCGACAACAGACTACCTTCCATAATGAGAAGGCTACCATCCATCTGAATAACAAAAACTCGACAACAGACAAGCTTCCATAATGACAAGGCTACAATCCATTGGAGTAAGAAAAATCATGACAATAGACTACCTTCCATAATGACAAGGCTATCATCCATTGGAATAACAAAAATCTCGACAACAGACTACCTTCCATAATGACAAGGCTACCATCCAATGGAGTAACAAAAATCTAGACAACAGACTAACTTCTATAATGACAAGGCTACCATCCATTGGAGTCACAAAAATCTCGACAACAGACTACCTTCCATAATGACAAAGGTACCATCCATTGGAGTAACAAAAATCTCGACAACAGACTACCTTCCATAATGACAAGTCTACAATCCATTGGAATAAAAAAAATCTCGAAAATAGACTACCTTCCATAATGCCAAGGCTACAATCTAACGAAGTAACAAAAATCTCAACAATAGACTACCTTCCATAATGACAAGTCTACCATCTATTGGAGTAACAAAAATATCAACAAGAGACTACCTTCCATAATGACAAGGCTACCATCCATTGGAATAACAAAAATCTCGACAACAAACTACCTTCCATAATGACAATGCTACCATTCAATGGAGTAACAAAAATTGGGACAACAGACTACCTTCCATAATGACAAGGCTATCACCATTGGAGTAACAAAGATATCGACAACATACTACCTTCCATAATGACAAGGCTACCACCCATTGGAGTAATAAAAATCACGAAAACAAACTACCTTCCATAATGAGAAGGCTACCATCCATTGGAGTAATAGAAAACACAACGACAAACTACCTTCCATAATTACAAGGCTACCATCCATTGGAATAACAAAAATCTCGACAACAAACTAACTTCCATAATGACAAGGCTATAATCCAATGAAGTAACAAAAATCTCGACAACAGACTACCTTCCATAATGACAAGTCTACCATCCATTGGATTAACAAAAATCTGAAAAACAGACTACCTTCCATAATGACAATGCTACCATCCATTGGAGTAACATAAATCACAATGACAAACTACCTTCCATAATGACAAGGCTACCATCCATTTGAGTAACAAAAATTGGGACAACAAACTACCTTCCATAATGACAAGGCTACCATCCATTGGAGTAACAAAGATATCGACAACATACTACCTTCCATAATGACAAGGCTACCACCCATTGGAGTAACAAAAATCACGACAACAGACTACCTTCCATAATGAGAAGGCTACCATCCATTGGAGTAAGAAAGATATCGACAACATACTACCTTCCATAATGACAAGGCTACAATCCATTGGAGTAACAAAAATCACGACAACAGAATACCTTCCATAATGACAAGGCTACAATCCATTTGAATAACAAAAAATCGATAACAGACAACCTTCCATAATGACAAGGCTACCATCGATTGGAGTAAGAAAAATTATGACAATAGACTACCTCCCAAAATGACAAGGCTACCATCCATTGGAGTAAGAAAAATCATGACAATAGACTACCTTCCATAATGACAAGGCTACCATTCAATGGAGTGACAAAAATCTAGACAACAGACTACCTTCCATAATGATAAGGCTACCATCCATTGGTATCACAAAAATCTCGACAACAGACCACCTTCCATAATGGCAAGGGTACCATCAATTGGAGTAACAAAAATCTCGACAACAGACTACCTTCCATAATGACAAGTCTACAATCCATTGGAATAACAAAAATCTCGAAAACAGACTACCTTCCATAATGACAAGGCTACAATCCAATGAAGTAACAAAAATCTCGACAACAAACTACCTTCCATAATGACAAGTCTACCATCTATTGGAGTAACAAAAATATCAACAAGAGACTACCTTCCATAATGACAAGGCTACCATCCATTGGAATAACAAAAATCTCGACAACATACTACCTTCCATAATGACAATGCTACCATTCAATGGAGTAACAAAAATCTAGACAACAGGCTACCTTCCATAATAACAAGGCTACCATCCATTGAAGTAACAAAAATGTCGACAACAGAATACCTTCCATAATGACAAGGCTACCATCCATTGGAGTCACAAAAATCTCGACAACAGACTACCTTCCATAATGACAAGGGTACCATCCATTGGAGTAACAGAAAACACAACGACAAACTACCTTCCATAATTACAAGGCTACCATCCATTGGAATAACAAAAATCTCGACAACAAACTAACTTCCATAATGACAAGGCTATAATCCAATGAAGTAACAAAAATATCGACAACAGACTACCTTCCATAATGACAAGTCTACCATCCATTGGATTAACAAAAATCTGAAAAACAGACTACCTTCCATAATGACAATGCTACCATCCATTGGAGTAACATAAATCACAATGACAAACTACCTTCCATAATGACAAGGCTACCATCCGTTTGAGTAACAAAAATTGGGACAACAAACTACCTTCCATAATGACAAGGCTACCATCCATTGGAGTAACAAAGATATCGACAACATATTACCTTCCATAATGACAAGGCTACCACCCATTGGAGTAACAAAAATCACGACAACAGACTACCTTCCATAATGAGAAGGCTACCATCCATTGGAGTAAGAAAGATATCGACAACATACTACCTTCCATAATGACAAGGCTACAATCCATTGGAGTAACAAAAATCACGACAACAGAATACCTTCCATAATGACAAGGCTACAATCCATTTGAATAACAAAAAATCGATAACAGACAACCTTCCATAATGACAAGGCTACCATCGATTGGAGTAAGAAAAATTATGACAATAGACTACCTCCCAAAATGACAAGGCTACCATCCATTGGAGTAAGAAAAATCATGACAATAGACTACCTTCCATAATGACAAGGCTACCATTCAATGGAGTAACAAAAATCTAGACAACAGACTACCTTCCATAATGATAAGGCTACCATCCATTGGTATCACAAAAATCTCGACAACAGACCACCTTCCATAATGGCAAGGGTACCATCAATTGGAGTAACAAAAATCTCGACAACAGACTACCTTCCATAATGACAAGTCTACAATCCATTGGAATAACAAAAATCTCGAAAACAGACTACCTTCCATAATGACAAGGCTACAATCCAATGAAGTAACAAAAATCTCGACAACAAACTACCTTCCATAATGACAAGTCTACCATCTATTGGAGTAACAAAAATATCAACAAGAGACTACCTTCCATAATGACAAGGCTACCATCCATTGGAATAACAAAAATCTCGACAACATACTACCTTCCATAATGACAATGCTACCATTCAATGGAGTAACAAAAATCTAGACAACAGGCTACCTTCCATAATGACAAGGCTACCATCCATTGAAGTAACAAAAATGTCGACAACAGAATACCTTCCATAATGACAAGGCTACCATCCATTGGAGTCACAAAAATCTCGACAACAGACTACCTTCCATAATGACAAGGGTACCATCCATTGGAGTAACAAAAATCTCGACAACAGACTAACTTCCATAATGACAAGTCTACAATCCATTTGAATAACAATAATCTCGACAACAGACTACCTTCCATAATGACAAGGCTACAATCCAATGGAGTAACAAAAATCTCGACAACATATAACCTTCCATAATGACAAGTCTACCATCCATTGGAGTAACAAAAATCTGAAAAACAGACTACCTTTCCATAATGACAAGGTTACCATCCATTGGAGTAACATAAATCACAAAGACAAAATAGCTTCCATATTGACAAGGCTACCATCCATTTTAGTAACAAAAATAAGGACAACAGACTACCTTCCATAATGACAAGGCTACCATCCATTGGAGTAACAAAAATATCAACAAGAGACTACCTTCCATAATGAGAAGGCTACCATCCATTGGAGTTACAAAAATCTCGACAACAGACTACCTTCCATAATGAGAAGGCTACCATCCATTGGAGTAACAAAAATATCAACAAGAGACTACCTTCCATAATGAGAAGGCTACCATCCATTGGAGTTACAAAAATCTCGACAACAGACTACCTTCCATAATGAGAAGGCTACCATCCATTTGAATAACAAAAACTCGACAACAGACAAGCTTCCATAATGACAAGGTTACCATCCATTGGAGTAAGAAAAATCATGACAATAGACTACCTTCCATAATGACAAGGCTATCATCCATTGGAATAACAAAAATCTCGACAACAGACTACCTTCCATAATGACAAGGCTACCATTCAATGGAGTAACAAAAATCTAGACAACAAACTAACTTCCATAATGACAAGGCTACCATCCATTGGAGTCACAAAAATCTCGACAACAGACTACCTTCCATAATGACAAGGGTACCATCCATTGGAGTAACAAAAATCTCGACAACAGACTACCTTCCATAATGACAAGTCGACAATCCATTGGAATAAAAAAAATCTCGAAAACATACTACCTTCCATAATGACAAGGCTACAATGTAATGAAGTAACAAAAATATCAACAAGAGACTACCTTCCATAATGATAGGGCTACCATCCATTGGAATAACAAAAATCTCGACAACAGGCTACCTTCCATAATGACAATGCTACCATTCAATGGAGTAACAAAAATCGGGACAACAGGCTACCTTCCATAATGACAACGCTATCATCCATTGGAGTCACAAAGATATCGACAACATACTACCTTCCATAATGACAAGGCTACCACCCATTGGAGTAACAAAAATCACGACAACAGACTACCTTCCATAATGAGAAGGCTACCATCCATTGGAGTAATAAAGATATCGACAACATACTACCTTCAATAATGACAAGGCTACAATGCATTGGAGTAACAAAAATCACGACAATAGAATACATTCCATAATGATAAGGCTACAATCCATTTGAATAACAAAAACTCGACAATAGACAACCTTCCATAATGACAAGGCTACCATCCATTGGAGTAAGAAAAATCATGACAACAGACTACCTTCCATAATGACAAGGCTACCATTCAATGGAGTAACAAAAATCTAGACAACAGAATACCTTCCATAATGATAAGGCTACCATCCTTTGGAATCACAAAAATCTCGACAACAGACTACCTTCCATAATGGCAAGGGTACCATCAATTGGAGTAACAAAAATCTCGACAACAGACTACCTTCCATAATGACAAGTCTACAATCCATTGGAATAACAAAAATCTCGAAAATAGACTACCTTCCACAATGACAAGACTACAATCCAATGAAGTAACAAAAATCTAGATAACAGGCTACCTTCCATAATGACAAGGCTACCATCCATTGAAGTAACAAAAATCTCGACAACAGAATACCTTCCATAATGACAAGGCTACCATCCATTGGAGTCACAAAAATCCCGACAACAGACTACCTTCCATAATGACAAGGGTACCATCCATTGGAGTAACAAAAATCTCGACAATAGACTAACTTCCATAATGACAAGTCTACAATCAATTAGAATAACAAAAATCCCGACAACAGACTACCTTCCATAATGACAAGGCTACAATCCAATGGAGTAACAAAAATCTCGACAACAGATAACCTTCCATAATGACAAGTCTACCATCCATTGGAGTAACAAAAATATCAACAAGAGACTACCATCCATAATGACAAGGCTACCATCCATTGGAGTAACATAAATCACAACGACAAACTACCTTCCATAATGACAAGGCTACCATCCATTTGAGTAACAAAAATCGGGACAACAAACTCCATTCCATAATGACAAGGCTATCATCCATTGGAGTAACAAAGATATCGACAACATACTACCTTCCATAATGACAAGGCTACCACCCATTGGAGTAACAAAAATCACGACAACAGACTACCTTCCATAATGAGAAGCTTACCATCCATTGGAGTAAGAAAGATATCGACAACATACTACCTTCCATAATGACAAGGCTACCATGCATTGGAGTAACAAAAATATCGACAACAGACTACCTTCCATAATGAACAGGCTACAATCCATTAGAGTAACAAAAATCTGTACAACAGACTACCTTCCATAATGACAAGGCTACCATCCATTGGAATAACAAAAATCTCGACAACAGACTACCTTCCATAATGACAAGGCTACCATCCAATGGACTAACAAAAATATCGACAACAAACTACCTTCCATAATGAACAGGCTACAATCCATTAGAGTAACAAAAATCTATACAACAGACTACCTTCCATAATGACAAGGCTAACATCTATTGGAGTAACAAAAATATCAACAAGAGACTACCTTCCATAATGACAAGGCTACCATCCATTGGAATAACAAAAATCTCGACAATAGACTACTTTCCATAATGACAATGCTACTATTCAATGGAGTAACAAAAATCTAGACAACAGGCTACCTTCCATAATGACAAGGCTACCATCCATTGAAGTAACAAAAATCTCGACAACAGAATACCTTCCATAATGACAAGGCTACCATCCATTGGAGTAACAAAAATCTCGACAACAGACTACCTTCCATAATGATAAGGCTACCATCCTTTGGAGTCACAAAAATCTCGACAACAGACTACCTTCCATAATGGCAAGGGTACCATCAATTGGAGTAACAAAAATCTCGACAACAGACTACCTTCCATAATGACAAGTCTACAATCCATTGGAATAACAAAAATCTCGAAAACAGACTACCTTCCACAATGACAAGGCTACAATCCAATGAAGTAACAAAAATCTCGACAACATACTACCTTCCATAATGACAAGGCTACCACCCATTGGAGTAACAAAAATCACGACAACAGACTACCTTCCATAATGAGAAGGCTACCATCCATTGGAGTAAGAAAGATATCGACAACATACTACCTTCCATAATGACAAGGCTACAATGCATTAGAGTAACAAAAATCACGACAACAGAATACATTCCATAATGATAAGGCTACAATCCATTTGAATAACAAAAACTCGACAATAGACAACCTTCAATAATGACAAGGCTACCATCCATTGGAGTAAGAAAAATCATGACAACAGACTACCTTCCATAATGACAAGGCTACCATTCAATGGAGTAACAAAAATCTAGACAACAGAATACCTTCCATAATGATAAGGCTACCATCCTTTGGAATCACAAAAATCTCGACAACAGACTACCTTCCATAATGGCAAGGGTACCATCAATTGGAGTAACAAAAATCTCGACAACAGACTACCTTCCATAATGACAAGTCTACAATCCATTGGAATAACAAAAATATCGAAAACAGACTACCTTCCACAATGACAAGGCTACAATCCAATGAAGTAACAAAAATCTAGACAACAGGCTACCTTCCATAATGACAAGGCTACCATCCATTGAAGTAACAAAAATCACGACAACAAAATACCTTCTATAATGACAAGGCTACCATCCATTGGAGTCACAAAAATCTCGACAACAGACTACCTTCCATAAATGACAAGGGTACCATCCATTGGAGTAACAAAAATCTCGACAATAGACTAACTTCCATAATGACAAGTCTACAATCAATTAGAATAACAAAAATCTCGACAACAGACTACCTTCCATAATGACAAGGCTATAATCCAATGGAGTAACAAAAATCTCGACAACAGATAACCTTCCATAATGACAAGTCTACCATCCATTGGAGTAACAAAAATATCAACAAGAGACTACCATCCATAATGACAAGGCTACCATCCATTGGAGTAACATAAATCACAACGACAAACTACCTTCCATAATGACAAGGCTACCATCCATTTGAGTAACAAAAATCGGGACACAAAACTACCTTCCATAATGACAAGGATATCATCCATTGGAGTAACAAAGATATCGATAACATACTACCTTCCATAATGACAAGGCTACCACCCATTGGAGTAACAAAAATCACGATAACAGACTACCTTCCATAATGAGAAGGCTACCATCCATTGGTGTAAGAAAGATATTGACAACATACTACCTTCCATAATGACAAGGCTACAATGCATTGGAGTAACAAAAATATCGACAACAGACTACCTTCCATAATGAACAGGCTACAATCCATTAAAGTAACAAAAATCTATACAACAGACTACCTTCCATAATGACAAGGCTACCATCCATTGGAATAACAAAAATCTCGACAACAGACTACCTTTCATATTGACAAGGCTACCATCCAATGGACTAAAAAAAATATCGACAACAGACTACCTTCCATAATGAACAGGCTACAATCCATTAGAGTAACAAAAATCTGTACAACAGACTACCTTCCATAATGACAAGGCTAACATCTATTGGAGTAACAAAAATATCAACAAGAGACTACCTTCCATAATGACAAGGCTACCATCCATTGGAATAACAAAAATCTCGACAATAGACTACTTTCCATAATGACAATGCTACCATTCAATGGAGTAACAAAAATCTAGACAACAGGCTACCTTCCATAATGACAAGGCTACCATCCATTGAAGTAACAAAAATCTCGACAACAGAATACCTTCCATAATGACAAGGCTACCATCCATTGGAGTAACAAAAATCTCGACAACAGACTACCTTCCATAATGATAAGGCTACCATCCTTTGGAGTCACAAAAATCTCGACAACAGACTACCTTCCATAATGGCAAGGGTACCATCAATTGGAGTAACAAAAATCTCGACAACAGACTACCTTCCATAATGACAAGTCTACAATCCATTGGAATAACAAAAATCTCGAAAACAGACTACCTTCCACAATTACAAGGCTACAATCCAATGAAGTAACAAAAATCTCGACAACAGACTACCTTCCATAATGACAAGTCTACCATCTATTGGAGTAACAAAAATATCAACAAGAGACTACCTTCCATAATGACAAGGCTACAATTCAATGGAGTAACAAAAATCTCGACAACAGATAACCTTCCATAATGACAAGTCTACCATCCATTGGAGTAACAAAAATATCAACAAGAGACTACCATCCATAATGACAAGGCTACCATCCATTGGAGTAACATAAATCACAACGACAAACTACCGTCCATAATGACAAGGCTACCATCCATTTGAGTAACAAAAATCGGGACAACAAACTACCTTCCATAATGACAAGGCTATCATCCATTGGAGTAACAAAGATGTCGACAACATACTACCTTCCATAATGACAAGGCTACCACCCATTGGAGTAACAAAAATCACGACAACAGACTACCTTCCATAATGAGAAGGCTACCATCCATTGGAGTAAGAAAGATATCGACAACATACTACCTTCCATAATGACAACGCTACAATGCATTGGAGTAACAAAAATATCGACAACAGACTACCTTCCATAATGAACAGGCTACAATCCATTAGAGTAACAAAAATCTGTACAACAGACTACCTTCCATAATGACAAGGCTACCATCCATTGGAATAAAAAAAATCTCGACAATAGACTACCTTCCATAATGACAAGGCTACCATCCAATGGACTAACAAAAATATCGACAACAGACTACCTTCCATAATGAACAGGCTACAATCCATTAGAGTAACAAAAATCTGTACAACAGACTACCTTCCATAATGACAAGGCTAACATCTATTGGAGTAACAAAAATATCAACAAGAGACTACCTTCCATAATGACAAGGCTACCATCCATTGGAATAACAAAAATCTCGACAATAGACTACTTTCCATAATGACAATGCTACCATTCAATGGAGTAACAAAAATCTAGACAGCAGGCTACCTTCCATAATGACAAGGCTACCATCCATTGAAGTAACAAAAATATCGACAACAGAATACCTTCCATAATGACAAGGCTACCATCCATTGGAGTAACAAAAATCTCGACAACAGACTACCTTCCATAATGATAAGGCTACCATCCTTTGGAGTCACAAAAATCTCGACAACAGACTACCTTCCATAATGGCAAGGGTACCATCAATTGGAGTAACAAAAATCTCGACAACAGACTACCTTCCATAATGACAAGTCTACAATCCATTGGAATAACAAAAATCTCGAAAACAGACTACCTTCCACAATGACAAGGCTACAATCCAATGAAGTAACAAAAATCTCGACAACAGACTACCTTCCATAATGACAAGTCTACCATCTATTGGAGTAAAAAAAATATCAACAAGAGACTACCTTCCATAATGACAAGGCTACAATCCAATGGAGTAACAAAAATCTCGACAACAGATAACCTTCCATAATGACAAGTCTACCATCCATTGGAGTAACAAAAATATCAACAAGAGACTACCATCCATAATGACAAGGCTACCATCCATTGGAGTAACATAAATCACAACGACAAACTACCGTCCATAATGACAAGGCTACCATCCATTTGAGTAACAAAAATCGGGACAACAAACTACCTTCCATAATGACAAGGCTATCATCCATTGGAGTAACAAAGATGTCGACAACATACTACCTTCCATAATGACAAGGCTACCACCCATTGGAGTAACAAAAATCACGACAACAGACTACCTTCCATAATGAGAAGGCTACCATCCATTGGAGTAAGAAAGATATCGACAACATACTACCTTCCATAATGACAACGCTACAATGCATTGGAGTAACAAAAATATCGACAACAGACTACCTTCCATAATGAACAGGCTACAATCCATTAGAGTAACAAAAATCTGTACAACAGACTACCTTCCATAATGACAAGGCTACCATCCATTGGAATAAAAAAAATCTCGACAACAGACTACCTTCCATAATGACAAGGCTACCATCCAATGGACTAACAAAAATATCGACAACAGACTACCTTCCATAATGAACAGGCTACAATCCATTAGAGTAACAAAAATCTGTACAACAGACTACCTTCCATAATGACAAGGCTAACATCTATTGGAGTAACAAAAATATCAACAAGAGACTACCTTCCATAATAACAAGGCTACCATCCATTGGAATAAAAAAAATCTTGACAATAGACTACTTTCCATAATGACAATGCTACCATTCAATGGAGTAACAAAAATCTAGACAACAGGCTACCTTCCATAATGACAAGGCTACCATCCATTGAAGTAACAAAAATCTCGACAACAAAATACCTTCCATAATGACAAGGCTACCATCCATTGGAGTAAAAAAAATCTCGACAACAGACTACCTTCCATAATGATAAGGCTACCATCCTTTGGAGTCACAAAAATCTCGACAACAGACTACCTTCCATAATGGCAAGGGTACCATCAATTGGAGTAACAAAAATCTCGACAACAGACTACCTTCCATAATGGCAAGTCTACGATCCTTTGGAATAACAAAAATCTCGAAAACAGACTACCTTCCCCAATGACAAGGCTACAATCCAATGAAGTAACAAAAATCTCGACAACAGACTACCTTCCATAATGACAAGTCTACCATCTATTGGAGTAACAAAAATATCAACAAGAGACTACCTTCCATAATGACAAGGCTACCATCCATTGGAATAACAAAAATCTCGACAACAGACTACCTTCCATAATGACAAGGCTACCATCCATTGGAGTCAAAAAAATCTCGACAACAGACTACCTTCCATAATGACAAGGGTACCATCCATTGGAGTAACAAAAATCTCGACAACAGACTAACTTCCATAATGACAAGTCTACAATCCATTGGAATAACAAAAATCTCGACAACAGACTACCTTCCATAATGACAAGGCTACAATCCAATGGATTAACAAAAATCTCGACAACAGATAACCTTCCATAATGACAAGTCTACCATCCATTGGAGTAACAAAAATATCAACAAGAGACTACCATCCATAATGACAAGGCTACCATCCATTGGAGTAACATAAATCACAACGACAAACTACCTTCCATAATGACAAGGCTACCGTCCATTTGAGTAACAAAAATCGGGACAACAGACTACCTTCCATAATGACAAGGCTATCATCCATTGGAGTAACAAAGATATCGACATCATACTACCTTCCATAATGACAAGGCTACCACCCATTGGAGTAACAAAAATCACGACAACAGACTACCTTCCATAATGAGAAGGCTACCATCCATTGGAGTAAGAAAGATATCGACAACATACTACCTTCCATAATGACAAGGCTACAATGCATTGGAGTAACAAAAATATCGACAACAGACTACCTTCCATAATGAACAGGCTACAATCCATTAGAGTAAAAAAAATCTGTAAAACAGACTACCTTCTATAATGACAAGGCTACCATCCATTGGAATAACAAAAATCTCGACAACAGACTACCTTCCATAATGACAAGGCTACCATCCAATGGAATAACAAAAATCTCGACAATAGACTACTTTCCATAATGACAATGCTACCATTCAATGGAGTAACAAAAATCTAGACAACAGGCTACCTTCCATAATGACAAGGCTACCATCCATTGAAGTAACAAAAATCTCGACAACAGAATACCTTCCATAATGACAAGGGTACCATCCATTGGAGTAACAAAAATCTCGACAACAGACTACCTTCCATAATGACAAGGCTACCATCCATTTGAGTAAAAAAATCGGGACAACAGACTACCTTCCATGATGACAAGGCTACCATTCAATGGAGTAACAAAAATCTAGACAACAGGCTACCTTCCATAATGACGAGGCTACCATCCATTGAAGTAACAAAAATCTCGACAATAGAATACCTTCCATAATGACAAGGGTACCGTCCATTGGAGTAACAAAAATCTCGACAATAGACTACCTTCCATAATGACAAGTCTACAATCCATTGGAATAACAAAAATCTCGACAACAGACTACCTTCCATAATGACAAGGCTACAATCCATTGGAGTAACAAAAATATCGACAACAGACTACCTTCCATAATGACAAGTCTACCATCCATTGGATTAACAAAAATCTGAAAAACAGACTACCTTCCATAATGACAAGGCTACCATCCATTGGAGTAACAGAAATCACAACGACAAACTACCTTCCATAATGACAAGGGTACCATCAATTTGAGTAATAAAAAGCAGGACAACAGACTACCTTCCATAATGACAAGGCAACCATCCATTGGAGTAACAAAAATATCAACAAGAGACTACCTTCCATAATGAGAAGGCTACCATCCATTGGAGTAACAAAAATCTCGACAACAGACTACCTTCCATAATGACAAGGCTACCATCCATTGGAGTAAGAAAGATATCAACAACATACTACCTTCCATAATGACAAGGCTACAATCCATTGGAGTAACAAAAATCACGACAATAGAATACCTTCCATAATGACAAGGCTACAATCCATTGGAATAACAAAAACTCGACAACAGACAACGTTACATAATGACAAGGCTACCATCCATTGGAATAAGAAAAATCATGACAATAGACTACCTTCCATAATGACAAGGCTACCATCCATTGGAATAACAAAAATCTCGACAATAGACTACCTTCCATAATGACAACGCTACCATTCAATGGAGTAACAAAAATCTAGACAACAGACTACCTTCCATAATGACAATGCTACCATTCAATGGAGTAACAAAAATCTAGACAACAGGCTACCTTCCATAATGACAAGGCTACCATCCATTGAAGTAACAAAAATCTCGACAATAGAATACCATCCATAATGACAAGGCTATCATCCATTGGAGTCACAAAAATCTCGACAACAGACTACCTTCCATAATGACAAGGGTAACATCCATTGGAGTAACAAAAATCTCGACAACAAACTACCTTCCATAATGACAAGTCTACAATCCATTGGAATAACAAAAATCTCGACAACAAACTACCTTCCTAAATGATAAGGCTATAATCTAATGAAGTAACAAATATCACGACAACAGACTACCTTCCATAATGACAAGTCTACCATCTATTGGAGTATCAAAAATATCAACAAGAGACTACCATCCATAATGACAAGGCTACCATCCATTGGAGTAACATAAATCACAACGACAAACTACCTTCCATAATGACAAGGCTACCATCAATTTGAGTAACAAAAATCGGGAAAACAGACTACCTTCCATAATGACAAGGCTACCATCCATTGGAGTAACAAAGATATCGACAACATACTACCTTCCATAATGACAAGGCTACCACCTATTGGAGTAACAAAAATAACGACAACAAAATACCTTCCATAATGAGAAGGCTACCATCCAATGGAGTAAGAAAGATATCGACAACATACTACCTTCCATAATGACAAGGCTACAATCCATTGGAATAACAAAAACTCGACAACAGACAACGTTACATAATGACAAGGCTACCATCCATTGGAATAAGAAAAATCATGACAATAGACTACCTTCCATAATGACAAGGCTACCATCCATTGGAATAACAAAAATCTCGACAACAGACTACCTTCCATAATGACAAGGCTACCATTCAATGGAGTAACAAAAATCTAGACAACAAACTACCTTCCATAATGACAATGCTACCATTCAATGGAGTAACAAAAATCTAGACAACAGGCTACCTTCCATAATGACAAGGCTACCATCCATTGAAGTAACAAAAATCTCGACAATAGAATACCATCCATAATGACAAGGCTATCATCCATTGGAGTCACAAAAATCTCGACAACAGACTACCTTCCATAATGACAAGGGTACCATCCATTGGAGTAACAAAAATCTCGACAACAAACTACCTTCCATAATGACAAGTCTACAATCCATTGGAATAACAAAAATCTCGACAACAAACTACCTTCCATAATGATAAGGCTATAATCTAATGAAGTAACAAATATCTCGACAACATACTACCTTCCATAATGACAAGTCTACCATCTATTTGAGTAACAAAAATATCAACAAGAGAATACCATCCGTAATGACAAGGTTACCATCCATTGGAGTAACATAAATCACAACGACAAACTACCTTCCATAATGACAAGGCTACCATCCATTTGAGTAACAAAAATCGGGACAACAGACTACCTTCCATAATGACAAGGCTACCATCCATTGGAGTAACAAAGATATCGACAACATACTACCTTCCATATTGACAAGGCTACCACCTATTGGAGTAACAAAAATAACGACAACAGACTACCTTCCATAATGAGAAGGCTACCATCCAATGGAGTAAGAAAGATATCGACAACATACTACCTTCCATAATGACAAGGCTACAATCCATTGGAATAACAAAAACTCGACAACAGACAACGTTACATAATGACAAGGCTACCATCCATTGGAATAAGAAAAATCATGACAATAGACTACCTTCCATAATGACAAGGCTACCATCCATTGGAATAACAAAAATCTCGACAACAGACTACCTTCCATAATGACAAGGCTACCATTCAATGGAGTAACAAAAATCTAGACAACAGACTACCTTCCATAATGACAATGCTACCATTCAATGGAGTAACAAAAATCTAGACAACAGGCTACCTTCCATAATAACAAGGCTACCATCCATTGAAGTAACAAAAATCTCGACAATAGAATACCATCCATAATGAAAAGGCTATCATCCATTGGAGTCACAAAAATGTCGACAACAGACTACCTTCCATAATGAGAAGGCTACCATCCAATGGAGTAAGAAAGATATCGACAACATACTACCTTCCATAATGACAAGGCTACAATCCATTGGACTAACAAAAATCACGACAACAGAATACATTCCATAATGACAAGGCTACAATCCATTTGAATAACAAAAACTCGACAACAGACAACCTTCCATAATGAAAAGGCTACCATCCATTGGAGTAAGAAAAATCATGACAATAGACTACCTTCCATAATGACAAGGCTATCATCCATTGGAATAACAAAAATCTCGACTACAGACTACCTTCCATAATGACAAGGCTACCATTCAATGGAGTAACAAAAATCTAGACAACAGACTAACTTCCATAAATACAATGCTACCATCCATTGGAGTCACAAAAATCTTGACAACAGACTACCTTCCATAATGACAAGTCTACAATCCATTGGAATAAAAAAAATCTCGAAAACAGACTACCTTCCATAATGACAAGGCTACAATCCAATGAAGTAACAAAAATCTCGACAACAGACTACCTTCCATAATGACAAGTCTACCATCTATTGGAGTAACGAAAATATCAACAAGAGACTATCTTCCATAATGACAAGGCTACCATCCATTGGAATAACAAAAATCTCGACAACAAACTACCTTCCATAATGACAATGCTACCATTCAATGGAGTAACAAAAATCTAGACAACAGGCTACCTTCCATAATGACAAGGCTACCATCCATTGAAGTAACAAAAATCTCGACAACAGAATACCTTCCATAATGACAAGGCTATCATCCATTGGAGTCACAAAAATCTCGACAACAGACTACCTTCCATAATGACAAGGGTACCATCCATTGGAGTAACAAAAATCTCGACAACAGACTACCTTCCATAATGACAAGTCTACAATGCATTGGAATAACAAAAATCTCGACAACAAACTACCTTCCATAATGATAAGGCTATAATCCAATGAAGTAACAAATATCTCGACAACAGACTACCTTCCATAATGACAAGTCTACCATCTATTGGAGTAACAAAAATTTCAACAAGAGACTACCATCCATAATGACAAGGCTACCATCCATTGGAGTAACATAAATCACAACGACAAACTACCTTCCATAATGACAAGTCTACCATCCATTTGAGTAACAAAAATCGGGACAACAGACTACCTTCCATAATGACAAGGCTACCATCCATTGGAGTAACAAAGATATCGACAACATACTACCTTCCATAATGACAAGGCTACCACCCATTGGAGTAACAAAAATCACGACAACAGACTACCTTCCATAATGAGAAGGCTACCATCCATTGGAGTAAGAAAGATATCGACAAAATACTACCTTCCATAATGACAATGCTACAATCCATTGGAGTAACAAAAATCACGACAACGGAATACATTCCATAATGACAACGCTACAACCCATTTGAATAACAAAAACTCGACAACAGACAACCTTCCATAATGACAAGGCTACCATCCATTGGAGTAAGAAAAATCATGACAATAGACTACCTTCTATAATGACAAGGCTACCATCCATTGGAATAACAAAAATCTCGACAACAGACTACCTTCCATAATGACAATGCTACCATTCAATGGAGTAACAAAAATCTAGACAACAGGCTACCTTCCATAATGACAAGGCTACCATCCATTGAAGTAACAAAAATCTCGACAATAGAATACCTTCCATAATGACAAGGCTATCATCCATTGGAGTCACAAAAATCTTGACAACAGACTACCTTCCATAATGACAAGGGTACCATCCATTGGAGTAACAAAAATCTCGACAACAAACTACCTTCCATAATGACAAGTCTACAATCCATTGGAATAACAAAAATCTCGACAACAAACTACCTTCCATAATGATAAGGCTATAATCCAATGAAGTAACAAATATCTCGACAACATACTACCTTCCATAATGACAAGTCTACCATCTATTGGAGTAACAAAAATATCAACAAGAGACTACCATCCATAATGACAAGGCTACCATCCATTGGAGTAACATAAATCACAACGACAAACTACCTTCCATAATGACAAGGCTACCATCCATTTGAGTAACAAAAATCGGGACAACAGACTACCTTCCATAATGACAAGGCTACCATCCATTGGAGTAACAAAGATATCGACAACATACTACCTTCCATAATGACAAGGCTACCACCTATTGGAGTAACAAAAATAACGACAATAGACTACCTTCCGTAATGAGAAGGATACCATCCATTGGCGTAAGAAAGATATCGACAACATACTACCTTCCATAATGACAAGGCTACAATCCATTGGAGTAACAAAAATCACGACAACAGAATACATTCCATAATGACAAGGCTACAATCCATTTGAATAACAAAAACTCGACAACAGACAACCTTCCATAATGAAAAGTCTACCATCCATTGGAGTAAGAAAAATCATGACAATAGACTACCTTCCATAATGACAAGGCTACCATTCAATGGAGTAACAAAAATCTAGACAATAGACTACCTTCCATAATGACAATGCTACCATTCAATGGAGTAACAAAAATCTAGACAACAGGCTACCTTCCATAATGACAAGGCTACCATCCATTGAAGTAACAAAAATCTCGACAATAGAATACCATCCATAATGACAAGGCTATCATCCATTGGAGTCACAAAAATGTCGACAACAGACTACCTTCCATAATGACAAGGGTACCATCCATTGGAGTAACAAAAATCTCGACAACAAACTACCTTCCATAATGACAAGTCTACAATCCATTGGAATAACAAAAATCTCGACAACAAACTACCTTCCATAATGATAAGGCTATAATCTAATGAAGTAACAAATATCTCGACAACAGACTACCTTCCATAATGACAAGTCTACCATCTATTGGAGTAACAAAAATATCAACAAGAGACTACCATCCATAATGACAAGGCTACCATCCATTGGAGTAACATAAATCACAACGACAAACTACCTTCCATAATGACAAGGCTACCATCCATTTGAGTAACAAAAATCAGGACAACAGACGACCTTCCATAATGACAAGGCTACCATCCATTGGAGTAACAAAGATATCGACAACATACTACCTTCCATAATGACAAGGCTACCACCTATTGGAGTAACAAAAATAACGACAACAGACTACCTTCCATAATGAGAAGGCTACCATCCAATGGAGTAAGAAAGATATCGACAACATACTACCTTCCATAATGACAAGGCTACAATCCATTGGAGTAACAAAAATCACGACAACAGAATACATTCCATAATGACAAGGCTACAATCCATTTGAATAACAAAAACTCGACAACAGACAACCTTCCATAATGAAAAGGCTACCATCCATTGGAGTAAGAAAAATCATGACAATAGACTACCTTCCATAATGACAAGGCTATCATCCATTGGAATAACAAAAATCTCGACTACAAACTACCTTCCATAATGACAAGGCTACCATTCAATGGAGTAACAAAAATCTAGACAACAGACTAACTTCCATAAATACAAGGCTACCATCCATTGGAGTCACAAAAATCTCGACAATAGACTACCTTCCATAATGACAAGGGTACCATCCATTGGAGTAACAAAAATCTTGACAACAAACTACCTTCCATAATGACAAGTCTACAATCCATTGGAATAAAAAAAATCTCGAAAACAGACTACCTTCCATAATGACAAGGCTACAATCCAATGAAGTAACAAAAATCTCGACAACAGCCTACCTTCCATAATGACAAGTCTACCATCTATTGGAGTAACGAAAATATCAACAAGAGACTATCTTCCATAATGACAAGGCTACCATCCATTGGAATAACAAAAATCTCGACAACAGACTACCTTCCATAATGACAATGCTACCATTCAATGGAGTAACAAAAATCTAGACAACAGGCTACCTTCCATAATGACAAGGCTACCATCCATTGAAGTAACAAAAATCTCGACAACAGAATACCTTCCATAATGACAAGGCTATCATCCATTGGAGTCACAAAAATCTCGACAACAGACTACCTTCCATAATGACAAGGGTACCATCCATTGGAGTAACAAAAATCTCGACAACAGACTACCTTCCATAATGACAAGTCTACAATCCATTGGAATAACAAAAATCTCGACAACAAACTACCTTCCATAATGATAAGGCTATAATCCAATGAAGTAACAAATATCTCGACAACAGACTACCTTCCATAATGACAAGTCTACCATCTATTGGAGTAACAAAAATTTCAACAAGAGACTACCATCCATAATGACAAGGCTACCATCCATTGGAGTAACATAAATCACAACGACAAACTACCTTCCATAATGACAAGTCTACCATCCATTTGAGTAACAAAAATCGGGACAACAGACTACCTTCCATAATGACAAGGCTACCATCCATTGGAGTAACAAAGATATCGACAACATACTACCTTCCATAATGACAAGGCTACCACCCATTGGAGTAACAAAAATGACGACAACAGACTACCTTCCATAATGAGAAGGCTACCATCCATTGGAGTAAGAAAGATATCGACAAAATACTACCTTCCATAATGACAAGGCTACAATCCATTGGAGTAACAAAAATCACGACAACAGAATACATTCCATAATGACAACGCTACAATCCATTTGAATAACAAAAACTAGACAACAGACAACCTTCCATAATGACAAGGCTACCATCCATTGGAGTAATAAAAATCATGACAATAGACTACCTTCCATAATGACAAGGCTACCATCCATTGGAATAACAAAAATCTCGACAACAGACTACCTTCCATAATGACAATGCTACCATTCAATGGAGTAACAAAAATCTAGACAACAGGCTACCTTCCATAATGACAAGGCTACCATCCATTGAAGTAACAAAAATCTCGACAATAGAATACCTTCCATAATGACAAGGCTATCATCCATTGGAGTCACAAAAATCTCGACAACAGACTACCTTCCATAATGACAAGGGTACCATCCATTGGAGTAACAAAAATCTCGACAACAAACTACCTTCCATAATGACAAGTCTACAATCCATTGGAATAACAAAAATCTCGACTACAAACTACCTTCCATAATGATAAGGCTATAATCCAATGAAGTAACAAATATCTCGACAACAGACTACCTTCCATAATGACAAGTCTACCATCTATTGGAGTAACAAAAATATCAACAAGAGACTACCATCCATAATGACAAGGCTACCATCCATTGGAGTAACATAAATCACAACGACAAACTACCTTCCATAATGACAAGGCTACCATCCATTTGAGTAACAAAAATCGGGACAACAGACTACCTTCCATAATGACAAGGCTACCATCCATTGGAGTAACAAAGATATCGACAACATACTACCTTCCATAATGACAAGGCTACCACCTATTGGAGTAACAAAAATAACGACAACAGACTACCTTCCATAATGAGAAGGATACCATCCATTGGAGTAAGAAAGATATCGACAACATACTACCTTCCATAATGACAAGGCTACAATCCATTGGAGTAACAAAAATCACGACAACAGAATACATTCCATAATGACAAGGCTACAATCCATTTGAATAACAAAAACTCGACAACAGACAACCTTCAATAATGAAAAGGCTACCATCCATTGGAGTAAGAAAAATCATGACAATAGACTACCTTCCATAATGACAAGGCTACCATCCATTGGAATAACAAAAATCTCGACAACAGACTACCTTCCATAATGACAATGCTACCATTCAATGGAGTAACAAAAATCTAGACAACAGGCTACCTTCCATAATGACAAGGTTACCATCCATTGAAGTAACAAAAATCTCGACAATAGAATACCTTCCATAATGACAAGGCTATCATCCATTGGAGTCACAAAAATCTCGACAACAGACTACCTTCCATAATGACAAGGGTACCATCCATTGGAGTAACAAAAATCTCGACAACAAACTACCTTCCATAATGACAAGTCTACAATCCATTGGAATAACAAAAATCTCGACAACAAACTACCTTCCATAATGATAAGGCTATAATCCAATGAAGTAACAAATATCTCGACAACAGACTACCTTCCATAATGACAAGTCTACCATCTATTGGAGTAACAAAAATATCAACAAGAGACTACCATCCATAATGACAAGGCTACCATCCATTGGAGTAACATAAATCACAATGACAAACTACCTTCCATAATGACAAGGCTACCATCCATTTGAGTAACAAAAATCGGGACAACAGACTACCTTCCATAATGACAAGGCTACCATCCATTGGAGTAACAAAGATATCGACAACATACTACCTTCCATAATGACAAGGCTACCACCTATTGGAGTAACAAAAATAACGACAACAGACTACCTTCCATAATGAGAAGGATACCATCCATTGGAGTAAGAAAGATATCGACAACATACTACCTTCCATAATGACAAGGCTACAATCCATTGGAGTAACAAAAATCACGACAACAGAATACATTCCATAATGACAAGGCTACAATCCATTTGAATAACAAAAACTCGACAACAGACAACCTTCCATAATGAAAAGGCTACCATCCATTGGAGTAAGAAAAATCATGACAATAGACAACCTTCCATAATGACAAGGCTATCGTCCATTGGATCAACAAAAATCTCGACAACAGACTACCTTCCATAATGACAATGCTACCATTCAATGGAGTAACAAAAATCTAGACAACAGGCTACCTTCCATAATGACAAGGCTACCATCCATTGAAGTAACAAAAATCTCGACAATAGACTACCTTCCATAATGACAAGGGTACCATCCATTGGAGTAACAAAAATCTTGACAATAGACTACCTTCCATAATGACAAGTCTACAATCCATTGGAATAAAAAAAATCTCGAAAACAGACTACCTTCCATAATGACAAGGCTACAATCCAATGAAGTAACAAAAATCTCGACAACAGACTACCTTCCATAATGACAAGTCTACCATCTATTGGAGTAACGAAAATATCAACAAGAGACTATCTTCCATAATGACAAGGCTACCATCCATTGGAATAACAAAAATCTCGACAACAAACTACCTTCCATAATGACAATGCTACCATTCAATGGAGTAACAAAAATCTAGACAACAGGCTACCTTCCATAATGACAAGGCTACCATCCATTAAAGTAACAAAAATCTCGACAATAGAATACCTTCCATAATGACAAGGCTATCATCCATTGCAGTCACAAAAATCTCGACAACAGACTACCTTCCATAATGACAAGGGTACCATCCATTGGAGTAACAAAAATCTCGACAACAAACTACCTTCCATAATGACAAGTCTACAATCCATTGGAATAACAAAAATCTCGACAACAAACTACCTTCCATAATGATAAGGCTATAATCCAATGAAGTAACAAATATCTCGACAACATACTACCTTCCATAATGACAAGTCTACCATCTATTGGAGTAACAAAAATATCAACAAGAGACTACCATCCATAATGACAAGGCTACCATCCATTGGAGTAACATAAATCACAACGACAAACTACCTTCCATAATGACAAGGCTACCATCCATTTGAGTAACAAAAATCGGGACAACAGACTACCTTCCATAATGACAAGGCTACCATCCATTGGAGTAACAAAGATATCGACAACATACTACCTTCCATAATGACAAGGCTACCACCTATTGGAGTAACAAAAATAACGACAATAGACTACCTTCCGTAATGAGAAGGATACCATCCATTGGCGTAAGAAAGATATCGACAACATACTACCTTCCATAATGACAAGGCTACAATCCATTGGAGTAACAAAAATCACGACAACAGAATACATTCCATAATGACAAGGCTACAATCCATTTGAATAACAAAAACTCGACAACAGACAACCTTCCATAATGAAAAGGCTACCATCCATTGGAGTAAGAAAAATCATGACAATAGACAACCTTCCATAATGACAAGGCTATCGTCCATTGGATCAACAAAAATCTCGACAACAGACTACCTTCCATAATGACAATGCTACCATTCAATGGAGTAACAAAAATCTAGACAACAGGCTACCTTCCATAATGACAAGGCTACCATCCATTGAAGTAACAAAAATCTCGACAATAGACTACCTTCCATAATGACAAGGGTACCATCCATTGGAGTAACAAAAATCTTGACAATAGACTACCTTCCATAATGACAAGTCTACAATCCATTGGAATAAAAAAAATCTCGAAAACAGACTACCTTCCATAATGACAAGGCTACAATCCAATGAAGTAACAAAAATCTCGACAACAGACTACCTTCCATAATGACAAGTCTACCATCTATTGGAGTAACGAAAATATCAACAAGAGACTATCTTCCATAATGACAAGGCTACCATCCATTGGAATAACAAAAATCTCGACAACAAACTACCTTCCATAATGACAATGCTACCATTCAATGGAGTAACAAAAATCTAGACAACAGGCTACCTTCCATAATGACAAGGCTACCATCCATTAAAGTAACAAAAATCTCGACAATAGAATACCTTCCATAATGACAAGGCTATCATCCATTGGAGTCACAAAAATCTTGACAACAGACTACCTTCCATAATGACAAGGGTACCATCCATTGGAGTAACAAAAATCTCGACAACAAACTACCTTCCATAATGACAAGTCTACAATCCATTGGAATAACAAAAATCTCGACAACAAACTACCTTCCATAATGATAAGGCTATAATCCAATGAAGTAACAAATATCTCGACAACATACTACCTTCCATAATGACAAGTCTACCATCTATTGGAGTAACAAAAATATCAACAAGAGACTACCATCCATAATGACAAGGCTACCATCCATTGGAGTAACATAAATCACAACGACAAACTACCTTCCATAATGACAAGGCTACCATCCATTTGAGTAACAAAAATCGGGACAACAGACTACCTTCCATAATGACAAGGCTACCATCCATTGGAGTAACAAAGATATCGACAACATACTACCTTCCATAATGACAAGGCTACCACCTATTGGAGTAACAAAAATAACGACAATAGACTACCTTCCGTAATGAGAAGGATACCATCCATTGGCGTAAGAAAGATATCGACAACATACTACCTTCCATAATGACAAGGCTACAATCCATTGGAGTAACAAAAATCACGACAACAGAATACATTCCATAATGACAAGGCTACAATCCATTTGAATAACAAAAACTCGACAACAGACAACCTTCCATAATGAAAAGTCTACCATCCATTGGAGTAAGAAAAATCATGACAATAGACTACCTTCCATAATGACAAGGCTACCATTCAATGGAGTAACAAAAATCTAGACAATAGACTACCTTCCATAATGACAATGCTACCATTCAATGGAGTAACAAAAATCTAGACAACAGGCTACCTTCCATAATGACAAGGCTACCATCCATTGAAGTAACAAAAATCTCGACAATAGAATACCATCCATAATGACAAGGCTATCATCCATTGGAGTCACAAAAATGTCGACAACAGACTACCTTCCATAATGACAAGGGTACCATCCATTGGAGTAACAAAAATCTCGACAACAAACTACCTTCCATAATGACAAGTCTACAATCCATTGGAATAACAAAAATCTCGACAACAAACTACCTTCCATAATGATAAGGCTATAATCTAATGAAGTAACAAATATCTCGACAACAGACTACCTTCCATAATGACAAGTCTACCATCTATTGGAGTAACAAAAATATCAACAAGAGACTACCATCCATAATGACAAGGCTACCATCCATTGGAGTAACATAAATCACAACGACAAACTACCTTCCATAATGACAAGGCTACCATCCATTTGAGTAACAAAAATCAGGACAACAGACGACCTTCCATAATGACAAGGCTACCATCCATTGGAGTAACAAAGATATCGACAACATACTACCTTCCATAATGACAAGGCTACCACCTATTGGAGTAACAAAAATAACGACAACAGACTACCTTCCATAATGAGAAGGCTACCATCCAATGGAGTAAGAAAGATATCGACAACATACTACCTTCCATAATGACAAGGCTACAATCCATTGGAGTAACAAAAATCACGACAACAGAATACATTCCATAATGACAAGGCTACAATCCATTTGAATAACAAAAACTCGACAACAGACAACCTTCCATAATGAAAAGGCTACCATCCATTGGAGTAAGAAAAATCATGACAATAGACTACCTTCCATAATGACAAGGCTATCATCCATTGGAATAACAAAAATCTCGACTACAAACTACCTTCCATAATGACAAGGCTACCATTCAATGGAGTAACAAAAATCTAGACAACAGACTAACTTCCATAAATACAAGGCTACCATCCATTGGAGTCACAAAAATCTCGACAATAGACTACCTTCCATAATGACAAGGGTACCATCCATTGGAGTAACAAAAATCTTGACAACAAACTACCTTCCATAATGACAAGTCTACAATCCATTGGAATAAAAAAAATCTCGAAAACAGACTACCTTCCATAATGACAAGGCTACAATCCAATGAAGTAACAAAAATCTCGACAACAGCCTACCTTCCATAATGACAAGTCTACCATCTATTGGAGTAACGAAAATATCAACAAGAGACTATCTTCCATAATGACAAGGCTACCATCCATTGGAATAACAAAAATCTCGACAACAGACTACCTTCCATAATGACAATGCTACCATTCAATGGAGTAACAAAAATCTAGACAACAGGCTACCTTCCATAATGACAAGGCTACCATCCATTGAAGTAACAAAAATCTCGACAACAGAATACCTTCCATAATGACAAGGCTATCATCCATTGGAGTCACAAAAATCTCGACAACAGACTACCTTCCATAATGACAAGGGTACCATCCATTGGAGTAACAAAAATCTCGACAACAGACTACCTTCCATAATGACAAGTCTACAATCCATTGGAATAACAAAAATCTCGACAACAAACTACCTTCCATAATGATAAGGCTATAATCCAATGAAGTAACAAATATCTCGACAACAGACTACCTTCCATAATGACAAGTCTACCATCTATTGGAGTAACAAAAATTTCAACAAGAGACTACCATCCATAATGACAAGGCTACCATCCATTGGAGTAACATAAATCACAACGACAAACTACCTTCCATAATGACAAGTCTACCATCCATTTGAGTAACAAAAATCGGGACAACAGACTACCTTCCATAATGACAAGGCTACCATCCATTGGAGTAACAAAGATATCGACAACATACTACCTTCCATAATGACAAGGCTACCACCCATTGGAGTAACAAAAATGACGACAACAGACTACCTTCCATAATGAGAAGGCTACCATCCATTGGAGTAAGAAAGATATCGACAAAATACTACCTTCCATAATGACAAGGCTACAATCCATTGGAGTAACAAAAATCACGACAACAGAATACATTCCATAATGACAACGCTACAATCCATTTGAATAACAAAAACTAGACAACAGACAACCTTCCATAATGACAAGGCTACCATCCATTGGAGTAATAAAAATCATGACAATAGACTACCTTCCATAATGACAAGGCTACCATCCATTGGAATAACAAAAATCTCGACAACAGACTACCTTCCATAATGACAATGCTACCATTCAATGGAGTAACAAAAATCTAGACAACAGGCTACCTTCCATAATGACAAGGCTACCATCCATTGAAGTAACAAAAATCTCGACAATAGAATACCTTCCATAATGACAAGGCTATCATCCATTGGAGTCACAAAAATCTCGACAACAGACTACCTTCCATAATGACAAGGGTACCATCCATTGGAGTAACAAAAATCTCGACAACAAACTACCTTCCATAATGACAAGTCTACAATCCATTGGAATAACAAAAATCTCGACTACAAACTACCTTCCATAATGATAAGGCTATAATCCAATGAAGTAACAAATATCTCGACAACAGACTACCTTCCATAATGACAAGTCTACCATCTATTGGAGTAACAAAAATATCAACAAGAGACTACCATCCATAATGACAAGGCTACCATCCATTGGAGTAACATAAATCACAACGACAAACTACCTTCCATAATGACAAGGCTACCATCCATTTGAGTAACAAAAATCGGGACAACAGACTACCTTCCATAATGACAAGGCTACCATCCATTGGAGTAACAAAGATATCGACAACATACTACCTTCCATAATGACAAGGCTACCACCTATTGGAGTAACAAAAATAACGACAACAGACTACCTTCCATAATGAGAAGGATACCATCCATTGGAGTAAGAAAGATATCGACAACATACTACCTTCCATAATGACAAGGCTACAATCCATTGGAGTAACAAAAATCACGACAACAGAATACATTCCATAATGACAAGGCTACAATCCATTTGAATAACAAAAACTCGACAACAGACAACCTTCAATAATGAAAAGGCTACCATCCATTGGAGTAAGAAAAATCATGACAATAGACTACCTTCCATAATGACAAGGCTACCATCCATTGGAATAACAAAAATCTCGACAACAGACTACCTTCCATAATGACAATGCTACCATTCAATGGAGTAACAAAAATCTAGACAACAGGCTACCTTCCATAATGACAAGGTTACCATCCATTGAAGTAACAAAAATCTCGACAATAGAATACCTTCCATAATGACAAGGCTATCATCCATTGGAGTCACAAAAATCTCGACAACAGACTACCTTCCATAATGACAAGGGTACCATCCATTGGAGTAACAAAAATCTCGACAACAAACTACCTTCCATAATGACAAGTCTACAATCCATTGGAATAACAAAAATCTCGACAACAAACTACCTTCCATAATGATAAGGCTATAATCCAATGAAGTAACAAATATCTCGACAACAGACTACCTTCCATAATGACAAGTCTACCATCTATTGGAGTAACAAAAATATCAACAAGAGACTACCATCCATAATGACAAGGCTACCATCCATTGGAGTAACATAAATCACAATGACAAACTACCTTCCATAATGACAAGGCTACCATCCATTTGAGTAACAAAAATCGGGACAACAGACTACCTTCCATAATGACAAGGCTACCATCCATTGGAGTAACAAAGATATCGACAACATACTACCTTCCATAATGACAAGGCTACCACCTATTGGAGTAACAAAAATAACGACAACAGACTACCTTCCATAATGAGAAGGATACCATCCATTGGAGTAAGAAAGATATCGACAACATACTACCTTCCATAATGACAAGGCTACAATCCATTGGAGTAACAAAAATCACGACAACAGAATACATTCCATAATGACAAGGCTACAATCCATTTGAATAACAAAAACTCGACAACAGACAACCTTCCATAATGAAAAGGCTACCATCCATTGGAGTAAGAAAAATCATGACAATAGACAACCTTCCATAATGACAAGGCTATCGTCCATTGGATCAACAAAAATCTCGACAACAGACTACCTTCCATAATGACAATGCTACCATTCAATGGAGTAACAAAAATCTAGACAACAGGCTACCTTCCATAATGACAAGGCTACCATCCATTGAAGTAACAAAAATCTCGACAATAGACTACCTTCCATAATGACAAGGGTACCATCCATTGGAGTAACAAAAATCTTGACAATAGACTACCTTCCATAATGACAAGTCTACAATCCATTGGAATAAAAAAAATCTCGAAAACAGACTACCTTCCATAATGACAAGGCTACAATCCAATGAAGTAACAAAAATCTCGACAACAGACTACCTTCCATAATGACAAGTCTACCATCTATTGGAGTAACGAAAATATCAACAAGAGACTATCTTCCATAATGACAAGGCTACCATCCATTGGAATAACAAAAATCTCGACAACAAACTACCTTCCATAATGACAATGCTACCATTCAATGGAGTAACAAAAATCTAGACAACAGGCTACCTTCCATAATGACAAGGCTACCATCCATTAAAGTAACAAAAATCTCGACAATAGAATACCTTCCATAATGACAAGGCTATCATCCATTGCAGTCACAAAAATCTCGACAACAGACTACCTTCCATAATGACAAGGGTACCATCCATTGGAGTAACAAAAATCTCGACAACAGACTACCTTCCATAATGACAAGTCTACAATCCATTGGAATAACAAAAATCTCGACAACAAACTACCTTCCATAATGATAAGGCTATAATCCAATGAAGTAACAAATATCTCGACAACAGACTACCTTCCATAATGACAAGTCTACCATCTATTGGAGTAACAAAAATATCAACAAGAGACTACCATCCATAATGACAAGGCTACCATCCATTGGAGTAACATAAATCACAATGACAAACTACCTTCCATAATGACAAGGCTACCATCCATTTGAGTAACAAAAATCGGGACAACAGACTACCTTCCATAATGACAAGGCTACCATCCATTGGAGTAACAAAGATATCGACAACATACTACCTTCCATAATGACAAGGCTACCACCTATTGGAGTAACAAAAATAACGACAACAGACTACCTTCCATAATGAGAAGGATACCATCCATTGGAGTAAGAAAGATATCGACAACATACTACCTTCCATAATGACAAGGCTACAATCCATTGGAGTAACAAAAATCACGACAACAGAATACATTCCATAATGACAAGGCTACAATCCATTTGAATAACAAAAACTCGACAACAGACAACCTTCCATAATGAAAAGGCTACCATCCATTGGAGTAAGAAAAATCATGACAATAGACTACCTTCCATAATGACAAGGCTATCGTCCATTGGAATAACAAAAATCTCGACAACAGACTACCTTCCATAATGACAATGCTACCATTCAATGGAGCAACAAAAGACTAGACAACAGGCTACCTTCCATAATGACAAGGCTACCATCCATTGAAGTAACAAAAATCTCAACAATAGACTACCTTCCATAATGACAAGGGTACCATCCATTGGAGTAACAAAAATCTTGACAATAGACTACCTTCCATAATGACAAGTCTACAATCCATTGGAATAAAAAAAATCTCGAAAACAGACTACCTTCCATAATGACAAGGCTACAATCCAATGAAGTAACAAAAATCTCGACAACAGACTACCTTCCATAATGACAAGTCTACCATCTATTGGAGTAACGAAAATATCAACAAGAGACTATCTTCCATAATGACAAGGCTACCATCCATTGGAATAACAAAAATCTCGACAACAAACTACCTTCCATAATGACAATGCTACCATTCAATGGAGTAACAAAAATCTAGACAACAGGCTACCTTCCATAATGACAAGGCTACCATCCATTGAAGTAACAAAAATCTCGACAATAGAATACCTTCCATAATGACAAGGCTATCATCCATTGTTGTCACAAAAATCTCGACAACAGACTACCTTCCATAATGACAAGGGTACCATCCATTGGAGTAACAAAAATCTCGACAACAGACTACCTTCCATAATGACAAGTCTACAATCCATTGGAATAACAAAAATCTCGACAACAAACTACCTTCCATAATGATAAGGCTATAATCCAATGAAGTAACAAATATCTCGACAACAGACTACCTTCCATAATGACAAGTCTAACATCTATTGGAGTAACAAAAATCTCAACAAGAGACTACCATCCATAATGACAAGGCTACCATCCATTGGAGTAACATAAATCACAACGACAAACTACCTTCCATAATGACAAGTCTACCAACCATTTGAGTAACAAAAATCGGGACAACAGACTACCTTCCATAATGACAAGGCTACCATCCATTAGAGTAACAAAGATATCGACAACATACTACCTTCCATAATGACAAGGCTACCACCCATTGGAGTAACAAAAATCACGACAACAGACTACCTTCCATAATGAGAAGGCTACCATCCATTGGAGTAAGAAAGATATCGACAAAATACTACCTTCCATAATGACAAGGCTACAATCCATTGGAGTAACAAAAATCACGACAACAGAATACATTCCATAATGACAATGCTACAATCCATTTGAATAACAAAAACTCGACAACAGACAACCTTCCATAATGACAAGGCTACCATCCATTGGAGTAAGAAAAATCATGACAATAGACTACCTTCCATAATGACAAGGCTACCATCCATTGGAATAACAAAAATCTCGTCAACAGACTACCTTCCATAATAACAATGCTACCATTCAATGGAGTAACAAAAATCTAGACAACAGGCTACCTTCCATAATGACAAGGCTACCATCCATTGAAGTAACAAAAATATCGACAATAGAATACCTTCCATAATGACAAGGCTATCATCCATTGGAGTCACAAAAATCTCGACAACAGACTACCTTCCATAATGACAAGGGTACCATCCATTGGAGTAACAAAAATCTCGACAACAGACTACCTTCCATAATGACAAGTCTACAATCCATTGGAATAACAAAAATCTCGACAACAAACTACCTTCCATAATGATAAGGCTATTATCCAATGAAGTAACAAATATCTCGACAATAGACTACCTTCCATAATGACAAGTCTAACATCTATTGGAGTAACAAAAATATCAACAAGAGACTACCATCCATAATGACAAGGCTACCATCCATTGGAGTAACATAAATCACAACGACAAACTACCTTCCATAATGACAAGTCTACCAACCATTTGAGTAACAAAAATCGGGACAACAGACTACCTTCCATAATGACAAGGCTACCATCCATTGAAGTAACAAAAATATCGACAATAGAATACCTTCCATAATGACAAGGCTATCATCCATTGGAGTCACAAAAATCTCGACAACAGACTACCTTCCATAATGACAAGGGTACCATCCATTGGAGTAACAAAAATCTCGACAACAAACTACCTTCCATAATGACAAGTCTACAATCCATTGGAATAACAAAAATCTCGACAAAAAACTACCTTCCATAATGATAAGGCTATAATCCAATGAAGTAACAAATATCTCGACAACAGACTACCTTCCATAATGACAAGTCTACCATCTATTGGAGTAACAAAAATATCAACAAGAGACTACCATCCATAATGACAAGGCTACCATCCATTGGAGTAACATAAATCACAACGACAAACTACCTTCCATAATGATAAGGCTTCCATCCATTTGAGTAACAAAAATCGGGACAACAGACTACCTTCCATAATGACAAGGCTACCATCCATTGGAGTAACAAAGATATCGACAACATACTACCTTCCATAATGACAAGGCTACCACCTATTGGAGTAACAAAAATAACGACAACAAACTACCTTCCATAATGAGAAGGATACCATCCATTGGAGTAAGAAAGATATCGACAACATACTACCTTCCATAATGACAAGGCTACAATCCATTGGAGTAACAAAAATCACGACAACAGAATACATTCCATAATGACAAGGCTACAATCCATTTGAATAACAAAAACTCGACAACAGACAACCTTCCATAATGAAAAGGCTACCATCCATTGGAGTAAGAAAAATCATGAAAATAGACTACCTTCCATAATGACAAGGCTATCATCCATTGGAATAACAAAAATCTCGACAACAGACTACCTTCCATAATGACAATGCTACCATTCAATGGAGTAACAAAAATCTAGACAACAGGCTACCTTCCATAATGACAAGGCTACCATCCATTGAAGTAACAAAAATCTCGACAATAGAATACCTTCCATAATGACAAGGCTATCATCCATTGGAGTCACAAAAATCTCGACAACAGACTACCCTCCATAATGACAAGGGTACCATCCATTGGAGTAACAAAAATCTCGACAACAAACTACCTTCCATAATGACAAGTTTACAATCCATTGGAATAACAAAAATCTCGACAACAAACTACCTTCCATAATGATAAGGCTATAATCCAATGAAGTAACAAATATCTCGACAACAGACTACCTTCCATAATGACAAGTCTACCATCTATTGGAGTAACAAAAATATTAACAAGAGACTACCATCCATAATGACAAGGCTACCATCCATTGGAGTAACATCAATCACAACGACAAACTACCTTCCATAATGACAAGGCTACCATCCATTTGAGTAACAAAAATCGGGACAACAGACTACCTTCCATAATGACAAGGCTACCATCCATTGGAGTAACAAAGATATCGACAACATACTACCTTCCATAATGACAAGGCTACCACCTATTGGAGTAACAAAAATAACGACAACAGACTACATTCCATAATGAGAAGGATACCATCCATTGGAGTAAGAAAGATATCGACAACATACTACCTTCCATAATGACAAGGCTACAATCCATTGGAGTAACAAAAATCACGACAACAGAATACATTCCATAATGACAAGGCTACAATCCATTTGAATAACAAAAACTCGACAACAGACAACCTTCCAAAATGAAAAGGCTACCATCCATTGGAGTAAGAAAAATCATGACAATAGACTACCTTCCATAATGACAAGGCTATCATCCATTGGAATAACAAAAATCTCGACTACAGACTACCTTCCATAATGACAAGGCTACCATTCAATGGAGTAACAAAAATCTAGACAACAGACTGACTTCCATAAATACAAGGCTACCATCCATTGGAGTCACAAAAATCTCGACAATAGACTACCTTCCATAATGACAAGGGTACCATCCATTGGAGTAACAAAAATCTTGACAACAGACTACCTTCCATAATGACAAGTCTACAATCCATTGGAATAAAAAAAATCTCGAAAACAGACTACCTTCCATAATGACAAGGCTACAATCCATTGAAGTAACAAAAATCTCAACAATAGACTACCTTCCATAATGACAAGGGTACCATCCATTGGAGTAACAAAGATATCGACAACATACTACCTTCCATAATGACAAGGCTACCACCTATTGGAGTAACAAAAATAACGACAACAGACTACATTCCATAATGAGAAGGATACCATCCATTGGAGTAATAAAGATATCGACAACATACTACCTTCCATAATGACAAGGCTACAATCCATTGGAGTAACAAAAATCACGACAACAGAATACATTCCATAATGACAAGGCTACAATCCATTTGAATAACAAAAACTCGACAACAGACAACCTTCCATAATGAAAAGGCTAGCATCCATTGGAGTAAGAAAAATCATGACAATAGACTACCTTCCATAATGACAAGGCTATCATCCATTGGAATAACAAAAATCTCGACTACAGACTACCTTCCATAATGACAAGGCTACCATTCAATGGAGTAACAAAAATCTAGACAACAGACTGACTTCCATAAATACAAGGCTACCATCCATTGGAGTCACAAAAATCTCGACAATAGACTACCTTCCATAATGACAAGGGTACCATCCATTGGAGTAACAAAAATCTTGACAACAGACTACCTTCCATAATGACAAGTCTACAATCCATTGGAATAAAAAAAATCTCGAAAACAGACTACCTTCCATAATGACAAGGCTACAATCCAATGAAGTAACAAAAATCTCGACAACAGACTACCTTCCATAATGACAAGTCTACCATCTATTGGAGTAACGAAAATATCAACAAGAGACTACCTTCCATAATGACAAGGCTACCATCCATTGGAATAACAAAAATCTCGACAACAAACTACCTTCCATAATGACAATGCTACCATTCAATGGAGTAACAAAAATCTAGACAACAGGCTACCTTCCATAATGACAAGGCTACCATCCATTGAAGTAACAAAAATCTCGACAACAGAATACCTTCCATAATGACAAGGCTATCATCCATTGGAGTCACAAAAATCTCGACAACAGACTACCTTCCATAATGACAAGGGTACCATCCATTGGAGTAACAAAAATCTCGACAACAGACTACCTTCCATAATGACAAGTCTACAATCCATTGGAATAACAAAAATCTCGACAACAAACTACCTTCCATAATGATAAGGCTATAATCCAATGAAGTAACAAATATCTCGACAACAGACTACCTTCCATAATGACAAGTCTACCATCTATTGGAGTAACAAAAATTTCAACAAGAGACTACCATCCATAATGACAAGGCTACCATCCAATGGAGTAACATAAATCACAACGACAAACTACCTTCCATAATGACAAGTCTACCATCCATTTGAGTAACAAAAATCGGGACAACAGACTACCTTCCATAATGACAAGGCTACCATCCATTGGAGTAAGAAAGATATCGACAAAATACTACCTTCCATAATGACAAGGCTACAATCCATTGGAGTAACAAAAATCACGACAACAGAATACATTCCATAATGACAACGCTACAATCCATTTGAATAACAAAAACTCGACAACAGACAACCTTCCATAATGACAAGGCTACCATCCATTGGAGTAAGAAAAATCATGACAATAGACTACCTTCCATAATGACAAGGCTACCATCCATTGGAATAACAAAAATCTCGACAAACGACTACCTTCCATAATGACAAGGCTACCATTCAATGGAGTAACAAAAATCTAGACAACAGACTACCTTCCATAATGACAAGGCTACCATCCATTGGAGTCACAAAAATCTCGACAACAGACTACCTTCCATAATGACAAGGGTACCATCCATTGGAGTAACAAAAATCTCGACAACAGACTACCTTCCATAATGATAAGTCTACAATCCATTGGAATAACAAAAATCTCGAAAACAGACTACCTTCCATAATGACAGGGCTACAATCCAATGAAGTAACAAAAATCTCGACAACAGAATACCTTCCATAATGATAAGTCCACCATCTATTGGAGTAACAAAAATATCAACAAGAGAATACCTTCCATAATGACAAGGCTACCATCCATTGAAATAACAAAAATCTCGACAACAGACTACCTTCCATAATGAAAATGCTACCATTCAATGGAGTAACAAAAATCTAGAAGACAGACTACCTTCCATAATGACAAGGCTACCATCCATTGAAGTAACAAAAATCTCGACAACAGAATACCTTCCATAATGACAAGGCTACCATCCATTGGAGTCACAAAAATCTCGACAACAGACTACCTTCCATAATGACAAGGGTACCATCCATTGGAGTAACAAAAATCTCGACAACAGACTACCTTCCATAATGACAAGTCTACAATCCATTGGAATAACAAAAATCTCGACAACAAACTACTTTCCATAATGACAAGTCTACCATCCATTGGATTAACAAAAATCTGAAAAACAGACTACCTTCCATAATGACAATGCTACCATCCATTGGAGTAACATAAATCACAACGACAAACTATCTTCCATAATGACAAGGCTACCATCCATTTGAGTAACAAAAATCGGGACAACAAACTACCTTCCATAATGACAAGGCTACCATCCATTAGAGTAACAAAGATATCGATAACATACTACCTTCCATAATGACAAGGCTACCACCCATTGGAGTAACAAAAATCACGACAACAAACTACCTTCCATAATGACAAGGCTACCATCCATTGGAATAACAAAAATCTAGACAACAGACTACCTTCCATAATGACAAGGCTACCATCCAATGGAGTAACAAAAATATCGACAACAGACTACCTTCCATAATGAACAGGCTACAATCCATTAGAGTAACAAAAATTTGTACAACAGACTACCTTCTATAATGACAAGGCTAACATCTATTGGAGTAACAAAAATATCAACAAGAGACTACCTTCCATAATGACATGGCTACCATCCATTGGAATAACAAAAATCTTGACAATAGACTACTTTCCATAATGACAATGCTACCATTCGATGGAGTAACAAAAATCTAGACAACAGGCTACCTTCCATAATGACAAGGCTACCATCCATTGAAGTAACAAAAATCTCGACAACAGAATACCTTCCATAATGACAAGGGTACCATCCATTAGAGTAACAAAAATCTCGACAACAGACTACCTTCCATAATGACAAGGCTACCATCCATTTGAGAAAAAAAATCGGGACAACAGACTACCTTCCATAATGACAAGGCTACCATCCACTGGATTAACAAAAATATTAACAAGAGACTACTTTCCATAATGAGAAGGCTACCATCCATTAGAGTAACAAAAATCTCGACAACAGACTACCTTCCATAATGAAAAGGCTACCATCCATTGGAGTAACAAAGATATCGACAACATACTACCTTCCATAATGACAAGGCTACTATCGATTGGAGTTACAAAAATCACGACAAAAAACTACCTTCCATAATGACAAGGCTACCATTCAATGGAGTAACAAAAATCTAGACAACAGGCTACCTTCCATAATGACAAGGGTACCATCCATTGGAGTAACAAAAATCTCGACAATAGACTACCTTCCATAATGACAAGTCTAAAATCCATTGGAATAACAAAAATCTAGACAACAGACTACCTTCCATAATGACAAGGCTACAATCCATTGGAGTAACAAAAATCTCGAGAACATACTACCTTCCATAATTACAAGTCTACCATCCATTGGATTAACAAAAATCTGAAAAACAGACTACCTTCCATAATGACAAGGCTACCATCCATTGGAGTAACAAAAATCACAACGATAAACTACCTTCCATAATGACAAGGGTACCATCAATTTGAGTAATAAAAATCAGGACAACATACTACCTTCCATAATGACAAGGCAACCATCCATTGGAGTAACAAAAATATCAACAAGAGACTACCTTCCATAATGAGAAGGCTACCATCCATTGGAGTAACAAAAATCTCGACAACAGACTACCTTCCATAATGACAAGGCTACCATCCATTGGAGTAAGAAAGATATTGACAACATACTACCTTCCATAATGACAAGGCTACAATCCATTGGAGTAACAAAAATCACGACAACAGAATACCTTCCATAATGACAAGGCTACAATCCATTGGAATAACAAAAACTCGACAACAGACAATGTTACATAATGACAAGGCTACCATTCATTGGAATAAGAAAAATCATGACAATAGACTACCTTCCATAATGACAAGGCTACCATCCATTGGAATAACAAAAATCTCGACAACAGACTACCTTCCATAATGACAAGTCTATAATCCATTGGAATAACAAAAATCTCGACAACAAACTACCTTCCATATTGACAAGGCTATAATCCAATGAAGTAACAAAAATCTCGACAACAGACTACTTTCCATAATGACAAGTCTACCATCCATTGGATTAACAAAAATCTGAAAAACAGACTACCTTCCATAATGACAATGCTACCATCCATTGGAGTAACATAAATCACAACGACAAACTATCTTCCATAATGACAAGGCTACCATCCATTTGAGTAACAAAAATCGGGACAATAGACTACCTTCCATAATGACAAGGCTACCATCCATTGGAGTAACAAAGATATCGACAACATACTACCTTCCATAATGACAAGGCTACCACCCATCGGAGTAACAAAAATCACGACAACAAACTACCTTCCATAATGACAAGGCTACCATCCATTGGAATAACAAAAATCTCGACAACAGACTACCTTTCATAATGACAAGGCTACCATCCAATGGAGTAACAAAAATATCGACAACAGACTACCTTCCATAATGAACAGGCTACAATCCATTAGAGTAACAAAAATCTGTACAACAGACTACCTTCTATAATGACAAGGCTAACATCTATTGGAGTAACAAAAATATCAACAAGAGACTACCTTCCATAATGACAAGGCTACCATCCATTGGAATAACAAAAATATCGACAATAGACTACTTTCCATAATGACAATGCTACCATTCAATGGAGTAACAAAAATCTAGACAACAGGCTACCTTCCATAATGACAAGGCTACCATCCATTGAAGTAATAAAAATCTCGACAACAGAATACCTTCCATAATGACAAGGGTACCATCCATTGGAGTAAAAAAAATCTCGACAACAGACTACCTTCCATAATGACAAGGCTACCATCCATTGGATTAACAAAAATATTAACAAGAGACTACCTTCCATAATGAGAAGGCTACCATCCATTGGAGTAACAAAAATCTCGACAACAGACTACCTTCCATAATGACAAGGCTACCATCCATTGGAGTAACAAAGATATCGACAACATACTACCTTCCATAATGACAAGGCTACCATCGATTGGAGTTACAAAAATCACGACAACAAACTACCTTCCATAATGACAAGGCTACCATTCAATGGAGTAACAAAAATCTAGACAACAGGCTACCTTCCATAATGACAAGGGTACCATCCATTGGAGTAATAAAAATCTCGACAATAGACTACCTTCCATAATGACAAGTCTACAATCCATTGGAATAACAAAAATCTAGACAACAGACTACCTTCCATAATGACAAGGCTACAATCCATTGGAGTAACAAAAATATCGACAACAGACTACCTTCCATAATTACAAGTCTACCATCCATTGGATTAACAAAAATCACAACGACAAACTACCTTCCATAATGACAAGGGTACCATCAATTTGAGTAATAAAAATCAGGACAACAGACTACCTTCCATAATGACAAGGCAACCATCCATTGGAGTAACAAAAATATCAACAAGAGACTACCTTCCATAATGAGAAGGCTACCATCCATTGGAGTAACAAAAATCTCGACAACAGACTACCTTCCATAATGAGAAGGCTACCATCCATTGGAGTAACAAAGATATTGACAACATACTACCTTCCATAATGACAAGGCTACAATCCATTGGAGTAACAAAAATCTCAACAACAGACTACCTTCCATAATGACAAGGCTACCATTCAATGGAGTAACAAAAATCTAGACAACAGACTACCTTCCATAATGACAAGGCTACCATCCATTGGAGTCACAAAAATCTCGACAACAGACTACCTTCCATAATGACAAGGGTACCATCCGTTGGAGTAACAAAAATCTCGACAACAGACTACCTTCCATAATGACAAGTCTACAATCCATTGGAATAACAAAAATCTCGAAAACAGACTACCTTCAATAATGACAAGGCTACAATCCAATGAAGTAACAAAAATCTCGACAACAGAATACCTTCCATAATGACAAGTCCACCATCTATTGGAGTAACAAAAATATCAACAAGAGAATACCTTCCATAATGACAAGGCTACCATCCATTGGAATAACAAAAATCTCGACAACAGACTACCTTCGATAATGAAAATGCTACCATTCAATGGAGTAACAAAAATCTAGAAGACAGACTACCTTCCATAATGACAAGGCTACCATCCATTGAAGTAACAAAAATCTCGACAACAGACTACCCTCCATAATGACAAGTCTACAATCCATTGGAATAACAAAAATCTCGACAACAAACTACTTTCCATAATGACAAGTCTACCATCCATTGGATTAACAAAAATCTGAAAAATAGACTACCTTCCATAATGACAATGCTACCATCCATTGGAGTAACATAAATCACAACGACAAACTATCTTCCATAATGACAAGGCTACCATCCATTTGAGTAACAAAAATCGGGACAACAGACTACCTTCCATAATGACAAGGGTACCATCCATTGGAGTAACAAAAATCTCGACAACAGACTACCTTCCATAATGACAAGTCTACAATCCATTGGAATAACAAAAATCTCGACAACAAACTACTTTCCATAATGACAAGTCTACCATCCATTGGATTAACAAAAATCTGAAAAACAGACTACCTTCCATAATGACAATGCTACCATCCATTGGAGTAACATAAATCACAACGACAAACTATCTTCCATAATGACAAGGCTACCATCCATTTGAGTAACAAAAATCGGGACAACAGACTACCTTCCATAATGACAAGGCTATCATCCATTGGAGTAACAAAGATATCAATAACATACTACCTTCCATAATGACAAGGCTACCACCCATTGAAGTAACAAAAATCACGACAACAAACTACCTTCCATAATGACAAGACTACCATCCATTGGAATAACAAAAATCTAGACAACAGACTACCTTCCATAATGACAAGGCTACCATCCAATGGAGTAACAAAAATATCGACAACAGACTACCTTCCATAATGACAAGGCTACCATCCATTGGAATAACAAAAATCTCGACAATAGACTACTTTCCATAATGACAATGCTACCATTCAATGGAGTAACAAAAATCTAGACAACAGGCTACCTTCCATAATGACAAGGCTACCATCCATTGAAGTAACAAAAATCTCGACAACAGAATACCTTCCATAATGACAAGGGTACCATCCATTGGAGTAACAAAAATCTCGACAACAGACTACCTTCCATAATGACAAGGCTACCATCCATTTGAGTAAAAAAATTGGGACAACAGACTACCTTCCATAATGACAAGGCTACCATCCATTGGATTAACAAAAATATTAACAACAGACTACCTTCCATAATGAGAAGGCTACCATCCATTGGAGTAACAAAAATCTCGACAACAGACTACCTTCCATAATGACAAGGCTACCATCCATTGGAGTAACAAAGATATCGACAACATACTACCTTCCATAATGACAAGGCTACCATCGATTGGAGTTACAAAAATCACGACAACAGACTACCTTCCATAATGACAAGGCTACCATTCAATGGAGTAACAAAAATCTAGACAACAGGCTACCTTCCATAACGACAAGGGTACAATCCATTGGAGTAACAAAAATCTCGACAATAGACTACCTTCCATAATTACAAGTCTACCATCCATTGGATTAACAAAAATCTGAAAAACAGACTACCTTCCATAATGACTAGGCTACCATCCATTGGAGTAACAGAAATCACAACGACAAACTACCTTCCATAATGACAAGGGTACCATCAATTTGAGTAATAAAAATCAGGACAACATACTACCTTCCATAATGACAAGGCAACCATCCATTGGAGTAACAAAAATATCAACAAGAGACTACCTTCCATAATGAGAAGGCTACCATCCATTGGAGTAACAAAAATCTCGACAACAGACTACCTTCCATAATAAGAAGGATACCATCCATTGGAGTAAGAAAGATATTGAAAACAGACTACCTTCCATAATGACAAGGCTACAATCCATTGGAGTAACAAAAATCACGACAACAGAATACCTTCTATAATGACAAGGCTACAATCCATTGGAATAACAAAAATCTGTACAACAGACTACCTTCTATAATGACAAGGCTAACATCTATTGGAGTAACAAAAATATCAACAAGAGAATACCTTCCATAATGACAAGGCTACCATCCATTGGAATAACAAAAATCTCGACAATAAACTACTTTCCATAATGACAATGCTACCATTCAATGGAGTAACAAAAATCTAGACAACAGGCTACCTTCCATAATGACAAGGCTACCATCCATTGAAGTAACAAAAATCTCGACAACATAATACCTTCCATAATGACAAGGGTACCATCCATTGGAGTAACAAAAATATCGACAACAGACTACCTTCCATAATGACAAGGCTACCATCCATTTGAGTAAAAAAATCGGGATAACAGACTACCTTCCATAATGACAAGGCTACCATCCATTGGATTAACAAAAATATTAACAAGAGACTACCTTCCATAATGAGAAGGCTACCATCCATTGGAGTAACAAAAATCTCGACAAACAGACTACCTTCCATAATGACAAGGCTACCATCCATTGGAGTGACAAAGATATCGACAACATACTACCTTCCATATTGACAAGGCTACCATCGATTGGAGTTACAAAAATCACGACAACAAACTACCTTCCATAATGACAAGGCTACCATTCAATGGAGTAACAAAAATCTAGACAACAGGCTACCTTCCATAATGACAAGGGTACCATCCATTGGAGTAACAAAAATATCGACAATAGACTACCTTCCATAATGACAAGTCTACAATCCATTGGAATAACAAAAATCTAGACAACAGACTACCTTCCATAATGTCAAGGCTACAATCCATTGGAGTAACAAAAATATCGACAACAGACTACCTTCCATAATTACAAGTCTACCATCCATTGGATTAACAAAAATCACAACGACAAACTACCTTCCATAATGACAAGGGTACCATCAATTTGAGTAATAAAAATCAGGACAACAGACTACCTTCCATAATGAGAAGGCTACCATCCATTGGAGTAACAAAGATATTGACAACATACTACCTTCCATAATGACAAGGCTACAATCCATTGGAGTAACAAAAATCACGACAACAGGATACCTTCTGTAATGACAAGGCTACAATCCATTGGAATAACAAAAACTCGTCAACAGACAATGTTACATAATGACAAGGCTACCATCCATTGGAATAAGAAAAATCATGACAATAGACTACCTTCCATAATGACAAGGCTACCATCCATTGGAATAAAAAAAATCTCGACAACAAACTACCTTCCATAATGACAAGGCTACCATTCAATGGAGTAACAAATATCTAGACAACAGACTACCTTTCATAATGACAAGGCTACCATCCATTAGAGTCACAAAAATCTCGACAATAGACTACCTTCCATAATGAGAAGGCTACCATCCATTGGAGTAAGAAAGATATCGACAACATACTACCTTCCATAATGACAAGGCTACAATCCATTGGAGTAACAAAAATCACGACAACAGAATACCTTCCATAATGACACGGCTACAATCCATTGGAATAACAAAAACTCGACAACAGACAACGTTACATAATGACAAGGCTACCATCCATTGGAATAAGAAAAATCATGACAATAGACTACCTTCCATAATGACGAGGCTACCATCCATTGGAACACCAAAATCTCGACAACAGACTACCTTCCATAATGACAAGGCTACCATTCAATGGTGTAACAAAAATCTAGACAACAGACTACCTTCCATAATGACAAGGCTACCATCCATTGGAGTCACAAAAATCTCGACAACAGACTACCTTCCATAATGACAAGGGTACCATCCATTGGAGTAACAAAAATCTCGACAATAGACTGCCTTCCATAATGACAAGTCTACAATCCATTGGAATAACAAAAATCTCGACAACAGACTACCTTCCAAAATGACAAGGCTACAATCCAATGGAGTAACAAAACTCTCAACAACAAACTACCTTCCATATTGACACGTCTACCATCCATTGGATTAACAAAAATCTGAAAAACATACTACATTCCATAATGACAAGGCTACCATCCATTGGAGTAACATAAATCACAACGACAAACTACCTTCCATAATGACAAGGCTACCATCCATTTGAGTAACACAAATCGGGACAAGAGACTACCTTCCATAATGACAAGGCTACCATCCATTGGAGTAACAAAAATATCAACAAGAGACTACCTTCCATAATGAGAAGGCTACCATCCATTGGAGTAACAAATTTCTCGACAACAGACTGCCTTCCATAATGACAAGGCTACCATCCATTGGAGTAACAAAGATATCGACAACATACTACCTTCCATAATGACAAGACTACCATCCATTGGAGTAAAAAAAATCACGACAATAAACTACCTTCGATAATGACAAGGCTACCATCCATTGGAATAACAAAAGTCGCGACAACAGACTACCTTCCATAATGACAAGGCTACCATCAAATGGAGTAACAAAAATATCAACAACAAACTACGACCCATAATGACCAGGCTACCATCTATTAGAGTAAAAAAAAATTGTACAACAGACTACCTTCCACAATGACCAGGATACCATCTATTGGAGTAACAAAAATATCAACAACAGACTACCTTCCATAATGACAAGGCTACCATCCATTGGAATATCAAAAATATCGACAGCAGACTAACTTCCATAATGACAAGGCTACAATCCATTGGAGTCACAAAAATCTCGACAACAGACTACCTTCCATAATGATAAGTCTACCATCCATTGGATTAACAAAAATCTGAAAAATAGACTATCTTCCATAAAGACAAGGCTACCATCCATTGGAGTAACAAAAATCACAACGACAAACTACCTTCCATAATGACAAGGCTACCATCCATTTGAGTAACAAAAATCGGGACAACAAACTACCTTCCATAATGACAAGGCTACCATCCATTAGAGTAACAAAAATATTAACAAGAGACTACCTTCCATAATGAGAAGGCTACCATCCATTGGAGTAACAAAGATCTAGACAATAGGCTACCTTCCATAATGACAAGGCTAACATCCATTGGAGTAACAAAGATATCGACAACGTACTACCTTCCATAATGACAAGGCTACCATCGATTGGAGTAACAAAAATCACGACAACAGACTACCTTCCATAATGACAAGTCTACAATCCATTCGAATAACAAAAATCTCGACAACAGACTACCTTCCATAATGACAAGGCTACAATCCATTGGAGTAACAAAAATCTCGATAACAGACTACCTTCCATAATGACAAGTCTACCATCCATTGGATTAACAACAATTTGAAAAACAGACTACCTTCCATAATGACAAGGCTACCATCCATTGGAGTAACAGAAATCACAACGACAAACTACCTTCCATAATGACAAGGGTACCAGCAATTTGAGTAACAAAAATCAGGACAACAGTCTACCTTCCATAATGACAAGGCAACCATCCATTGGACTAACAAAAATATCAACAAGAGACTACCTTCCATAATGAGAAGGCTACCATCCATTGGAGTATCAAAAATCTCCACAACAGACTACCTTCCATAATAATAAGGCTACCATCCATTGGAGTAAGAAAGATATCGACAACATACTACCTTCCATAATGACAAGGCTACAATCCATTGGAGTAACAAAAATCACGACAACAGAATACCTTCCATAATTACAAGGCTACAATCCATTGGAATAACAAAAACTCGACAACAAACAACGTTACATAATGACAAGGCTACCATCCATTGGAATAACAAAAAACTCGACAACAGAATACCTTCCATAATGACAAGGCTACCATCCATTGGAATAGCAAAAATCTAGACAACATACTACCTTCCAAAATGACAAGGCTACCATCCATTGTAATAACAAAAATCTCGACAATATACTACCTTCCATAATAACAAGGCTACAATCCAATGGAGTAACAAAAACCTCAACAACAGACTACCTTCCATAATGACAAGTCTACCATCCATTGGATTAACAAAAATCTGAAAAACAAACTACATTCCATAATGACAAGGCTACCATCCATTGGAGTGACAAAGATATCGACAACATACTACCTTCCATAATGACAAGGCTACCATCGATTGGAGTTACAAAAATCACGACAACAAACTACCTTCCATAATGACAAGGCTACCATTCAATGGAGTAACAAAAATCTAGACAACAGGCTACCTTCCATAATGACAAGGGTACCATCCAATGGAGTAACAAAAATATCGACAATAGACTACCTTCCATAATGACAAGTCTACAATCCATTGGAATAACAAAAATCTAGACAACAGACTACCTTCCATAATGTCAAGGCTACAATCCATTGGAGTAACAAAAATATCGACAACAGACTACCTTCCATAATTACAAGTCTACCATCCATTGGATTAACAAAAATCACAACGACAAACTACCTTCCATAATGACAAGGGTACCATCAATTTGAGTAATAAAAATCAGGACAACAGACTACCTTCCATAATGAGAAGGCTACCATCCATTGGAGTAACAAAGATATTGACAACATACTACCTTCCATAATGACAAGGCTACAATCCATTGGAGTAACAAAAATCACGACAACAGGATACCTTCCGTAATGACAAGGCTACAATCCATTGGAATAACAAAAACTCGTCAACAGACAATGTTACATAATGACAAGGCTACCATCCATTGGAATAAGAAAAATCATGACAATAGACTACCTTCCATAATGACAAGGCTACCATCCATTGGAATAAAAAAAATCTCGACAACAAACTACCTTCCATAATGACAAGGCTACCATTCAATGGAGTAACAAATATCTAGACAACAGACTACCTTCCATAATGACAAGGCTACCATCCATTAGAGTCACAAAAATCTCGACAATAGACTACCTTCCATAATGAGAAGGCTACCATCCATTGGAGTAAGAAAGATATCGACAACATACTACCTTCCATAATGACAAGGCTACAATCCATTGGAGTAACAAAAATCACGACAACAGAATACCTTCCATAATGACACGGCTACAATCCATTGGAATAACAAAAACTCGACAACAGACAACGTTACATAATGACAAGGCTACCATCCATTGGAATAAGAAAAATCATGACAATAGACTACCTTCCATAATGACGAGGCTACCATCCATTGGAACACCAAAATCTCGACAACAGACTACCTTCCATAATGACAAGGCTACCATTCAATGGTGTAACAAAAATCTAGACAACAGACTACCTTCCATAATGACAAGGCTACCATCCATTGGAGTCACAAAAATCTCGACAACAGACTACCTTCCATAATGACAAGGGTACCATCCATTGGAGTAACAAAAATCTCGACAATAGACTGCCTTCCATAATGACAAGTCTACAATCCATTGGAATAACAAAAATCTCGACAACAGACTACCTTCCAAAATGACAAGGCTACAATCCAATGGAGTAACAAAACTCTCAACAACAAACTACCTTCCATATTGACACGTCTACCATCCATTGGATTAACAAAAATCTGAAAAACATACTACATTCCATAATGACAAGGCTACCATCCATTGGAGTAACATAAATCACAACGACAAACTACCTTCCATAATGACAAGGCTACCATCCATTTGAGTAACACAAATCGGGACAAGAGACTACCTTCCATAATGACAAGGCTACCATCCATTGGAGTAACAAAAATATCAACAAGAGACTACCTTCCATAATGAGAAGGCTACCATCCATTGGAGTAACAAATTTCTCGACAACAGACTGCCTTCCATAATGACAAGGCTACCATCCATTGGAGTAACAAAGATATCGACAACATACTACCTTCCATAATGACAAGACTACCATCCATTGGAGTAACAAAAATCACGACAATAAACTACCTTCGATAATGACAAGGCTACCATCCATTGGAATAACAAAAGTCGCGACAACAGACTACCTTCCATAATGACAAGGCTACCATCAAATGGAGTAACAAAAATATCAACAACAAACTACGACCCATAATGACCAGGCTACCATCTATTAGAGTAAAAAAAAATTGTACAACAGACTACCTTCCACAATGACCAGGATACCATCTATTGGAGTAACAAAAATATCAACAACAGACTACCTTCCATAATGACAAGGCTACCATCCATTGGAATATCAAAAATATCGACAGCAGACTAACTTCCATAATGACAAGGCTACAATCCATTGGAGTCACAAAAATCTCGACAACAGACTACCTTCCATAATGATAAGTCTACCATCCATTGGATTAACAAAAATCTGAAAAATAGACTATCTTCCATAAAGACAAGGCTACCATCCATTGGAGTAACAAAAATCACAACGACAAACTACCTTCCATAATGACAAGGCTACCATCCATTTGAGTAACAAAAATAGGGACAACAAACTACCTTCCATAATGACAAGGCTACCATCCATTAGAGTAACAAAAATATTAACAAGAGACTACCTTCCATAATGAGAAGGCTACCATCCATTGGAGTAACAAAGATCTAGACAATAGGCTACCTTCCATAATGACAAGGCTAACATCCATTGGAGTAACAAAGATATCGACAACGTACTACCTTCCATAATGACAAGGCTACCATCGATTGGAGTAACAAAAATCACGACAACAGACTACCTTCCATAATGACAAGTCTACAATCCATTGGAATAACAAAAATCTCGACAACAGACTACCTTCCATAATGACAAGGCTACAATCCATTGGAGTAACAAAAATCTCGATAACAGACTACCTTCCATAATGACAAGTCTACCATCCATTGGATTAACAACAATTTGAAAAACAGACTACCTTCAATAATGACAAGGCTACCATCCATTGGAGTAACAGAAATCACAACGACAAACTACCTTCCATAATGACAAGGGTACCAGCAATTTGAGTAACAAAAATCAGGACAACAGTCTACCTTCCATAATGACAAGGCAACCATCCATTGGACTAACAAAAATATCAACAAGAGACTACCTTCCATAATGAGAAGGCTACCATCCATTGGAGTATCAAAAATCTCCACAACAGACTACCTTCCATAATAATAAGGCTACCATCCATTGGAGTAAGAAAGATATCGACAACATACTACCTTCCATAATGACAAGGCTACAATCCATTGGAGTAACAAAAATCACGACAACAGAATACCTTCCATAATTACAAGGCTACAATCCATTGGAATAACAAAAACTCGACAACAAACAACGTTACATAATGACAAGGCTACCATCCATTGGAATAACAAAAAACTCGACAACAGAATACCTTCCATAATGACAAGGCTACCATCCATTGGAATAGCAAAAATCTAGACAACATACTACCTTCCAAAATGACAAGGCTACCATCCATTGTAATAACAAAAATCTCGACAATATACTACCTTCCATAATAACAAGGCTACAATCCAATGGAGTAACAAAAACCTCAACAACAGACTACCTTCCATAATGACAAGTCTACCATCCATTGGATTAACAAAAATCTGAAAAACAAACTACATTCCATAATGACAAGGCTACCATCCATTGGAGTAACATAAATCTCGACAACATACTACCTTCCAAAATGACAAGGCTACAATCCAATGGAGTAACAAAAATCTCAACAACAAACTACCTTCCATATTGATAAGTCTACCCTCCATTGGATTAACAAAAATCTGAAAAACATACTACATTCCATAATGACAAGGCTACCATCCATTGGAGTAGCATAAATCACAACGACAAATTACCTTCCATAATGACAAGGCTACGATCCATTTGAGTAACACAAATCGGGACAACAGACTACCTTCCATAATGACAAGGCTACCATCCATTGGAGTAACAAAAATATCAACAAGAGACTACCTTCCATAATGAGAAGGCTACCATCCATTGGAGTAACAAATTTCTCGACAACAGACTGCCTTCCATAATGACAAGGCTACTATCCATTGGAGTAACAAAGATATCGACAACATACTACCTTCCATAATGACAAGACTACCATACATTGGAGTAACAAAAATCACGACAACAAACTACCTTCCATAATGACAAGGCTACCATCCAATGGAGTAACAAAAATATCGACAACAAACTACGATCCATAATGACCAGGCTACCATCTATTAGAGTAAAAAAAATCTGTACAACAGACTATCTTCCATAATGACCAGGATACCATCTATTGGAGTAACAAAAATATCAACAAGAGACTACCTTCCATAATGACAATGCTACCATCCATTGGAATATCAAAAATATCGACAACAGACTAACATCCATAATGACAAGGCAACAATCCATTGGAGTTACAAAAATCTCGACAACAAACTACCTTCCATAATGTAAAGTCTACCATCCATTGGATTAACAAAAATCTGAAAAACAGACTACCTTCCATAATGACAAGGCTACCATCCATTGGAGTAACAAAAATCACAACGACAAACTACCTTCCATAATGACAAGGCTACCATCCATTTGAGTAACAAAAATCGGGACAACAGACTACCTTCCATAATGACAAGGCTACCATCCATTGGAGTAACAAAAACATTAACAAGAGACTACCTTCCATAATTAGAAGGCTACCATCCATTAGAGTAACAAAAATCTCGACAACAGACTACCTTCCATAATGACAAGGCTACCATCCATTGGAGTAACAAAGATATCGACAACATACTACCTTCCATAATGACAAGGCTACCATCGATTAGAGTAACAAAAATCACGACAGCAAACTACCTTCCATAATGACAAGGGTACCATCCATTGGAGTAACAAAAATCTCGACAACAGACTACCTTCCATAATGACAAGTCTACAATCCATTGGAATAACAAAAATCTCGACAACAGACTACCTTCCATAATGACAAGGCTACCATCCATTGGAGTAACAAAAATATCAACAAGAGACTACCTTCCATAATGAGAAGGCTACCATCCATTGGAGTAACAAATTTCTCGACAACAGACTGCCTTCCATAATGACAAGGCTACCATCCATTGGAGTAACAAAGATATCGACAACATACTACCTTCCATAATGACAAGACTACCATCCATTGGAGTAACAAAAATCACGACAACAAACTACCTTCCATAATGACAAGGCTACCATCCAATGGAGTAACAAAAATATCGACAACAAACTACGATCCATAATGACCAGGTTACCATCTATTAGAGTAAAAAAAATATGTACAACAGACTATCTTCCATAATGACCAGGATACCATCTATTGGAGTAACAAAAATATCAACAAGAGACTACCTTCCATAATGACAATGCTACCATCCATTGGAATATCAAAAATATCGACAACAGACTAACTTCCATAATGACAAGGCAACAATCCATTGGAGTTACAAAAATCTCGACAACAAACTACCTTCCATAATGTAAAGTCTACCATCCATTGGATTAACAAAAATCTGAAAAACAGACTACCTTCCATAATGACAAGGCTACCATCCATTGGAGTAACAAAAATCACAACGACAAACTACCTTCCATAATGACAAGGCTACCATCCATTTGAGTAACACAAATCGGGACAACAGACTACCTTCCATAATGACAAGGCTACCATCCATTGGAGTAACAAAAATATCAACAAGAGACTACCTTCCATAATGAGAAGGCTACCATCCATTGGAGTAACAAATTTCTCGACAATAGACTGCCTTCCATAATGACAAGGCTACCATCCATTGGAGTAACAAAGATATCGACAACATACTACCTTCCACAATGACAAGACTACCATCCATTGGAGTAACAAAAATCACGACAATAAACTACCTTCGATAATGACAAGGCTACCATCCATTGGAATAACAAAAGTCGCGACAACAGACTACCTTCCATAATGACAAGGCTACCATCAAATGGAGTAACAAAAATATCAACAACAAACTACGACCCATAATGACCAGGCTACCATCTATTAGAGTAAAAAAAAATTGTACAACAGACTACCTTCCACAATGACCAGGATACCATCTATTGGAGTAACAAAAATATCAACAACAGACTACCTTCCATAATGACAAGGCTACCATCCATTGGAATATCAAAAATATCGACAGCAGACTAACTTCCATAATGACAAGGCTACAATCCATTGGAGTCACAAAAATCTCGACAACAGACTACCTTCCATAATGATAAGTCTACCATCCATTGGATTAACAAAAATCTGAAAAATAGACTATCTTCCATAAAGACAAGGCTACCATCCATTGGAGTAACAAAAATCACAACGACAAACTACCTTCCATAATGACAAGGCTACCATCCATTTGAGTAACAAAAATCGGGACAACAAACTACCTTCCATAATGACAAGGCTACCATCCGTTAGAGTAACAAAAATATTAACAAGAGACTACCTTCCATAATGAGAAGGCTACCATCCATTGGAGTAACAAAGATCTAGACAATAGGCTACCTTCCATAATGACAAGGCTAACATCCATTGGAGTAACAAAGATATCGACAACGTACTACCTTCCATAATGACAAGGCTACCATCGATTGGAGTAACAAAAATCACGACAACAGACTACCTTCCATAATGACAAGTCTACAATCCATTGGAATAACAAAAATCTCGACAACAGACTACCTTCCATAATGACAAGGCTACAATCCATTGGAGTAACAAAAATCTCGATAACAGACTACCTTCCATAATGACAAGTCTACCATCCATTGGATTAACAACAATTTTAAAAACAGACTACCTTCCATAATGACAAGGCTACCATCCATTGGAGTAACAGAAATCACAACGACAAACTACCTTCCATAATGACAAGGGTACCAGCAATTTGAGTAACAAAAATCAGGACAACAGTCTACCTTCCATAATGACAAGGCAACCATCCATTGGACTAACAAAAATATCAACAAGAGACTACCTTCCATAATGAGAAGGCTACCATCCATTGGAGTATCAAAAATCTCCACAACAGACTACCTTCCATAATAATAAGGCTACCATCCATTGGAGTAAGAAAGATATCGACAACATACTACCTTCCATAATGACAAGGCTACAATCCATTGGAGTAACAAAAATCACGACAACAGAATACCTTCCATAATGACAAGGCTACAATCCATTGGAATAACAAAAACTCGACAACAAACCACGTTACATAATGACAAGGCTACCATCCATTGGAATAACAAAAAACTCGACAACAGAATACCTTCCATAATGACAAGGCTACCATCCATTGGAATAGCAAAAATCTAGACAACATACTACCTTCCATAATGACAAGGCTACCATCCATTGGAATAACAAAAATCTGGACAATATACTACCTTCCATAATGACAAGGCTACAATCCAATGGAGTAACAAAAACCTCAACAACAGACTACCTTCCATAATGACAAGTCTACCATCCATTGGATTAACAAAAATCTAAAAAACAAACTACATTCCATAATGACAAGGCTACCATCCATTGGAGTAACATAAATCTCGACAACAGACTACCTTCCAAAATGACAAGGCTACAATCCAATGGAGTAACAAAAATCTCAACAACAAACTACCTTCCATATTGATAAGTCTACCCTCCATTGGATTAACAAAAATCTGAAAAACATACTACATTCCATAATGACAAGGCTACCATCCATTGGAGTAGCATAAATCGCAACGACAAATTACCTTCCATAATGACAAGGCTACGATCCATTTGAGTAACACAAATCGGGACAACAGACTACCTTCCATAATGACAAGGCTACCATCCATTGGAGTAACAAAAATATCAACAAGAGACAACCTTCCATAATGAGAAGGCTACCATCCATTGGAGTAACAAATTTCTCGACAACAGACTGCCTTCCATAATGACAAGGCTACCATCCATTGGAGTAACAAAGATATCGACAACATACTACCTTCCATAATGACAAGACTACCATCCATTGGAGTAACAAAAATCACGACAACAAACTACCTTCCATAATGACAAGGCTACCATCCAATGGAGTAACAAAAATATCGACAACAAACTACGATCCATAATAACCAGGCTACCATCTATTAGAGTAAAAAAAATCTGTACAACAGACTATCTTCCATAATGACCAGGATACCATCTATTGGAGTAACAAAAATATCAACAAGAGACTACCTTCCATAATGACAATGCTACCATCCATTGGAATATCAAAAATATCGACAACAGACAAACTTCCATAATGACAAGGCAACAATCCATTGGAGTTACAAAAATCTCGACAACAAACTACCTTCCATAATGTAAAGTCTACCATCCATTGGATTAACAAAAATCTGAAAAACAGACTACCTTCCATAATGACAAGGCTACCATCCATTGGAGTAACAAAAATCACAACGACAAACTACCTTCCATAATGACAAGGCTACCATCCATTTGAGTAACAAAAATCGGGACAACAGACTACCTTCCATAATGACAAGGCTACCATCCATTGGAGTAACAAAAACATTAACAAGAGACTACCTTCCATAATTAGAAGGCTACCATCCATTGGAGTAACAAAAATCTCGACAACAGACTACCTTCCATAATGACAAGGCTACCATCCATTGGAGTAACAAAGATATCGACAACATACTACCTTCCATAATGACAAGGCTACCATCGATTAGAGTAACAAAAATCACGACAGCAAACTACCTTCCATAATGACAAGGCTACCATTCAATGGAGTAACAAATATCTAGACAACAGGCTACCTTCCATAATGACAAGGCTACCATCCATTGGAGTCACAAAAATCTCGACAACAGAATACCTTCCATAATGACAAGGGTACCATCCATTGGAGTAACAAAAATCTCGACAACAGACTACCTTCCATAATGACAAGTCTACAATCCATTGGAATAACAAAAATCTCGACAACAGACTACCTTCCATAATGACAAGGCTACAATCCATTGGAGTAACAAAAATCTCGACAACAGACTACCTTCCATAATGACAAGTCTACCATCCATTGGATTAACAAAAATCTTAAAAACAGACTACCTTCCATAATGGCAAGGCTACCATCCATTGGAGTAACAAAAATATCAATAAGAGACTACCTTCCATAATGAGAAGGCTACCATCCATTGGAGTAACAAAAATCTCGACAACAAACTACCTTCCATAATGAGAAGGCTACCATCCATTGGAGTAAGAAAGATATCGACAACATACAACCTTCCATAATGACAAGGCTACAATCCATTGGAGTAACAAAAATCACAACAACAGAATACCTTCCATAATGACAAGGCTACAATCCATTGGAATAACAAAAACTCGACAACAAACAACGTTACATAATGATAAGGCTACCATCCATTGGAGTAAGAAAAATCATGACAATAGACTACCTTCCGTAATAACAAGGCTACCATCCATTGGAATACCAAAAATCTCGACAACAGACCACCTTCCAAAATGACAAAGCTACCATTCAATGGAGTAACAAAAATTTAGACAACAGGCTACCTTCCATAATGACAAGGCTACCATCCATTGGAGTCACAAAAATCTCGACAACAGAATACCTTCCATAATGACAAGGGTACCATCCATTGGAGTAACAAAAATCTCGACAACAGACTACCTTCCATAATGACAAGTCTACAATCCATTGGAATAACAAAAATCTCGACAACAGACTACCTTCCATAATGGCAAGGCTACCATCCATTGGAGTAACAGAAATCACAACGACAAACTACCTTCCATAATGACAAGGGTACCATCAATTTCAGTAACAAAAATACGGACAATAGACTACCTTCCATAATGACAAGGCAACCATCCATTGGAGTAACAAAAATATCAACAAGAGACTACCTTCCATAATGAGAAGGCTACCATCCATTGGAGTAACAAAAATCTCGACAACAAACTACCTTCCATAATGAGAAGGCTACCATCCATTGGAGTAAGAAAGATATCGACAACATACTACCTTCCATAATGACAAGGCTACAATCCCTTGGAGTAACAAAAATCACAACAACAGAATACCTTCCATAATGACAAGGCTACAATCCATTGGAATAACAAAAACTCGACAACAAACAACGTTACATAATGACAAGGCTACAATCCATTGGAGTAAGAAAAATCATGACAATAGACTACCTTCCGTAATGAGAAGGCAACCATCCATTTGAATAACAAAAATCGGGACAACAGACTACCTTCCATAATGACAAGGCTACCATCCATTGGAGTAACAAAAATATCAACAAGAGACTACCTTCCATAATGAGAAGGCTACCATCCATTGGAGTAACAAAAATCTCGACAACAGACCGCCTTCCATAATGACGATGCTACCATCCATTGGAGTAACAAAGATATCGACAACATACTACCTTCCATAATGACCAGGCTACCATCCGTTGAAATAACAAAAGTCTCGACAACAGACTACCTTCCATAATGACAAGGCTATCATCCAATTGAGTAACAAAAATATCGACAACAAACTACGATCCATAATGACTAGGCTACCATGTATTAGAGTAAAAATAATTTGAACAACAGACTACCTTCCATAATGACAAGGATACCATCTATTGGAGTAACAAAAATATTAACAAGAGACTACCTTCCATAATGACAAGGCTACCATCCATTGGAATATCAAAAATATCGACAACAGACTAACTTCCATAATGACAAGGCTACAATCCATTGGAGTCAAAAAAATCTCGACAACAAACTACCTTCCATAATGACAAGTCTACCATCCATTGGATTAACAAAAATATGAAAAACAGACTACCTTCCATAATGACAAGGCTACCATCCATTGGAGGTACAAAAATCACAATGACAAACTACCTTCCATAATGACAAGGCTACCATCCATATTAGTAACAAAAATCTGGACAACAGACTACCTTCCATAATGACAAGGCTACCATCCATTGGAGTAACAAAAATATTAACAAGAGACTACCTTCCATAATGAGAAGGCTACCATCCATTGGAGTAACAAAAATCTCGACAACAGACTACCTTCCACAATGACAAGGCTACCATCCATTCGAGTAACAAAGATATCGACAACATATAACCTTCCATGATGACAAGGCTACTATCGATTGGAGTAACAAAAATCACGACAACAAACCACCTTCCATAATGACAAGGCTACCATTCAATGGAGTAACAAAAATCTAGACAACAGGATATCTTCCATAATGACAAGGCTACCATCCATTGAAGTATCAAAAATCTTGACAACAGACTACGTTCCATAATGACAAGGGTACCATCCATTGGAGTAACAAAAATCTCGACAACAGACTACCTTCCATAATGACAAGTCTACAATCCATTGGAATAACAAAAATCTCGACAACAGACTACCTTCCATAATGACAAGGCTACAATCCATTGGAATAACAAAAATCTCGACAATAGACAACCTTCCATAATGACAAGTCTACCATACATTAGATTAACAAAAATCTGAAAAACAGACTACCTTCCATAATGACAAGGCTACCATCCATTGGAGTAACAGAAATCAAAATGACAAACTACCTTCCATAATGAAAAGGCTACCATCCATTTGAGTAACAAAAATCGGGACCACAAACTACCTTCCATAATGACAAGGCTACCATCCATTGGAGTAACAAAAATATCAACAAGAGACTACCTTCCATAATGAGAAGGCCACCATCCATTGGAGTAACAAAGATATCGACAAAAGACAACGCTCCATAATGACAAGGCTACCATCGATTGTAGTAACAAAAATATCGACAACAAACTAACTTCCATAATGACCAGGCTACCATCCATTAGAGTAACAAAAATATGTACAACTGACTACCTTCCATAATGACAAGGCTACCATCTATTTGAGTAACAAAAATATCAACAAGAGACTACCTTCCATAATGTCAAGGCTACAATCCAATGGAGTAACAAAAATCTCAACAACTGACTACCTACCATAATGACAAGTCTACCATCCATTGGATTAACAAAAATCTGAAAAACAAACTACATTCCATGATGACAAGGCTACCATCCATTGGAGTAACATAAATCACAACGACAAACTACCTTCCATAATGACAAGGCTACCATCCATTTGAGTAACAAAAATTGGGACAACAGATTACCTTCCATAATGACAAGGCTACCATCCATTGGAGTAACAAAAATATCAACAAGAGACTACCTTCCATAATGAGAAGGATACCATCCATTGGAGTAACAAAAATCTCGACAACAGACTACCTTCCATAATGACAAGGCTACCATCCATTGGAGTAACAAAGATATCGACAACATACTACCTTCCATAATGACAAGGCTATCATCGATTGGAGTAACAAAAATCACGACAGCAAACTACCTTCCATAATGACAAGGCTACCATTCAATGGAGTAACAAAAATCTAGACAACAGGCTACCTTCCATAATGACAAGGCTACCATCCATTGGAGTCACAAAAATCTCGACAACAGAATACCTTCCATAATGACAAGGGTACCATCCATTGGAGTAACAAAAATCTCGACAACAGACTACCTTCCATAATGACAAGTCTACAATCCATTAGAATAACAAAAATCTTGACAACAGACTACCTTCCATAATGACAAGGCTACAATCCATTGGAGTAACAAAATTCTCGACAACAGACTACCTTCCATAATGACAAGTCTACCATCCATTGGATTAACAAAAATCTTAAAAACAGACTACCTTCCATAATGGCAAGGCTACCATCAATTGGAGTAACAGAAATCACAACGACAAACTACCTTCCATAATGACATGGGTACCATCAATTTCAGTAACAAAAATCAGGACAATAGACTACCTTCCATAATGACAAGGCAACCATCCATTGGAGTAAAAAAAATATCAACAAGAGACTACCTTCCATAATGACAAGGCTACCATCCATTGGAATATCAAAAATATTGACTACAGACTACCTTTCATAATGACAAGGCTACCATTCAATGGAGTAACAAAAATCTAGACAACAGGCTACCTTCCATAATGACAAGGCTACCATCCATTGAAGTAACAAAAATCTCGACAATAGACTACCTTTCATAATCACAAGGGTACCATCCATTGGAGTAACAAAAATCTCGACAACAGACTACCTTCCATAATGACAAGTCTACAATCCATTGGAATAACAAAAATCTCGACAACAGACTACCTTCCATAATGACAAGGCTACAATCCAATGGAGTAACAAAAATATCGACAACAGACTACCTTCCATAATGACAAGTCTACCATCCATTGGATTAACAAAAATCTGAAAAATAGACTACCTTCCATAATGACGAGGCTACCATCCATTGGAGTAACAGAAATCTCAACGACAAACTACCTTCCATAATGACAAGGCTACCATCCATTTGAGTAACAAAAATCGGGACAACAGACCACCTTCCGTAATGACAAGGCTACCATCCATTGGAGTAACAAAAATATCAACAAGAGACTACCTTCCTTAATGAGAAGGCTACCATCCATTGGAATAACAAAAATCTCGACAACAGACTACCTTCCATAATGACAAGGCTACCATCCATTGGAGTAACAAAGATATCGACAACATACATCCTTCCATAATGACAAGGCTACCATCGATTGACAAGGCTACCATCCAATGGAGTAACAAAAATATCGACAATAGACTACCTTCCATAATGACCAGGCTACCATCCATTAGAGTAAAAAAATCTATACAATAGACTACCTTCCATAATGACAAGGCTACCATCTATTGGAGTAACAAAAATGTCAACAAGAGTCTGCCTTCCATACTGACAAGGCTACCATCCATTGGAGTAACAAAAATCTTGACAACAGACTACCTTCCATAATGAGAAGGCTACCATCCATTAGAGTAAGAAAGATATCGACAACATACTACCTTCCATAATGACAAGGCTACCATCTATTGAAATTAAAAAAATCTCGTCAACAGACTTCCTTCTATAATGACAAGGCTACCATCCATTGGAGTAAGAAAAATCACGACAATAGACTACCTTCCATAATGACAAGGCTACCATCCATTGGAAAAACAAAAATCTTGACAACAGAATACCTTCCATAATGACAAGGCTACCATCCATTGGAGTAAGAAAAATCTATACAACTGACTACCTTCCATAATGATAAGGCTTCCATCCATTGGAATAACAAAAATCTCGACAACAGACTACCTTCCATAATGAAAAGGCTACCATCCATTTGAGTAACAAAAATCGGGACAACAGACTACCTTCCATAATGACAAGGCTACCATCCATTGGAGTAACAAAAATATCAACAAGAGACTACCTTCCATAATGAGAAAGCTACCATCCATTTGAGTAACAAAAATCTCGACAACAGACTACCTTCCATAATGACAAGGCTACCATCCATTGGAGTAACAAAGATATCGACAACATACTACCTTCCATAATGACAAGGCTACCATCGATTGTATTAAAAAAAATCACGACAATAAACTACCTTCCATAATGACAAGGCTACCATCCATTAGAGTAACAAAAATCTTTGCAACAGACTACGTTCCATAATGACAAGTCTACCATCCATTGGAGTAACAAAAATCAGAAAAACAGACTACCTTCCATAATGACAAAGCTACCATCCATTGGAGTAACAGAAATCACAACGACAAACTACCTTCCATAATGATAAGGCTACCATCCATTTTAGTAACATAAATCAGGACAACAGACTACCTTCCATAATGACAAGGCTACCATCTATTGGAGTAACAAAAATATCAACAAGAGACTACCTTCTGTAATGAGAAAGCTACCATCCAATGGAGAAACAAAAATCTCGACAATAGACTACCTTCCATAATGACTAGGCTACCATTCAATGGAGTAACAAAAATCTACACAACAGACTACCTTCCATAATGACAAGGCAACCATCCATTGGAGTAACAAAAATCTCGACAACAGACTACCTTCCACAATGACAAGGGTACCATCCATTGGTGTAACAAAAATCTCGACAACAGTCTACCTTCATTAATTACAAGTCTACAATCCATTGGATTAATAATAATCTCGACAACAGACTACCTTCCATAATGACAAGGCTACAATCCAATGGAGTAACAAAAATCTCGACAACAAACTACCTTCCATAATGAGAAGGCTACCATCCATTGGAGTAACAAAAATTGGGACAATAGACTACCTTCCATAATGACAAGGCTACCATCCATTGGAGAAACTAAAATATCAACAAGAGACTACCTTCCATAATGACAAGGCTACCATCCATTTGAGTAACAAAAATTTCGACAACAGACTACCTTCCATAATGACAAGGCTACCATCCATTGGAGTAATGAAAATATCAACAAGAGACTACCTTCCCTAATGACAGGGCTACCATGCATTGGAGTAACAAAAATCTTGACAACAGACTACCTTCCATAATGACAAGGCTAACATCGATTGGAGTAACAAAGATATCGACAACATACTACCTTCCATAATGACAAAGCTACCATCAAATGGAGTAACAAAAATATTGAAAACAGACTACCTTCCATAATGACAAGGCTACCATCCATTAGAGTAACAAAAATATGGATAACATACTACCTTCCATAATGACAAGGCTACCATCCATTGGAGTAATAGAAATCACAACGGCAGACTACCTTCCATAATGACAAGGCTACCATCCATTAGAGTAACAAAAATCGGGACAACAGACTACCTTCCTTAATGACAGGGCTACCATCCATTGGAGTAACAAAAATGTCAACAAGAGACTACCTTCCATAATGACAAGGCTACCATCCATTGGAGTAACAAAAATATCGACAACAGACTACCTTCCATAATAAGAAGGCTACCATCCATTGGAGTAAGAAAGATATCGACAACATACTACCTTCCATAATGATAAGGCTACAAACCATTGGAGTAACAAAAATCACGACAACAGACTATCTTCCATAATGACAAGGCTACCATCTATTGAAATAAAAAAAAATGTCGTCAACAAACTTCCTTCCATAATGACAAGGCTACCATCCATTGGAGTAAGAAAAATCACGACAATAGACTACCTTCCATAATGACAAGGCTACCATCCATTGGCAAAACAAAAATCTTGACAACAGTATACCTTCCATAATGACAAGGCTACCATCCATTAGAGTAAGAAAAATCTATACAACAGACTACCTTCCATAATGACAAGGCTACCATTCAACGGAGTAACAAAAATCTCGACAACATACTACCTTCCATAATGACAAGGCTACCATTCAACGGAGTAACAAAAATCTAGACAACACACTACCTTCCATCATGACAAGGGTACCATCCATTAGAGTAAAAAAAATCTCGACAGCAGACTACCTTCCATAATTATAAGGGTACCATCCATTGGACTAACAAAAATCTCGACAACAGACTACGTTCCATAATGACAAGTCTACCATCCATTGGAGTAACAAAAATCAGAAAAATAGACTACCTTCCATAATGACAAAGCTACCATCCATTGGAGTAACAGAAATCACAACGACAAACTACCTTCCATAATGATAAGGCTACCATCCATTTTAGTAACATAAATCAGGACAACAGACTACCTTCCATAATGACAAGGCTACCATCTATTGGAGTAACAAAAATATCAACAAGAGACTACCTTCTGTAATGAGAAGGCTACCATCCAATGGAGAAACAAAAATCTCGACAATAGACTACCTTCCATAATGACTAGGCTACCATTCAATGGAGTAACAAAAATCTACACAACTGACTACCTTCCATAATGACAAGGCAACCATCCATTGGAGTAACAAAAATCTCGACAACAGACTACCTTCCACAATGACAAGGGTACCATCCATTGGTGTAACAAAAATCTCGACAACAGTCTACCTTCATTAATTACAAGTCTACAATCCATTGGATTAATAATAATCTCGACAACAGACTACCTTCCATAATGACAAGGCTACAATCCAATGGAGTAACAAAAATCTCGACAACAAACTACCTTCCATAATGAGAAGGCTACCATCCATTGGAGTAACAAAAATTGGGACAATAGACTACCTTCCATAATGACAAGGCTACCATCCATTGGAGAAACTAAAATATCAACAAGAGACTACCTTCCATAATGACAAGGCTACCATCCATTTGAGTAACAAAAATTTCGACAACAGACTACCTTCCATAATGACAAGGCTACCATCCATTGGAGTAATGAAAATATATACAAGAGACTACCTTCCCTAATGACAGGGCTACCATGCATTGGAGTAACAAAAATCTTGACAACAGACTACCTTCCATAATGACAAGGCTAACATCGATTGGAGTAACAAAGATATCGACAACATACTACCTTCCATAATGACAAGGCTACCATCAAATGGAGTAACAAAAATATTGAAAACAGACTACCATCCATAATGACAAGGCTACCATCCATTAGAGTAACAAAAATATGGATAACATACTACCTTCCATAATGACAAGGCTACCATCCATTGGAGTAATAGAAATCACAACGGCAGACTACCTTCCATAATGACAAGGCTACCATCCATTAGAGTAACAAAAATCGGGACAACAGACTACCTTCCTTAATGACAGGGCTACCATCCATTGGAGTAACAAAAATGTCAACAAGAGACTACCTTCCATAATGACAACGCTACCATCCATTAGAGTAACAAAAATCGGGACAACAGACTACCTTCCATAATGACAGGGCTACCATCCATTGGAGTAACAAAAATGTCAACAAGAGACTACCTTCCATAATGACAAGGCTACCATCCATTGGAGTAACAAAAATATCGACAACAGACTACCTTCCATAATAAGAAGGCTACCATCCATTGGAGTAAGAAAGATATCGACAACATACTACCTTCCATAATGACAAGGCTACAAACCATTGGAGTAACAAAAATCACGACAACAGACTATCTTCCATAATGACAAGGCTACCATCTATTGAAATAAAAAAAAATGTCGTCAACAAACTTCCTTCCATAATGACAAGGCTACCATCCATTGGAGTAAGAAAAATCACGACAATAGACTACCTTCCATAATGACAAGGCTACCATCCATTGGCAAAACAAAAATCTTGACAACAGAATACCTTCCATAATAACAAGGCTACCATCCATTAGAGTAAGAAAAATCTATACAACAGACTACCTTCCATAATGACAAGGCTACCATTCAACGGAGTAACAAAAATCTAGACAACACACTACCTTCCATCATGACAAGGGTACCATCCATTGGAGTAACAAAAATCTCGACAAAAGACTACCTTCCATAATTATAAGTGTACCATCCATTGGAGTAACAAAAATCTCGACAACAGACTACCTTCCATAATGACAAGTCTACCATCCATTGGAGTAACAAAAATCTGAAAAACAGACTACCTTCCATAATGACAAGGCTACCATCCATTAGAGTAACAGAAATCACAACGACAAACTACCTTCCATAATTACAAGGCTACCATCCATTTTAGTAACATAAATCAGGACAACAGACTACATTCCATAATGACAAGGCTACCATCTATTGGAGTAACAAAAATATCAACAAGAGACTACATTCCATAATGACAAGGCTACCATCCATTGGAGTAACAAACATCTCGACAACAGACTACCTTCCATAATGAAAAGGGTACCATCCATTGGTGTAACAAAAATCTCGACAACATACTACCTTTCATAATGACAAGTCTACAATCCATTGGATTAATAATAATCTCGACAACAGACTACCTTCCATAATGACAAGGATACAATCCAATGGAGTAATAAAAATCTCGACAACAAACTACCTTCCATAATGACTAGTCTACCATCCACTAGAGTAACAAAAATCTGAACAATAGACTACCTTCCATAATGACAAGGCTACCATCCAATTGAGTAACAAAAATCGGGACAATAGACTACCTTCCATAATGAAAAGGCTACCATCCATTGGAGAAACTAAAATATCATCAAGAGACTACCTTCCATAATGACAATGCTACCATCCATTTGAGTAACAAAAATTTCGACAACAGACTACCTTCCATAATGACAAGGCTAACATCGATTGGAGTAACAAAGATATCGACAACATACTACCTTCCATAATGACAACGCTACCATCAAATGGAGTAACAAAAATATTGAAAACAGACTACCTTCCATAATGACAAGGCTACCATCCATTAGAGTAACAAAAATATGGATAACATACTACCTTCCATAATGACAAGGCTACCATCCATTAGAGTAACAAAAATCGGGACAATAGACTACCTTCCGTAATGACAGGGCTACCATCCATTGGAGTAACAAAAATGTCAACAAGAGACTACCTTCCATAATGACAAGGCTACCATCCATTGGAGTAACAAAAATATCGACAACAAACTACCTTCCATAATGAGAAGGCTACCATCCATTGGAGTAAGAAAGATATCGACAACATACTACCTTCCATAATGACAAGGCTACAAACCATTGGAGTAGCAAAAATCACGACAATAGACTATCTTCCATAATGACAAGGCTACAATTCAACGGAGTAACAAAAATCTAGACAACACACTACCTTCCATCATGACAAGGGTACCATCCATTGGAGTAACAAAAATATCGACAACAGACTACCTTCCATAATTATAAGGATACCATCCATTGGAGTAACAAAAATCTCGACAACAGACTACCTTCCATAATGACAAGTCTACCATCCATTGGAGTAACAAAAATCAGAAAAACAGACTACCTTCCATAATGACAAGGCTACCATCCATTGGAGTAACAGAAATCACAACGACAAACAACCTTCCATAATGATAAGGCTACCATCCATTTTAGTAACATAAATCAGGACAACATACTACCTTCCATAATGACAAGGCTACCATCTATTGGAGTAACAAAAATATCAACAAGAGACTACCTTCTGTAATGAGAAGGCTACCATCCAATGGAGAAACAAAAATCTCGACAATAGACTACCTTCCATAATGACTAGGCTACCATTCAATGGATTAACAAAAATCTAGACAACAGACTACCTTCCATAATGACAAGGCTACCATCCATTGGAGTAACAAAAATCTCGACAACAGACTACCTTCCATAATGAAAAGGGTACCATCCATTGGTGTAACAAAAGTCTCGACAACAGTCTACCTTTCATAATGACAAGTCTACAATCCATTGGATTAATAATAATCTCGACAACAGACTACCTTCCATAATAACAAGGATACAATCCAACGGAGTAATAAAAATCTCGACAACAAACTACCTTCCATAATGACTAGTCTACCATCCACTAGAGTAACAAAAATCTGAACAATAGACTACCTTCCATAATGACAAGGCTACCATCCATTTGAGTAACAAAAATCGGGACAATAGACTACCTTCCATAATGAAAAGGCTACCATCCATTGGAGAAACTAAAATATCATCAAGAGACTACCTTCCATAATGACAATGCTACCATCCATTTGAGTAACAAAAATTTCGACAACAGACTACCTTCCATAATGACAAGGCTAACATCGATTGGAGTAACAAAGATATCGACAACATACTACCTTCCATAATGACAACGCTACCATCAAATGGAGTAACAAAAATATTGAAAACAGACTACCTTCCATAATGACAAGGCTACCATCCATTAGAGTAACAAAAATATGGATAACATACTACCTTCCATAATGATAAGGCTACCATCCATTAGAGTAACAAAAATCGGGACAATAGACTACCTTCCGTAATGACAGGGCTACCATCCATTGGAGTAACAAAAATGTCAACAAGAGACTACCTTCCATAATGACAAGGCTACCATCCATTGGAGTAACAAAAATATCGACAACAAACTACCTTCCATAATGAGAAGGCTACCATCCATTGGAGTAAGAAAGATATCGACAACATACTACCTTCCATAATGACAAGGCTACAAACCATTGGAGTAGCAAAAATCACGACAATAGACTATCTTCGATAATGACAAGGCTACAATTCAACGGACTAACAAAAATCTAGACAACACACTACCTTCCATCATGACAAGGGTACCATCCATTGGAGTAACAAAAATCTCGACAACAGACTACCTTGCATAATTATAAGGATACCATCCATTGGAGTAACAAAAATCTCGACAACAAACTACCTTCCATAATGACAAGTCTACCATCCATTGGAGTAACAAAAATCAGAAAAACAGACTACCTTCCATAATGACAAGGCTACCATCCATTGGAGTAACAGAAATCACAACGACAAACAACCTTCCATAATGATAAGGCTACCATCCATTTTAGTAACATAAATCAGGACAACATACTACCTTCCATAATGACAAGGCTACCATCTATTGGAGTAACAAAAATATCAACAAGAGACTACCTTCTGTAATGAGAAGGCTACCATCCAATGGAGAAAAAAAAATCTCGACAATAGACTACCTTCCATAATGACTAGGCTACCATTCAATGGAGTAACAAAAATCTAGACAACAGACTACCTTCCATAATGACAAGGCTACCATCCATTGGAGTAACAAAAATCTCGACAACAGACTACCTTCCACAATGACAAGGGTACCATCCATTGGGGTAACAAAAATCTCGACAACAGTCTACCTTCCATAATGACAAGTCTACAATCCAATGGATTAATAATAATCTCGACAACAGACTACCTTCCATAATGACAAGGCTACAATCCAATGGAGTAACAAAAATCTCGACAACAAACTACCTTCCATAATGACTAGTCTACCATCCACTAGAGTAACAAAAATCTGAACAATAGACTACCTTCCATAATGACAAGGCTACCATCCATTTGAGTAACAAAAATTGGGACAATAGACTACCTTCCATAATGACAAGGCAACCATCCATTGGAGAAACTAAAATATCAACAAGAGACTACCTTCCATAATGACAAGGCTACCATCAAATGGAGTAAATAAAATATTGAAAACAGACTACCTTCCATAATGACAAGGCTACCATCCATTAGAGTAACAAAAATATGGATAACATACTACCTTCCATAATGACAAGGCTACCATCCATTGGAGTAATAGAAATCACAACGGCAGACTACCTTCCATAATGACAAGGCTACCATCCTTTAGAGTAACAAAAATCGGGACAACAGACTACCTTCCATAATGACAGGGCTACCATCCATTGGAGAAACAAAAATGTCAACAAGAGACTACCTTCCATAATGACAAGGTTACCATCCATTAGAGTAACAAAAATCGGGACAACAGACTACCTTCCATAATGACAAGGCTACCATCCATTGGAGTAACAAAAATGTCAACAAGAGACTACCTTCCATAATGACAAGGCTACCATCCATTGGAGTAACAAAAATATCGATAACAGACTACATTCCATAATAAGAAGGCTACCATCCATTGGAGTAGGAAAGATATCGACAACATACTACCTTCCATAATGACAAGGCTACAAACCATTGGAGTAACAAAAATCACGACAACATACTATCTTCCATAATGACAAGGCTACCATCTATTGAAATAAAAAAAATGTCGTCAACAGACTTCCTTCCATAATGACAAGGCTACCTTCCATTGGAGTAAGAAAAATCACGACAATAGACTACCTTCCATAATGACAAGGCTACCATCCATTGGTAAAACAAAAATCTTGACAACAGAATACCTTCCATAATGACAAGGCTACCATCCATTAGAGTAAGAAAAATCTATACAACAGACTACCTTCCATAATGACAAGGCAACCATCCATTGGAATAACAAAAATATCGACAACAGACTACCTTCCATAATGATAAGGCTACCATTCAACGGAGTAACAAAAATCTAGACAACACACTACCTTCCATCATGACAAGGGTACCATCCATTGGAGTAACAAAAATCTCGACAACAATCTCCCTTCCATAATTTTAAGGGTACCATCCATTGGAGTAACAAAAATCTCGACAACAGACTACCTTCCATAATGACAAGGCTACCATCCATTTGAGTAAAAAAATTTCGACAACAGACTACCTTCCATAATGACAAGGCTAACATCGATTGGAGTAACAAAGATATCGACAACATACTACCTTCCATAATGACAAGGCTACCATCAAATGGAGTAACAAAAATATTGAAAACAGACTACCTTCTATAATGACAAGGCTACCATCCATTAGAGTAACAAAAATATGGATAACATACTACCTTCCATAATGACAAGGCTACCATCCATTAGAGTAACAAAAATCGGGACAATAGACTACCTTCCGTAATGACAGGGCTACCATCCATTGGAGTAACAAAAATGTCAACAAGAGACTACCTTCCATAATGACAAGGCTACCATCCATTGGAGTAACAAAAATATCGACAACAAACTACCTTCCATAATGAGAAGGCTACCATCCATTGGAGTAAGAAAGATATCGACAACATACTACCTTCCATAATGACAAGGCTACAAACCATTGGAGTAGCAAAAATCACGACAACAGACTATCTTCCATAATGACAAGGCTACCATTCAACAGAGTAACAAAAATCTAGACAACACACTACCTTCCTTCATGACAAGGGTACCATCCATTAGAGTAAGAAAAATCTCGACAACAGACTACCTTCCATAATTACAAGGCTACCATCCATTGGAGTAACAAAAATGTCAACAAGAGACTACCTTCCATAATGACAAGGCTACCATCCATTGGAGTAACAAAAATATCGACAACAGACTACCTTCTATAATAAGAAGGCTACCATCCATTGGAGTAGGAAAGTTATCGACAACATACTACCTTCCATAATGACAAGGCTACAAACCATTGGAGTAACAAAAATCACGACAACATACTATCTTCCATAATGACAAGGCTACCATCTATTGAAATAAAAAAAATGTCATCAACAGACTTCCTTCCATAATGACAAGGCTACCTTCCATTGGAGTAAGAAAAATCACGACAATAGACTTCCTTCCATAATGACAAGGCTACCATCCATTGGTAAAACAAAAATCTTGACAACAGAATACCTTCCATAATGACAAGGCTACCATCCATTAGAGTAAGAAAAATCTATACAACAGACTACCTTCCATAATGACAAGGCAACCATCCATTGGAATAACAAAAATATCGACAACAGACTACCTTCCATAATGATAAGGCTACCATTCAACGGAGTAACAAAAATCTAGACAACACACTACCTTCCATCATGACAAGGGTACCATCCATTGGAGTAACAAAAATCTCGACAACAGACTACCTTCCATAATTATAAGGGTACCATCCATTGGAGTAACAAAAATCTCGACAACAGACTACCTTCCATAATGACAAGGCTACCATCCATTTGAGTAAAAAAATTTCGACAACAGACTACCTTCCATAATGACAAGGCTAACATCGATTGGAGTAACAAAGATATCGACAACATACTACCTTCCATAATGACAAGGCTACCATCAAATGGAGTAACAAAAATATTGAAAACAGACTACCTTCTATAATGACAAGGCTACCATCCATTAGAGTAACAAAAATATGGATAACATACTACCTTCCATAATGACAAGGCTACCATCCATTAGAGTAACAAAAATCGGGACAATAGACTACCTTCCGTAATGACAGGGCTACCATCCATTGGAGTAACAAAAATGTCAACAAGAGACTACCTTCCATAATGACAAGGCTACCATCCATTGGAGTAACAAAAATATCGACAACAAACTACCTTCCATAATGAGAAGGCTACCATCCATTGGAGTAAGAAAGATATCGACAACATACTACCTTCCATAATGACAAGGCTACAAACCATTGGAGTAGCAAAAATCACGACAACAGACTATCTTCCATAATGACAAGGCTACCATTCAACAGAGTAACAAAAATCTAGACAACACACTACCTTCCATCATGACAAGGGTACCATCCATTGGAGTAAGAAAAATCTCGACAACAGACTACCTTCCATAATTATAAGGATACCATCCATTGGAGTAACAAAAATCTCGACAATAGACTACCTTCCATAATGACAAGTCTACCATCCATTGGAGTAACAAAAATATCGACAACAGACTACCTTCCATAATAAGAAGGCTACCATCCATTGGAGTAGGAAAGATATCGACAACATTCTACCTTCCATAATGACAAGGCTACAAACCATTGGAGTAACAAAAATCACGACAACATACTATCTTCCATAATGACAAGGCTACCATCTATTGAAATAAAAAAAATGTCGTCAACAGACTTCCTTCCATAATGACAAGGCTACCTTCCATTGGAGTAAGAAAAATCACGACAATAGACTACCTTCCATAATGACAAGGCTACCATCCATTGGTAAAACAAAAATCTTGACAACAGAATACCTTCCATAATGACAAGGCTACCATCCATTAGAGTAAGAAAAATCTATACAACAGACTACCTTCCATAATGACAAGGCAACCATCCATTGGAATAAAAAAAATATCGACAACAGACTACCTTCCATAATGATAAGGCTACCATTCAACGGAGTAACAAAAATCTAGACAACACACTACCTTCCATCATGACAAGGGTACCATCCATTGGAGTAACAAAAATCTCGACAACAGACTACCTTCCATAATTATAAGGGTACCATCCATTGGAGTAACAAAAATCTCGACAACAGACTACCTTCCATAATGACAAGGCTACCATCCATTTGAGTAAAAAAATTTCGACAACAGACTACCTTCCATAATGACAAGGCTAACATCGATTGGAGTAACAAAGATATCGACAACATACTACCTTCCATAATGTCAAGGCTACCATCAAATGGAGTAACAAAAATATTGAAAACAGACTACCTTCTATAATGACAAGGCTACCATCCATTAGAGTAACAAAAATATGGATAACATACTACCTTCCATAATGACAAGACTACCATCCATTAGAGTAACAAAAATCGGGACAATAGACTACCTTCCGTAATGACAGGGCTACCATCCATTGGAGTAACAAAAATGTCAACAAGAGACTACCTTCCATAATGACAAGGCTACCATCCATTGGAGTAACAAAAATATCGACAACAAACTACCTTCCATAATGAGAAGGCTACCATCCATTGGAGTAAGAAAGATATCGACAACATACTACCTTCCATAATGACAAGGCTACAAACCATTGGAGTAGCAAAAATCCGGACAACAAACTATCTTCCATAATGACAAGGCTACCATTCAACAGAGTAACAAAAATCTAGACAACACACTACCTTCCATCATGACAAGGGTACCATCCATTGGAGTAAGAAAAATCTCGACAACAGACTACCTTCCATAATTATAAGGATACCATCCATTGGAGTAAGAAAAATCTCGACAACAGACTACCTTCCATAATGACAAGTCTACCATCCATTGGAGTAACAAAAATCAGAAAAACAGACTACCTTCCATAATGACAAGGCTACCATCCATTGGAGTAACAGAAATCACAACGACAAACAACCTTCCATAATGATAAGGCTACCATCCATTTTAGTAACATAAATCAGGACAACATACTCCCTTCCATAATGACAAGGCTACCATCTATTGGAGTAACAAAAATATCAACAAGAGACTACCTTCTGTAATGAGAAGGCTACCATCCAATGGAGAAACAAAAATCTCGACAATAGACTACCTTCCATAATGACTAGGCTACCATTCAATCGAGTAACAAAAATCTAGACAACAGACTACCTTCCATAATGACAAGGCTACCATCCATTGGAGTAACAAAAATCTCGACAACAGACTACCTTCCACAATGACAAGGGTACCATCCATTGGTGTAACAAAAATATCGACAACAGTCTACCTTCCATAATGACAAGTCTACAATCCATTGGATTAATAATAATCTCGACAACAGACTACCTTCCATAATGACAAGGCTACCATCCATTTGAGTAAAAAAATTTCGACAACAGACTACCTTCCATAATGACAAGGCTAACATCGATTGGAGTAACAAAGATATCGACAACATACTACCTTCCATAATGACAAGGCTACCATCAAATGGAGTAACAAAAATATTGAAAACAGACTACCTTCTATAATGACAAGGCTACCATCCATTAGAGTAACAAAAATATGGATAACATACTACCTTCCATAATGACAAGGCTACCATCCATTAGAGTAACAAAAATCGGGACAATAGACTACCTTCCGTAATGACAGGGCTACCATCCATTGGAGTAACAAAAATGTCAACAAGAGACTACCTTCCATAATGACAAGGCTACCATCCATTGGAGTAACAAAAATATCGACAACAAACTACCTTCCATAATGAGAAGGCTACCATCCATTGGAGTAAGAAAGATATCGACAACATACTACCTTCCATAATGACAAGGCTACAAACCATTGGAGTAGCAAAAATCACGACAACAGACTATCTTCCATAATGACAAGGCTACCATTCAACAGAGTAACAAAAATCTAGACAACACACTACCTTCCATCATGACAAGGGTACCATCCATTAGAGTAAGAAAAATCTCGACAACAGACTACCTTCCATAATTACAAGGCTACCATCCATTGGAGTAACAAAAATGTCAACAAGAGACTACCTTCCATAATGACAAGGCTACCATCCATTGGAGTAACAAAAATATCGACAACAGACTACCTTCTATAATAAGAAGGCTACCATCCATTGGAGTAGGAAAGTTATCGACAACATACTACCTTCCATAATGACAAGGCTACAAACCATTGGAGTAACAAAAATCACGACAACATACTATCTTCCATAATGACAAGGCTACCATCTATTGAAATAAAAAAAATGTCATCAACAGACTTCCTTCCATAATGACAAGGCTACCTTCCATTGGAGTAAGAAAAATCACGACAATAGACTTCCTTCCATAATGACAAGGCTACCATCCATTGGTAAAACAAAAATCTTGACAACAGAATACCTTCCATAATGACAAGGCTACCATCCATTAGAGTAAGAAAAATCTATACAACAGACTACCTTCCATAATGACAAGGCAACCATCCATTGGAATAACAAAAATATCGACAACAGACTACCTTCCATAATGATAAGGCTACCATTCAACGGAGTAACAAAAATCTAGACAACACACTACCTTCCATCATGACAAGGGTACCATCCATTGGAGTAACAAAAATCTCGACAACAGACTACCTTCCATAATTATAAGGGTACCATCCATTGGAGTAACAAAAATCTCGACAACAGACTACCTTCCATAATGACAAGGCTACCATCCATTTGAGTAAAAAAATTTCGACAACAGACTACCTTCCATAATGACAAGGCTAACATCGATTGGAGTAACAAAGATATCGACAACATACTACCTTCCATAATGACATGGCTACCATCAAATGGAGTAACAAAAATATTGAAAACAGACTACCTTCTATAATGACAAGGCTACCATCCATTAGAGTAACAAAAATATGGATAACATACTACCTTCCATAATGACAAGGCTACCATCCATTAGAGTAACAAAAATCGGGACAATAGACTACCTTCCGTAATGACAGGGCTACCATCCATTGGAGTAACAAAAATGTCAACAAGAGACTACCTTCCATAATGACAAGGCTACCATCCATTGGAGTAACAAAAATATCGACAACAAACTACCTTCCATAATGAGAAGGCTACCATCCATTGGAGTAAGAAAGATATCGACAACATACTACCTTCCATAATGACAAGGCTACAAACCATTGGAGTAGCAAAAATCACGACAACAGACTATCTTCCATAATGACAAGGCTACCATTCAACAGAGTAACAAAAATCTAGACAACACACTACCTTCCATCATGACAAGGGTACCATCCATTGGAGTAAGAAAAATCTCGACAACAGACTACCTTCCATAATTATAAGGATACCATCCATTGGAGTAACAAAAATCTCGACAATAGACTACCTTCCATAATGACAAGTCTACCATCCATTGGAGTAACAAAAATATCGACAACAGACTACCTTCCATAATAAGAAGGCTACCATCCATTGGAGTAGGAAAGATATCGACAACATTCTACCTTCCATAATGACAAGGCTACAAACCATTGGAGTAACAAAAATCACGACAACATACTATCTTCCATAATGACAAGGCTACCATCTATTGAAATAAAAAAAATGTCGTCAACAGACTTCCTTCCATAATGACAAGGCTACCTTCCATTGGAGTAAGAAAAATCACGACAATAGACTACCTTCCATAATGACAAGGCTACCATCCATTGGTAAAACAAAAATCTTGACAACAGAATACCTTCCATAATGACAAGGCTACCATCCATTAGAGTAAGAAAAATCTATACAACAGACTACCTTCCATAATGACAAGGCAACCATCCATTGGAATAAAAAAAATATCGACAACAGACTACCTTCCATAATGATAAGGCTACCATTCAACGGAGTAACAAAAATCTAGACAACACACTACCTTCCATCATGACAAGGGTACCATCCATTGGAGTAACAAAAATCTCGACAACAGACTACCTTCCATAATTATAAGGGTACCATCCATTGGAGTAACAAAAATCTCGACAACAGACTACCTTCCATAATGACAAGGCTACCATCCATTTGAGTAAAAAAATTTCGACAACAGACTACCTTCCATAATGACAAGGCTAACATCGATTGGAGTAACAAAGATATCGACAACATACTACCTTCCATAATGTCAAGGCTACCATCAAATGGAGTAACAAAAATATTGAAAACAGACTACCTTCTATAATGACAAGGCTACCATCCATTAGAGTAACAAAAATATGGATAACATACTACCTTCCATAATGACAAGACTACCATCCATTAGAGTAACAAAAATCGGGACAATAGACTACCTTCCGTAATGACAGGGCTACCATCCATTGGAGTAACAAAAATGTCAACAAGAGACTACCTTCCATAATGACAAGGCTACCATCCATTGGAGTAACAAAAATATCGACAACAAACTACCTTCCATAATGAGAAGGCTACCATCCATTGGAGTAAGAAAGATATCGACAACATACTACCTTCCATAATGACAAGGCTACAAACCATTGGAGTAGCAAAAATCCGGACAACAAACTATCTTCCATAATGACAAGGCTACCATTCAACAGAGTAACAAAAATCTAGACAACACACTACCTTCCATCATGACAAGGGTACCATCCATTGGAGTAAGAAAAATCTCGACAACAGACTACCTTCCATAATTATAAGGATACCATCCATTGGAGTAAGAAAAATCTCGACAACAGACTACCTTCCATAATGACAAGTCTACCATCCATTGGAGTAACAAAAATCAGAAAAACAGACTACCTTCCATAATGACAAGGCTACCATCCATTGGAGTAACAGAAATCACAACGACAAACAACCTTCCATAATGATAAGGCTACCATCCATTTTAGTAACATAAATCAGGACAACATACTCCCTTCCATAATGACAAGGCTACCATCTATTGGAGTAACAAAAATATCAACAAGAGACTACCTTCTGTAATGAGAAGGCTACCATCCAATGGAGAAACAAAAATCTCGACAATAGACTACCTTCCATAATGACTAGGCTACCATTCAATCGAGTAACAAAAATCTAGACAACAGACTACCTTCCATAATGACAAGGCTACCATCCATTGGAGTAACAAAAATCTCGACAACAGACTACCTTCCACAATGACAAGGGTACCATCCATTGGTGTAACAAAAATATCGACAACAGTCTACCTTCCATAATGACAAGTCTACAATCCATTGGATTAATAATAATCTCGACAACAGACTACCTTCCATAATGACAAGGCTACAATCTAATGGAGTAACAAAAATCTCGACAACAAACTACCTTCCATAATGACTAGTCTACCATCCACTAGAGTAACAAAAATCTGAACAATAGACTACCTTCCATAATGACAAGGCTACCATCCATTTGAGTAACAAAAATTGGGACAATAGACATCCTTCCATAATGACAAGGCAACCATCCATTGGAGAAACTAAAATATCAACAAGAGACTACCTTCCATAATGACATGGCTACCATCCATTTGAGTAACAAAAATTTCGACAACAGATTACCTTCCATAATGACAAGGCTAACATTGATTGGAGTAACAAAGATATCGACAACATACTACCTTCCATATTGACAAGGCTACCATCAAATGGAGTAAATAAAATATTGAAAATAGACTACCTTCCATAATGACAAGGCTACCATCCATTAGAGTAACAAAAATATTGATAACATACTACCTTCCATAATGACAAGGCTACCATCCATTGGAGTAATAGAAATCACAACGGCAGACTACCTTCCATAATGACAAGGCTACCATCCTTTAGAGTAACAAAAATCGGGACAACAGACTACCTTCCATAATGACAGGGCTACCATCCATTGGAGAAACAAAAATGTCAACAAGAGACTACCTTCCATAATGACAAGGTTACCATCCATTAGAGTAACAAAAATCGGGACAACAGACTACCTTCCATAATGACAAGGCTACCATCCATTGGAGTAACAAAAATGTCAACAAGAGACTACCTTCCATAATGACAAGGCTACCATCCATTGGAGTAACAAAAATATCGATAACAGACTACCTTCCATAATAAGAAGGCTACCATCCATTGGAGTAGGAAAGATATCGACAACATACTACCTTCCATAATGACAAGGCTACAAACCATTGGAGTAACAAAAATCACGACAACATACTATCTTCCATAATGACAAGGATACCATCTATTGAAATAAAAAAAATGTCGTCAACAGACTTCCTTCCATAATGACAAGGCTACCTTCCATTGGAGTAAGAAAAATCACGACAATAGACTACCTTCCATAATGACAAGGCTACCATCCATTGGTAAAACAAAAATCTTGACAACAGAATACCTTCCATAATGACAAGGCTACCATCCATTAGAGTAAGAAAAATCTATACAACAGACTACCTTCCATAATGACAAGGCAACCATCCATTGGAATAACAAAAATATCGACAACAGACTACCTTCCATAATGATAAGGCTACCATTCAACGGAGTAACAAAAATCTAGACAACACACTACCTTCCATCATGACAAGGGTACCATCCATTGGAGTAACAAAAATCTCGACAACAAACTACCTTCCATAATTTTAAGGGTACCATCCATTGGAGTAACAAAAATCTCGACAACAGACTACCTTCCATAATGACAAGGCTACCATCCATTTGAGTAAAAAAATTTCGACAACAGACTACCTTCCATAATGACAAGGCTAACATCGATTGGAGTAACAAAGATATCGACAACATACTACCTTCCATAATGACAAGGCTACCATCAAATGGAGTAACAAAAATATTGAAAACATACTACCTTCCATAATGACAAGGCTACCATCCATTAGAGTAACAAAAATATGGATAACATACTACCTTCCATAATGACAAGGCTACCATCCATTAGAGTAACAAAAATCGGGACAATAGACTACCTTCCGTAATGACAGGGCTACAATCCATTGGAGTAACAAAAATGTCAACAAGAGACTACCTTCCATAATGACAAGGCTACCATCCATTGGAGTAACAAAAATATCGACAACAAACTACCTTCCATAATGATAAGGCTACCATCCATTGGAGTAAGAAAGATATCGACAACATACTACCTTCCATAATGACAAGGCTACAAACCATTGGAGTAGCAAAAATCACGACAACAGACTATCTTCCATAATGACAAGGCTACCATTCAACAGAGTAACAAAAATCTAGACAACACACTACCTTCCATCATGACAAGGGTACCATCCATTGGAGTAAGAAAAATCTCGACAACAGACTACCTTCCATAATTACAAGGCTACCATCCATTGGAGTAACAAAAATGTCAACAAGAGACTACCTTCCAAAATGACAAGGCTACCATCCATTGGAGTAACAAAAATATCGACAACAGACTACCTTCCATAATAAGAAGGCTACCATCCATTGGAGTAGGAAAGATATCGACAACATACTACCTTCCATAATGACAAGGCTACAAACCATTGGAGTAACAAAAATCACGACAACATACTATCTTCCATAATGACAAGGCTACCATCTATTGAAATAAAAAAAATGTCGTCAACAGAATTCCTTCCATAATGACAAGGCTACCTTCCATTGGAGTAAGAAAAATCACGACAATAGACTACCTTCCATAATGACAAGGCTACCATCCATTGGTAAAACAAAAATCTTGACAACAGAATACCTTCCATAATGACAAGGCTACCATCCATTAGAGTAAGAAAAATCTATACAACAGACTACCTTCCATAATGACAAGGCAACCATCCATTGGAATAACAAAAATATCGACAACAGACTACCTTCCATAATGATAAGGCTACCATTCAACGGAGTAACAAAAATCTAGACAACACACTACCTTCCATCATGACAAGGGTACCATCCATTGGAGTAACAAAAATCTCGACAACAGACTACCTTCCATAATTATAAGGGTACCATCCATTGGAGTAACAAAAATCTCGACAACAGACTACCTTCCATAATGACAAGGCTACCATCCATTTGAGTAAAAAAATTTCGACAACAGACTACCTTCCATAATGACAAGGCTAACATCGATTGGAGTAACAAAGATATCGACAACATACTACCTTGCATAATGACAAGGCTACCATCAAATGGAGTAACAAAAATATTGAAAACAGACTACCTTCTATAATGACAAGGCTACCATCCATTAGAGTAACAAAAATATGGATAACATACTACCTTCCATAATGACAAGGCTACCATCCATTAGAGTAACAAAAATCGGGACAATAGACTACCTTCCGTAATGACAGGGCTACCATCCATTGGAGTAACAAAAATGTCAACAAGAGACTACCTTCCATAATGACAAGGCTACCATCCATTGGAGTAACAAAAATATCGACAACAAACTACCTTCCATAATGAGAAGGCTACCATCCATTGGAGTTAGAAAGATATCGACAACATACTACCTTCCATAATGACAAGGCTACAAACCATTGGAGTAGCAAAAATCACGACAACAGACTATCTTCCATAATGACAAGGCTACCATTCAACAGAGTAACAAAAATCTAGACAACACACTACCTTCCATCATGACAAGGGTACCATCCATTGGAGTAAGAAAAATCTCGACAACAGACTACCTTCCATAATTATAAGGATACCATCCATTGGAGTAACAAAAATCTCGACAACAGACTACCTTCCATAATGACAAGTCTACCATCCATTGGAGTAACAAAAATATCGACAACAGACTACCTTCCATAATAAGAAGGCTACCATCCATTGGAGTAGGAAAGATATCGACAACATTCTACCTTCCATAATGACAAGGCTACAAACCATTGGAGTAACAAAAATCACGACAACATACTATCTTCCATAATGACAAGGCTACCATCTATTGAAATAAAAAAAATGTCGTCAACAGACTTCCTTCCATAATGACAAGGCTACCTTGCATTGGAGTAAGAAAAATCACGACAATAGACTACCTTCCATAATGACAAGGCTACCATCCATTGGTAAATCAAAAATCTTGACAACAGAATACCTTCCATAATGACAAGGCTACCATCCATTAGAGTAAGAAAAATCTATACAACAGACTACCTTCCATAATGACAAGGCAACCATCCATTGGAATAAAAAAAATATCGACAACAGACTACCTTCCATAATGATAAGGCTACCATTCAACAGAGTAACAAAAATCTAGACAACACACTACCTTCCATCATGACAAGGGTACCATCCATTGGAGTAACAAAAATCTCGACAACAGTCTACCTTCCATAATTATAAGGGTACCATCCATTGGAGTAACAAAAATCTCGACAACAGACTACCTTCCATAATGACAAGGCTACCATCCATTTGAGTAAAAAAATTTCGACAACAGACTACCTTCCATAATGACAAGGCTAACATCGATTGGAGTAACAAAGATATCGACAACATACTACCTTCCATAATGACAAGGCTACCATCAAATGGAGTAACAAAAATATTGAAAACAGACTACCTTCTATAATGACAAGGTTACCATCCATTAGAGTAACAAAAATATGGATAACATACTACCTTCCATAATGACAAGGCTACCATCCATTAGAGTAACAAAAATCGGGACAATAGACTACCTTCCGTAATGACAGGGCTACCATCCATTGGAGTAACAAAAATGTCAACAAGAGACTACCTTCCATAATGACAAGGCTACCATCCATTGGAGTAACAAAAATATCGACAACAAACTACCTTCCATAATGAGAAGGCTACCATCCATTGGAGTAAGAAAGATATCGACAACATACTACCTTCCATAATGACAAGGCTACAAACCATTGGAGTAGCAAAAATCCCGACAACAAACTATCTTCCATAATGAAAAGGCTACCATTCAACAGAGTAACAAAAATCTAGACAACACACTACCTTCCATCATGACAAGGGTACCATCCATTGGAGTAAGAAAAATCTCGACAACAGACTACCTTCCATAATTATAAGGATACCATCCATTGGAGTAACAAAAATCTCGACAACAGACTACCTTCCATAATGACAAGTCTACAATCCATTGGAGTAACAAAAATCAGAAAAACAGACTACCTTCCATAATGACAAGGCTACCATCCATTGGAGTAACAGAAATCACAACGACAAACAACCTTCCATAATGAAAAGGCTACCATCCATTTTAGTAACATAAATCAGGACAACATACTACCTTCCATAATGACAAGGCTACCATCTATTGGAGTAACAAAAATATCAACAAGAGACTACCTTCTGTAATGAGAAGGCTACCATCCAATGGAGAAACAAAAATCTCGACAATAGACTACCTTCCATAATGACTAGGCTACCATTCAATGGAGTAACAAAAATCTAGACAACAGACTACCTTCCATAATGACAAGGCTACCATCCATTGGAGTAACAAAAATCTCGACAACAGACTACCTTCCACAATGACAAGGGTACCATCCATTGGTGTAACAAAAATATCGACAACAGTCTACCTTCCATAATGACAAGTCTACAATCCATTGGATTAATAATAATCTCGACAACAGACTACCTTCCATAATGACAAGGCTACAATCTAATGGAGTAACAAAAATCTCGACAGCAAACTACCTTCCATAATGACTAGTCTACCATCCACTAGAGTAACAAAAATCTGAACAATAGACTACCTTCCATAATGACAAGGCTACCATCCATTTGAGTAACAAAAATTGGGACAATAGACTACCTTCCATAATGACAAGGGTACCATCCATTGGAGAAACTAAAATATCAACAAGAGACTACCTTCCATAATGACAAGGCTACCATCCATTTGAGTAACAAAAATTTCGACAATAGACTACCTTCCATAATGACAAGGCTACCATCCTTTAGAGTAACAAAAATCGGGACAACAGACTACCTTCTATAATGACAGGGCTACCATCCATTGGAGTAACAAAAATGTCACCAAGAGACTACCTTCCATAATGACAAGGCTACCATCCATTAGAGTAACAAAAATCGGGACAACAGACTACCTTCCATAATGACAAGGCTACCATCCATTAGAGTAACAAAAATGTCAACAAGAGACTACCTTCCATAATGACAAGGCTAGCATACATTAGAGTAACAAAAATATCGACAACAGACTACCTTCCATAATAAGAAGGCTACCATCCATTGGAGTAGGAAAGATATCGACAACATACTACCTTCCATAATGACAAGGCTACAAACCATTGGAGTAACAAAAATCACGACAACATACTATCTTCCATAATGACAAGGCTACCATCTATTGAAATAAAAAAAAAATGTCGTCAACAGACTTCCTTCCATAATGACAAGGCTACCTTCCATTGGAGTAAGAAAAATCACGACAATAGACTACCTTCCATAATGACAAGGCTACCATCCATTGGTAAAACAAAAATATTGACAACAGAATACCTTCCATAATGACAAGGCTACCATCCATTAGAGTAAGAAAAATCTATACAATTGACTACCTTCCAGAATGACAAGGCAACCATCCATTGGAATAACAAAAATCTCGACAACAGACTACCTTCCATAACGACAAGGCTACCATTCAACGGAGTAACAAAAATCTAGACAACACACCACCTTCCATCATGACAAGGGTACCATCCATTGGAGTAACAAAATTCTCGACAACAGACTACCTTCCATAATTATAAGGGTACCATCCATTGGAGTAACAAAAATCTCGACAACAGACTACCTTCCATAATGACAAGGCTACCATCCATTTGAGTAAAAAAAATTTCGACAACAGACTACCTTCCATAATGACAAGGCTACCATCCATTGGAGTAACAGAAATCACAACGACAAACTACCTTCCATAATGATAAGGCTACCATCCATTTTAGTAACATAAATCAGGACAACAGACTACCTTCCATAATGACAAGGCTACCATCTATTGGAGTAACAAAAATATCAACAAGAGACTACCTTCTGTAATGAGAAGGCTACCAACCAATGGAGAAACAAAAATCTCGACAATAGACTACCTTCCATAATGACTAGGCTACCATTCAATGGAGTAACAAAAATCTACACAACAGACTACCTTCCATAATGACAAGGCTACCATCCATTGGAGTAACAAAAATCTCGACAACAGACTACCTTCCATAATGACAAGGGTACCATCCATTGGTGTAACAAAAATCTCGACAACAGTCTACCTTCCATAATGACAAGTCTACAATCCATTGGATTAATAATAATCTCGACAACAGACTACCTTCCATAATGACAAGGCTACAATCATATGGAGTAACAAAAATCTCGACAACAAACAACCTTCCATAATGACTAGTCTACCATCCACTAGAGTAACAAAAATATGAACAACAGACTACCTTCCATAATGACAAGGATACCATCCATTTGAGTAACAAAAATCGGGACAATAGACTACCTTCCATAATGACAAGACTACCATCCATTGGAGAAACTAAAATATCAACAAGAGACTACATTCCATAATGACAAGGCTACCATCCATTTGAGTAACAAAAATTTCGACAACAGACTACCTTCCATAATGACAAGGCTAACATCAATTAGAGTAACAAAGATATCGACAACATACTACCTTCCATAATGACAAGGCTACCATCAAATGGAGTAACAAAAATGTTGAAAACAGACTACCTTCCATAATGACAAGGCTACCATCCATTAGAGTAACAAAAATGTGGATAACATACTACCTTCCATAATGACAAGGCTACCATCCATTGGAGTAATAGAAATCACAATGGCAGACTACCTTCCATAATGACAAGGCTACCATCCATTAGAGTAACAAAAATCGGGACAATAGACTACCTTCCATAATGACAGGGCTACCGTCCATTGGAGTAACAAAAATGTCAACAAGAGACTACCTTCCATAATGACAAGGCTACCATCCATTGGAGTAACAAAGATATCGACAACAGACTACCTTCCATAATGAGAAGGCTACCATCCATTGGAGTAAGAAAGATATCGACAACATACTACATTCCACAATGACAAGGCTACAAACCATTGGAGTAACAAAAATCACGACAACAGACTATCTTCCATAATGACAAGGCTACCATCTATTGAAATAAAAAAAATCTCGTCAACAGACTTCCTTCCATAATGACAAAGCTACCATCTATTGGAGTAAGAAAAATCACGACAATAGACTACTTTCCATAATGATAAGGCTACAATCCAATGGAGTAACAAAAATCTCGACAACAAACTACCTTCCATAATGACTAGTCTACCATCCACTAGAGTAACAAAAATCTGAACAATAGACTACCTTCCATAATGACAAGGCTACCATGCATTTGAGTAACAAAAATCAGGACAATAGACTACATTCCATAAGGACAAGGCTACCATCCATTGTAGAAACTAAAATATCAACAAGAGACTACCTTCCATAAGGACAAGGCTACCATCCATTGGAGTAACCAAAATCTCGACAACAGACTACCTTCCATAATGACAAGGCTAACATCGATTGGAGTAACAAAGATATCGACAACATACTACCTTCCATAATGACAAGGCTACCATCCAATGGAATAACAAAAATATCGAAAACAACTTACCTTCCATAATGACAAGGCTACCATCCATTAAAGTAACAAAAATGTGGATAATAGACTATCTTCCATAATGACAAGGCTACAAGCCATTGGAGTAATAAAAATCACAACGACAGACTACCTTTAATAATGACAAGGCTACCATCCATTAGAGTAACAAAAATCGGGACAACAGACTACCTTCCATAATGACAGGGCTACCATCCATTGGAGTAACAAAAATCTCGACAACAAACTACCTTCCATAATGACTAGTCCACCATCCACTAGAGTAACAAAAATCTGAACAATAGACTACCTTCCATAATGACAAGGATACCATCCATTTGAGTAACAAAAATCGGGACAATAGACTACATTCCATAATGACAAGGCTACCATCCATTGGAGAAACTAAAATATCAACAAGAGACTACCTTCCATAATGACAAGGCTACCATCCATTGGAGTAACCGAAATCTCGACAACAGACTACCTTCCATAATCACAAGGCTAACATCGATTGGAGTAACAAAGATATCGACAACATACTACCTTCCATAATGACAAGGCTACCATCCAATGGAGTAACAAAAATATCAAAAACAGCTTACCTTCCATAATGACAAGGCTACCATCCATTAAAGTAACAAAAATGTGGATAATAGACTACCTTACATAATGACAAGGCTACAAGCCATTGGAGTAATAAAAATCACAACGACAGACTACCTTCAATAATGACAAGGCAACCATCCATTAGAGTAACAAAAATCGGGACAACAGACTACCTTCGATAATGACAGGGCTACCATCCATTGGAGTAGTAAAAATCACAACGACAGACTACCTTCCATAATGACAGGGCTACCATCCATTGGAGTAACAAATATGTCAACAAGAGACTACATTCCATAATGACAAGGCTACCAACCATTGGAATAACAAAAATCGGGACAATAGACTACATTCCATAATGACAAGGCTACCATCCATTGGAGAAACTAAAATATCAACAAGAGACTACCTTCCATAATGACAAGGCTACCATCCATTGGAGTAACCGAAATCTCGACAACAGACTACCTTCCATAATGACAAGGCTAACATCGATTGGAGTAACAAAGATATCGACAACATACTACCTTCCATAATGACAAGGCTACCATCCAATGGAGTAACAAAAATATCAAAAACAGCTTACCTTCCATAATGACAAGGCTACCATCCATTAAAGTAACAAAAATGTGGATAATAGACTACCTTACATAATGACAAGGCTACAAGCCATTGGAGTAATAAAAATCACAACGACAGACTACCTTCAATAATGACAAGGCAACCATCCATTAGAGTAACAAAAATCGGGACAACAGACTACCTTCGATAATGACAGGGCTACCATCCATTGGAGTAGTAAAAATCACAACGACAGACTACCTTCCATAATGACAGGGCTACCATCCATTGGAGTAACAAATATGTCAACAAGAGACTACATTCCATAATGACAAGGCTACCAACCATTGGAATAACAAAAATCTCGACAACAGACTACCTTCCATAATGACAAGGCTACCATTCAATGGAGTAACAAAAATCTAGACAACACACTACCTTTGATAATGACAAGGGTACCATCCATTGGAGTAACAAAAATCTCGACAACAGACTACCTTCCATAATGACAAGGGTACCATCCATTGGAGTAACAAAAATCTCGACAACAGACTACCTTCCATAATTACAAGGGTACCATCCATTGGAGTAACAAAAATCTCGACAATAGACTACCTTCCATAATGACAAGTCTACCATCCATTGGAGTAACAAAAATCTGAAAAACAGACTACCTTCCATAATGACAAGGCTACCATCCATTGGAATAACAAAAATCACAATGACAAACTACCTTCCATAATGATAGGGCTACCATCCATTTCCGTAACATTAATCAAGATAACATACTACCTTCCATAATGACAAGGCTGCCATCAATTGGAGTAACAAAAATATCAACAAGAGACTACCTTCCGTAATGAGAAGGCTACCATCCAATGGAGAAACAAAAATCTCGACAACACACTACCTTCCATAATGACTAGGCTACCATTTAATGGAGTAACAAAAATCTAGACAACAGACTACCTTCCATAATGACAAGGATACCATCCATTGGAGTAACAAAAATCTCGACAACAAACTACCTTCCATAATGACAAGGGTACCATCCATTGGAGTAACAAAAATCTCGACAACAGTCTACCTTCCATAATGACAAGTCTACAATCCATTGGATTAATAATAATCTCAACAACAAACTACCTTCCATAATGACAAGGCTACCATCCATTTGAGTAACAAAAATCGGGACAATAGACTACATTCCATAATGACAAGGCTACCATCCATTGGAGAAACTAAAATATCAACAAGAGACTACCTTCCATAATGACAAGGCTACCATCCATTGGAGTAACCAAAATCTCGACAACAGACTACCTTCCATAATGACAAGGCTACCATCTATTAGAGAAACTAAAATATCAACAAGAGACTACATTCCATAATGACAAGGCTACCATCCATTGGAGTAACAAAAATGTCAACAAGAGACTACCTTCCATAATGAAAAGGCTACCATCCATTGGAGTAACAAAAATATCGACAACAGACTACCTTCCATAATGAGAGGGCTTCCATCCATTGGAGTAAGAAAGATATCGACAACATACTATCTTCCATAATGACAAGGCTACAAACCATTGGAGTAACAAAAATCACGACAACAGACTATCTTCCATAATGACAAGGCTACCATCTATTGAAATAAAAAAAATCTCGTCAACAGACTTCCTTCGATAATGACAAGGCTACCATCCATTGGAGTAAGAAAAATCACGACAATAGACTACCTTCCATAATGACAAGGCTACCATCCATTGGAGTAACAAAAATCACGACAACATACTATCTTCCATTTTGACAACGCTACCATCCATTGGAGAAACTAAAATATCAACAAGAGACTACCTTCCATAATGACAAGGCTACCATCCATTGGAGTAACAAAAATCTCGTCAACAGACTACCTTCCATAATGACAAGGCTAACATCGATTAAAGTAACAAAGATATCGACAACATACTACCTTCCATAATGACAAGGCTACCATCCAATGGAGTAACAAAAATATCGAAAACAACTTACCTTCCATAATTACAAGGCTACCATCCATTAAAGTAACAAAAATATGGATAATAGACTACCTTCCATAATGACAAGGCTACAAGACATTGGAGTAATAAAAATCACAACGACAAACTACCTTCCATAATGACAACAGACTACCTTCCATAATGAAAGGGCTACCATCCATTGGAGTAACAAAAATGTCAACAAGAGACTACCTTCCATAATAACAAGGCTACCATCCATTGGAGTAACAAAAATCTTGACAACAGACTACCTTCCATAATGACAAGGCTACAAACCATTGGAGTAACAAAAATCACGACAACATACTATCTTCCATAATGACAAGGCTACCATCTATTGAAATAACAAAAACCTCGTCAACAGACTTCCTTCAATAATGACAAGGCTACCATCCATTGGAGTAAGAAAAATCACGACAAGAGACTACCTTCCATAATGACAAGACTACCATCCAGTGGAATAACAAAAATCTCGACAACAGACTACCTTCCATAATGACAAGTCTACCATCCATTGGAGTAACAAAAATATGAAAAACAGACTACCTTCCATAATGACAAGGCTACCATCCATTGGAATAACAAAAATCACAACGACAAACTACCTTCCATAATGACAGGGCTACCATCCATTTCCGTAACATAAATCAGGATAACATACTACCTTCCATAATGACAAGGCTGCCATCTATTGGAGTAACAAAAATATCAACAAGAGACTACCTTCCGTAATGAGAAGGCTACCATCCAATGGAGAAACAAAAATCTCGACAACAGACTACCTTCCATAATGACTAGGCTACCATTTAATGGAGTAACAAAAATCTAGACAACAGACTACCTTCCATAATGACAAGGATACCGTCCATTGGAGTAACAAAAATCTCGACAACAGACTACCTTCCATAATGACAAGGGTACCATCCAATGGAGTAACAAAAATCTCGACAACAGTCTACCTTCCATAATGACAAGTCTACAATCCATTGGATTAATAATAATCTCGACAACAAACTACCTTCCATAATGACAAGGCTACAATCCAATGGAGTAACAAAAATCTCGACAACAAACTACCTTCCATAATGACTAGTCTACCATCCACTAGAGTAACAAAAATCTGAACAATAGACTACCTTCCATAATGACAAGGCTACCATCCATTTGAATAACAAAAATCGGGACAATAGACTACCTTCCATAATGACAAGGCTACCATCCATTAGAGAAACTAAAATATCAACAAGAGACTACATTCCATAATGACAAGGCTACCATCCATTGGAGTAACAAAAATGTCAACAAGAGACTACCTTCCATAATGAAAAGGCTACCATCCATTGGAGTAACAAAAATATCGACAACAGACTACCTTCCATAATGAGAGGGCTTCCATCCATTGGAGTAAGAAAGATATCGACAACATACTATCTTCCATAATGACAAGGCTACAAACCATTGGAGTAACAAAAATCACGACAACAGACTATCTTCCATAATGACAAGGCTACCATCTATTGAAATAAAAAAAATCTCGTCAACAGACTTCCTTCGATAATGACAAGGCTACCATCCATTGGAGTAAGAAAAATCACGACAATAGACTACCTTCCATAATGACAAGGCTACCATCCATTGGAGTAACAAAAATCACGACAACATACTATCTTCCATATTGACAAGGCTACCATCCATTGGAGAAACTAAAATTTCAACAAGAGACTACCTTCCATAATGACAAGGCTACCATCCATTGGAGTAACAAAAATCTCGACAACAGACTACCTTCCATAATGACAAGGCTAACATCGATTAAAGTAACAAAGATATCGACAACATACTACCTTCCATAATGACAAGGCTACCATCCAATGGAGTAACAAAAATATCGAAAACAGCTTACCTTCCATAATGACAAGGCTACCATCCATTAAAGTAACAAAAATGTGGATAATAGACTACCTTCCATAATGACAAGGCTACAAGCCATTGGAGTAATAAAAATCACAACGACAAACTACCTTCCATAATGACAAGGCTACCATCCATTAGAGTAACAAAAATCGGGACAACAGACTACCTTCCATAATGAAAGGGCTACCATCCATTGGAGTAACAAAAATGTCAACAAGAGACTACCTTCCATAATAACAAGGCTACCATCCATTGGAGTAACAAAAATCTTGACAACAGACTACCTTCCATAATGACAAGGCTACAAACCATTGGAGTAACAAAAATCACGACAACATACTATCTTCCATAATGACAAGGCTACAATCTATTGAAATAACAAAAATCTCGTCAACAGACTTCCTTCAATAATGACAAGGCTACCATCCATTGGAGTAAGAAAAATTACGACAATAGACTACCTTCCATAATGACAAGACTACCATCCATTGGAGTAACAAAAATCTCGACAACAGACTACCTTCCATAATGACAAGTCTACCATCCATTGGAGTAACAAAAATATGAAAAACAGACTACCTTCCATAATGACAAGGCTACCATCCATTGGAATAACAAAAATCACAAGGACAAACTACCTTACATAATGACAGGGCTACCATCCATTTCCGTAACATAAATCAGGATAACATACTACCTTCCATAATGACAAGGCTGCCATCTATTGGAGTAACAAAAATATCAACAAGAGACTACCTTCCGTAATGAGAAGGCTACCATCCAATGGAGAAACAAAAATCTCGACAACAGACTACCTTCCATAATGACTAGGCTACCATTTAATGGAGTAACAAAAATCTAGACAACAGACTACCTTCCATAATGACAAGGATACCGTCCATTGGAGTAACAAAAATCTCGACAACAGACTACCTTCCATAATGACAAGGGTACCATCCAATGGAGTAACAAAAATCTCGACAACAGTCTACCTTCCATAATGACAAGTATACAATCCATTGGATTAATAATAATCTCGACAACAAACTACCTTCCATAATGAGAGGGCTTCCATCCATTGGAGTAAGAAAGATATCGACAACATACTACCTTCCATAATGACAAGGCTACAAACCATTGGAGTAACAAAAATTGGGAGAATAGACTACCTTCCATAATGACAAGGCTACCATCCATTGGAGAAACTAAAATATCAACAAGAGACTACCTTCCATAATGACAAGGCTACCATCCATTTGAGTAACAAAAATTTCGACAACAGATTACCTTCCATAATGACAAGGCTAACATCGATTGGAGTAACAAAGATATCGACAACATACTACCTTCCATAATGACAAGGCTACCATCAAATGGAGTAACAAAAATATTGAAAACAGACTACCTTCCATAATGACAAGGCTACCATCCATTAGAGTAACAATAATATGGATAACATACTACCTTCCATAATGACAAGGCTACCATCCATTGGAGTAATAGAAATCACAACGGCAGACTACCTTCCATAATGACAAGGCTACCATCCTTTAGAGTAACAAAAATCGGGACAACAAACTACCTTCCATAATGACAGGGCTACCATCCATTGGAGTAACAAAAATGTCAACAAGAGACTACCTTCCATAATGACAAGGCTACCATCCATTAGAGTAAAAAAATCGGGACAACAGACTACCTTCCATAATGACAAGGCTACCATCCATTGGAGTAACAAAAATGTCAACAAGAGACTACCTTTCATAATGACAAGGCTACCATCCATTGGAGTAACAAAAATATCGACAACAGACTACCTTCCATAATAAGAAGGCTACCATCCAATGGAGTAGTAAAGATATCGACAACATACTACCTTCCATAATGACAAGGCTACAAACCATTGGAGTAACAAAAATCACGACAACATACTATCTTCCATAATGACAAGGCTACCATCTATTGAAAAAAAAAAAATGTCGTCAACAGACTTCCTTCAATAATGACAAGGCTACCTTCCATTGGAGTAAGAAAAATCACGACAATAGACTACCTTCCATAATGACAAGGCTACCATCCATTGGTAAAACAAAAATCTTGACAACAGAATACCTTCCATAATGACAAGGCTACCATCCATTAGAGTAAGAAAAATCTATACAACAGACTACCTTCCATAATGACAAGGCAACCATCCATTGGAATAACAAAAATATCGACAATAGTATACCTTCCATAATGATAAGGCTACCATTCAACGGAGTAACAAAAATCTAGACAACACACTACCTTCCATCATGACAAGGGTACCATCCATTGGAGTAACAAAAATCTCGACAACAGACTACCTTCCATAATTATAAGGGTACCATCCATTGGAGTTACAAAAATCTCGACAATAGACTACCTTCCATAATGACAAGGCTACCATCCATTTGAGTAAAAAAAATTTCGACAATAGACTACCTTCCATAATGACAAGGCTAACATCGATTGGAGTAACAAAGATATCGACAACATACTACCTTCCATAATGACAAGGCTACCATCAAATGGAGTAACAAAAATATTTAAAACAGACTACCTTCCATAATGACAAGGCTACCATCCATTAGAGTAACAAAAATATGGATAACATACTACCTTCCATAATGACAAGGCTACCATCCATTGGAGTAATAGAAATCACAACGGCAGACTACCTTCCATAATGACATGGCTACCATCCATTAGAGTAACAAAAATCGGGACAACAGACTACCTTCCATAATGACAGGGCTACCATCCAATGGAGTAACAAAAATGTCAACAAGAGACTACCTTCCATAATGACAAGGCTACCATCCATTAGAGTAACAAAAATCGGGACAACAGACTACCTTCCATAATGATAGGGCTACCATCCATTGGAGTAACAAAAATGTCAACAAGAGACTACCTACCATAATGACAAGGCTACAAACCATTGGAGTAACAAAAATCACGACAACATACTATCTTCCATAATGACAAGGCTACCATCTATTGAAATAAAAAAAAATGTTGTCAACAGACTTCCTTCCATAATGACAAGGCTACCATCCATTGGAGTAAGAAAAATCACGACAATAGACTACCTCCCATAATGACAAGGCTACCATCCATTGGTAAAACAAAAATCTTGACAATAGAATACCTTCCATAATGACAAGGCTACCATCCATTAGAGTAAGAAAAATCTATACAACAGACTACCTTCCATAATGACAAGGCAACCATCCATTGGAATAACAAAAATCTCGACAACAGACTACCTTCCATAATGACAAGGCTACCATTCAACGGAGTAACTAAAATCTAGGCAACACACCACCTTCCATAATTATAAGGGTACCATCCATTGGAGTAACAAAAATCTCGACAACAGACTACATTCCATAATGACTAGGCTACCATTCAATGGAGTAACAAAAATCTACACAACAGACTAACTTCCATAATGACAAGGCTACCATCCATTGGAGTAACAAAAATCTCGACAATAGACTACCTACCATAATGACAAGGGTACCATCCATTGGTGTAACAAAAATCTCGACAACAGTCTACCTTCCATAATGACAAGTCTACAATCCATTGGATTAATAATAATCTCGACAAAAGACTACCATCCATAATGACAAGGCTAAAATCATATGGAGTAACAAAAATCTTGACAACAAACAACCTTCCATAATGACTAGTCTACCATCCACTGGAGTAACAAAAATCTGAACAACAGACTACCTTCCATAATGACAAGGCTACCATCCATTTGAGTAACAAAAATCGGGACAATAGACTACCTTCCATAGTGACAAGACTACCATCCATTGGAGAAACTAAAATATCAACAAGAGACTACATTCCATAATGACAAGGCTACCATCCATTTGAGTAACAAAAATTTCGACAACAGACTACCTTCCATAATGACAAGGCTAACATCAATTGGAGTAACAAAGATATCGACAACATACTACCTTCCATAATGACAAGGCTACAAACCATTGGAGTAACAAAAATCACGACAACAGACTATCTTCCATAATGACAAGGCTACCATCTATTGAAATAAAAAAAATCTCGTCAACAGACTTCCTTCCATAATGACAAAGCTACCATCTATTGGAGTAAGAAAAATCACGACAATAGACTACCTTCCATAATGACAAGGCTACAATCCAATGGAGTAACAAATATCTCGACAACAAACTACCTTCCATAATGACTAGTCTACCATCCACTAGAGTAACAAAAATCTGAACAATAGACTACCTTCCATAATGACAAGGCTACCATGCATTTGAGTAACAAAAATCGGGACAATAGACTACATTCCATAATGACAAGGCTACCATCCATTGTAGAAACTAAAATATCAACAAGAGACTACCTTCCATAAGGACAAGGCTACCATCCATTGGAGTAACCAAAATCTCGACAACAGACTACCTTCCATAATGACAAGGCTAACATCGATTGGAGTAACAAAGATATCGACAACATACTACCTTCCATAATGACAAGGCTACCATCCAATGGAATAACAAAAATATCGAAAACAACTTACCTTCCATAATGACAAGGCTACCATCCATTAAAGTAACAAAAATGTGGATAATAGACTATCTTCCATAATGACAAGGCTACAAGCCATTGGAGTAATAAAAATCACAACGACAGACTACCTTCAATAATGACAAGGCTACCATCCATTAAAGTAACAAAAATCGGGACAACAGACTACCTTCCATAATGACAGGGCTACCATCCATTGGAGTAACAAAAATCTCGACAACAAACTACCTTCCATAATGACTAGTCTACCATCCACTAGGGTAACAAAAATATGAACAATAGACTACCTTCCATAATGACAAGGCTACCATCCATTTGAGTAATAAAAATCGGGACAATAGACTACATTCCATAATGACAAGGCTACCATCCATTGGAGAAACTAAAATATCAACAAGAGACTACCTTCCATAATGACAAGGCTACCATCCATTGGAGTAACCAAAATCTCGACAACAGACTACCTTCCATAATGACAAGGCTAACATCGATTGGAGTAACAAAGATATCGACAACATACTACCTTCCATAATGACAAGGCTACCATCCAATGGAGTAACAAAATTATCAAAAACAGCTTACCTTCCATAATGACAAGACTACCATCCATTAAAGTAACAAAAATGTGGATAATAGACTACCTTACATAATGACAAGGCTACAAGCCATCGGAGTAATAAAAATCACAACGACAGACTACCTTCAATAATGACAAGGCAACCATCCATTAGAGTAACAAAAATCGGGACAACAGACTACCTTCGATAATGACAGGGCTACCATCCATTGGAGTAATAAAAATCACAACGACAGACTACCTTCCATAATGACAGGGCTACCATCCATTGGAGTAACAAATATGTCAACAAGAGACTACATTCCATAATGACAAGGCTACCAACCATTGGAATAACAAAAATCTCGACAATAGACTACCTTCCATAATGACAAGGCTACCATTCAATGGAGTAACAAAAATCTAGACAACACACTACCTTCGATAATGACAAGGGTACCATCCATTGGAGTAACAAAAATCTCGACAACAGACTACCTTCCATAATTACAAGGGTACCATCCATTGGAGTAACAAAAATGTCGACAATAGACTACCTTCCATAATGACAAGTCTACCATCCATTGGAGTAACAAAAATATGAAAAACAGACTACCTTCCATAATGACAAGACTACCATCCATTGGAGTAACAAAAATCACAACGACAAACTACCTTCCATAATGACAAGGCTACCATCCATTTCAGTAACATAAATTAGGACAACATACTACCTTCCATAATGACCAGGCTACCATCTATTAGAGTAATAAAAATATCAACAAGAGACTACCTTACGTAATGAGAAGGCTACCATCCAATGGAGAAACAAAAATCTCGACAACAGACTACCTTCCATAATGACAAGGCTACCATCCATTGGAGTAAGAAAAATCACGACAATAGACTACCTTCCATAATGACAAGGCTACCATCCATTGGAAAAATAAAAATCTTGACAACAAACTACCTTCCATAATGACAAGGCTACCATCCATTAGAGTAAGAAAAATCTATACAACAGACTACCTTTCATAAATTACAAGGCTACCAACCATTGGAATAACAAAAATCTCGAAAACAGACTACCTTCCATAATGACAAGGGTACCATCCATTGGAGTAACAAAAATCTTGACAACAGACTACCTTCCATAATTACAAGGGTACCATCCATTGGAGTAACAATAATCTCGACAACAGACTACCTTCCATAATGACAAGTCTACCATCCATTGGAGTAACAAAAATCTGAAAAACAGACCACCTTCCATAATGACAAGGCTACCATCCATTGGAATAACAAAAATCACAACGACAAACTACCTTCCATAATGACAGGGCTACCATCCATTTCCGTAACATAAATCAGGATAACATACTACCTTCCATAATGAAAAGGCTGCCATCTATTGGAGTAACAAAAATATCAACAAGAGACTACCTTCCGTAATGAGAAGGCTACCATCCAATGGAGTAACAAAAATCTAGACAACAGACTACCTTCCATAATGACAAGGATACCATCCATTGGAGTAACAAAAATCTCGACAACAGACTACCTTCCATAATGACAAGGCTACAATCCATTGGAGTAACAAAAATCTTGACAACAGACTACCTTCCATAATGACAAGGCTACAAACCAATGGAGTAACAAAAATCACGACAACATACTATCTTCCATAATGACAAGGCTACCATCTATTGAAATAACAAAAATCTCGTCAACAGACTTCCTTCAATAATGACAAGGCTACCATCCATTGGAGTAAGAAAAATCACGACAATAGACTACCTTCCATAATGACAAGACTACCATCCATTGGAGTAACAAAAATCTCGACAACAGACTACCTTCCATAATGACAAGTCTACCATCCATTGGAGTAACAAAAATATGAAAAACAGACTACCTTCCATAATGACAAGGCTACCATCCATTGGAATAACAAAAATCACAACGACAAACTACCTTCCATAATGACAGGGCTACCATCCATTTCCGTAACATAAATCAGGATAACATACTACCTTCCATAATGACAAGGCTGCCATCTATTGGAGTAACAAAAATATCAACAAGAGACTACCTTCCGTAATGAGAAGGCTACCATCCAATGGAGAAACAAAAATCTCGACAAAAGACTACCTTCCATAATGACTAGGCTACCATTTAATGGAGTAACAAAAATCTAAACAACAGACTACCTTCCATAATGACAAGGATACCATCCATTGGAGTAACAAAAATCTCGACAACAGACTACCTTCCATAATGACAAGGGTACCATCCAATGGAGTAACAAAAATCTCGACAACAGTCTACCTTCCATAATGACAAGTCTATAATCCATTTGATTAATAATAATCTTGACAACAAACTACCTTCCATAATGACAAGGCTATAATCCAATGGAGTAACAAAAATCTCGACAACAAACTACCTTCCATAATGACTAGTCTACCATCCACTAGAGTAACAAAAATCTGAACAATAGACAACCTTCCATAATGACAAGGCTACCATCCATTTGAATAACAAAAATCGGGACAATAGACTACCTTCCATAATGACAAGGCTACCATCCATTAGAGAAACTAAAATATCAACAAGAGACTACATTCCATAATGACAAGGCTACCATCCATTGGAGTAACAAAAATATGAAAAACAGACTACCTTCCATAATGACAAGACTACCATCCATTGGAGTAACAAAAATCACAACGACAAACTACCTTCCATAATGACAAGGCTACCATCCATTTCAGTAACATAAATTAGGACAACATACTACCTTCCATAATGACCAGGCTACCATCTATTAGAGTAATAAAAATATCAACAAGAGACTACCTTACGTAATGAGAAGGCTACCATCCAATGGAGAAACAAAAATCTCGACAACAGACTACCTTCCATAATGACAAGGCTACCATCCATTGGAGTAAGAAAAATCACGACAATAGACTACCTTCCATAATGACAAGGCTACCATCCATTGGAAAAATAAAAATCTTGACAACAAACTACCTTCCATAATGACAAGGCTACCATCCATTAGAGTAAGAAAAATCTATACAACAGACTACCTTTCATAAATTACAAGGCTACCAACCATTGGAATAACAAAAATCTCGAAAACAGACTACCTTCCATAATGACAAGGGTACCATCCATTGGAGTAACAAAAATCTTGACAACAGACTACCTTCCATAATTACAAGGGTACCATCCATTGGAGTAACAATAATCTCGACAACAGACTACCTTCCATAATGACAAGTCTACCATCCATTGGAGTAACAAAAATCTGAAAAACAGACCACCTTCCATAATGACAAGGCTACCATCCATTGGAATAACAAAAATCACAACGACAAACTACCTTCCATAATGACAGGGCTACCATCCATTTCCGTAACATAAATCAGGATAACATACTACCTTCCATAATGAAAAGGCTGCCATCTATTGGAGTAACAAAAATATCAACAAGAGACTACCTTCCGTAATGAGAAGGCTACCATCCAATGGAGTAACAAAAATCTAGACAACAGACTACCTTCCATAATGACAAGGATACCATCCATTGGAGTAACAAAAATCTCGACAACAGACTACCTTCCATAATGACAAGGCTACAATCCATTGGAGTAACAAAAATCTTGACAACAGACTACCTTCCATAATGACAAGGCTACAAACCAATGGAGTAACAAAAATCACGACAACATACTATCTTCCATAATGACAAGGCTACCATCTATTGAAATAACAAAAATCTCGTCAACAGACTTCCTTCAATAATGACAAGGCTACCATCCATTGGAGTAAGAAAAATCACGACAATAGACTACCTTCCATAATGACAAGACTACCATCCATTGGAGTAACAAAAATCTCGACAACAGACTACCTTCCATAATGACAAGTCTACCATCCATTGGAGTAACAAAAATATGAAAAACAGACTACCTTCCATAATGACAAGGCTACCATCCATTGGAATAACAAAAATCACAACGACAAACTACCTTCCATAATGACAGGGCTACCATCCATTTCCGTAACATAAATCAGGATAACATACTACCTTCCATAATGACAAGGCTGCCATCTATTGGAGTAACAAAAATATCAACAAGAGACTACCTTCCGTAATGAGAAGGCTACCATCCAATGGAGAAACAAAAATCTCGACAAAAGACTACCTTCCATAATGACTAGGCTACCATTTAATGGAGTAACAAAAATCTAAACAACAGACTACCTTCCATAATGACAAGGATACCATCCATTGGAGTAACAAAAATCTCGACAACAGACTACCTTCCATAATGACAAGGGTACCATCCAATGGAGTAACAAAAATCTCGACAACAGTCTACCTTCCATAATGACAAGTCTATAATCCATTTGATTAATAATAATCTTGACAACAAACTACCTTCCATAATGACAAGGCTATAATCCAATGGAGTAACAAAAATCTCGACAACAAACTACCTTCCATAATGACTAGTCTACCATCCACTAGAGTAACAAAAATCTGAACAATAGACAACCTTCCATAATGACAAGGCTACCATCCATTTGAATAACAAAAATCGGGACAATAGACTACCTTCCATAATGACAAGGCTACCATCCATTAGAGAAACTAAAATATCAACAAGAGACTACATTCCATAATGACAAGGCTACCATCCATTGGAGTAACAAAAATGTCAACAAGAGACTACCTTCCATAATGAAAAGGCTACCATCCATTGGAGTAACAAAAATATCGACAACAGACTACCTTCCATAATGAGAGGGCTTCCATCCATTGGAGTAAGAAAGATATCGACAACATACTACCTTCCATAATGACAAGGCTACAAACCATTGGAGTAACAAAAATCACGACAACAGACTATCTTCCATAATGACAAGGCTACCATCTATTGAAATAAAAAAAATCTCTCCAACAGACTTCCTTCGATAATGACAAGGCTACCATCCATTGGAGTAAGAAAAATCACGACAATAGACTACCTTCCATAATGACAAGTCTACCATCCATTGGAGTAACAAAAATCACGACAACATACTATCTTCCATATTGACAAGGCTACCATCCATTGGAGAAACTAAAATATCAACAAGAGACTACCTTCCATAATGACAAGGCTACCATCCATTGGAGTAACAAAAATCTCGACAACAGACTACCTTCCATAATGACAAGGCTAACATCGATTAAAGTAACAAAGATATCGACAACATACTACCTTCCATAATGACAAGGCTACCATCCAATGGAGTAACAAAAATATCGAAAACAGCTTACCTTCCATAATGACAAGGCTACCATCCATTAAAGTAACAAAAATGTGGATAATAGACTACCTTCCATAATGACAAGGCTACAAGCCATTGGAATAATAAAAATCACAACGACAAACTACCTTCCATAATGACAAGGCTACCATCCATTAGAGTAACAAAAATCGGGACAACAGACTACCTTCCATAATGAAAGGGCTACCATCCATTGGAGTAACAAAAATGTCAACAAGAGACTACCTTCCATAATGACAAGGCTACCATCCATTGGAGTAACAAAAATCTTGACAACAGACTACCTTCCATAATGACAAGGCTACAAACCATTGGAGTAACAAAAATCACGACAACATACTATCTTCCATAATGACAAGGCTACCATCTATTGAAATAACAAAAATCTCGTCAACAGACTTCCTTCAATAATGACAAGGCTACCATCCATTGGAGTAAGAAAAATCACGACAATAGACTACCTTCCATAATGACAAGACTACCATCCATTGTAAAAACAAAAATCTTGACAACAAACTACCTTCCATAATGACAAGGCTACCATCCATTGGAGTAAGAAAAATCTATACAACAAACTACCTTTCATAAATTACAAGGCTACCAACCATTGGAATAACAAAAATCTCGACAACTGACTACCTTCCATAATGACAAGGCTACCATTCAATGGAGTAACAAAAATCTAGTGAACACACTACCTTCCATAATGACAAGGGTACCATCCATTGGAGTAACAAAAATCTCGACAACAGACTACCTTCCATAATTACAAGGGTACCATCCATTGGAGTAACAAAAATATCGACAACAGACTACCTTCCATCATGACAAGTCTACCATCCATTGGAGTAACAAAAATCTGAAAAACAGACTACCTTCCATAATGACAAGGCTACCATCCATTGGAGTAACAAAAATCTCGACAACAGACTACCTTCCATAATGACAAGGCTAACAAAGATATCGACAACATACTACCTTCCATAATGACAAGGATACCATCCAATGGAGTAACAAAAATATCGAAAATAGCTTACCTTCCATAATGACAAGGCTACCATCCATTAAAGTAACAAAAATGTGGATAATAGACTACCTTCCATAATGACAAGGCTACAAGCCATTGGAGTAATAAAAATCACAACGACAAACTACCTTCCATAATGACAAGGCTACCATCCATTAGAGTAACAAAAATCGGGACAACAGACTACCTTCCATAATGAAAGGGCTACCATCCATTGGAGTAACAAAAATGTCAACAAGAGACTACCTTCCATAATGACAAGGCTACCATCCATTGGAGTAACAAAAATCTTGACAACAGACTACCTTCCATAATGACAAGGCTACAAACCATTGGAGTAACAAAAATCACGACAACATACTATCTTCCATAATGACAAGGCTACCATCTATTGAAATAACAAAAATCTCGTCAACAGACTTCCTTCAATAATGACAAGGCTACCATCCATTGGAGTAAGAAAAATCACGACAATAGACTACCTTCCATAATGACAAGACTACCATCCATTGGAAAAAGAAAAATCTTGACAACAAACTACCTTCCATAATGACAAGGCTACCATCCATTGGAGTAAGAAAAATCTATACAACAAACTACCTTTCATAAATTACAAGGCTACCAACCATTGGAATAACAAAAATCTCGACAACAGACTACCTTCCATAATGACAAGGCTACCATTCAATGGAGTAACAAAAATCTAGTCAACACACTACCTTCCATAATGACAAGGGTACCATCCATTGGAGTAACAAAAATCTCGACAACAGACTACCTTCCATAATTACAAGGGTACCATCCATTGGAGTAACAAAAATATCGACAACAGACTACCTTCCATAATGACAAGTCTACCATCCATTGGAGTAACAAAAATCTGAAAAACAGACTACCTTCCATAATGACAAGGCCACCATCCATTGGAGTAACAAAAATCTCGACAACAGACTACCTTCCATAATGACAAGGCTAACATCGATTAAAGTAACAAAGATATCGACAACATACTACCTTCCATAATGACAAGGCTACCATCCAATGGAGTAACAAAAATATCGAAAACAGCTTACCTTCCATAATGACAAGGCTACCATCCATTAAAGTAACAAAAATGTGGATAATAGACTACCTTCCATAATGACAAGGCTACAAGCCATTGGAGTAATAAAAATCACAATGACAAACTACCTTCCATAATGACAAGGCTACCATCCATTAGAGTGACAAAAATCGGGACAACAGACTACCTTCCATAATGAAAGGGCTACCATCCATTGGAGTAACAAAAATGTCAACAAGAGACTACCTTCCATAATGACAAGGCTACCATCCATTGGAGTAACAAAAATCTTGACAACAGACTACCTTCCATAATGACAAGGCTTTAAACCATTGGAGTAACAAAAATCACGACAACATACTATCTTCCATAATGACAAGGCTACCATCTATTGAAATAACAAAAATCTCGTCAACAGACTTCCTTCAATAATGACAAGGCTACCATCCATTGGAGTAAGAAAAATCACGACAATAGACTACCTTCCATAATGACAAGACTACCATCCATTGGAAAAACAAAAATCTTGACAACAAACTACCTTCCATAATGACAAGGCTACCATCCATTGGAGTAAGAAAAATATATACAACAAACTACCTTTCATAAATTACAAGGCTACCAACCATTGGAATAACAAAAATCTCAACAACAAACTACCTTCCATAATGACAAGGCTACCATTCAATGGAGTAACAAAAATCTAGTCAACACACTACCTTCCATAATGACAAGGGTACCATCCATTGGAGTAACAAAAATCTCGACAACAGACTACCTTCCATAATTACAAGGGTACCATCCATTGGAGTAACAAAAATATCGACAACAGACTACCTTCCATAATGACAAGTCTACCATCCATTGGAGTAACAAAAATCTGAAAAACAGACTAACTTCCATAATGACAAGGCTACCATCCATTGGAGTAACAAAAATCTCGACAACAGACTACCTTCCATAATGATAAGGCTAACATCGATTAAAGTAACAAAGATATCGACAACATACTACCTTCCATAATGACAAGGCTACCATCCAATGGAGTAACAAAAATATCGAAAACAGCTTACCTTCCATAATGCCAAGGCTACCATCCATTAAAGTAACAAAAATGTGGATAATAGACTACCTTCCATAATGACAAGGCTACAAGCCATTGGAGTAATAAAAATCACAACGACAAACTACCTTCCATAATGACAAGGCTACCATCCATTAGAGTAACAAAAATCGGGACAACAGACTACCTTCCATAATGAAAGGGCTACCATCCATTGGAGTAACAAAAATGTCAACAAGAGACTACCTTCCATAATGACAAGGCTACCATCCATTGGAGTAACAAAAATCTTGACAACAGACTACCTTCCATAATGACAAGGCTACAAACCATTGGAGTAACAAAAATCACGACAACATACTATCTTCCATAATGACAAGGCTACCATCTATTGAAATAACAAAAATCTCGTCAACAGACTTCCTTCAATAATGACAAGGCTACCATCCATTGGAGTAAGAAAAATCACGACAAAAGACTTCCTTCCATAATGACAAGACTACCATCCATTGGAAAAACAAAAATCTTGACAACAAACTACCTTCCATAATGACAAGGCTACCATCCATTGGAGTAAGAAAAATCTATACAACAAACTACCTTTCATAAATTACAAGGCTACCAACCATTGGAATAACAAAAATCTCAACAACAAACTACCTTCCATAATGACAAGGCTACCATTCAATGGAGTAACAAAAATCTAGTCAACACACTACCTTCCATAATGACAAGGGTACCATCCATTGGAGTAACAAAAATCTCGACAACAGACTACCTTCCATAATTACAAGGGTACCATCCATTGGAGTAACAAAAATATCGACAACAGACTACCTTCCATAATGATAAGTCTACCATCCATTGGAGTAACAAAAATATGAAAAACAGACTACTTTCCATAATGACAAGGCTACCATCCATTGGAGTAACAAAAATCACAACGACAAACTACCTTCCATAATGACAAGGCTACCATCCATTTCAGTAACATAAATCAGGACAACAGACTACCTTCCATAATGACAAGGCTACCATCTATTGGAGTAACAAAAATATCAACAAGAGACTACATTCTGTAATGAGAAGGCTACCATCCAATGGAGAAACAAAAATCTCGACAACAGACTACCTTCCATAATAACTAGGCTACCATTCAATGGAGTAACAAAAATCTAGACAACAGACTACCTTCCATAACGACAAGGATACCATCCATTGGAGTAACAAAACTCTCGACAACAGAATACCTTCCATAATGACAAGGGTACCATCCATTGGAGTAAGAAAAATCTCGACAATAGTCTACCTTCCATAATGACATGTCTACAATCCATTGGATTAATAATAATCTCGACAACATACTACCTTCCATAATGACAAGGCTACAATTAAATGGAGTAATAAAAATCTCGACAACAAACTACCTTCTTTAATGAATAGTCTACCATCCACTAGAGTAAAAAAAACCTGAACAATAGAATACCTTCCATAATGACAAGGCTACCATCCATTTGAGTAACAAAAATTGGGACAATAGACTACCTTCTATAATGACAAGGTTACCATCCATTGGAGAAACTAAAATATCAACAAGAGACTACCTTCCATAATGACAAGGCTACCATCTATTGGAGTAACAAAAATCTCGACAACAGACTACCTTCCATAATGACAAGGCTAACATCGATTAGAGTAACAAAGATATCGACAACATACTACCTTCCATAATGACAAGGCTACCATCCAATGGAGTAACAAAAATATCGAAAACAGACTACCTTCCATAATGACAAGGCTACCATCCATTAGAGTAACAAAAATGTGGATAATAGACTATCTTCCATAATGACAAGGCTACAAGCCACTGGAGTAATAAAAATCACAACGACAGACTACCTTCCATAATGACAAGGCTACCATCCATTAGAGTAACAAAAATCGGGACAACAGACTACCTTCCATAACGACAGGGCTACCATCCATTGGAGTAAAATAAATGTCAATAAGAGACTACCTTCCATAATGACAATGGTACCATCCATTGGAGTAACAAAAATCTCGACAACAGACTGCCTTACATAATGACAAGTCTACCATCCATTGGAGTAACAAAAATCTGAAAAACAGACTACCTTCCATAATGAAAAGGCTACCATCCATTGGAGTAACAGAAATCACAACGACAAACTACCTTCCATAATGACAAGGCTACCATAAATTTCAGTAATATAAATCAGGATAACAGACTACCTTCCATAATGACAAGGCTACCATCTATTGGAGTCACAAAAATATCAACAAAAGACTACCTTCCGTAATGAGAAGGCTACCATCCAATGGAGAAACTAAAATCTCGACAACAGACTACCTTCCATAATGACAAGGATACCATCCATTGGAGTAACAAAAATCTCGACAACAGACTACCTTCCATAATGACAAGGGTACCATCCATTGGAGTAACAAAAATCTCAACAACAGTCTATATTCCATAATGACAAGTCTACAATCCATTGGATTAATAATAATCCCGACATCAAACTACCTTCCATAATGACAAGGCTACAATCCAATGGAGTAACAAAAATCTCGACAACAAACTACCTTCCATAATGACTAGTCTACCATCAACTAGAGTAATAAAAATATGAACAATGGACTACCTTCCATAATGACAAGGCTACCATCCATTAGAGAAAATAAAATATCAACAAGAGACTACCTTCCATAATGACAAGGCTACCATCCATTGGAGTAACAAAAATCTCGACAACAGACTACCTTCCATAATGACAAGGCTAACATCGATTGGAGTAACATAGATATCGACAACATACTACCTTCCATAATGACAAGGCTACCATCCAATGGAGTAACAAAAATATCGAAAACAGACTACCTTCCATAATGACAAGGCTAACATCCATTAGAGTAACAAAAATGTGGATAATAGACTACCTTCCATAATGAAAAGGCTACAAGCCATTGGAGTAATAAAAATCACAACGACGGACTACCTTCCATAATGACAAGGCTACCATCCATTAGAGTAACAAAAATCAGGACAACAGACTACCTTCCATAATGACAGGGCTACCATCCATTGGAGTAACAAAAATGTCAACAAGAGACTACCTTCCATAATGACAAGGCTACCATCCATTGGAGTAACAAAAATCTCGACAACAGACTACCTTCCATAATGACAAGGCTACAAACCATTGGAGTAACAAAAATCAGGACAATAGACTACCTTCCATAATGACAAGGCTACCATCCATTGGAGAAACTAAAATATCAACAAGAGACTACCTTCCATAATGACAAGGCTACCATCCATTGGAGTAACAAAAATCTCGACAACAGACTACCTTCCATAATGACAAGGCAAACATCGATTGGAGTAACAAAGATATCGACAACATACAACCTTCCATAATGACAAGGCTACCATCTAATGGAGTAACAAAAATATCGAAAACAGACTACCTTCCATAATGACAAGGCTACCATCCATTAGAGTAACAAAAATGTGGATAATAGACTACCTTCCATAATGACAAGGCTACAAGCCATTGGAGTAATAAAAATCACAACGACAGACTACCTTCCATAATGACAAGGCCACCATCCATTAGAGTAACAAAAATCGGGACAACAGACTACCTTCCATAATGACAGGGCTACCATCCATTGGAGTAACAAAAATGTCAACAAAAGACTACCTTCCATAATGACAAGGCTACCATCCATTGGAGTAACAAAAATCTCGACAACAGACTACATTCCGTAATGACAAGGCTACAAACCATTGAAGTAACAAAAATCACGACAACATACTATCTTCCATAATGACAAGGCTACCAACTATTGAAATAACAAAAATCTCGTCAACAGACTTCCTTCCATAATGACAAGACTACCATCCATTGGAGTAAGAAAAATCACGACAATAGACTACCTTCCATAATGACAAGGCTACCATCCATTGGAAAAACAAAAATCTTGACAACAGACTACCTTCCATAATGACAAGGGTACCATCCATTGGAGTAAGAAAAATCTATACAACAGATTACCTTCCATAATGACAAGGCTACCATCCATTGGAATAACAAAAATCTCGACAACAAACTACCTTCCATAATGACAAGGCTACCATTCAATTGAGTAACAAAAATCTAGACAACACACTACCTTCCATAATGACAAGGGTACCATCCATTGGAGTAACAAAAATCTCGACAACAGACTACCTTCCATAATTACAACGGTACTATCCATTGGAGTAACAAAAATAAAGACAACAAACTACCTTCCATAATGACAAGGGTACCATCCATTGGAGTAACAAAAATCTCAACAACAGTCTATATTCCATAATGACAAGTCTACAATCCATTGGATTAATAATAATCCCGACATCAAACTACCTTCCATAATGACAAGGCTACAATCCAATGGAGTAACAAAAATCTCGACAACAAACTACCTTCCATAATGACTAGTCTACCATCAACTAGAGTAATAAAAATATGAACAATGGACTACCTTCCATAATGACAAGGCTACCATCCATTAGAGAAAATAAAATATCAACAAGAGACTACCTTCCATAATGACAAGGCTACCATCCATTGGAGTAACAAAAATCTCGACAACAGACTACCTTCCATAATGACAAGGCTAACATCGATTGGAGTAACATAGATATCGACAACATACTACCTTCCATAATGACAAGGCTACCATCCAATGGAGTAACAAAAATATCGAAAACAGACTACCTTCCATAATGACAAGGCTAACATCCATTAGAGTAACAAAAATGTGGATAATAGACTACCTTCCATAATGAAAAGGCTACAAGCCATTGGAGTAATAAAAATCACAACGACGGACTACCTTCCATAATGACAAGGCTACCATCCATTAGAGTAACAAAAATCAGGACAACAGACTACCTTCCATAATGACAGGGCTACCATCCATTGGAGTAACAAAAATGTCAACAAGAGACTACCTTCCATAATGACAAGGCTACCATCCATTGGAGTAACAAAAATCTCGACAACAGACTACCTTCCATAATGACAAGGCTACAAACCATTGGAGTAACAAAAATCAGGACAATAGACTACCTTCCATAATGACAAGGCTACCATCCATTGGAGAAACTAAAATATCAACAAGAGACTACCTTCCATAATGACAAGGCTACCATCCATTGGAGTAACAAAAATCTCGACAACAGACTACCTTCCATAATGACAAGGCAAACATCGATTGGAGTAACAAAGATATCGACAACATACAACCTTCCATAATGACAAGGCTACCATCTAATGGAGTAACAAAAATATCGAAAACAGACTACCTTCCATAATGACAAGGCTACCATCCATTAGAGTAACAAAAATGTGGATAATAGACTACCTTCCATAATGACAAGGCTACAAGCCATTGGAGTAATAAAAATCACAACGACAGACTACCTTCCATAATGACAAGGCCACCATCCATTAGAGTAACAAAAATCGGGACAACAGACTACCTTCCATAATGACAGGGCTACCATCCATTGGAGTAACAAAAATGTCAACAAGAGACTACCTTCCATAATGACAAGGCTACCATCCATTGGAGTAACAAATATCTCGACAACAGACTACATTCCGTAATGACAAGGCTAGAAACCATTGAAGTAACAAAAATCACGACAACATACTATCTTCCATAATGACAAGGCTACCATCTATTGAAATAACAAAAATCTCGTCAACAGACTTCCTTCCATAATGACAAGACTACCATCCATTGGAGTAAGAAAAATCACGACAATAGACTACCTTCCATAATGACAAGGCTACCATCCATTGGAAAAACAAAAATCTTGACAACAGACTACCTTCCATAATGACAAGGGTACCATCCATTGGAGTAAGAAAAATCTATACAATAGACTACCTTCCATAATGACAAGGCTACCATTCATTGGAGTAACAAAAATCTAGACAACACACTACCTTCCATAATGACAAGGGTACCATCCATTGGAGTAACAAAAATCTCGACAACAGACTACCTTCCATAATTACAATGGTACTATCCATTGCAGTAACAAAAATAAAGACAACAAAGTACCTTCCATAATGAGAAGTCTACCATCCATTGGAGTAACAAAAATCTGAAAAACAGACTACCTTCCATAATGACAAGGCTACCATCCATTGGAGTAACAGAAATCACAACGACAAACTACCTTCCATAATGACAAGGCTACCATCCATTTCAGTAACATAAATCAGAATAACAGACTACCTTCCATAATGACAAGGCTACCATCTATTGGAGTAACAAAAATATCAACAAAAGACTACCTTCCGTAATGAGAAGGCTACCATCCCATGGAGAAACAAAAATCTAGACAACAGACTACCTTTCATAATGACTAGGATACCATCTATTGGAGTAACAAAAATCTCGCCAATAGACTACCTTCCATATTGACAAGGGTACCATCCATTGGATTAACCAAATTCTCGACAACAGTCTACCTTCAATAATGACAAGGCTACAATCTAATGGAGTAACAAAAATCTCGACAATAAACTACCTTCCATAATGACTAGTCTACCATCCACTAGAGTAACAAAAATCTGAACAATAGACTACCTTCCATAATGACAAGGCTACCATCCATTTGAGTAACAAAAATCGGGACAATAGACTACCTTCCTTAATGACAAGGCTACCATCCATTGGAGAAACTAAAATATCAACAAGAGACTACCTTCCTTAATAACAAGGCTACCTTCCATTGGAGTAACAAAAATCTCGACAACAGACTACCTTCCATAATGACAAGGCTAACATCGATTGGAGTAACAAAGATATCAACAACATACTACCTTCCATAATGACAAGGCTAGCATCCAATGGAGTAACAAAAATATCGAAAACAGACTACCTTCCATAATGACAAGGCTACCACCATTAGAGTAACAAAAATGTGGATAATAAACTACCTTCCATAATGACAAGCCTACATGCCATTGGAGTAATAAAAATCACAACGACAGACTACCTTCCATAATGACAAGGCTATCATCAATTACAGTAACAAAAATAGGGACAACAGACTACCTTCCATAATGACAGGGCTACCATCCATTAGAGTAACAAAAATGTTTACAAAAGACTACCTTCCATAATGACAAGGCTACCATCCATTGGAGTAACAAAAATCTCGACAACTAACTACCTTCCATAATGACAAGGCTACAAACCATTGGAGTAACAAAAATCACGACAACATACTATCTTCCATAATGACAAGGCTACCATCTATTGAAATAACAAAAATCTCATCAACAGACTTCCTTCCATAATGACAAGGCTACCATCCATTGGAAAAAGAAAAATCACGACAATAGACTACCTTCCATAATGACAAGGCTACCATCTATTGGAAAAACAAAAATCTTGACAACAGACTACCTTCCATAATGACAAGGGTACCATCCATTGGAGTAAGAAAAATCTATACAATAGACTACCTTCCATAATGACAAGGCTACCATCCATTGGAATAACAAAAATCTCGACAACAGATAACCTTCCATAATGACAAGGCTACCATTCAATGGAGTAACAAAAATCTAGACAACACACTACCTTCCATAATGACAAGGGTACCATCCATTGGAGTAACAAAAATCTCGACAACAGACTACCTTCCATAATTACAAGGGTATCATCCATTGGAGTAACAAAAATCTCGACAACAGACTACCTTCCATAATGACAAGGCTAACATCGATTGGAGTAACAAAGATATCGACAACATACTACCTTCCATAATGACAAGGCTACCATCCAATGGAGTAACAAAAATATCGAAAACAGACTACCTTCCATAATGACAAGGCTAACATCCACTAGAGTAACGAAAATGTGGATAATAGACTACCTTCCATAATGAAAAGGCTACCATCCATTAGAGTAACAAAAATCAGGACAACAGACTACCTTCCATAATGACAGGGCTACCATCCATTGGAGTAACAAAAATGTTAACAAGAGACTACCTTCCATAATGACAAGGCTACCATCCATTGGAGTAACAAAAATCTCGACAACAGACTACCTTCCATAATGACAAGGCTACAAACCATTGGAGTAACAAAAATCAGGACAATAAACTACCTTCCATAATGACAAGGCTACCATCCATTGGAGAAACTAAAATATCAACAAGAGACTACCTTCCATAATGACAAGGCTACCATTCATTGGAGTAACAAAAATCTCGACAACAGACTACCTTCCATAATGACAAGGCAAACATCGATTGGAGTAACAAAGATATCGACAACATACAACCTTCCATAATGACAAGGCTACCATCTAATGGAGTAACAAAAATATCGAAAACAGACTACCTTCCATAATGACAAGGCTGCCATCCATTGGAGTAACAAAAATCTGAAAAACAGACTACTTTCCATAATGACAAGGCTACCATCCATTGGAGTAACAAAAATCTCGACAACAGACTACCTTCCATAATGACAAGGCTAACATCGATTGGAGTAACAAAGATATCGACAACATACTACCTTCCATAATGACAAGGCTACCATCCAATGGAGTAACAAAAATATCGAAAACAGACTACCTTCCATAATGACAAGGCTAACATCCATTAGAGTAACAAAAATGTGGATAATAGACTACCTTCCATAATGAAAAGGCTACAAGCCATTGGAGTAATAAAAATCACAACGACGGACTACCTTCCATAATGACAAGGCTACCATCCATTAGAGTAACAAAAATCAGGACAACAGACTACCTTCCATAATGACAGGGCTACCATCCATTGGAGTAACAAAAATGTCAACAAGAGACTACCTTCCATAATGACAAGGCTACCATCCATTGGAGTAACAAAAATCTCGACAACAGACGACCTTCCATAATTACAAGGCAAACATCGATTGGAGTAACAAAGATATCGACAACATACAACCTTCCATAATGACAAGGCTACCATCTAATGGAGTAACAAAAATATCGAAAACAGACTACCTTCCATAATGACAAGGCTACCATCCATTAGAGTAACAAAAATGTGGATAATAGACTACCTTCCATAATGACAAGGCTACAAGCCATTGGAGTAATAAAAATCACAACGACAGACTACCTTCCATAATGACAAAGCTACCATCCATTAGAGTAACAAAAATCGGGACAACAGACTACCTTCCATAATGACAGGGCTACCATCCATTGGAGTAACAAAATTGTCAACAAGAGACTACCTTCCATAATGACAAGGCTACCATCCATTGGAGTAACAAAAATCTCGACAACAGACTACATTCTGTAATGACAAGGCTACAAACCATTGAAGTAACAAAAATCACGACAACATACTATCTTCCATAATGACAAGGCTACCATCTATTGAAATAACAAAAATCTCGTCAACAGACTTCCTTCCATAATGACAAGACTACCATCCATTGGAGTAAGAAAAATCACGACAATAGACTACCTTCCATAATGACAAGGCTACCATCCATTGGAAAAACAAAAATCTTGACAACAGACTACCTTCCATAATGACAAGGTTACCATCCATTGGAGTAAGAAAAATCTATACAACAGATTACCTTCCATAATGACAAGGCTACCATCCATTGGAATAACAAAAATCTCGACAACAAACTACCTTCCATAATGACAAGGCTACCATTCAATTGAGTAACAAAAATCTAGACAACACACTACCTTCCATAATGACAAGGGTACCATCCATTGGAGTAACAAAAATCTCGACAACAGACTACCTTCCATAATTACAACGGTACTATCCATTGGAGTAACAAAAATAAAGACAACAAACTACCTTCCATAATTACAAGTCTACCATCCATTGGAGTAACAAAAATCTGAAAAACAGACTACCTTCCATAATGACAAGGCTACCATCCATTGGAGTAACAGAAATCACAACGACAAACTACCTTCCATAATGACAAGGCTACCATCCATTTCAGTAACATAAATCAGAACAACAGACTACCTTCCATAATGACAAGGCTACCATCCATTAGAGTAACAAAAATCGGGACAACAGACTACCTTCCATAATAACAGGGCTACCATCCATTGGAGTAACAAAAATGTCAACAAGAGAATACCTTCCATAATGACAAGGCTACCATCCATTGCAGTAACAAAAATCTCGACAACAGACTACATTCCGTAATGACAAGGCTCCAAACCATTGAAGTAACAAAAATCACGACAACATACTATATTCCATAATGACAAGGCTACCATCTATTGAAATAACAAAAATCTCGTCAACAGACTTCCTTCCATATTGACAAGACTACCATCCATTGGAGTAAGAAAAATCACGACAATAGACTACCTTCCATAATGACAAGGCTACCATCCATTGGAAAAACAAAAATCTTGACAACAGACTACCTTCCATAATGACAAGGGTACCATCCATTGGAGTAAGAAAAATCTATACAATAGACTACCTTCCATAATGACAAGGCTACCATCCATTGGAATACCAAAAATCTCGACAACAGTCTACCTTCCATAATGACAAGGCTACCATTCAATGGAGTAACAAAAATCTAGACAACACACTACCTTCCATAATGACAAGGGTACCATCCATTGGAGTAACAAAAATCTCGACAACAGACTACCTTCCATAATTACAACGGTACTATCCATTGGAGTAACAAAAATAAAGACAACAAACTACCTTCCATAATTACAAGTCTACCATCCATTGGAGTAACAAAAATCTGAAAAACAGACTACCTTCCATAATGACAAGGCTACCATCCATTGGAGTAACAGAAATCACAACGACAAACTACCTTCCATAATGACAAGGCTACCATCCATTTCAGTAACATAATCAGAATAACAGACTACCTTCCATAATGACAAGGCTACCATCTATTGGAGTAACAAAAATATCAACAAAAGACTACCTTCCGTAATGAGAAGGCTACCATCCCATGGAGAAACAAAAATCTCGACAACAGACTACCTTCCATATTGACAAGGGTACCATCCATTGGATTAACCAAATTCTCGACAACAGTCTACCATCAATAATGACAAGGCTACAATCTAATGGAGTAACAAAAATCTCGACAATAAACTACCTTCCATAATGACTAGTCTACCATCCACTAGAGTAACAAAAATCTGAACAATAGACTACCTTCCATAATGACAAGGCTACCATCCATTTGATTAACAAAAATCGGGACAATAGACTACCTTCCTTAATGACAAGGCTACCATCCATTGGAGAAACTAAAATATCAACAAGAGACTACCTTCCTTAATAACAAGGCTACCTTCCATTGGAGTAACAAAAATCTCGACAACAGACTACCTTCCATAATGACAAGGCTAACATCGATTGGAGTAACAAAGATATCAACAACATACTACCTTCCATAATGACAAGGCTAGCATCCAATGGAGTAACAAAAATATCGAAAACAGACTACCTTCCATAATGACAAGGCTACCATCCATTAGAGTAACAAAAATGTGGATAATAAACTACCTTCCATAATGACAAGCCTACATGCCATTGGAGTAATAAAAATCACAACGACAGACTACCTTCCATAATGACAAGGCTACCATCAATTACAGTAACAAAAATAGGGACAACAGACTACCTTCCATAATGACAGGGCTACCATCCATTAGAGTAACAAAAATGTTAACAAAAGACTACCTTCCATAATGACAAGGCTACCATCCATTGGAGTAACAAAAATCTCGACAACTAACTACCTTCCATAATGACAAGGCTACAAACCATTGGAGTAACAAAAATCACGACAACATACTATCTTCCATAATGACAAGGCTACCATCTATTGAAATAACAAAAATCTCATCAACAGACTTCCTTCCATAATGACAAGGCTACCATCCATTGGAATAAGAAAAATCACGACAATAGACTACCTTCCATAATGACAAGGCTACCATCTATTGGAAAAACAAAAATCTTGACAACAGACTACCTTCCATAATGACAAGGCTACCATCCATTGGAGTAAGAAAAATCTATACAACAAACTACCTTCCATAATGACAAGGCTACCATCCATTGGAATAACAAAAATCTCGACAACAAATAACCTTCCATAATGACAAGGCTACCATTCAATGGAGTAACAAAAATCTAGACAACACACTACCTTCCATAATGACAAGGGTACCATCCATTGGAGTAACAAAAATCTCGACAACAGACTACCTTCCATAATTACAAGGGTACCATCCATTGGAGTAACAAAAATCTCGACAACAGACAACCTTCCATAATGACAAGGCTAACATCGATTGGAGTAACAAAGATATCGACAACATACTACCTTCCATAATGACAAGGCTACCATCCAATGGAGTAACAAAAATATCGAAAACAGACTACCTTCCATAATGACAAGGCTAACATCCATTAGAGTAACAAAAATGTGGATAATAGACTACCTTCCATAATGAAAAGGCTACAAGCCATTGGAGTAATAAAAATCACAACGACGGACTACCTTCCATAATGACAAGGCTACCATCCATTAGAGTAACAAAAATTTGGACAACAGACTACCTTCCATAATGACAGGGCTACCATCCATTGGAGTAACAAAAATGTCAACAAGAGACTACCTTCCATAATGACAAGGCTACCATCCATTGGAGTAACAAAAATCTCGACAACAGACTACCTTCCATAATGACAAGGCTACAAACCATTGGAGTAACAAAAATCAGGACAATAGACTACCTTCCATAATGACAAGGCTACCATCCATTGGAGAAACTAAAATATCAACAAGAGACTACCTTCCATAATGACAAGGCTACCATCCATTAGAGTAACAAAAATCTCGACAACAGACTACCTTCCATAATGACAAGGCAAACATCGATTGGAGTAACAAAGATATCGACAACATACAACCTTCCATAATGACAAGGCTACCATCTAATGGAGTAACAAAAATATCGAAAACAGACTACCTTCCATAATGACAAGGCTACCATCCATTAGAGTAACAAAAATGTGGATAATAGACTACCTTCCATAATGACAAGGCTACAAGCCATTGGAGTAATAAAAATCACAACGACAGACTACCTTCCATAATGACAAGGCTACCATCCATTAGAGTAACAAAAATCGGGACAACAGACTACCTTCCATAATGACAGGGCTACCATCCATTGGAGTAACAAAAATGTCAACAAGAGACTACCTTCCATAATGACAAGGCTACCATCCATTGGAGTAACAAAAATCTCGACAACAGACTACATTCCGTAATGACAAGGCTACAAACCATTGAAGTAACAAAAATCACGACAACATACTATCTTCCATAATGACAAGGCTACCATCTATTGAAATAACAAAAATCTCGTCAACAGACTTCCTTCCATAATGACAAGACTACCATCCATTGGAGTAAGAAAAATCACGACAATAGACTACCTTCCATAATGACAAGGCTACCATCCATTGGAAAAACAAAAATCTTGACAACAGACTACCTTCCATAATGACAAGGGTACCATCCATTGGAGTAAGAAAAATCTATACAACAGATTACCTTCCATAATGACAAGGCTACCATCCATTGGAATAACAAAAATCTCGACAACAAACTACCTTCCATAATGACAAGGCTACCATTCAATGGAGTAACAAAAATCTAGACAACACACTACCTTCCATAGTGACAAGGGTACCATCCATTGGAGTAACAAAAATCTCGACAACAGACTACCTTCCATAATTACAACGGTACTATCCATTGGAGTAACAAAAATAAAGACAACAAACTACCTTCCATAATGACAAGTCTACCATCCATTGGAGTAACAAAAATCTGAAAAACAGACTACCTTCCATAATGACAAGGCTACCATCCATTGGAGTAACAGAAATTACAACGACAAACTACCTTCCATAATGACAAGGCTACCATCCATTTCAGTAACATAAATCAGAACAACAGACTACCTTCCATAATGCAAGGCTACCATCCATTAGAGTAACAAAAATCGGGACAACAGACTACCTTCCATAATAACAGGGCTACCATCCATTGGAGTAACAAAAATGTCAACAAGAGAATACCTTCCATAATGACAAGGCTACCATTCATTGCAGTAACAAAAATCTCGACAATAGACTACCTTCCATAATGACAAGTCTACCATCCATTGGAGTAACAAAAATCTGAAAAACAGACTACCTTCCATAATGACAAGGCTACCATCCATTGGAGTAACAGAAATCACAACGACAAACTACCTTCCATAATGACAAGGCTACCATCCATTTCAGTAACATAAATCAGAACAACAGACTACCTTCCATAATGACAAGGCTACCATCTATTGGAGTAACAAAAATATCAACAAAAGACTACCTTCCGTAATGAGAAGGCTACCATCCCATGGAGAAACAAAAATCTCGACAACAGACTACCTTCCATAATGACTAGGCTACCATTGAATGGAGTAACAAAAATCTAGACAACAGACTACCTTCCATAATGACAAGGATACCATCTATTGGAGTAACAAAAATCTCGCCAATAGACTACCTTCCATATTGACAAGGGTACCATCCATTGGTTTAACCAAATTCTCGACAACAGTCTACCTTCAATAATGACAAGGCTACAATCTAATGGAGTAACAAAAATCTCGACAATAAACTAACTTCCATAATGACTAGTCTACCATCCACTAGAGTAACAAAAATATGAACAATAGACTACCTTCACTAATGACAAGGCTACCATCCATTGGAGAAACTAAAATATCAACAAGAGACTACCTTCCTTAATAACAAGGCTACCTTCCATTGGAGTAACAAAAATCTTGACAACAGACTACCTTCCATAATGACAAGGCTAACATCGATTGGAGTAACAAAGATATAACAACATACTACCTTCCATAATGACAAGGCTAGCATCCAATGGAGTAACAAAAATATCGAAAACAGACTACCTTCCATAATGACAAGGCTACCATCCATTAGAGTAACAAAAATGTGGATAATAAACTACCTTCCATAATGACAAGCCTACATGCCATTGGAGTAATAAAAATCACAACGACTGACTACCATCTATAATGACAAGGCTACCATCCATTACAGTAACAAAAATAGGGACAATAGACTACCTTCCATAATGACAGGGCTACCATCCATTAGAGTAACAAAAATGTTAACAAAAGACTACCTTCCATAATGACAAGGCTACCATCCATTGGAGTAACAAAAATCTCGACAACTAACTACCTTCCATAATGACAAGGCTACAAAGCATTGGAGTAACAAAAATCACGACAACATACTATCTTCCATAATGACAAGGCTTCCATCTATTAAAATAACAAAAATCTCATCAACAGACTTCCTTCCATAATGACAAGGCTACCATCCATTGGAATAAGAAAAATCACGACAACAGACTACCTTCCATAATGACAAGGCTACCATCCATTGGACTAAAAAAAATCTCGACAACAGACTACCTTCCATAATGACAAGGCTACCATCCATTGGAGTAAGAAAAATCTATACAACAGACTACATTCCATAATGACAAGGCTACCATCCATTGGAATAACAAAAATCTCGACAACAGATAACCTTCCATAATGACAAGGCTACCATTCAATGGAGTAACAAAAATCTAGACAACACACTACCTTCCATAATGACAAGGGTACCATCCATTGGAGTAACAAAAATCTCGACAACAGACTACCTTCCATAATTACAAGGGTACCATCCATTGGAGTAACAAAAATCTCGACACCAGACTACCTTCCATAATGACAAGTCTACCATCCATTGGAGTAACAAAAATCTGAAAAACAAACTACCTTCAATAATGACAAGGCTACCATCCATTGGAATAACAGAAATCACAACGACAAACTACCTTCTATAATGACAAGGATACCATCCATTTCAGTAACATAAATCAGGACAACAGACTACCTTCCATAATGACAAGGCTACCATCTATTGGAGTAACAAAAATATCAACAAGACACTACCTTCCGTAATGAGACGGCTACCATCCAATGGAGAAACAAAAATCTCGACAACAGACTACCTTCCATAATGACTAGGCTACCATTCATTGGAGTAAGAAAGATATCGACAACATACTACCTTCAATAATGACAAGGATTCCATCAATGGGAGTAACAAAAATCTCGACAACAGACTACCTTCCATAATGACAAGGGTACCATCCATTGTAGTAACAAAAATCTCGACAACAGCCTACCTTCCATAAGGACAAGTCTACAATCCATTGGATTAATAATAATCTCGACAATAGATTACCTCCCATAATGACAAGGCTACAATCCAATGGAGTAACAAAAATCTCGACAAAAAACTACCTTCCATAATGACAAATCTACCATCCACTAAAGTAACAAATATCTGAACAATAGACTAGCTTCCATAATGACAAGGCTACCATCCATTTGAGTAACAAAAATCGGGACAATAGACTACCTTCCATAATTACAAGGCCACCATCCATTGGAGAAACTAAAATATCAACAAGAGACTACCTTCCATAATGACAAGGCTACCATCCATTAGACTAAAAAAAATCTCGACAACATACTACCTTCCATAATGACAAGGCTACCATCCATTGGAGTAAGAAAAATCTATACAACAAACTACCTTCCATAATGACAAGGCTACCATCCATTGGAATAACAAAAATCTCGACAACAGTCTACCTTCCATAATGACAAGGCTACCATTCAATGGAGTAACAAAAATATAGACAATACAGTACCTTCCATAATGACAAGGGTACCATCCATTGGAGTAACAAAAATCTCGACAACAGACTACCTTCCATAATTACAAGGGTATTATCCATTGGAGTAACAAAAATAAAGATAACAAACTACCTTCCATAATTTTAAGTATACCATTCATTGCAGTAACAAAAATCTGAAAAACAGACTACCTTTCATAATGACAAGGCTACCATCCATTGGGGTAACAGAAATCACAACGACAAACTACCTTCCCTAATGACAAGGCTACCATCCATTTCAGTAACATAAATCAGAACAACAGACTACCTTCCATAATGACAAGGCTACCATCTATTGGAGTAACAAAAATATCAACAAGAGACTACCTTCCGTAATGAGAAGGCTACCATCCCATGGAGAAACAAAAATCTCGACAACAGACTACCTTCCATAATGACTAGGATACCATTCAATGGAGTAACAAAAATCTAGACAACAGACTACCTTCCATAATGACAAGCATACCATCCATTGGAGTAACAAAAATCTCGACAATAGACTACCTTCCATAATGACAAGGGTACCATCCATTGGATTAACAAAAATCTCGACAACAGTCTACCTTCCATAATGACAAGTCTACATTCCATTGGATTAATAATAATCTCGACAACAGACTACCCTTAATAATGACAAGGCTACAATCCAATGGAGTAACAAAAATCTCGACAATAAACTACCTTCCATAATGAATAGTCTACCATCCACTAGAGTAACAAAAATCTGAACAATAGACTACCTTCCATAATGACAAGGCTACCATCCATTTGAGTAACAAAAATCGGGACAATATACTACCTTCCATAATGACATTGCTACCATCCATTGGAGAAACTAAAATATCAACAAGAGACTACCTTCCATAATAACAAGGCTACCTTCCATTGGAGTAACAAAAATCTCGACAACAGACTACCTTCCATAATGACAAGGCTAACATCGATTGGAGTAACAAAGATATCGACAACATACTACCTTCCATAATGACAAGGCTAGCATCCAATGGAGTAACAAAAATATCGAAAACAGACTACCTTCCATAATGACAAGACTACCATCCATTAGAGTAACAAAAATGTGGATAATAGACTACCTTCCATAATGACAAGGCTACATGCCATTGGAGTAATAAAAATCACAACGACAGACTACCTTCCATAATGACAAGGCTACCATACATTAGAGTAACAAAAATAGGGAGAACAGACTACCTTCCATAATGACAGGGCTACCATCCATTAGAGTAACAAAAATGTTAACAAGAGACTACCTTTCATAATGACAAGCCTACCATCCATCGGAGTAACAAAAATCTCGACAACTAACTACCTTCCATAATGACAAGGCTACAAACCATTGGAGTAACAAAAATCACGACAACATACTATCTTCCATAATGACAAGGCTACCATCTATTGAAATAACAAAAATCTCATCAACAGACTTCCTTCCATAATGACAAGGCTACCATCCATTGGAGTAAGAAAAATCTATACAACAGACTACCGTCCATAATGACAAGGCTACCATCCATTGGAATAACAAAAATCTCGACAACAGATAACCTTCCATAATGACAAGGCTACCATTAAATGGAGTAACAAAAATCTAGACAACACACTACCTACCATAATGACAAGGGTACCATCCATTGGAATAACAAAAATCTCGACAACAGACTACCTTCCATAATTACAAGGGTACCATCCATTGGAGTAACAAAAATCTCGACAACAGACTACCTTCCATAATGACAAGTCTACCATCCATTTGAGTAACAAAAATCTGAAAAACAAACTACCTTCCATAATGACAAGGCTACCATCCATTGGAATAACAGAAATCACAACGACAAACTACCTTCCATAATGACAAGGCTACCATCCATTTCAGTAACATAAATCAGGAAAACAGACTACCTTCCATAATGACAAGGCTACCATCTATTGGAGTAACAAAAATATCAACAAGAGACTACCTTCCGTAATGAGACGGCTACCATCCAATGGAGAAACAAAAATCTCGACAACAGACTACCTTCCATAATGACTAGGCTACCATTCAATGGAGTAACAAAAATCTAGACAACAGACTACCTTCCATAATGACAAGGATTCCATCCATTGGAGTAACAAAAATCTCGACAACAGACTACCTTCCATAATGACAAGGGTACCATCCATTGTAGTAACAAAAATCTTGACAACAGTCTACCTTCCATAATGACAAGTCTACAATCCATTGGATTAATAATAATCTCGACAACAGATTACCTCCCATAATGACAAGGCTACAATCCAATGGAGTAACAAAAATCTCGACAAAAAACTACCTTCCATAATGACTAGTCTACCATCCACTAAAGTAACAAAAATCTGAACAATAGACTACCTTCCATAATGACAAGGCTACCTATCCATTGGAGTAACAGAAATCACAACGAGAGACTATCTTCCATAATGACAAGGATACCATCCATTGGAATAACAAAAATCTCAACAACAGACTACCTTCCATAATGACAAGGCTACCATTCAATGGAGTAAAAAAAATCTAGACAACAGACTACCTTACATAATGACAAGGCTACCATCCAATGGAGTAACAAAAATCTCGACAATAGACTACCTTCCATAATGACAAGTCTACAATCCATTGGATTAATAATAATCCTGACATCAGATTACCTCCCATAATGACAAGGCTACAATCCAATGGAGTAACAAAAATCTCGACAAAAAACTACCTTCCATAATGACTAGTCTACCATCCACTAAAGTAACAAAAATCTGAACAATAGACTACCTTCCATAATGACAAGGCTACCTATCCATTGGAATAACAAAAATCTCGACAATAGACTACCTTCCATAATGACAAGGATTCCATCCATTGGAGTAACAAAAATCTCGAAAACAGACTACCTTCCATAATGACAAGGCTACCATCCATTGGAATAACAAAAACTCGACAACAGACTACCTTCCATAATGACAAGGCTACCATTCAATGGAGTAAAAAAAATCTAGACAACAGACTACCTTCCATAATTACAAGGCTACCATCCAATGGAGTAACAAAAATATCGACAACAGACTACCTTCCATAATGACAAGTCTACAATCCATTGGATTAATAATAATCTCGACAACAGATTAACTCCCATAATGACAAGGCTACAATCCAATGGAGTAACAAAAATCTCGACAAAAAACTACCTTCCATAATGACTAGTCTACCATCCACTAAAGTAACAAAAATCTGAACAATAGACTACCTTCCATAATGACAAGGCTACCTATCCATTGGAATAACAAAAATCTCGACAATAGACTACCTTCAATAATGACAAGGCTACCATTCAATGGAGTAACAAAGATATCGACAACATACTACCTTCAATAATGACAAGGCTACCATTCATTGGAGTAAGAAAGATATCGACAACATACTACCTTCAATAATGACAAGGATTCCATCAATTGGAGTAAAAAAAATCTCGACAACAGACTACCTTCCATAATGACAAGGGTACCATCCATTGTAGTAACAAAAATCTCGACAACAGCCTACCTTCCATAAGGACAAGTCTACAATCCATTGGATTAATAATAATCTCGACAATAGATTACCTCCCATAATGACAAGGCTACAATCCAATGGAGTAACAAAAATCTCGACAAAAAACTACCTTCCATAATGACAAATCTACCATCCACTAAAGTAACAAAAATCTGAACAATAGACTAGCTTCCATAATGACAAGGCTACCATCCATTTGAGTAACAAAAATCGGGACAATAGACTACCTTCCATAATTACAAGGCCACCATCCATTGGAGAAACTAAAATATCAACAAGAGACTACCTTCCATAATGACAAGGCTACCATCCATTGGACTAAAAAAAATCTCGACAATATACTACCTTCCATAATGACAAGGCTACCATCCATTGGAGTAAGAAAAATCTATACAACAAACTACCTTCCATAATGACAAGGCTACCATCCATTGGAATAACAAAAATCTCGACAACAATCTACCTTCCATAATGACAAGGCTACCATTCAATGGAGTAACAAAAATATAGACAATACAGTACCTTCCATAATGACAAGGGTACCATCCATTGGAGTAACAAAAATCTCGACAACAGACTACCTTCCATAATTACAAGGGTAATATCCATTGGAGTAACAAAAATAAAGATAACAAACTACCTTCCATAATTTTAAGTCTACCATTCATTGCAGTAACAAAAATCTGAAAAACAGACTACCTTTCATAATGACAAGGCTACCATCCATTGGAGTAACAGAAATCACAACGACAAACTACCTTCCCTAATGACAAGGCTACCATCCATTTCAGTAACATAAATCAGAACAACAGACTACCTTCCATAATGACAAGGCTACCATCTATTGGAGTAACAAAAATATCAACAAGAGACTACCTTCCGTAATGAGAAGGCTACCATCCCATGGAAAAACAAAAATCTCGACAACAGACTACCTTCCATAATGACTAGGATACCATTCAATGGAGTAACAAAAATCTAGACAACAGACTACCTTCCATAATGACAAGCATACCATCCATTGGAGTAACAAAAATCTCGACAATAGACTACCTTCCATAATGACAAGGGTACCATCCATTGGATTAACAAAAATCTCGACAACAGTCTACCTTCCATAATGATAAGTCTACATTCCATTGGATTAATAATAATCTCGACAACAGACTACCCTTAATAATGACAAGGCTACAATCCAGTGGAGTAACAAAAATCTCGACAATAAACTACCTTCCATAATGAATAGTCTACCATCCACTAGAGTAACAAAAATCTGAACAATAGACTACCTTCCATAATGACAAGGCTACCATCCATTTGAGTAACAAAAATTGGGACAATATACTACCTTCCATAATGACATTGCTACCATCCATTGGAGAAACTAAAATATCAACAAGAGACTACCTTCCATAATAACAAGGCTACCTTCCATTGGAGTAACAAAAATCTCGACAACAGACTACCTTCCATAATGACAAGGCTAACATCGATTGGAGTAACAAATATATCGACAACATACTACCTTCCATAATGACAAGGCTAGCATCCAATGGAGTAACAAAAATATCGAAAACAGACTACCTTCCATAATGACAAGGCTACCATCCATTAGAGTAACAAAAATGTGGATAATAGACTACCTTCCATAATGACAAGGCTACATGCCATTGGAGTAATAAAAATCACAACGACAGACTACCTTCCATAATGACAAGGCTACCATACATTAGAGTAACAAAAATAGGGACAACAGACTACCTTCCATAATGACAGGGCTACCATCCATTAGAGTAACAAAAATGTTAACAAGAGACTACCTTTCATAATGACAAGCCTACCATCCATCGGAGTAACAAAAATCTCGACAACTAACTACCTTCCATAATGACAAGGCTACAAACCATTGGAGTAACAAAAATCACGACAACATACTATCTTCCATAATGACAAGGCTACCATCTATTGAAATAACAAAAATCTCATCAACAGACTTCCTTCCATAATGACAAGGCTACCATCCATTGGAGTAAGAAAAATCTATACAACAGACTACCGTCCATAATGACAAGGCTACCATCCATTGGAATAACAAAAATCTCGACAACAGATAACCTTCCATAATGACAAGGCTACCATTAAATGGAGTAACAAAAATCTAGACAACACACTACCTACCATAATGACAAGGGTACCATCCATTGGAGTAACAAAAATCTCGACAACAGACTACCTTCCATAATTACAATGGTACCATCCATTGGAGTAACAAAAATCTCGACAACAGACTACCTTCCATAATGACAAGTCTACCATCCATTGGAGTAACAAAAATCTGAAAAACAAACTACCTTCCATAATGACAAGGCTACCATCCATTGGAATAACAGAAATCACAACGACAAACTACCTTCCATAATGACAAGGCTACCATCCATTTCAGTAACATAAATCAGGACAACAGACTACCTTCCATAATGACAAGGCTACCATCTATTGGAGTAACAAAAATATCAACAAGAGACTACCTTCCGTAATGAGACGGCTACCATCCAATGGAGAAACAAAAATCTCGACAACAGACTACCTTCCATAATGACTAGGCTACCATTCAATGGAGTAACAAAAATCTAGACAACAGACTACCTTCCATAATGACAAGGATTCCATCCATTGGAGTAACAAAAATCTCGACAACAGACTACCTTCCATAATGACAAGGGTACCATCCATTGTAGTAACAAAAATCTCGACAACAGTCTACCTTCCATAATGACAAGTCTACAATCCATTGGATTAATAATAATCTCGACAACAGATTACCTCCCATAATGACAAGGCTACAATCCAATGGAGTAACAAAAATCTCGACAAAAAACTACCTTCCATAATGACTAGTCTACCATCCACTAAAGTAACAAAAATCTGAACAATAGACTACCTTCCATAATGACAAGGCTACCTATCCATTGGAGTAACAGAAATCACAACGAGAGACTATCTTCCATAATGACAAGGATACCATCCATTGGAATAACAAAAATCTCGACAACAGACTACCTTCCATAATGACAAGGCTACCATTCAATGGAGTAAAAAAAATCTAGACAACAGACTACCTTACATAATGACAAGGCTACCATCCAATGGAGTAACAAAAATCTCGACAATAGACTACCTTCCATAATGACAAGTCTACAATCCATTGGATTAATAATAATCCTGACATCAGATTACCTCCCATAATGACAAGGCTACAATCCAATGGAGTAACAAAAATCTCGACAAAAAACTACCTTCCATAATGACTAGTCTACCATCCACTAAAGTAACAAAAATTTGAACAATAGACTACCTTCCATAATGACAAGGCTACCTATCCATTGGAATAACAAAAATCTCGACAATAGACTACCTTCCATAATGACAAGGATTCCATCCATTGGAGTAACAAAAATCTCGACAACAGACTACCTTCCATAATGACAAGGCTACCATCCATTGGAATAACAAAAACTCGACAACAGACTACCTTCCATAATGACAAGGCTACCATTCAATGGAGTAAAAAAAATCTAGACAACAGACTACCTTCCATAATTACAAGGCTACCATCCAATGGAGTAACAAAAATATCGACAACAGACTACCTTCCATAATGACAAGTCTACAATCCATTGGATTAATAATAATCTCGACAACAGATTAACTCCCATAATGACAAGGCTACAATCCAATGGAGTAACAAAAATCTCGACAAAAAACTACCTTCCATAATGACTAGTCTACCATCCACTAAAGTAACAAAAATCTGAACAATAGACTACCTTCCATAATGACAAGGCTACCTATCCATTGGAATAACAAAAATCTCGACAATAGACTACCTTCAATAATGACAAGGCTACAATCCAATGGAGTAACAAAAATATCGGCAACAGACTACCTTCCATAATGACAACGTTACAATCCCTTAGAGTAACAAAAATCTGTACAACAGACTACCTTCCATAATGACAAGGCTACCATCCATTAGAGTAACAAAAATCAGGATAACAGACTACATTCCATAATGACAAGGCTACCATCCAATGGAGTAACAGAAATCACAACGAGAGACTACCTTCCATAATGACAAGGCTACCATTTATTGGAATAACAAATATATCAACAAGAGACTACCTTCCATAATGACAAGGCTACCATCCAATGGAGAAACAAAAATCGGGACAACAGACTACTTTCCATAATGACAAGGCTACCATCCATTGGAGTAACAAAAATATCAACAAGAGACTACCTTCCATAATGACAAGGCTACCATCCATTGGAGTAACAAAAATCACGACAACAGACTACCTTGGATAATGACAAGGCTACCATTCAATGGAGTAAAAAAAATCTAGACAACAGACTACCTTCCATAATGACAAGGCTACCATCGAATGGAGTAACAAAAATCTTGACAACAAACTACCTTCCATAATGATAAGTCTACAATCCATTGGATTAATAATAATCTCGACAACAGATTAACTCCCATAATGACAAGGCTACAATCCAATGAAGTAACAAAAATCTCAACAAAAAACTACCTTCCATAATGACTAGTCTACCATCCACTAAAGTAACAAAAATCGGGACAATAGACTACCTTCCTTAATTACAAGGCCACCATCCATTGGAGAAACTAAAATATCAACAAGAGACTACCTTCCATAATGACAAGGCTACCATCCATTGGAGTAAAAAAAATCTCGACAACAGACTACCTTCCATAATGACAAGGCTAACATCGATTGGAGTAATAAAGATATCGACAACATACTACCTTCCATAATGACAAGGCTACCATCCAATGGAGTAACAAAAATATCGAAAACAGACTACCTTCAATAATGACAAGGCAACCATCCATTAGAGTAACAAAAATATGGATAATAGACTACCTTCCATAATGACAAGGCTACAATCCATTGGAGTAATAGAAATCATAACGACACACTACCTTCCATAATGACAGGGTTACCATCCATTGGAGTAACAAAAATCTCGGCAACAAACTACATTCCATTATGAGAAGGCTACCATCAATTGGAGTAAGAAAGATATCGACAACATACTACCTTCCATAATGACAAAGCTACAAACCATTGGAGTAACAAAAATCACGACAACAGACTATCTTCCATAATGACAAGGCTCCCATCTATTGAAATAACAAAAATCTCGACAACAGACTTCCTTCAATAATGACAAGGCTACCATCCATTGGAGTAAGAAAAATCACGACAATAGACTACCTTCCATAATGACAAGGCCACCATCCATTGGAAATATAAAAATCTTGAAAACAAACTACCTTCTATAATGACAAGGCTACCATCCATTGGAGTAAGAAAAACCTAGACAATAGACTACCTTCCATAATGACAAGGGTACCATCCATTGGAATAACAAAAATCTCGACAATAGACTACCTTCCATAATGACAAGGCTACCATTCAATGGAGTAAAAAAAATCTAGACAACACCCTACCTTCCATAATGACAAGGGTACCATCCATTGGAGTAACAAAAATCTCGACAACAGACTACGCCCATTATGACAAGTCTACCATCCATTGGAGTAACAAAAATCTGAAAAACAGACTACCTTCCATAATGACAAGGCTACCATCCATTGGAGTAACATAAATCAGGACAACAAACTACCTTCCATGATGACAAGGCTACCATCCATTGGATTAACAAAAATATCAAAAAGAGACTACCTTCCATAATGAGACGGCTACCATCCATTGGAGTAACAAAAATCTCGACAACATACTACCTTCCATAATGACAAGGCAACCATCCATTGGAGTAACAAAGATATCGACATCATACTACCTTCCATAATGACAAGGCTACCGTCCATTGGAGTAACAAAAATTACGACAATAGACTACCTTCCATAATGACAAGGCTACCTATCCGTTGGAATAACAAAAATCTCGACAATAGACTACCTTCAATAATGACAAGGCTACCATCCAATGGAGTAACAAAAATATCGACAACAGACTACCTTCCATAATGACAATGTTACAATCCTTTAGAGTAACAAAAATCTGTACAACAGACTACCTTCCATAATGACAAGGCTACCATCCATTAGAGTAACAAAATCAGGATAACAGACTACATTCCATAATGACAAGGCTACCATCCAATGGAGTAACAGAAATCACAACGAGAGACTACCTTCCATAATGACAAGGCTACCATTTATTGGAATAACAAAAATATCAACAAGAGACTACCTTCCATAATGACAAGGCTACCATCCAATGGAGAAACAAAAATCGGGACAACAGACTACTTTCCATAATGACAAGGCTACCATTCATTGGAGTAACAAAAATATCAACAAGAGACTACCTTCCATAATGACAAGGCTACCATCCATTGGAGTAACAAAAATCATGACAACAGACTACCTTGCATAATGACAAGGCTACCATCCAGTGGAGGAACAAAAATATCGAAAACAGACTACCTTCCATAATGACAAGGCTACCATCCAATAGAGTAACAAAAATCGGGATAACAGACTACATTCCATAATGACAAGGCTACCATCCATTGGAATAACAAAAATCTCGACAACAGACTACCGTCCATAATTACAAGGCTACCATTCAATGGAGTAAAAAAATCCAGACAACAGACTACCTTCCATAATGACAAGGCTACCATCCAATGGAGTAACAAAAATCTCGACAACAGACTTCCTTCCATAATGACAAGGCTAACATCCATTGGAGTAAGAAAAATCACGACAATAGACTACCTTCCATAATGACAAGGCCACCATCCATTGGAAATATAAAAATCTTGACAACAAACTACCTTCTATAATGACAAGGCTACCATCCATTGGAGTAAGAAAAATCTAGACAATAGACTACCTTCCATAATGACAAGGGTACCATCCATTGGAATAACAAAAATCTCGACAACAGACTACCTTTCATAATGACAAGGCTACCATTCAATGGAGTAAAAAAAATCTAGACAATACACTACCTTCCATAATGACAAGGGTACCATCCATTGGAGTAACAAAAATCTCGAAAACAGACTACGTCCATTATGACAAGTCTACCATCCATTGGAGTAACAAAAATCTGAAAAACAGACTACCTTCCATAATGACAAGGCTACCATCCATTGGAGTAACATAAATCAGGACAACAGACTACCTTCCATAATGACAAGGCTACCATCCATTGGATTAAGAAAAATATCAACAAGAGACTACCTTCCATAATGAGACGGCTACCATCCATTGGAGTAACAAAAATCTCGACAACATACTACCTTCCATAATGACAAGGCAACCATCCATTAGAGTAACAAAGATATCGACATCATACTACCTTTCATAATGACAAGGCTACCGTCCATTGGAGTAACAAAAATTACGACAATAGACTACCTTCCATAATGACAAGGCTACTTATCCATTGGAATAACAAAAATCTCGACAATAGACTACCTTCAATAATGACAATGCTACCATCCAATGGAGTAACAAAAATATCGACAACAGACTACCTTCCATAATGACAACGTTACAATCCATTAGAGTAACAAAAATCTCGACAACAAACTACCTTCCATAATGACAAGGCTACCCTCCATTAGAGTAACAAAAATCAGGATAACAGACTACATTCCATAATGACAAGGCTACCATTTATTGGAATAACAAAAATATCAACAAGAGACTACCTTCCATAATGACAAGGCCACCATCCATTGGAGTAACAAAAATATCAACAAGAGACTACCTTCCATAATGACAAGGCTACCATCCATTGGAGTAACAAAAATCACGACAATAGACTACCTTGCATAATGACAAGGATACCAACCAGTGGAGGAACAAAAATATCGAAAATAAACTACCTTCCATAATGACAAGGCTACCATCCAATAGAGTAACAAAAATCAGGATAACCGACTACATTCCATAATGACAAGGCTACCATCCAATGGAGTAACAGAAATCACAACGAGAGACTACCTTCCATAATGACAAGGCTACCATTTATTGGAATAACAAATATATCAACAAGAGACTACCTTCCATAATGACAAGGCTACCATCCAATGGAGAAACAAAAATCGGGACAACAGACTACTTTCCATAATGACAAGGCTACCATCCATTGGAGTAACAAAAATATCAACAAGAGACTACCTTCCATAATGACAAGGCTACCATCCATTGGAGTAACAAAAATCACGACAACAGACTACCTTGGATAATGACAAGGCTACCATTCAATGGAGTAAAAAAAATCTAGACAACAGACTACCTTCCATAATGACAAGGCTACCATCGAATGGAGTAACAAAAATCTTGACAACAAACTACCTTCCATAATGACAAGTCTACAATCCATTGGATTAATAATAATCTCGACAACAGATTAACTCCCATAATGACAAGGCTACAATCCAATGAAGTAACAAAAATCTCAACAAAAAACTACCTTCCATAATGACTAGTCTACCATCCACTAAAGAAACAAAAATCTGAACAATAGACTACCTTCCATAATGACAAGGCTACCATCCATTTGAGTAACAAAAATCGGGACAATAGACTACCTTCCTTAATTACAAGGCCACCATCCATTGGAGAAACTAAAATATCAACAAGAGACTACCTTCCATAATGACAAGGCTACCATCCATTGGAGTAAAAAAAATCTCGACAACAGACTACCTTCCATAATGACAAGGCTAACATCGATTGGAGTAATAAAGATATCGACAACATACTACCTTCCATAATGACAAGGCTACCATCCAATGGAGTAACAAAAATATCGAAAACAGACTACTTTCAATAATGACAAGGCAACCATCCAATAGAGTAACAAAAATATGGATAATAGACTACCTTCCATAATGACAAGGCTACAATCCATTGGAGTAATAGAAATCACAACGACACACTACCTTCCATAATGACAGGGTTACCATCCATTGGAGTAACAAAAATCTCGGCAACAAACTACATTCCATTATGAGAAGGCTACCATCAATTGGAGTAAGAAAGATATCGACAACATACTACCTTCCATAATGACAAAGCTACAAACCATTGGAGTAACAAAAATCACGACAACAGACTATCTTCCATAATGACAAGGCTCCCATCTATTGAAATAACAAAAATCTCGACAACAGACTTCCTTCAATAATGACAAGGCTACCATCCATTGGAGTAAGAAAAATCACGACAATAGACTACCTTCCATAATGACAAGGCCACCATCCATTGGAAATATAAAAATCTTGAAAACAAACTACCTTCTATAATGACAAGGCTACCATCCATTGGAGTAAGAAAAACCTAGACAATAGACTACCTTCCATAATGACAAGGGTACCATCCATTGGAATAACAAAAATCTCGACAATAGACTACCTTCCATAATGACAAGGCTACCATTCAATGGAGTAAAAAAAATCTAGACAACACCCTACCTTCCATAATGACAAGGGTACCATCCATTGGAGTAACAAAAATCTCGACAACAGACTACGCCCATTATGACAAGTCTACCATCCATTGGAGTAACAAAAATCTGAAAAACAGACTACCTTCCATAATGACAAGGCTACCATCCATTGGAGTAACATAAATCAGGACAACAAACTACCTTCCATGATGACAAGGGTACCATCCATTGGATTAACAAAAATATCAAAAAGAGACTACCTTCCATAATGATACGGCTACCATCCATTGGAGTAACAAAAATCTCGACAACATACTACCTTCCATAATGACAAGGCAACCATCCATTGGAGTAACAAAGATATCGACATCATACTACCTTCCATAATGACAAGGCTACCGTCCATTGGAGTAACAAAAATTACGACAATAGACTACCTTCCATAATGAAAAGGCTACCTATCCGTTGGAATAACAAAAATCTCGACAATAGACTACCTTCAATAATGACAAGGCTACCATCCAATGGAGTAACAAAAATATCGACAACAGACTACCTTCCATAATGACAATGTTACAATCCATTAGAGTAACAAAAATCTGTACAACAGACTACCTTCCATAATGACAAGGCTACCATCCATTAGAGTAACAAAAATCAGGATAACAGACTACATTCCATAATGACAAGGCTACCATCCAATGGAGTAACAGAAATCACAACGAGAGACTACCTTCCATAATGACAAGGCTACCATTTATTGGAATAACAAAAATATCAACAAGAGACTACCTTCCATAATGACAAGGCTACCATCCAATGGAGAAACAAAAATCGGGACAACAGACTACTTTCCATAATGACAAGGCTACCATCCATTGGAGTAACAAAAATATCAACAAGAGACTACCTTCCATAATGACAAGGCTACCATCCATTGGAGTAACAAAAATCATGACAACAGACTACCTTGCATAATGACAAGGCTACCATCCAGTGGAGGAACAAAAATATCGAAAACAGACTACCTTCCATAATGACAAGGCTACCATCCAATAGAGTAACAAAAATCGGGATAACAGACTACATTCCATAATGACAAGGCTACCATCCATTGGAATAACAAAAATCTCGACAACAGACTACCGTCCATAATGACAAGGCTACCATTCAATGGAGTAAAAAAATCCAGACAACAGACTACCTTCCATAATGACAAGGCTACCATCCAATGGAGTAACAAAAATCTCGACAACAGACTTCCTTCCATAATGACAAGGCTAACATCCATTGGAGTAAGAAAAATCACGACAATAGACTACCTTCCATAATGACAAGGCCACCATCCATTGGAAATATAAAAATCTTGACAACAAACTACCTTCTATAATGACAAGGCTACCATCCATTGGAGTAAGAAAAATCTAGACAATAGACTACCTTCCATAATGACAAGGGTACCATCCATTGGAATAACAAAAATCTCGACAACAGACTACCTTTCATAATGACAAGGCTACCATTCAATGGAGTAAAAAAAATCTAGACAACACACTACCTTCCATAATGACAAGGGTACCATCCATTGGAGTAACAAAAATCTCGAAAACAGACTACGTCCATTATGACAAGTCTACCATCTATTGGAGTAACAAAAATCTGAAAAACAGACTACCTTCCATAATGACAAGGATACCATCCATTGGAGTAACATAAATCTGGACAACAGACTACCTTCCATAATGACAAGGCTACCATCCATTGGATTAAGAAAAATATCAACAAGAGACTACCTTCCATAATGAGACGGCTACCATCCATTGGAGTAACAAAAATCTCGACAACATACTACCTTCCATAATGACAAGGCAACCATCCATTAGAGTAACAAAGATATCGACATCATACTACCTTTCATAATGACAAGGCTACCGTCCATTGGAGTAACAAAAATTACGACAATAGACTACCTTCCATAATGACAAGGCTACTTATCCATTGGAATAACAAAAATCTCGACAATAGACTACCTTCAATAATGACAATGCTACCATCCAATGGAGTAACAAAAATATCGACAACAGACTACCTTCCATAATGACAACGTTACAATCCATTAGAGTAACAAAAATCTCGACAACAAACTACCTTCCATAATGACAAGGCTACCCTCCATTAGAGTAACAAAAATCAGGATAACAGACTACATTCCATAATGACAAGGCTACCATTTATTGGAATAACAAAAATATCAACAAGAGACTACCTTCCATAATGACAAGGCCACCATCCATTGGAGTAACAAAAATATCAACAAGAGACTACCTTCCATAATGACAAGGCTACCATCCATTGGAGTAACAAAAATCACGATAACAGACTACCTTGCATAATGACAAGGATACCATCCAGTGGAGGAACAAAAATATAGAAAATAAACTACCTTCCATAATGACAAGGCTACCATCCAATAGAGTAACAAAAATCAGGATAACTGACTAAATTCCATAATGACAAGGCCACCATCCAATGGAGTAATAGAAATCACAACGAGAGACTACCTTCCATAATGACAAGGCTACCATCCATTGGAATAACAAAAATCTCGACAACAGACTACCTTCCATAATGACAAGGCTACCATTCAATGGAGTAAAAAAAATATAGACAACAGACTACCTTCCATAATGACAAGGCTACCATCCAATGGAGTAACAAAAATCTCGACAACAGACTACCTTCCATAATGACAAGGGTACCATCCATTGTAGTAACAAAAATCTCGACAACAGACTACCTTCCATAATGACAAGTCTACCATCCATCGGAGTTACAAAAATATGAAAAACAGACTACCTTCCATAATGACAAGGCTGCCATCCATTGGAGTAACAAAAATCACAACAACAATTTACCTTCCAAAATGACAAGGCTACCATCCATTTCAGTAACATAAATCAGGACAACAGACTACCTTCCATAATGACAAGGCTACCATCCATTGGATTAACAAAAATATCAACAAGATCCTACCTTGCATAATGAGAAGGCTACCATCCATTGGAGTAACAAAAATCTCGACAACATACTACCTTCCATAATGACAAGGCAACCATCCATTGGAGTAAGAAAGATATCGACATCATACTACCTTCCATAATGACAAGGCTACCATCCATTGTAGTAACAAAATCACGACAACAAACTACCTTCCATAATGACAAGGCTACCTATCCATTGGAATAACAAAAATCTTGAAAATAGACTACCTTTAATAATGACAATGCTACCATCCAATGGAGTAACAAAAATATCGATAACAGACTACCTTCCATAATGAAAACGCTACAATCCATTAGAGTAACAAAAATCTGTACAACAAACTACCTTCCATAATGACAAGGCTACCATCCTTTGGAATAACAAAAATATCAACAAGAGACTACCTTCCATAATGACAAGGCTACCATCCAATGGAGAAACAAAATTCGGAACAACAAACTACTTTCCATAATAACAAGGCTACCATCCATTGGAGTAACGAAAATATCAACAAGAGACTACCTTCCATAATGACAAGGCTACCATCCATTGGAGTAACAAAAATCTCGACAACATACTCCCTTGCATAATGACAAGGCTACCATCCAGTTGAGTAACAAAAATATCAAAAACAGACTACCTTCCATAATGACAAGGCTACCATCCATTGGAGTAACAGAAATCACAACGACAAACTACCTTCCATAATGACAAGGCCACCATCCATTGGAAATATAAAAATCTTGACAAAAAACTACCTTCTATAATGACAAGGCTACCATCCATTGGAGTAAGAAAAATCTAGACAATAGACTACCTTCCATAATGACAAGGGTACCATCCATTGGAATAACAAAAATCTCGACAACAGACTACCTTCCATAATGACAAGGCTACCATTCAATGGAGTAAAAATAATCTAGACAACACACTACCTTCCATAATGACAAGGGTACCATCCATTGGAGTAACAAAAATCTCGACAACAGACTACGTCCATTATGACAAGTCTACCGTCCATTGGAGTAACAAAAATCTGAAAAACATACTACCTTCCATAATGACAAGGCTACCATCCATTGGAGTAACATAGATCAGGACAACAGACTACCTTCCATAATGACAAGGCTACCATCCATTGGATTAACAAAAATATCAACAAGAGACTACCTTCCATTATGAGACGGCTACCATCCATTGGAGTAACAAAAATCACGACAACATACTACCTTCCATAATGACAAGGCAACCATCCATTGGAGTAACAAAGATATCGACATCATACTACCTTCAATAATGACAATGCTACCATCCAATGGAGTAACAAAAATATCGACAACAGACTACCTTCCATAATGACAACGTTACAATCCATTAGAGTAACAAAAATCTGTACAACAGACTACCTTCCATAATGACAAGGCTACCATCCATTAGAGTAACAAAAATCAGGATAACAGACTACATTCCATAATGACAAGGCTACCATCCATTGGAGTAACAGAAATCACAACGAGAGACTACCTTCCATAATGACAAGGCTACCATTTATTGGAATAACAAAAATATCAACAAGAGACTACCTTCCATAATGACAAGGCTACCATCCAATGGAGAAACAAAAATCGGGACAACAGACTACTTTCCATAATGACAAGGCTACCATCCATTGGAGTAACAAAAATATCAACAAGAGACTACCTTGTATAATGACAAGGCTACCATCCATTGGAGTAACAAAAATCACGACAATAGACTACCTTGCATAATGACAAGGCAACCATCCGGTGGAGGAACAAAAATATCGAAAATAGACTACCTTCCATAATGACAAGGCTACCATCCAATAGAGTAACAAAAATCAGGATAACATACTACATTCCATAATGACAAGGCTACCATCCATTGGAGTAACAGAAATCACAACGAGAGACTACCTTCCATAATGACAAGGCTACCATCCATTGGAATAACAAAAATCTCGACAACAGACTACCTTCCATAATGACAAGGCTACCATTGAATGGAGTAAAAAAAATCTAGACAACAGACTACCTTCCATAATGACAAGGCTACCATCCAATGGAGTAACAAAAATCTCGACAACAGACTACCTTCCATAATGACAAGGGTACCATCCATTGTAGTAACAAAAATCTCGACAACAGACTACCTTTCATAATGACAAGGCTACCATACATTCAGTAACATAAATCAGGACAACAGACTACCTTCCATAATGACAAGGCTACCATCCATTGGATTAACAAATATATCAACAAGAGCCTACCTTGCATAATGAGAAGGCTACCATCCATTGGAGTAACAAAAATCTCGACAACATACTACCTTCCATAATGACAAGGCAACCATCCATTGGAGTAAGAAAGATATCGACATCATACTACCTTCCATAATGACAAGGCTAACATCCATTGTAGTAACAAAATCACGACAACAAACTACCTTCCATAATGACAAGGCTACCTATCCATTGGAATAACAAAAATCTCGACAACTGACTACCTTCAATAATGACAATGCTACCATCCAATGGAGTAACAAAAATATCGATAACAGACTACCTTCCATAATGAAAACGCTACAATCCATTAGAGTAACAAAAATCTGTACAACAAACTACCTTCCATAATGACAAGGCTACCATCCATTGTAATAACAAAAATATCAACAAGAGACTACCTTCCATAATGACAAGGCTACCATCCAATGGAGAAACAAAAATCGGAACAACAGACTACTTTCCATAATAACAAGGCTACCATCCATTGGGGTAACGAAAATATCAACAAGAGACTTCCTTCCATAATGACAAGGCTACCATCCATTGGAGTAACAAAAATCTCGACAACATACTCCCTTGCATAATGACAAGGCTACCATCCAGTTGAGTAACAAAAATATCGAAAACAGACTACCTTCCATAATGACAAGGCTACCATCAATTAGAGTAACAAAAATCAGGATAACAAACTACCTTCCATAATGTCAAGGCTACCATCCATTGGAGTAACAGAAATCACAACGACAGACTACCTTCCATAATGACAAGGCTACCATCCATTGGAATAACAAAAATCTCGACAACAGAATACCTTCCATAATGACAAGTCTACCATCCCTTGGAGTTACAAAAATCTGAAAAACAGACTACCTTCCATAATGACAAGGCTACCATCCATTAGAGTAACAACAATCAGGATAACAGACTACATTCCATAATGACAAGGCTACCATCCATTGGAGTAACAGAAATCACAACGAGAGACTACCTTCCATAATGACAAGACTACCATTTATTGGAATAACAAAAATGTCAACAAGAGACTACCTTCCATAATGACAAGGCTACCATCCAATGGAGAAACAAAAATCGAGACAATAGACTACTTTCCATAATGACAAGGCTACCATCCATTGGAGTAACAAAAATATCAACAAGAGACTACCTTCCATAATGACAAGGCTACCATCCATTGGAGTAACAAAAATCACGACAACAGACTACCTTGCATAATGACAAGGCAACCATCCGGTGGAGGAACAAAAATATCGAAAATAGACTACCTTCCATAATGACAAGGCTACCATCCAATAGAGTAACAAAAATCAGGATAACATACTACATTCCATAATGACAAGGCTAACATCCATTGGAATAACAAAAATCTCGACAATAGACTACCTTCCATAATGACAAGGCTACCATTGAATGGAGTAAAAAAAATCTAGACAACAGACTACCTTCCATAATGACAAGGCTACCATCCAATGGAGTAACAAAAATCTCGACAACAGACTACCTTCCATAATGACAAGGGTACCATCCATTGTAGTAACAAAAATCTCGACAACAGACTACCTTTCATAATGACAAGGCTACCATACATTTCAGTAACAAAAATCAGGACAACAGACTACCTTCCATAATGACAAGGCTACCATCCATTGGATTAACAAATATATCAACAAGAGCCTACCTTGCATAATAAGAAGGCTACCATCCATTGGAGTAACAAAAATCTCGACAACATACTACCTTCCATAATGACAAGGCAACCATCCATTGGAGTAAGAAAGATATCGACATCATACTACCTTCCATAATGACAAGGCTAACATCCATTGTAGTAACAAAATCACGACAACAAACTACCTTCCATAATGACAAGGCTACCTATCCATTGGAATAACAAAAATCTCGACAACAGACTACCTTCAATAATGACAATGCTACCATCCATTAGAGTAACAAAAATCTGTACAACAAACTACCTTCCATAATGACAAGGCTACCATCCATTGGAATAACAAAAATATCAACAAGAGACTACCTTCCATAATGACATGGCTACCATCCAATGGAGAAACAAAAATCGGAACAACAGACTACTTTCCATAATAACAAGGCTACCATCCATTGGAGTAACAAAAATATCAACAAGAGACTTCCTTCCATAATGACAAGGCTACCATCCATTGGAGTAACAAAAATCTCGACAACATACTCCCTTGCATAATGACAAGGCTACCATCTAGTTGAGTAACAAAAATATCGAAAACAGACTACCTTTCATAATGACAAGGCTACCATCCATTAGAGTAACAAAAATCAGGATAACAAACTACCTTCCATAATGTCAAGGCTACCATCCATTGGAGTAACAGAAATCACAACGACAGACTACCTTCCATAATGACAAGGCTACCATCCATTGGAATAACAAAAATCTCGACAACAGAATACCTTCCATAATGACAAGTCTACCATCCCTTGGAGTTACAAAAATCTGAAAAACAGACTACCTTCCATAATGACAAGGCTACCATCCATTTGAGTAACATAAATCACAACAAAAAACTACCTTCCATAATGACAAGGCTACCATCCATTTGAGTAACATAAATCGGGACAACAGACTACCTTCCGTAATGACAAGGTTACCATCCACAAGAGTAACAAAAATATCAACAAGAGAATACCTTCCATAATGAGAAGGCTACCATCCATTGGAGTAACAAAAATCTCGACAACATACTACCCTCCATAATGACAAGGCTACCATCCATTGGAGTAACAAAGATATCGACATCATACTACCTTCCATAATGACAAGGCTACAATACATTGCAGTAACAAAAATCACGACAACAAACTACCTTCCATAATGACAAGGCTACCTATCCATTGGAATAACAAAAATCTCGACAACAGACTACCTTCAATAATGACAATGCTACCATACAATGGAGTAACAAAAATATCGACAATAGACTACCTTCCATAATGACAAGGCTACCATCCATTAGAGTAACAAAAATATGTACAACACACTACCTTCCTTAATGACAAGGCTAAAATCCATTGGAGTAACAAAAATCTCGACAACATACTACCCTCCATAATGACAAGGCTACCATCCATTGGAGTAACAAAGATATCAACATCATACTACCTTCCATAATGACAAGGCTACAATACATGGCAGTAACAAAAATCACGACAACAAACTACCTTCCATAATGACAAGGCTACCTATCCATTGGAATAACAAAAATCTCGACAACAGACTACCTTCAATAATGACAATTCTACCATACAATTGAGTAACAAAAATATCGACAACAGACTACCTTCCATAATGACAAGGCTACTATCCATTAGAGTAACAAAAATATGTACAACAGACTACCTTCCTTAATGACAAGGCTAACATCTATTGGAGTAATAAAAATATCAACAAGAGACTACCTTCCATAATGACAAGGCTACCATCCAATGGAGAAACAAAAATCGTGACAATAGACTACCTTCCATAATGACAAGCTACCATCTATTGGAGTAACAAAATTATCAACAAGATACTACCTTCCATAATGACAAGGGTACCATCCATTGGAGTAACAAAAATCTCGACAACAGACTACCTTGCATAATGATAAGGCTAACATCGATTGGAGTAACAAAGATATCGACAACATACTACCTTCCATAATGACAAAGCTACCATCCAATGGAGTAACAAAAATATCAAAAATAGACTACCTTCCATAATGACAACGCTACCATCCATTAGAGTAACAAAAATCAGGATAACAGACTACCTTCCATAATGACAAGGCTACCATCCATTGGAGTAACAGAAATCAAAACGACAGACTACCTTCCATAATGACAAGGCTACCATCCATTGGAATAACAAAAATCTCGACAACAGACTACCTTCCATAATGACAAGGGCACCATTCAATGGAGTAAGAAAAATCTAGACAACAGACTACCTTCCATAATGACAAGGCTACCATCCATTGGAGTAACAGAAATCTCGACAACATACTACCTTCCATAATGACAAGGGTACCATCCATTGTAGTAAAAAAAATCTATACAACAGACTACCTTCCATAATGACAAGTCTACCATCCACTGGAGTAACAAAAATCACAATAACAAACTACCTTCCATAATGACAAGGCTACCATCCATTTCAGTAACATAAATCAGGACAACAAACTACCTTCCATAATGACAAGGCTACCATCCATTGGATTAACAAAAATATCAACAAGAGACTACCTTCCATAATGAGAAGGCTACCATCCATTGGAGTAACAAAAATCTCGACAACATACTACCTTCCATAATGACAAGGCAACCATCCATTGGAGTAAGAAAGATATCGACATCATACTACCTTCCATAATGACAAGGCTACTTATCCATTGGAATAACAAAAATCTCGACAACAGACTACCTTCAATAATGACAATGCTACCATCTAATGGAGTAACAAAAATATCGATAACGGACTACCTTCCATAATGACAACGCTACAATCCATTAGAGTAACAAAAATCTGTACAACAAACTACCTTCCATAATGACAAGGCTACCATCCAATGGAATAACAAAAATATCAACAAGAGACTACCTTCCATAATGACAAGGCTACCATCCAATGGAGAAAAAAAAATCGGAACAACAGACTATTTTCCATAATAACAAGGCTACCATCCATTGGAGTAATGAAAATATCAACAAGAGACTACCTTCCATGATGACAAGGCTACCATCCATTGGAGTAACAAAAATCTCGACAACAGACTACCTTGCATAATGACAAGGCTACCATCCAGTGGAGTAACAAAAATATCGAAAACAGACTACCTTCCATAATGACAAGGCTACCATCCATTAGAGTAACCAAAATCAGGATAACAAACTACCTTCCATAATGATAAGGCTACCATCCATTAGAGTAACAGAAATCACAACGACAGACTACCTTCCATAATGACAAGACTACCATCCATTGGAATAACAAAAATCTCGACAACAGACTACCTTCCATAATGACAAGTCTACCATCCCTTGGAGTTACAAAAATCTGAAAAACAGATTACCTTCCATAATGACAAGGCTACCATCCATTGGAGTAACATAAATCACAACGAAAAACTACCTTCCATAATGACAAGGCTACCATCCAATTAAGTAACATAAATCGGGACAACAGACTACCTTCCGTAATGACAAGGTTACCATCCATTGGAGTAACAAAAATATCAACAAGAGACTACCTTCCATAATGAGAAGGCTACCATCCATTGGAGTAACAAAATTCTCAACAACATACTACCTTCCATAATGACAAGGCTACCATCCATTGGAGTAACAAAGATATCGACATCATACTACCTTCCATAATGACAAGGCTACAATACATTGCAGTAACAAAAATCACGACAACAAACTACCTTCCATAATGACAAGGCTACCTATCCATTGGAATAACAAAAATCTCGACAACAGACTACCTTCAATAATGACAATGCTACCATACAATGGAGTAACAAAAATATCGACAATAGACTACCTTCCATAATGACAAGGCTACCATCCATTAGAGTAACAAAAATATGTACAACACACTACCTTCCTTAATGACATGGCTAACATCTATTGGAGTAATAAAAATATCAACAAGAGACTACCTTCCATAATGACAAGGCTACCATCCAATGGAGAAACAAAAATTGTGACAACAGACTACCTTCCATAATGACAAGCTACCATCCATTGCAGTACTAAAATTATCAACAAGAGACTACCTTGCATAATGACAAGGGTACCATCCATTGGAGTAACAAAAATCTCGACAACAGACTACCTTGCATAATGACAAGGCTAACATCGATTGGAGTAACAAAGATATCGACAACATACTACCTTCCAAAATGACAAAGCTACCATCCAATGGAGTAACAAAAATATCGAAAATAGACTACCTTCCATAATGACAAGGCTACCATCCATTAGAGTAACAAAAATTAGGATAACAGACTACCTTCCATAATGACAAGGCTACCATCCATTGGAGTAACAGAAATCACAACGACAGACTACCTTCCATAATGACAAGGCTACCATCCATTGGAATAACAAAAATCTCGACAACAGACTACCTTCAATAATGACAAGGCTACCATACAATGGAGTAACAAAAATATCGACAACAGACTACCTTCCATAATGACAAGGCTACTATCCATTAGAGTAACAAAAATATGTACAACAGACTACCTTCCTTAATGACAAGGCTAACATCGATTGGAGTAATAAAAATATCAACAAGAGACAACCTTCCATAATGACAAGGCTACCATCCAATGGAGAAACAAAAATCGTGACAATAGACTACCTTCCATAATGACAAGCTACCATCCATTGGAGTAACAAAATTATCAACAAGAGACTACCTTCCATAATGACAAGGGTACCATCCATTAGAGTAACAAAAATCTCGACAACAGAGTACCTTGCATAATGACAAGGCTAACATCGATTGGAGTAACAAAGAAATCGTCAACATACTACCTTCCATAATGACAAAGCTACCATCCAATGGAGTAACAAAAATATCGAAAATAGACTACCTTCCATAATGACAAGGCTACCATCCATTAGAGTAACAAAAATCAGGATAACAGACTACCTTCCATAATGACAAGGCTACCATCCATTGGAGTAACAGAAACCACAACGACAGACTACCTTCCATAATGACAAGGCTACCATCCATTGGAATAACAAAAATCTCGATAACACACTACCTTCCATAATGACAAGGCTACCATTCAATGGAGTAAAAAAAATCTAGACAACATACTACCTTCCATAATGACAAGGCTACCATCCATTGGAGTAACAAAAATCTCGACAACAGACTACCTTCCATAATGACAAGGGTACCATCCATTATAGTAACAAAAATATCGACAACAGACTACCTTCCATAATGAAAAGTCTACCATCCATTGGAGTTACAAAAATATGAAAAACAGACTACCTTCCATAATTACAAGGCTACCATCCATTGGAGTAACAAAAATCACAATAACAAACTACCTTCCATAATGACAAGGCTACCATCCATTTCAGTAACATAAATCAGGACAACAAACTACCTTCCATAATGACAAAGCTACCATCCAATGGAGTAACAAAAATATCGAAAATAGACTACCTTGCATAATGACAAGGCTACCATCCATTAGAGTAACAAAAATCAGGATAACAGACTACCTTCCATAATGACAAGGATACCATCCATTGGAGTAACAGAAATCAAAACGACAGACTTCCTTCCATAATGTCAAGGCTACCATCCATTGGAATAACAAAAATCACGACAACAGACTACCTTCCATAATGACAAGGCCACCATTCAATGGAGTAAGAAAAATCTAGACAACAGACTACCTTCCATAATGACAAGGCTACCATCCATTGGAGTAACAAAAATCTCGACAACATACTACCTTCCATAATGACAAGGGTACCATCCATTGTAGTAAAAAAAATCTATACAACAGACTACCTTCCATAATGACAAGTCTACCATCCATTGGAGTAACAAAAATCACAATAACAAACTACCTTCCATAATGACAAGGCTACCATCCATTTCAGTAACATAAATCAGGACAACAAACTACCTTCCATAATGACAAGGCTACCATCCATTTGATTAACAAAAATATCAACAAGAGACTACCTTCCATAATGAGAAGGCTACCATCCATTGGAGTAATAAAAATCTCGACAACATACTACCTTCCATAATGACAAGGCAACCATCCATTGGAGTAAGAAAGATATCGACATCATACTACCTTCCATAATGACAAGGCTACTTATCCATTGGAATAACAAAAATCTCGACAACAGACTACCTTCAATAATGACAATGCTACCATCTAATGGAGTAACAAAAATATCGATAACGGACTACCTTCCATAATTACAACGCTACAATCCATTAGAGTAACAAAAATCTGTACAACAAACTACCTTCCATAATGACAAGGCTACCATCCATTAGAATAACAAAAATATCAACAAGAGACTACCTTCCATAATGACAAGGCTACCATCCAATGGAGAAAAAAAAATCGGAACAACAGACTACTTTCCATAATAACAAGGCTACCATCCATTGGAGTAATGAAAATATCAACAAGAGACTACCTTCCATGATGACAAGGCTACCATCCATTGGAGTAACAAAAATCTCGACAACAGACTACCTTGCATAATGACAAGGCTACCATCCAGTGGAGTAACAAAAATATCGAAAACAGACTACCTTCCATAATGACAAGGCTACCATCCATTAGAGTAACCAAAATCAGGATAACAAACTACCTTCCATAATGATAAGGCTACCATCCATTAGAGTAACAGAAATCACAACGACAGACTACCTTCCATAATGACAAGACTACCATCCATTGGAATAACAAAAATCTCGACAACAGACTACTTTCCATAATGACAAGTCTACCATCCCTTGGAGTTACAAAAATCTGAAAAATAGATTACCTTCCATAATGACAAGGCTACCATCCATTGGAGTAACATAAATCACAACGAAAAACTACCTTCCATAATGACAAGGCTACCATCCAATTAAGTAACATAAATCGGGACAACAGACTACCTTCCGTAATGACAAGGTTACCATCCATTGGAGTAACAAAAATATCAACAAGAGACTACCTTCCATAATGAGAAGGCTACCATCCATTGGAGTAACAAAATTCTCAACAACATACTACCTTCCATAATGACAAGGCTACCATCCATTGGAGTAACAAAGATATCGACATCATACTACCTTCCATAATGACAAGGCTACAATACATTGCAGTAACAAAAATCACGACAACAAACTACCTTCCATAATGACAAGGCTACCTATCCATTGGAATAACAAAAATCTCGACAACAGACTACCTTCGATAATGACAATGCTACCATACAATGGAGTAACAAAAATATCGACAATAGACTACCTTCCATAATGACAAGGCTACCATCCATTAGAGTAACAAAAATATGTACAACACACTACCTTCCTTAATGACAAGGCTAACATCTATTGGAGTAATAAAAATATCAACAAGAGACTACCTTCCATAATGACAAGGCTACCATCCAATGGAGAAACAAAAATTGTGACAACAGACTACCTTCCTTAATGACAAGCTACCATCCATTGGAGTAATAAAATTATCAACAAGAGACTACCTTCCATAATGACAAGGGTACCATCCATTGGAGTAACAAAAATCTCGACAACAGACTACCTTGCATAATGACAAGGCTAACATCGATTGGAGTAACAAAGATATCGACAACATACTACCTTCCAAAATGACAAAGCTACCATCCAATGGAGTAACAAAAATATCGAAAATAGACTACCTTCCATAATGACAAGGCTACCATCCATTAGAGTAACAAAAATTAGGATAACAGACTACCTTCCATAATGACAAGGCTACCATCCATTGGAGTAACAGAAATCACAACGACAGACTACCTTCCATAATGACAAGGCTACCATCCATTGGAATAACAAAAATCTCGACAACAGACTACCTTCAATAATGACAAGGCTACCATACAATGGAGTAATAAAAATATCGACAACAGACTACCTTCCATAATGACAAGGCTACTATCCATTAGAGTAACAAAAATATGTACAACAGACTACCTTCCTTAATGACAAGGCTAACATCGATTGGAGTAATAAAAATATCAATAAGAGACAACCTTCCATAATGACAAGGCTACCATCCAATGGAGAAACAAAAATCGTGACAATAGACTACCTTCCATAATGACAAGCTACCATCCATTGGAGTAACAAAAATATCAACAAGAGACTACCTTCCATAATGAGAAGGCTACCATCCATTGGAGTAACAAAATTCTCAACAACATACTACCTTCCATAATGACAAGGCTACCATCCATTGGAGTAACAAAGATATCGACATCATACTACCTTCCATAATGACAAGGCTACAATACATTGCAGTAACAAAAATCACGCAACAAACTACCTTCCATAATGACAAGGCTACCTATCCATTGGAATAACAAAAATCTCGACAACAGACTACCTTCAATAATGACAATGCTACCATACAATGGAGTAACAAAAATATCAACAATAGACTACCTTCCATAATGACAAGGCTACCATCCATTAGAGTAACAAAAATATGTACAACACACTACCTTCCTTAATGACAAGGCTAACATCTATTGGAGTAATAAAAATATCAACAAGAGACTACCTTCCATAATGACAAGGCTACCATCCAATGGAGAAACAAAAATTGTGACAACAGACTACCTTCCATAATGACAAGCTACCATCCATTGGAGTAATAAAATTATCAACAAGAGACTACCTTCCATAATGACAAGGGTACCATCCATTGGAGTAACAAAAATCTCGACAACAGACTACCTTGCATAATGACAAGGCTAACATCGATTGGAGTAACAAAGATATCGACAACATACTACCTTCCAAAATGACAAAGCTACCATCCAATGGAGTAACAAAAATATCGAAAATAGACTACCTTCCATAATGACAAGGCTACCATCCATTAGAGTAACAAAAATTAGGATAACAGACTACCTTCCATAATGACAAGGCTACCATCCATTGGAGTAACAGAAATCACAACGACAGAATACCTTCCATAATGACAAGGCTACCATCCATTGGAATAACAAAAATCTCGACAACAGACTACCTTCAATAATGACAAGGCTACCATACAATGGAGTAACAAAAATATCGACAACAGACTACCTTCCATAATGACAAGGCTACTATCCATTAGAGTAACAAAAATATGTACAACAGACTACCTTCCTTAATGACAAGGCTAACATCGATTGGAGTAATAAAAATATCAACAAGAGACAACCTTCCATAATGACAAGGCTACCATCCAATGGAGAAACAAAAATCGTGACAATAGACTACCTTCCATAATGACAAGCTACCATCCATTGGAGTAACAAAATTATCAACAAGAGACTACCTTCCATAATGACAAGTGTACCATCCATTGGAGTAACAAAAATCTCGACAACAGACTACCTTGCATAATGACAAGGCTAACATCGATTGGAGTAACAAAGATATCGACAACATACTACCTTCCATAATGACAAAGCTACCATCCAATGGAGTAACAAAAATATCGAAAATAGACTACCTTGCATAATGACAAGGCTACCATCCATTAGAGTAACAAAAATCAGGATAACAGACTACCTTCCATAGTGACAAGGCTACCATCCATTGGAGTAACAGAAACCACAACGACAAACTACCTTCCATAATGACAAGGCTACCATCCATTGGAATAACAAAAATCTCGACAACAGACTACCTTCCATAATGACAAGGCTACCATTCAATGGAGTAAAAAAAATCTAGACAACATACTACCTTCCATAATGACAAGGCTACCATCCATTGGAGTAACAAAAATCTCGACAACAGACTACCTTCCATAATGACAAGGGTACCATCCATTGTAGTAACAAAAATATCGACAACAGACTACCTTCCATAATGATAAGTCTACCATCCATTGGAGTTACAAAAATATGAAAAACAGACTACCTTCCATAATTACAAGGCTACCATCCATTGGAGTAACAAAAATCACAATAACAAACTACCTTCCATAATGACAAGGCTACCATCCATTTCAGTAACATAAATCAGGACAACAAACTACCTTCCATAATGACAAGGCTACCATCCATTGGATTAAAAAAATTATCAAAAAGATACTACCTTCCATAATGAGAAGGCTACCATCCATTGGAGTAACAAAAATCTCGACAACATACTACCTTCCATAATGACAAGGCAACCATCCATTGGAGTAAGAAAGATATCGACATCATACTACCTTCCATAATGACAAGGCTGCCATCCATTGGAGTAACAAAAATCACGACAACAAACTACCTTCCATAATGACAAGGCTACTTATCCATTGGAATAACAAAAATCTCGACAACAGACTACCTTCAATAATGACAATGCTACCATCTAATGGAGTAACAAAAATATCGATAACGGACTACCTTCCATAATGACAACGCTACAATCCATTAGAGTAACAAAAATCTGTACAACAAACTACCTTCCATAATGACAAGGCTACCATCCATTGGAATAACAAAAATATCAACAAGAGACTACCTTCCATAATGACAAGGCTACCATCCATTAGAGTAACCAAAATCTCGACAACAGACTACCTTGCATAATGACAAGGCTACCATCCAGTGGAGTAACAAAAATATCGAAAACAGACTACCTTCCATAATGACAAGGCTACCATCCATTAGAGTAACAAAAATCAGGATAAGAAACTACCTTCCATAATGACAAGGCTACCATCCATTGGAGTAACAGAAATCACAACGACAGACTACCTTCCATAATGACAAGGCTACCATCCATTGGAATAACAAAAATCTCGACAACGTACTACCTTCCATAATGACAAGTCTACCATCCCTTGGAGTTATAAAAATCTGAAAAACAGATTACCTTCCATAATGACAAGGCTACCATCCATTGGAGTAACATAAATCACAACGAAAAACTACCTTCTATAATGACAAGGCTACCATCCAATTGAGTAACATAAATCGGGACAACAGACTACCATCCATAATGACAAGTCTACCATCCCTTGGAGTAACAAAAATATCAACAAGAGACTACCTTCCATAATGAGAAGGCTACCATCCATTGGAGTAACAAAATTCTCGACAACATACTACCTTCCATAATGACAAGGCTACCATCCATTGGAGTAACAAAGATATCGACATCATACTACCTTCCATAATGACAAGGCTACAATACATTGCAGTAACAAAAATCACGACAACAAACTACCTTCCATAATGACAAGACTACCATCCATTGGAATAACAAAAATCTCGACAACAGACTACCTTTAATAATGACAAGGCTACCATACAATGGAGTAACAAAAATATCGACAACAGACTACCTTCCATAATGACAAGGCTACTATCCATTAGAGTAACAAAAATATGTACAACAGACTACCTTCCTTAATGAAAAGGCTAACATCTATTAGAGTAATAAAAATATCAACAAGAGACTACCTTCCATAATGACAAGGCTACCATCCAATGGAGAAACAAAAATCGTGACAATAGACTACCTTCCATAATGACAAGCTACCATCCATTGGAGTAACAAAATTATCAACAAGAGACTACCTTCCATAATGACAAGGGTACCATCCATTGGAGTAACAAAAATCTCGACAACAGACTACCTTGCATAATGACAAGGCTAACATCGATTGGAGTAACAAAGATATCGATAACATACTACCTTCCATAATGACAAAGCTACCATCCAATGGAGTAACAAAAATATCGAAAATAGACTACCTTCCATAATGACAAGGCTACCATCCATTAGAGTAACAAAAATCAGGATAACAGACTACCTTCTATAATGACAAGGCTACCATCCATTGGAGTAACAGAAACCACAACGACAGACTACCTTCCATAATGACAAGGCTACCATCCATTGGAATAACAAAAATCTCGACAACAGACTACCTTCCATAATGACAAGGCTACCATTCAATGGAGTAAAAAAAATCTAGACAACATACTACCTTCCATAATGACAAGGCTACCATCCATTGGAGTAACAAAAATCTCGACAACAGACTACCTTCCATAATGACAAGGGTACCATCCATTGTAGTAACAAAAATATCGACAACAGACTACCTTCGATAATGACAAGGCTACCATCCATTAGAGTAACAAAAATCAGGATAAGAAACTACCTTCCATAATGACAAGGCTACCATCCATTGGAGTAACAGAAATCACAACGATAGACTACCTTCCATAATGACAAGGCTACCATCCATTGGAATAACAAAAATCTCGACAACAAACTACCTTCCATAATGACAAGTCTACCATCCCTTGGAGTTACAAAAATCTGAAAAACAGATTACCTTCCATAATGACAAGGCTACCATCCATTGGAGTAACATAAATCACAACGAAAAACTACCTTCTATAATGACAAGGCTACCATCCAATTGAGTAACATAAATCGGGACAACAGACTACCTTCCGTAATGACAAGGTTACCATCCATTGGAGTAACAAAAATATCAACAAGAGACTACCTTCCATAATGAGAAGGCTACCATCCATTGGAGTAACAAAATTCTCGACAACATACTACCTTCCATAATGACAAGGCTACCATCCATTGGAGTAACAAAGATATCGACATCATACTACCTTCCATAATGACAAGGCTACAATACATTGCAGTAACAAAAATCACGACAACAAACTACCTTCCATAATGACAAGGCTATCATCCATTGGAATAACAAAAATCTCGACAACAGACTACCTTCAATAATGACAAGGCTACCATACAATGGAGTAACAAAAATATCGACAACAGACTACCTTCAATAATGACAAGGCTACTATCCATTAGAGTAACAAAAATATGTACAACAGACTACCTTCCTTAATGATAAGGCTAACATCTATTGGAGTAATAAAAATATCAACAAGAGACTACCTTCCATAATGACAAGCCTACCATCCAATGGAGAAACAAAAATCGTGACAATAGACTACCTTCCATAATGACAAGCTACCATCCATTGGAGTAACAAAATTATCAACAAGAGACTACCTTCCATAATGACAAGGGTACCATCCATTGGAGTAACAAAAATCTCGACAACAGACTACCTTGCATAATGACAAGGCTAGCATCGATTGGAGTAACAAAGATATCGACAACATACTACCTTCCATAATGACAAAGCTACCATCCAATGGAGTAACAAAAATATCAAAAATAGACTACCTTCCATAATGACAAGGCTACCATCCATTAGAGTAACAAAAATCAGGATAACAGACTACCTTCCATAATGACAAGGCTACCATTCATTGGAGTAACAGAAATCACAACGACAGACTACCTTCCATAATGACAAGGATACCTTCCATTGGAATAACAAAAATCTCGACAACAGACTACCTTCCATAATGACAAGGCTACCATTCAATGGAGTAAAAAAAATATAGACAACAGACTACCTTCCATAATGACAAGGCTACCATCCATTGGAGTAACAAAAATCTCGACAACAGACTACCTTCCATAATGACAAGGGTACCATCCATTGTAGTAACAAAAATATCGACAACAGTCTACCTTCCATAATGACAACTCTACCATCCATTGGAGTTACAAAAATATGAAAAACAGACTACCTTCCATAATTACAAGGCTACCATCCATTGGAGTAACAAAAATCACAATAACAAACTACCTTCCATAATGACAAGGCTACCATCCATTTCAGTAACATAAATCAGGACAACAAACTACCTTCCATAATGACAAGGCTACCATCCATTGTATTAACAAAAATATAAACAAGAGACTACCTTCCATAATGAGAAGGCTACCATCCATTGGAGTAACAAAAATCTCAACAACATACTACCTTCCATAATGACAAGGCAACCATCCATTGGAATAACAAAAATCTCGACAACAGACTACCTTCCATAATGACAAGGCTACCATACAATGGAGTAAAAAAAATATCGACAACTGACTACCTTCCATAATGACAAAGCTACTATCCATTAGAGTAACAAAAATATGTACAACAAACTACCTTCCTTAATGACAAGGCTACCATCCATTGGAATAACAAAAATATCGATAACAGACTACCTTCAATAATGACAACGCTACAATCCATTAGAGTAACAAAAATCTGTACAACAAACTACCTTCCATAATGACAAGGCTACCATCCATTGGAATAACAAAAATATCAACAAGAGACTACCTTCCAGAATGACAAGGCTACCATCCAATGGAGAAACAAAAATCGGAACAACAGACTACTTTCCATAATAACAAGGCTACCATCCATTGGAGTAATGAAAATATCAACAAGAGACTACCTTCCATAATGACAAGGCTACCATCCATTGGAGTAACAAAAATCTCGACAACAGACTACCTTGCATAATGACAAGGCTACCATCCAGTGGAGTAACAAAAATATCGAAAACAGACTACCTTCCATAATGACAAGGCTACCATCCATTAGAGTAACAAAAATCAGGATAACAAACTACCTTCCATAATGACAAGGCTACCATCCATTGGAGTAACAGAAATCACAACAACAGACTACCTTCCATAATGACAAGGCTACCGTCCATTGGAATAACAAAAATCTCGACAACAGACTACCTTCCATAATGACAAGTCTACCATCCCTTGGAGTTACAAAAATCTGAAAAACAGATTACCTTCCATAATGACAAGGCTATCATCCATTGGAGTAACATAAATCACAACAAAAAACTACCTTCTATAATGACAAGGCTACCATCCAATTGAGTAACATAAATCGGGACAACAGACTACCTTCTGTAATGAAAAGGTTACCATCCATTGGAGTAACAAAAATATCAACAAGAGACTACCTTCCATAATGAGAAGGCTACCATCCATTGGAGTAACAAAATTCTCGACAACATACTACCTTCCATAATGACAAGGCTACCATCCATTGGAGTAACAAAGATATCGACATCATACTACCTTCCATAATGACAAGGCTACAATACATTGCAGTAACAAAAATCACGACAACAAACTACCTTCCATAATGACAAGGCTACCATCCATTGGAATAACAAAAATCTCGACAACAGACTACCTTCAATAATGACAAGGCTACCATACAATGGAGTAACAAAAATATCGACAACAGACTACCTTCCATAATGACAAGGCTACTATCCATTATAGTAACAAAAATATGTACAACAGACTACCTTCCTTAATGACAAGGCTAACATCTATTGGAGTAATAAAAATATCAACAAGAGACTACCTTCCATAATGACAAGGCTACCATCCAATGGAGAAACAAAAATCGTGACAATAGACTACATTCCATAATGACAAGCTACCATCCATTGGAGTAACAAAATTATCAACAAGAGACTACCTTCCATAATGACAAGGGTACCATCCATTGGAGTAACAAAAATCTCGACAACAGACTACCTTGCATAATGACAAGGCTAACATCGATTGGAGTAACAAAGATATCGACAACATACTACCTTCCATAATGACAAAGCTACCATCCAATGGAGTAACAAAAATATCGAAAATAGACTACCTTCCATAATGACAAGGCTACCATCCATTAGAGTAACAAAAATCAGGATAACAGACTACCTTCCATAATGACAAGGCTACCATCCATTGGAGTAACTTAAATCACAACGACAGACTACCTTCCATAATGACAAGGTTACCTTCCATTGGAATAACCAAAATCTCGACAACAGACTACCTTCCATAATGACAAGGCTACCATTCAATGGAGTAAAAAAAATCTAGACAACAGACTACCTTCCATAATGACAAGGCTACCATCCATTGGAGTAACAAAAATCTCGACAACAGACTACCTTCCATAATGACAAGGGTACCATCCATTGTAGTAACAAAAATATCGACAACAGTCTACCTTCCATAATGACAAGTCTACCATCCATTGGAGTTACAAAAATATGAAAAACAGACTACCTTCCATAATTACAAGGCTACCATCCATTGGAGTAACAAAAATCACAATAACAAACTACCTTCCATAATGACAAGGCTACCATCCATTTCAGTAACATAAATCAGGACAACAAACTACCTTCCATAATGACAAGGCTACCATCCATTGTATTAACAAAAATATAAACAAGAGACTACCTTCCATAATGAGAAGGCTACCATCCATTGGAGTAACAAAAATCTCAACAACATACTACCTTCCATAAAGACAAGGCAACCATCCATTGGAATAACAAAAATCTCGACAACAGACTACCTTCCATAATGACAAGGCTACCATACAATGGAGTAACAAAAATATCGACAACTGACTACCTTCCATAATGACAAAGCTACTATCCATTAGAGTAACAAAACTATGTACAACAGACTACCTTCCTTAATGACAAGGCTACCATCCATTGGAATAACAAAAATATCGAAAACAGACTACCTTCAATAATGACAACGCTACAATCCATTAGAGTAACACAAATCTGTACAACAAACTACCTTCCATAATGACAAGGCTACCATCCATTGGAATAACAAAAATATCAACAAGAGACTACCTTCCATAATGACAAGGCTACCATCCAATGGAGAAACAAAAATCGGAACAACAGACTACTTTCCATAATAACAAGGCTACCATCCATTGGAGTAATGAAAATATCAACAAGAGACTACCTTCCATAATGACAAGGCTACCATCCATTGGAGTAACAAAAATCTCGACAACAGACTACCTTGCATAATGACAAGGCTACCATCCAGTGGAGTAACAAAAATATCGAAAACAGACTACCTTCCATAATGACAAGGCTACCATCCATTAGAGTAACAAAAATCAAGATAACAAACTACCTTCCATAATGACAAGGCTACCATCCATTGGAGTAACAAAAATCACAACGACAGACTACCTCCCATAATGACAAGGCTACCATCCATTGGAATAACAAAAATCTCGACAACAGACTACCTTCCATAATGACAAGTCTACCATCCCTTGGAGTTACAAAAATCTGAAAAACAGATTACCTTCCATAATGACAAGGCTACCATCCATTGGAGTAACATAAATCACAACGAAAAACTACCTTCTATAATGACAAGGCTACCATCCAATTGAGTAACATAAATCGGGACAACAAACTACCTTCCGTAATGACAAGGTTACCATCCATTGGAGTAACAAAATTATCAACAAGAGACTACCTTCCATAATGACAAGGGTACCATCCATTGGAGTAACAAAAATCTCGACAACAGACTACCTTGCATAATGACAAGGCTAACATCGATTGGAGTAACAAAGATATCGACAACATACTACCTTCCATAATGACAAAGCTACCATCCAATGGAGTAACAAAAATATCGAAAATAGACTACCTTCCATAATGACAAGGCTACCATCCATTAGAGTAACAAAAATCAGGATAACAGACTACCTTCCATAATGACAAGGCTACCATCCATTGGAGTAACAGAAACCACAACGACAGACTACCTTCCATAATGACAAGGCTACCATCCATTGGAATAACAAAAATCTCGACAACAGACTACCTTCCATAATGACAAGGCTACCATTCAATGGAGTAAAAAAATCTAGACAACATACTACCTTCCATAATGACAAGGCTACCATCCATTGGAGTAACAAAAATCTCGACAACAGACTACCTTCCATAATGACAAGGGTACCATCAATTAGAGTAACAAAAATCAGGATAAGAAACTACCTTCCATAATGACAAAGCTACCATCCATTGGAGTAACAGAAATCACAACGATAGACTACCTTCCATAATGACAAGGCTACCATCCATTGGAATAACAAAAATCTCGACAACAGACTACCTTCCATAATGACAAGTCTACCATCCCTTGGAGTTACAAAAATCTGAAAAACAGATTACCTTCCATAATGACAAGGCTACCATCCATTGGAGTAACATAAATCACAACGAAAAACTACCTTCTATAATGACAAGGCTACCATCCAATTGAGTAACATAAATCGGGACAACAGACTACCTTCCGTAATGACAAGGTTACCATCCATTGGAGTAACAAAAATATCAACAAGAGACTACCTTCCATAATGAGAAGGCTACCATCCATTGGAGTAACAAAATTCTCGACAACATACTACATTCCATAATGACAAGGCTACCATCCATTGGAGTAACAAAGATATCGACATCATACTACCTTCCATAATGACAAGGCTACAATACATTGCAGTAACAAAAATCACGACAACAAACTACCTTCCATAATGACAAGGCTACCATCCATTGGAATAACAAAAATCTCGACAACAGACTACCTTCAATAATGACAAGGCTACCATACAATGGAGTAACAAAAATATCGACAACAGACTACTTTCAATAATGACAAGGCAACTATCCATTAGAGTAACAAAAATTTGTACAACAGACTACCTTCCTTAATGATAAGGCTAACATCTATTGGAGTAATAAAAATATCAACAAGAGACTACCTTCCATAATGACAAGCCTACCATCCAATGGACAAACAAAAATCGTGACAATAGACTACCTTCCATAATGACAAGCTACCATTCATTGGAGTAACAAAATTATCAACAAGAGACTACCTTCCATAATGACAAGGGTACCATCCATTGGAGTAACAAAAATCTCGACAACAGACTACCTTGCATAATGACAAGGCTAACATCGATTGGAGTAACAAAGATATCGACAACATACTACCTTCCATAATGACAAAGCTACCATCCAATGGAGTAACAAAAATATCGAAAATAGACTACCTTCCATAATGACAAGGCTACGATCCATTAGAGTAACAAAAATCAGGATAACAGACTACCTTCCATAATGACAAGGCTACCATCCATTGGAGTAACTTAAATCACAACGACAGACTACCTTCCATAATGACAAGGTTACCTTCCATTGGAATAACAAAAATCTCGACAACAGACTACCTTCCATAATGACAAGGCTACCATTCAATGGAGTAAAAAAAATCTAGACAACAGACTACCTTCCATAATGACAAGGCTACCATCCATTGGAGTAACAAAAATCTCGACAACAGACTACCTTCCATAATGACAAGGGTACCATCCATTGTAGTAACAAAAATATCGACAACAGTCTACCTTCCATAATGACAACTCTACCATCCATTGGAGTTACAAAAATATGAAAAATAGACTACCTTCCATAATTACAAGGCTACCATCCATTGGAGTAACAAAAATCACAATAACAAACTACCTTCCATAATGACAAGGCTACCATCCATTTCAGTAACATAAATCAGGACAACAAACTACCTTCCATAATGACAAGGCTACCATCCATTGTATTAACAAAAATATAAACAAGAGACTACCTTCCATAATGAGAAGGCTACCATCCATTGGAGTAACAAAAATCTCAACAACATACTACCTTCCATAAAGACAAGGCAACCATCCATTGGAATAACAAAAATCTCGACAACAGACTACCTTCCATAATGACAAGGCTACCATACAATGGAGTAACAAAAATATCGACAACTGACTACCTTCCATAATGACAAAGCTACTATCCATTAGAGTAACAAAACTATGTACAACAGACTACCTTCCTTAATGACAAGGCTACCATCCATTGGAATAACAAAAATATCGATAACAGACTACCTTCAATAATGACAACGCTACAATCCATTAGAGTAACACAAATCTGTACAACAAACTACCTTCCATAATGACAAGGCTACCATCCATTGGAATAACAAAAATATCAACAAGAGACTACCTTCCATAATGACAAGGCTACCATCCAATGGAGAAACAAAAATCGGAACAACAGACTACTTTCCATAATAACAAGGCTACCATCCATTGGAGTAATGAAAATATCAACAAGAGACTACCTTCCATAATGACAAGGCTACCATCCATTGGAGTAACAAAAATCTCGACAACAGACTACCTTCCATAATGACAAGTCTACCATCCCTTGGAGTTACAAAAATCTGAAAAACAGATTACCTTCCATAATGACAAGGCTACCATCCATTGGAGTAACATAAATCACAACGAAAAACTACCTTCTATAATGACAAGGCTACCATCCAATTGAGTAACATAAATCGGGACAACAGACTACCTTCCGTAATGACAAGGTTACCATCCATTGGAGTAACAAAAATATCAACAAGAGACTACCTTCCATAATGAGAAGGCTACCATCCATTGGAGTAACAAAATTCTCGACAACATACTACATTCCATAATGACAAGGCTACCATCCATTGGAGTAACAAAGATATCGACATCATACTACCTTCCATAATGACAAGGCTACAATACATTGCAGTAACAAAAATCACGACAACAAACTACCTTCCATAATGACAAGGCTACCATCCATTGGAATAACAAAAATCTCGACAACAGACTACCTTCAATAATGACAAGGCTACCATACAATGGAGTAACAAAAATATCGACAACAGACTACTTTCAATAATGACAAGGCAACTATCCATTAGAGTAACAAAAATTTGTACAACAGACTACCTTCCTTAATGATAAGGCTAACATCTATTGGAGTAATAAAAATATCAACAAGAGACTACCTTCCATAATGACAAGCCTACCATCCAATGGACAAACAAAAATCGTGACAATAGACTACCTTCCATAATGACAAGCTACCATTCATTGGAGTAACAAAATTATCAACAAGAGACTACCTTCCATAATGACAAGGGTACCATCCATTGGAGTAACAAAAATCTCGACAACAGACTACCTTGCATAATGACAAGGCTAACATCGATTGGAGTAACAAAGATATCGACAACATACTACCTTCCATAATGACAAAGCTACCATCCAATGGAGTAACAAAAATATCGAAAATAGACTACCTTCCATAATGACAAGGCTACGATCCATTAGAGTAACAAAAATCAGGATAACAGACTACCTTCCATAATGACAAGGCTACCATCCATTGGAGTAACTTAAATCACAACGACAGACTACCTTCCATAATGACAAGGTTACCTTCCATTGGAATAACAAAAATCTCGACAACAGACTACCTTCCATAATGACAAGGCTATCATTCAATGGAGTAAAAAAAATCTAGACAACAGACTACCTTCCATAATGACAAGGCTACCATCCATTGGAGTAACAAAAATCTCGACAACAGACTACCTTCCATAATGACAAGGGTACCATCCATTGTAGTAACAAAAATATCGACAACAGTCTACCTTCCATAATGACAACTCTACCATCCATTGGAGTTACAAAAATATGAAAAATAGACTACCTTCCATAATTACAAGGCTACCATCCATTGGAGTAACAAAAATCACAATAACAAACTACCTTCCATAATGACAAGGCTACCATCCATTTCAGTAACATAAATCAGGACAACAAACTACCTTCCATAATGACAAGGCTACCATCCATTGTATTAACAAAAATATAAACAAGAGACTACCTTCCATAATGAGAAGGCTACCATCCATTGGAGTAACAAAAATCTCAACAACATACTACCTTCCATAAAGACAAGGCAACCATCCATTGGAATAACAAAAATCTCGACAACAGACTACCTTCCATAATGACAAGGCTACCATACAATGGAGTAACAAAAATATCGACAACTGACTACCTTCCATAATGACAAAGCTACTATCCATTAGAGTAACAAAACTATGTACAACAGACTACCTTCCTTAATGACAAGGCTACCATCCATTGGAATAACAAAAATATCGATAACAGACTACCTTCAATAATGACAACGCTACAATCCATTAGAGTAACACAAATCTGTACAACAAACTACCTTCCATAATGACAAGGCTACCATCCATTGGAATAACAAAAATATCAACAAGAGACTACCTTCCATAATGACAAGGCTACCATCCAATGGAGAAACAAAAATCGGAACAACAGACTACTTTCCATAATAACAAGGCTACCATCCATTGGAGTAATGAAAATATCAACAAGAGACTACCTTCCATAATGACAAGGCTACCATCCATTGGAGTAACAAAAATCTCAACAACAGACTACCTTGCATAATGACAAGGCTACCATCCAGTGGAGTAACAAAAATATCGAAAACAGACTACCTTCCATAATGACAAGGCTACCATCAATTAGAGTAACAAAAATCAAGATAACAAACTACCTTCCATAATGACAAGGCTACCATCCATTGGAGTAACAAAAATCACAACGACAGACTACCTTCCATAATGACAAGGCTACCATCCATTGGAATAACAAAAATCTCGACAACATACTACCTTCCATAATGACAAGTCTACCATCCCTTGGAGTTACAAAAATCTGAAAAACAGATTACCTTCCATAATGACAAGGCTACCATCCATTGGAGTAACATAAATCACAACGAAAAACTACCTTCTATAATGACAAGGCTACCATCCAATTGAGTAACATAAATCGGGACAACAGACTACCTTCCGTAATGACAAGGTTACCATCCATTGGAGTAACAAAATTATCAACAAGAGACTACCTTCCATAATGACAAGGGTACCATCCATTGGAGTAACAAAAATCTCGACAACAGACTACCTTGCATAATGACAAGGCTAACATCGATTGGAGTAACAAAGATATCGACAACATACTACCTTCCATAATGACAAAGCTACCATCCAATGGAGTAACAAAAATATCGAAAATAGACTACCTTCCATAATGACAAGGCTACCATCCATTAGAGTAACAAAAATCAGGATAACAGACTACCTTCCATAATGACAAGGCTACCATCCATTGGAGTAACAGAAACCACAACGACAGACTACCTTCCATAATGACAAGGCTACCATCCATTGGAATAACAAAAATCTCGACAACAGACTACCTTCCATAATGACAAGGCTACCATTCAATGGAGTAAAAAAATCTAGACAACATACTACCTTCCATAATGACAAGGCTACCATCCATTGGAGTAACAAAAATCTCGACAACAGACTACCTTCCATAATGACAAGGGTACCATCCATTAGAGTAACAAAAATCAGGATAAGAAACTACCTTCCATAATGACAAGGCTACCATCCATTGGAGTAACAGAAATCACAACGATAGACTACCTTCCATAATGACAAGGCTACCATCCATTGGAATAACAAAAATCTCGACAACAGACTACCTTCCATAATGACAAGTCTACCATCCCTTGGAGTTACAAAAATCTGAAAAACAGATTACCTTCCATAATGACAAGGCTACCATCCATTGGAGTAACATAAATCACAACGAAAAACTACCTTCTATAATGACAAGGCTACCATCCAATTGAGTAACATAAATCGGGACAACAGACTACCTTCCGTAATGACAAGGTTACCATCCATTGGAGTAACAAAAATATCAACAAGAGACTACCTTCCATAATGAGAAGGCTACCATCCATTGGAGTAACAAAATTCTCGACAACATACTACATTCCATAATGACAAGGCTACCATCCATTGGAGTAACAAAGATATCGACATCATACTACCTTCCATAATGACAAGGCTACAATACATTGCAGTAACAAAAATCACGACAACAAACTACCTTCCATAATGACAAGGCTACCATCCATTGGAATAACAAAAATCTCGACAACAGACTACCTTCAATAATGACAAGGCTACCATACAATGGAGTAACAAAAATATCGACAACAGACTACTTTCAATAATGACAAGGCAACTATCCATTAGAGTAACAAAAATATGTACAACAGACTACCTTCCTTAATGATAAGGCTAACATCTATTGGAGTAATAAAAATATCAACAAGAGACTACCTTCCATAATGACAAGCCTACCATCCAATGGACAAACAAAAATCGTGACAATAGACTACCTTCCATAATGACAAGCTACCATTCATTGGAGTAACAAAATTATCAACAAGAGACTACCTTCCATAATGACAAGGGTACCATCCATTGGAGTAACAAAAATCTCGACAACAGACTACCTTGCATAATGACAAGGCTAACATCGATTGGAGTAACAAAGATATCGACAACATACTACCTTCCATAATGACAAAGCTACCATCCAATGGAGTAACAAAAATATCGAAAATAGACTACCTTCCATAATGACAAGGCTACCATCCATTAGAGTAACAAAAATCAGGATAACAAACTACCTTCCATAATGACAAGGCTACCATCCATTGGAGTAACTTAAATCACAACGACAGACTACCTTCCATAATGACAAGGTTACCTTCCATTGGAATAAGAAAAATCTCGACAACAGACTACCTTCCATAATGACAAGGCTACCATTCAATGGAGTAAAAAAAATCTAGACAACAGACTACCTTCCATAATGACAAGGCTACCATCCATTGGAGTAACAAAAATCTCGACAACAGACTACCTTCCATAATGACAAGGGTACCATCCATTGTAGTAACAAAAATATCGACAACAGTCTACCTTCCATAATGACAAGTCTACCATCCATTGGAGTTACAAAAATATGAAAAACAGACTACCTTCCATAATTACAAGGCTACCATCCATTGGAGTAACAAAAATCACAATAACAAACTACCTTCCATAATGACAAGGCTACCATCCATTTCAGTAACATAAATCAGGACAACAAACTACCTTCCATAATGACAAGGCTACCATCCATTGTATTAACAAAAATATAAACAAGAGACTACCTTCCATAATGAGAAGGCTACCATCCATTGGAGTAACAAAAATCTCAACAACATACTACCTTCCATAAAGACAAGGCAACCATCCATTGGAATAACAAAAATCTCGACAACAGACTACCTTCCATAATGACAAGGCTACCATACAATGGAGTAACAAAAATATCGACAACTAACTACCTTCCATAATGACAAAGCTACTATCCATTAGAGTAACAAAACTATGTACAACAGACTACCTTCCTTAATGACAAGGCTACCATCCATTGGAATAACAAAAATATCGATAACAGACTACCTTCAATAATGACAACGCTCCAATCCATTAGAGTAACAAAAATCTGTACAACAAACTACCTTCCATAATGACAAGGCTACCATCCATTGGAATAACAAAAATATCAACAAGAGACTACCTTCCATAATGACAAGGCTACCATCCAATGGAGAAACAAAAATCGGAACAACAGACTACTTTCCATAATAACAAGTCTACCATCCATTGGAGTAATGAAAATATCAACAAGAGACTACCTTCCATAATGACAAGGCTACCATCCATTGGAGTAACAAAAATCTCGACAACAGACTACCTTGCATAATGACAAGGCTACCATCCAGTGGAGTAACAAAAATATCGAAAACAGACTACCTTCCATAATGACAAGGCTACCATCCATTAGAGTAACAAAAATCAAGATAACAAACTACCTTCCATAATGACAAGGCTACCATCCATTGGAGTAACAAAAATCACAACGACAGACTACCTTCCATAATGACAAGGCTACCATCCATTGGAATAACAAAAATCTCGACAACAGACTACCTTCCATAATGACAAGTCTACCATCCCTTGGAGTTACAAAAATCTGAAAAACAGATTACCTTCCATAATGACAAGGCTACCATCCATTGGAGTAACATAAATCACAACGAAAAACTACCTTCTATAATGACAAGGCTACCATCCAATTGAGTAACATAAATCGGGACAACAGACTACCTTCCGTAATGACAAGGTTACCATCCATTGGAGTAACAAAAATATCAACAAGAGACTACCTTCCATAATGAGAAGGCTACCATCCATTGGAGTAACAAAATTCTCGACAACATACTACCTTCCATAATGACAAGGCTACCATCTATTGGAGTAACAAAGATATCGACATCATACTACATTCCACAATGACAAGGCTACAATACATTGCAGTAACAAAAATCACGACAAGAAACTACCTTCCATAATGACAAGGCTACCATCCATTGGAATAACAAAAATCTCGAAAACAGACTACCTTCAATAATGACAAGGCTACCATACAATGGAGTAACAAAAATATCGACAACAGACTACCTTCCATAATGACAAGGCTACTATCCATTATAGTAACATAAATATGTACAACAGACTACCTTCCTTAATGACAAGGCTAACATCTATTGGAGTAATAAAAATATCAACAAGAGACTACCTTCCATAATGACAAGGCTACCATCCAATGGAGAAACAAAAATCTCGACAACAGACTACCTTGCATAATGACAAGGCTAACATCGATTGGAGTAACAAAGATATCGACAACATACTACCTTCCATAATGACAAAGCTACCATCGAATGGAGTAACAAAAATATCGAAAATCGACTACCTTCCATAATGACAAGGCTACCATCCATTAGAGTAACAAAAATCAGGATAACAGACTACCTTCCATAATGACAAGGCTACCATCCATTGGAGTAACAGAAATCACAACGACAGACTACCTTCCATAATGACAAGGTTATCTTCCATTGGAATAACAAAAATCTCGACAACAGACTACCTTCCATAATGACAAGGCTACCATTCAATGGAGTAAAAAAAATCTATACAACAGACTACCTTCCATAATCACAAGGCTACCATTCATTGGAGTAACAAAAATCTCGACAACAGACTACCTTCCATAATGACAAGGGTACCATCCATTGTAGTAACAAAAATATCGACAACAGTCTACCTTCCATAATGACAAGTCTACCATCCATTGAAGTTACAAAAATATGAAAAACAGACTACCTTCCATAATTACAAGGCTACCATCCATTGGAGTAACAAAAATCACAATAACAAACTACCTTCCATAATGACAAGGCTACCATCCATTTCAGTAACATAAATCAGGACAACAAACTACCTTCCATAATGACAAGGCTACCATACATTGGATTAACAAAAATATAAACAAGAGACTACCTTCCATAATGAGAAGGCTACCATCCATTGGAGTAACAAAAATCTCAACAACATACTACCTTCCATAATGACAAGGCAACCATCCATTGGAATAACAAAAATCTCGACAACAGACTACCTTCCATAATGACAAGGCTACCATACAATGGAGTAACAAAAATATCGACAACAGACTACCTTCCATAATGATAAGGCTACTATCCATTAGAGTAACAAAAATATGTACAACAGACTACCTTCCTTAATGACAAGGCTACCATCCATTGGAATAACAAAAATATCGATAACAGACTACCTTCAATAATGACAACGCTACAATCCATTAGAGTAACAAAAATTTGTACAACAAACTACCTTCCATAATGACAAGGCTACCATCCATTGGAATAACAAAAATATCAACAAGAGACTACCTTCCATAATGACAAGGCTACCATCCAATGGAGAAACAAAAATCGGAACAACATACTACTTTCCATAATAACAAGGCTACCATCCATTGGAGTAATGAAAATATCAACAAGAGACTACCTTCCATAATGACAAGGATACCATCCATTGGAGTAACAAAAATCTCGACAACAGACTACCTTGCATAATGACAAGGCTACCATCCAGTGGAGTAATAAAAATATCGAAAACAGACTACCTTCCATAATGACAAGGCTACCATCCATTAGAGTAACAAAAATCAGGATAACAAACTACCTTCCATAATGACAAGGCTACCATCCATTGGAGTAACAGAAATCACAACGACAGACTACCTTCCATAATGACAAGGATACCATCCATTGGAATAACAAAACTCTCGACAACAGACTACCTTCCATAATGACAAGTCTACCATCCCTTGGAGTTACAAAAATCTGAAAAACAGATTACCTTCCATAATGACAAGGCTACCATCCATTGGAGTAACATAAATCACAACGAAAAACTACCTTCCATAATGACAAGGCTACCATCCAATTGAGTAACATAAATAGGGACAACAGATTACCTTCCGTAATGACAAGGTTACCATCCATTGGAGTAACAAAAATATCAACAAGAGACTAACTTCCATAATGAGAAGGCTACCATGCATTGGAGTAACAAAATTCTCGACAACATACTACCTTCCATAATGACAAGGCTACCATCCATTGGAGTAACAAAGATATCGACATCATACTACCTTCCATAATGACAAGGCTACAATACATTGCAGTAACAAAAATCACGACAACAAACTACCTTCCATAATGACAAGGCTACCATCCATTGGAATAACAAAAATCTCGACAACAGACTACCTTCAATAATGACAAGGCTACCATACAATGGAGTAACAAAAATATCGACAACAGACTACCTTCCATAATGAGAAGGCTACTATCCATTATAGTAACAAAAATATGTACAACAGACTACCTTCCTTAATGACAAGGCTAACATCTGTTGGAGTAATAAAAATATCAACAAGAGACTACCTTCCATAATGACAAGGCTACCATCCAATGGAGAAATAAAAATCGTGACAATAGACTACCTCACATAATGATAAGCTACCATCCATTGGAGTAACAAAATTATCAATAAGAGACTACCTTCCATAATGACAAGGGTACCATCCATTGGAGTAACAAAAATCTCGACAACAGACTACCTTGCATAATGACAAGGCTAACATCGATTGGAGTAACAAAGATATCGACAACATACTACCTTCCATAATGACAAAGCTACCATCCAATGGAGTAACAAAAATATCGAAAATCGACTACCTTCCATAATGACAAGGCTACCATCCATTAGAGTAACAAAAATCAGGATAACAGACTACCTTCCATAATGACAAGGCTACCATCCATTGGAGTAACAGAAATCACAACGACAGACTACCTTCCATAATGACAAGGTTATCTTCCATTGGAATAACAAAAATCTCGACAACAGACTACCTTCCATAATGACAAGGCTACCATTCAATGGAGTAAAAAAAATCTATACAACAGACTACCTTCCATAATCACAAGGCTACCATCCATTGGAGTAACAAAAATCTCGACAACAGACTACCTTCCATAATGACAAGGGTACCATCCATTGTAGTAACAAAAATATCGACAACAGTCTACCTTCCATAATGACAAGTCTACCATCCATTGAAGTTACAAAAATATGAAAAATAGACTACCTTCCATAATTACAAGGCTACCATCCATTGGAGTAACAAAAATCACAATAACAAACTACCTTCCATAATGACAAGGCTACCATCCATTTCAGTAACATAAATCAGGACAACAAACTACCTTCCATAATGACAAGGCTACCATCCATTGGATTAACAAAAATATAAACAAGAGACTACCTTCCATAATGAGAAGGCTACCATCCATTGGAGTAACAAAAATCTCAACAACATACTACCTTCCATAATGACAAGGCAACCATTCATTGGAATAACCAAAATCTCGACAACAGACTACCTTCCATAATGACAAGGCTACCATACAATGGAGTAACAAAAATATCGACAATAGACTACCTTCCATAATGACAAGGCTACTATCCATTAGAGTAACAAAAATATGTACAACAGACTACCTTCCTTAATGACAAGGCTACCATCCATTGGAATAACAAAAATATCGATAACAGACTACCTTCAATAATGACAACGCTACAATCCATTAGAGTAACAAAAATTTGTACAACAAACTACCTTCCATAATGACAAGGCTACCATCCATTGGAATAACAAAAATATCAACAAGAGACTACCTTCCATAATGACAAGGCTACCATCCAATGGAGAAACAAAAATCGGAACAACATACTACTTTCCATAATAACAAGGCTACCATCCATTGGAGTAATGAAAATATCAACAAGAGACTACCTTCCATAATGACAAGGATACCATCCATTGGAGTAACAAAAATCTCGACAACAGACTACCTTGCATAATGACAAGGCTACCATCCAGTGGAGTAATAAAAATATCGAAAACAGACTACCTTCCATAATGACAAGGCTACCATCCATTAGAGTAACAAAAATCAGGATAACAAACTACCTTCCATAATGACAAGGCTACCATCCATTGGAGTAACAGAAATCACAACGACAGACTACCTTCCATAATGACAAGGATACCATCCATTGGAATAACAAAACTCTCGACAACAGACTACCTTCCATAATGACAAGTCTACCATCCCTTGGAGTTACAAAAATCTGAAAAACAGATTACCTTCCATAATGACAAGGCTACCATCCATTGGAGTAACATAAATCACAACGAAAAACTACCTTCCATAATGACAAGGCTACCATCCAATTGAGTAACATAAATAGGGACAACAGATTACCTTCCGTAATGACAAGGTTACCATCCATTGGAGTAACAAAAATATCAACAAGAGACTAACTTCCATAATGAGAAGGCTACCATGCATTGGAGTAACAAAATTCTCGACAACATACTACCTTCCATAATGACAAGGCTACCATCCATTGGAGTAACAAAGATATCGACATCATACTGCCTTCCATAATGACAAGGCTACAATACATTGCAGTAACAAAAATCACGACAACAAACTACCTTCCATAATGACAAGGCTACCATCCATTGGAATAACAAAAATCTCGACAACAGACTACCTTCAATAATGACAAGGCTACCATACAATGGAGTAACAAAAATATCGACAACAGACTACCTTCCATAATGAGAAGGCTACTATCCATTATAGTAACAAAAATATGTACAACAGACTACCTTCCTTAATGACAAGGCTAACATCTGTTGGAGTAATAAAAATATCAACAAGAGACTACCTTCCATAATGACAAGGCTACCATCCAATGGAGAAACAAAAATCGTGACAATAGACTACCTCACATAATGATAAGCTACCATCCATTGGAGTAACAAAATTATCAATAAGAGACTACCTTCCATAATGACAAGGGTACCATCCATTGGAGTAACAAAAATCTCGACAACAGACTACCTTGCATAATGACAAGGCTAACATCGATTGGAGTAACAAAGATATCGACAACATACTACCTTCCATAATGACAAAGCTACCATCCAATGGAGTAACAAAAATATCGAAAATAGACTACCTTCCATAATGACAAGGCTACCATCCATTAGAGTAACAAAAATCAGGATAACAGACTACCTTCCATAATGACAAGGCTACCATCCATTGGAGTAACAGAAATCACAACGACAGACTACCTTCCATAATGACAAGGTTACCTTCCATTGGAATAACAAAAATCTCGACAACAGACTACCTTCCATAATGACAAGGCTACCATTCAATGGAGTAAAAAAAATCTATACAATAGACTACCTTCCATAATCACAAGGCTACCATCCATTGGAGTAACAAAAATCTCGACAACAGACTACCTTCCATAATGACAAGGGTATCATCCATTGTAGTAACAAAAATATCGACAACAGTCTACCTTCCATAATGACAAGTCTACCATCCATTGAAGTTACAAAAATATGAAAAACAGACTACCTTCCATAATTACAAGGCTACCATCCATTGGAGTAACAAAAATCACAATAACAAACTACCTTCCATAATGACAAGGCTACCATCCATTTCAGTAACATAAATCAGGACAACAAACTACCTTCCATAATGACAAGGCTACCATCCATTGGATTAACAAAAATATAAACAAGAGACTACCTTCCATAATGAGAAGGCTACCATCCATTGGAGTAACAAAAATCTCAACAACATACTACCTTCCATAATGACAAGGCAACCATCCATTGGAATAACAAAAATCTCGACAACAGACTACCTTCCATAATGACAAGGCTACAATACAATGGAGTAACAAAAATATCGACAACAGACTACCTTCCATAATGACAAGGCTACTATCCATTAGAGTAACAAAAATATGTACAACAGACTACCTTCCTTAATGACAAGGCTACAATCCATTGGAATAACAAAAATATCGATAACAGACTACCTTCAATAATGACAACGCTACAATCCATTAGAGTAACAAAAATCTGTTCAACAAACTACCTTCCATAATGACAAGGCTACCATCCATTGGAATAACAAAAATATCAACAAGAGACTACCTTCCATAATGACAAGGCTACCATCCAATGGAGAAACAAAAATCGGAATAACATACTACTTTCCATAATAACAAGGCTACCATCCATTGGAGTAATGAAAATATCAACAAGAGACTACCTTCCATAATGACAAGGCTACCATCCATTGGAGTAACAAAAATCTCGACAACAAACTACCTTGCATAATGACAAGGCTACCATCCAGTGGAGTAACAAAAATATCGAAAACAGACTACCTTCCATAATGACAAGGCTACCATCCATTAGAGTAACAAAAATCAGGATAACAAACTACCTTCCATAATGACAAGGCTACCATCCATTGGAGTAATAGAAATCACAACGACAGACTACCTTCCATAATGACAAGGATACCTTCCATTGGAATAACAAAACTCTCGACAACAGACTACCTTCCATAATGACAAGGCTACCATTCAATGGAGTAAAAAAAATCTAGATAACAAAGTACCTTCCATAATGACAAGGATACCATCCATTGGAGTAACAAAAATCTTGACAACAGACTACCTTCCATAATGACAAGGCTAACATCGATTGGAGCAACAAAGATACCGACAACATACTACCTTCCATAATCACAAGGCAACCATTCAATGGAGTAACAAAAATATCGAAAACAGACTACCTTCCATAATGACAAGGCTACCATCCATTTGAGTAACAAAAATCTGGATAACAGACTACCTTCCGTAATGACAAGGCTACCTTCCATTGGAGTAAAAATAATCACAACGACATACTACCTTCCATAATGACAAGGCTACCATCCATTAGAGTAACAAAAATCGGGACAACAGACTACCTTCCATAATGACAGGGATATCATCCATTGGAGTAACAAAATGTCTACAAGAGACTACCTTCCATAATGACAAGTCTACCATCCACTGGAGTAACAAATATCTCGACAACAGACTAACTTCCATAATGAGAAGGCTACAATCCATTGGAGTAAGAAAAATATCGATAACATACTACCTTCCATAATGACAAAGCTACAATACATTGGATTAACAAAAATCTCGACAACAAACTACCTTCCATAATCACAAGGCTACCATTCATTGGAATAACAAAAATCGCGACAACAGACTACCTTCCATAATGACAAGGCTACCATTCAATGGAGTAAAAAAAATCTAGATAACAAACTACCTTCCATAATGACAAGACTACCATCCATTGGAGTAACAAAAATCTCGACAACAGACTACCTTCCATAATGACAATGCTAACATTGATTGGAGCAACAATGATACCGACAACATACTCCCTTCCATAATCACAAGGCAACCATCCAATGGAGTAACAAAAATATCGAAAACAGACTACCTTCCATAATGACAAGGCTACCATCCATTAGAGTAACAAAAATCTGGATAACAGACTACCTTCCGTAATGACAAGGCTACCTTCCATTGGAGTAAAAAAAATCAGAACGACATACTACCTTCCATAATGACAAGGCTCCCATCCATTAGAGTAACAAAAATTGGGACAACAAACTACCTTCCATGATGACACGGATACCATCCAATGGAGTAACAAAAATGTCTACAAGAGACTACCTTCCATAATGACAAGGCTACCATCCATTGGAGTAACAAAAATCTCGACAACAGACTAACTTCCATAATGAGAAGGCTACAATCCATTGGAGTAAGAAAGATATCGACAACATACTACCTTCCATAATGACAAGGCTACAATACATTGGATTAACAAAAATCACGACAACAGACTACCTTCCATAATGACAAGGCTACCATAAATTGGAATAACAAAAATCGCGACAACAGACTACCTTCCATAATGACAAGGCTACCATCCATTGGAATAACAAAAATCTCGACAACAAACTACCTTCCATAATGACAAGGCTACCATTCAATGGATTAACAAAAATCTCGACAACAAACTACCATCCATAATGACAAGGGTACCATCCATTGGAGTAACAAAAATCTAGACAACAGACTACCATCCATAATGACAATGCTACCATCCATTGGAGTTACAAAAATCTCGAAAACAGACTACCTTCCATAATGACAAGGGTACCATCCATTGGAGTAACAAAAATCTCGACAACAAACAACCTTCCATAATGACAAGTCTACAATCTGTTGGAATAACAAAAATCTCGACAACAGACAACCTTCCATAATGACAAGGATACGATCCAATGGAGTAACAAAAATATCGAAAACAGACAACCTTCCATAATGACAAGTCTACAATCCATTGGAGTAACAAAAATGTGAAAAACTGACTACCTTCCATAATGACAAGGCTACCATCCATTGGAGTAACAAAAATCTCGACAACAGACTACCTTTCGTAATGAGAAGGCTACCATCCATTGGAGTAAGAAAGATATCGACAACATACTACCTTCCATAATGACAAGGCTACAATCCATTGGAGTACCAAAAATAACGACAACAGACTACCTTCCATAATGACAAGCTACCATCCATTGGAATAACAAAAATCGCGACAACAGACTACCTTCCATAATGACAAGGCTACCATCCATTGGAGTAAGAAAAATCACGACAATACACTACCTTCCATAATGACAAGGCTACCATCCATTTGAATAACAAAAATCTCGACCACAGACTACCTTCCATAATGATAAGGCTACCATTCAATGGAGTAACAAAAATCTAGACAACATATTATCTTCCATAATGACAATTATACAATCCATTGGAATAACAAAAATCTCGACAACAGACTACCTTCCATAATGACAAGGCTAACATCGATTGGAGTAACAAAGATATCGATAACATACTACCTTCCATAATAACAAGGCAACCATCCAATGGAGTAACAAAAATATCAAAAACAGACTACCTTCCATAATGACAAGGCTACCATCCATTAGAGTAACAAAAATCTGGATAATAGACTACCTTCCGTAATGACAAGGCTACCTTCCATTGGAGTAAAAAAAATCACAACAACATACTACCTTCCATAATACAAGGCTACCATCCATTAGAGTAACAAAAATCGGGACAACAGACTACCTTCCATAATGATAGTGATACCATCCATTGGAGTAACAAAAATGTCTACAAGAGACTACCTTCCATAATGACAAGGCTACCATCCATTGGAGTAACAAAAATCTCGACAACAGACTAACTTCCATAATGAGAAGGCTACAATCCATTGGAGTAAGAAAGATATCGACAAAATACTACCTTCCATAATGAAAAGGCTATAATACATTGGATTAACAAAAATCACGACAACAGACTACCTTCCATAATGACAAGGCTACCATCCATTAGAATAACAAAAATCGCGAGAACAGACTACCTTCTATAATGACAAGGCTACCATCCATTGGAATAACAAAAATCTCGACAACAAACTACCTTCCATAATGACAAGGCTACCATTCAATGGAGTAACAAAAATCTAAACAACAGACTACAATACATAATGACAAGGGTACCAACCATTTGAGTAACAAAAATCTAGACAACACACTACCATCCATAATGACAATGCTACCATCCATTGGAGTTACAAAAATTTCGACAACAAACAACCTTCCCTAATGACAAGTCTACAATCTGTTGGAATAACAAAAATCTCGATAATAGACAACCTTCCATAATGACAAGGCTACAATCCAATGGATTAACAAAAATGTGAAAGACAGACTACCTTCCATAATGAAAAGTCTACCATCCATTGGAGTAACAAAAATGTGAAAAACAGACTACCTTCCATAATGACACGGCTACCATCCGTTGGAGTAACAAAAATCTCGACAACAGACTACCTTCCGTAATGAGAAGGCTACCATCCATTGGAGTAAGAAAGATATCGACAACATACTACCTTCCATAATGACAAGGCTACAATCCATTGGAGTACCAAAAATCACGACAACAGACTACCTTCCATAATGACAAGCTACCATCCATTGGAATAACAAAAATCGCGACAACAGACTACCTTCCATAATGACAAGGCTACCATCCATTGGAGTAAGAAAAATCACGACAATACACTACCTTCAATAATGACAAGGCTACCATCCATTTGAATAACAAAAATCTCGACCACAGACTACCTTCCATAATGATAAGGCTACCATTCAATGGAGTAACAAAAATCTAGACAACATATTATCTTCCATAATGACAATTATACAATCCATTGGAATAACAAAAATCTCGACAACAGACTACCTTCCATAATGACAAGGCTAACATCGATTGGAGTAACAAAGATACGACAACATACTACATTCCATAATGACAAGGCAACCATCCAATGGAGTAACAAAAATATCGAAAACAGACTACCTTCCATAATGACAAGGCTACCATCCATTAGAGTAACAAAAATCTGGATAATAGACTACCTTCCGTAATGACAAGGCTACCTTCCATTGGAGTAAAAAAAATCACAACGACATACTACCTTCCATAATACAAGGCTACCATCCATTAGAGTAACAAAAATCGGGACAACAGACTACCTTCCATAATGATAGTGATACCATCCATTGGAGTAACAAAAATGTCTACAAGAGACTACCTTCCATAATGACAAGGCTACCATCCATTGGAGTAACAAAAATCTCGACAACAGACTAACTTCCATAATGAGAAGGCTACAATCCATTGGAGTAAGAAAGATATCGACAACATACTACCTTCCATAATGAAAAGTCTATAATACATTGGATTAACAAAAATCACGACAACAGACTACCTTCCATAATGACAAGGCTACCATCCATTGGAATAACAAAAATCGCGACAACAGACTACCTTCTATAATGACAAGGCTACCATCCATTGGAATAACAAAAATCTCGACAACAAACTACCTTCCATAATGACAAGGCTACCATTCAATGGAGTAACAAAAATCTAGACAACAGACTACCATACATAATGACAAGGGTACAACCAATTGAAGTAACAAAAATCTCGAAAACGGACTACCTTCCATAATGACAAGGGTACCCTCCATTGGAGTAACAAAAATCTCGACAATAAACAACCTTCCATAATGACAAGTCTACAATCCATTGGAATAACAAAAATCTCGACAACACACAACCTTCCATAATGACAAGGCTACAATCCAATGAAGTAACAAAAATCTCGACAACAGACTACCTTCCATAATGACAAGTCTACCATCCATTGGAGTAACAAAAATGCGAAAAACAGACTACCTTCCATAATGACAAGGCTACCATCCATTGGAGTAACAAAAATCTCGAAAACAGACTACCTTCCATAATGACAAGTCTACCATCCATTGGAGTAACCAAAATGTGTAAAACTGACTACCTTCCATAATGACAAGGCTACCATCCGTTGGAGTAACAAAAATCTCGACAACAGACTACCTTTCGTAATGAGAAGGCTACCATCCATTGGAGTAAGAAAGATATCGACAACATACTACCTTCCATAATGACAAGGCTACAATCCATTGGAGTACCAAAAATCACGACAACAGACTACCTTCCATAATGACAAGGCTACCATCCATTGGAATAACAAAAATCGCGACAACAGACTACCTTCCATAATGACAAGGCTATCATCCATTGGAGTAAGAAAAATCACGACAATAAACTACCTTCCATAATGACAAGGCTACCATCCATTTGAATAACAAAAATCTCGACCACAGACTACCTTCCATAATGATAAGGCTACCATTCAATGGAGTAACAAAAATCTAGACAACTGATTATCTTCCATAATGACAATTATACAATCCATTGGAATAACAAAAATCTCGACAACAGACTACCTTCCATAATGACAAGGCTAACATCGATTGGAGTAACAAACCAATACGACAACATACTACCTTCCATAATGACAAGGCAACCATCCAATGGAGTAACAAAAATATCGAAAACAGACTACCTTCCATAATGACAAGGCTACCATCCATTAGAGTAACAAAAATCTGGATAATAGACTACCTTCCGTAATGACAAGGCTACCTTCCATTGGAGTAAAAAAAATCACAACGACATACTACCTTCCATAATACAAGGCTACCATCCATTAGAGTAACAAAAATCGGGACAACAGACTACCTTCCATAATGATAGTGATACCATCCATTGGAGTAACAAAAATGTCTACAAGAGACTACCTTCCATAATGACAAGGCTACCATCCATTGGAGTAACAAAAATCTCGACAACAGACTAACTTCCATAATGAGAAGGCTACAATCCATTGGAGTAAGAAAGATATCGACAACATACTACCTTCCATAATGAAAAGTCTATAATACATTGGATTAACAAAAATCACGACAACAGACTACCTTCCATAATGACAAGGCTACCATCCATTGGAATAACAAAAATCGCGACAACAGACTACCTTCTATAATGACAAGGCTACCATCCATTGGAATAACAAAAATCTCGACAACAAACTACCTTCCATAATGACAAGGCTACCATTCAATGGAGTAACAAAAATCTAGACAACAGACTACCATACATAATGACAAGGGTACAACCAATTGAAGTAACAAAAATCTCGAAAACAGACTACCTTCCATAATGACAAGGGTACCCTCCATTGGAGTAACAAAAATCTCGACAATAAACAACCTTCCATAATGACAAGTCTACAATCCATTGGAATAACAAAAATCTCGACAACACACAACCTTCCATAATGACAAGGCTACAATCCAATGAAGTAACAAAAATCTCGACAACAGACTACCTTCCATAATGTAAAGTCTACCATCCATTGGAGTAACAAAAATGCGAAAAACAGACTACCTTCCATAATGACAAGGCTACCATCCATTGGAGTAACAAAAATCTCGAAAACAGACTACCTTCCATAATGACAAGTCTACCATCCATTGGAGTAACAAAAATGTGTAAAACTGACTACCTTCCATAATGACAAGGCTACCATCCGTTGGAGTAACAAAAATCTCGACAACAGACTACCTTTCGTAATGAGAAGGCTACCATCCATTGGAGTAAGAAAGATATCGACAACATACTACCTTCCATAATGACAAGGCTACAATCCATTGGAGTACCAAAAATCACGACAACAGACTACCTTCCATAATGACAAGGCTACCATCCATTGGAATAACAAAAATCGCGACAACAAACTATCTTCCATAATGACAAGGCTACCATCCATTGGAGTAAGAAAAATCACGACAATAAACTACCTTCCATAATGACAAGGCTACCATCCATTTGAATAACAAAAATCTCGACCACAGACTACCTTCCATAATGATAAGGCTACCATTCAATGGAGTAACAAAAATCTAGACAACTGATTATCTTCCATAATGACAATTATACAATCCATTGGAATAACAAAAACCTCGACAACAGACTACCTTCCATAATGACAAGGCTAACATCGATTGGAGTAACAAAGATATCAACAAAATACTAACTTCCATAATGACAAGGCAACCATCCAATGGAGTAACAAAAATATCGAAAATAGACTACCTTCCATAATGACAAGGCTACCATCCATTAGAGTAACAAAAATTTGGATAACAGACTACCTTCCGTAATGACAAGGCTACCTTCCATTGGAGTAAAAAAAATCACAACGACATACTACCTTCCATAATGCAAGGCTACCATCCATTAGAGTAACAAAAATCGGGACAACATACTACCTTCCATGATGACAGTGATACCATCCATTGGAGTAACAAAAATGTCTACAAGAGACTACCTTCCATAATGACAAGGCTACCATCCATTGGAGTAACAAAAATCTCGACAACAGACTAACTTCCATAATGAGAAGGCTACAATCCATTGGAGTAAGAAAGATATCGATAACATACTAACTTCCATAATGAAAAGGCTACAATACATTGGATTAACAAAAATCACGACAACAGACTAACTTCCATAATGACAAGGCAACCATCCATTGGTGTAACAAAAATCTCGAAAACAGACTACCTTCCATAATGACAAGGGTACCATCCATTGGAGTAACAAAAATCTCGACAACAAACAACCTTCCATAATGACAAGTCTACAATCCATTGGAATAACAAAAATCTCGACAACAGACAACCTTCCATAATGACAAGTCTACCATCCATTGGAGTAACAAAAATGTGAAAATAAAACTACCTTCCATGATGACAAGGCTACCATCCATTGGAGTAACAAAAATATCGACAACAGACTACCTTCCATAATGACAAGGCTACCATCCATTGGAGTAACAAAAATATCGAAAACATACTAACTTCCATAATGAAAAGGCAACCCATCCAATGGAGTAACAAAAATATCGAAAACAGACTACCTTCCATAATGACAAGGCTACCATCCATTAGAGTAACAAAAATCTAGATAACAGACTACCTTCCGTAATGACAAGGCTACCTTCCATTGGAGTAAAAAAAATCACAACGACATACTACCTTCCATAATGACAAGGCTACCATCCATTAGAGTAACAAAAATCGGGACAACAGACTACCTTCCATAATGACAGGGATACCATCCATTGGAGTAACAAAAATGTCTACAAGAGACTACCTTCCATAATGACAAGTCTACCATCCACTGGAGTAACAAAAAACTCGATAACAGACTAACTTCCATAATGAGAAGGCTACAATCCATTGGAGTAAGAAAGATATCGACAACATACTACCTTCCATAATGACAAGGCTACAATACATTGGATTAACAAAAATCATGACAACAAACTACTTTCCATAATGACAACGCTACCATTCATTGGAATAACAAAAATCACGACAATAGACTACCTTCCATAATGACAAGGCTACCATCCATTGGAATAACAAAAATCTCGACAACAAACTACCATCCATAATGACAAGGGTACCATCCATTGGAGTAACAAAAATCTAGACAACAGACTACCATCCATAATGACAATGCTACCATCCATTGGAGTTACAAAAATCTCGAAAACAGACTACCTTCCATAATGACAAGGGTACCATCCATTGGAGTAACAAAAATCTCGACAACAAAGAACCTTCCATAATGACAAGTCTACAATCTGTTGGAATAACAAAAATCTCGACAACAGACAACCTTCTATAATGACAAGGATACAATCCAATGGAGTAACAAAAATATCGACAACAAACTACCTTCCATAATGACAAGTCTACCATCCATTGGAGTAACAAAAATGTGAAAAACAGACTACCTTCCATAATGACAAGGCTACCATCCGTGGGAGTAACAAAAATCTCGACAACAGACTACCTTCCGTAATGAGAAGGCTACCATCCATTGGAGTAAGAAAGATATCGACAACATACTACCTTCCATAATGACAAGGCTACAATCCATTGGAGTACCAAAAATCACGACAACAGACTACCTTCCATAATGACAAGGCTACCATCCATTGGAATAACAAAAATCGCGACAACAAACTACCTTCCATAATGACAAGGCTACCATCCATTGGAGTAAGAAAAATCACGACAATACACTACCTTCCATAATGACAAGGCTACCATCCATTTGAATAACAAAAATCTCGACCACAGACTACCTTCCATAATGACAAGGCTACCATTCAATGGAGTAACAAAAATCTAGACAATAGATTATCTTCCATAATGACAATTATACAATCCATTGGAAAAACAAAAATCTCGACAACAGACTACCTTCCATAATGACTAGGCTAACATCGATTGGAGTAACAAAGATATCGACAACATACTACCTTCCATAATGACAAGGAAACCATCCAATGGAGTAACAAAAATATCGAAAACAGACTACCTTCCATAATGACAATGCTACCATTCATTGGAATAACAAAAATTGCGACAATAGACTACCTTCCATAATGACAAGGCTACCATCCATTGGAATAACAAAAATCTCGACAACAAACTACCATCCATAATGACAAGGGTACCATCCATTGGAGTAACAAAAATCTAGACAACAGACTACCATCCATAATGACAATGCTACCATCCATTGGAGTTACAAAAATCTCGAAAACAGACTACCTTCCATAATGACAAGGGTACCATCCATTGGAGTAACAAAAATCTCGACAACAAAGAACCTTCCATAATTACAAGTCTACAATCTGTTGGAATAACAAAAATCTCGACAACAGACAACCTTCCATAATGACAAGGATACAATCCAATGGAGTAACAAAAATATCGACAACAAACTACCTTCAATAATGACAAGTCTACCATCCATTGGAGTAACAAAAATGTGAAAAACAGACTACCTTCCATCATGACAAGGCTACCATCCGTGGGAGTAACAAAAATCTCGACAACAGACTACCTTCCGTAATGAGAAGGCTACCATCCATTGGAGTAAGAAAGATATCGACAACATACTACCTTCCATAATGACAAGGCTACAATCCATTGGAGTACCAAAAATCACGACAACAGACTACCTTCCATAATGACAAGGCTACCATCCATTGGAATAACAAAAATCGCGACAACAGACTACCTTCCATAATGATAAGGCTACCATCCATTGGAGTAAGAAAAATCACGACAATACACTACCTTCCATAATGACAAGGCTACCATCCATTTGAATAACAAAAATCTCGACCACAGACTACCTTCCATAATAACAAGGCTACCATTCAATGGAGTAACAAAAATCTAGACAACAGATTATCTTCCATAATGACAATTATACAATCCATTGGAATAACAAAAATCTCGACAACAGACTACCTTCCATAATGACTAGCCTAACATCGATTGGAGTAACAAAGATATCGACAACATACTACCTTCCATAATGACAAGGAAACCATCCAATGGAGTAACAAAAATATCGAAAACAGACTACCTTCCATAATGACAACGCTACCATTCATTGGAATAACAAAAATCGCGACAATAGACTACCTTCCATAATGACAAGGCTACCATCCATTGGAATAACAAAAATCTCGACAACAAACTACCATCCATAATGACAAGGGTACCATCCATTGGAGTAACAAAAATCTAGACAACAGACTACCATCCATAATGACAATGCTACCATCCATTGGAGTTACAAAAATCTCGAAAATAGACTACCTTCCATAATGACAAGGGTACCATCCATTGGAGTAACAAAAATCTCGACAACAAAGAACCTTCCATAATTACAAGTCTACAATCTGTTGGAATAACAAAAATCTCGACAACAGACAACCTTCCATAATGACAAGGATACAATCCAATGGAGTAACAAAAATATCGACAACAAACTACCTTCCATAATGACAAGTCTACCATCCATTGGAGTAACAAAAATGTGAAAAACAGACTACCTTCCATCATGACAAGGCTACCATTCGTGGGAGTAACAAAAATCTCGACAACAGACTACCTTCCGTAATGAGAAGGCTACCATCCATTGGAGTAAGAAAGATATCGACAACATACTACCTTCCATAATGACAAGGCTACAATCCATTGGAGTACCAAAAATCACGACAACAGACTACCTTCCATAATGACAAGGCTACCATCCATTGGAATAACAAAAATCGCGACAACAGACTACCTTCCATAATGACAAGGCTACCATCCATTGGAGTAAGAAAAATCACGACAATACACTACCTTCCATAATGACAAGGCTACCATCCATTTGAATAACAAAAATCTCGACCACAGACTACCTTCCATAATAACAAGGCTACCATTCAATGGAGTAACAAAAATCTCGACAACAGACTACCTTCCATAATGACTAGGCTAACATCGATTGGAGTAACAAAGATATCGACAACATACTACCTTCCATAATAACAAGGAAACCATCCAATGGTGTAACAAAAATATCGAAAACAGACTACCTTCCATAATGACAAGGCTACCATCCATTGGTGTAACAAAAATCTCGAAAACAGACTACCTTCCGTAATGACATGGGTACCATCCATTGGAGTAACAAAAATCTCGACAACAAACAACCTTCCATAATGACAAGTCTACAATCCATTGGAATAACAAAAATCTCGACAACAAACAACCTTCCATAATGACAAGTCTACCATCCATTGGAGTAACAAAAATGTGAAAAATAGACTACCTTCCATAATGACAAGGCTACCATCCATTGGAGTAACAAAAATCTCGACAACAGACTACTTTCCATAATGAGAAGGCTACCATCCATTGGAGTAAGAAAGATAAAGAAAACATACTAACTTCCATAATGACAAGGCTACAATCCATTGGTGTAACAATAATCATGACAACAGACTACCTTCCATAATGACAAGGCTACCATCCATTGGAATAACAAAAATGTGTAAAACTGACTACCTTCCATAATGACAAGGCTACCATCCGTTGGAGTAACAAAAATCTCGACAACAGACTACCTTTCGTAATGAGAAGGCTACCATCCATTGGAGTAAGAAAGATATCGACAACATACTACCTTCCATAATGACAAGGCTACAATCCATTGGAGTACCAAAAATCACGACAACAGACTACCTTCCATAATGACAAGGCTACCATCCATTGGAATAACAAAAATCGCGACAACAAACTATCTTCCATAATGACAAGGCTACCATCCATTGGAGTAAGAAAAATCACGACAATAAACTACCTTCCATAATGACAAGGCTACCATCCATTTGAATAACAAAAATCTCGACCACAGACTACCTTCCATAATGATAAGGCTACCATTCAATGGAGTAACAAAAATCTAGACAACTGATTATCTTCCATAATGACAATTATACAATCCATTGGAATAACAAAAACCTCGACAACAGACTACCTTCCATAATGACAAGGCTAACATCGATTGGAGTAACAAAGATATCGACAAAATACTAACTTCCATAATGACAAGGCAACCATCCAATGGAGTAACAAAAATATCGAAAATAGACTACCTTCCATAATGACAAGGCTACCATCCATTAGAGTAACAAAAATTTGGATAACAGACTACCTTCCGTAATGACAAGGCTACCTTCCATTGGAGTAAAAAAAATCACAACGACATACTACCTTCCATAATGCAAGGCTACCATCCATTAGAGTAACAAAAATCGGGACAACATACTACCTTCCATGATGACAGTGATACCATCCATTGGAGTAACAAAAATGTCTACAAGAGACTACCTTCCATAATGACAAGGCTACCATCCATTGGAGTAACAAAAATCTCGACAACAGACTAACTTCCATAATGAGAAGGCTACAATCCATTGGAGTAAGAAAGATATCGATAACATACTAACTTCCATAATGAAAAGGCTACAATACATTGGATTAACAAAAATCACGACAACAGACTAACTTCCATAATGACAAGGCAACCATCCATTGGTGTAACAAAAATCTCGAAAACAGACTACCTTCCATAATGACAAGGGTACCATCCATTGGAGTAACAAAAATCTCGACAACAAACAACCTTCCATAATGACAAGTCTACAATCCATTGGAATAACAAAAATCTCGACAACAGACAACCTTCCATAATGACAAGTCTACCATCCATTGGAGTAACAAAAATGTGAAAATAAAACTACCTTCCATGATGACAAGGCTACCATCCATTGGAGTAACAAAAATATCGACAACAGACTACCTTCCATAATGACAAGGCTACCATCCATTGGAGTAACAAAAATATCGAAAACATACTAACTTCCATAATGAAAAGGCAACCCATCCAATGGAGTAACAAAAATATCGAAAACAGACTACCTTCCATAATGACAAGGCTACCATCCATTAGAGTAACAAAAATCTAGATAACAGACTACCTTCCGTAATGACAAGGCTACCTTCCATTGGAGTAAAAAAAATCACAACGACATACTACCTTCCATAATGACAAGGCTACCATCCATTAGAGTAACAAAAATCGGGACAACAGACTACCTTCCATAATGACAGGGATACCATCCATTGGAGTAACAAAAATGTCTACAAGAGACTACCTTCCATAATGACAAGTCTACCATCCACTGGAGTAACAAAAAACTCGATAACAGACTAACTTCCATAATGAGAAGGCTACAATCCATTGGAGTAAGAAAGATATCGACAACATACTACCTTCCATAATGACAAGGCTACAATACATTGGATTAACAAAAATCATGACAACAAACTACTTTCCATAATGACAACGCTACCATTCATTGGAATAACAAAAATCACGACAATAGACTACCTTCCATAATGACAAGGCTACCATCCATTGGAATAACAAAAATCTCGACAACAAACTACCATCCATAATGACAAGGGTACCATCCATTGGAGTAACAAAAATCTAGACAACAGACTACCATCCATAATGACAATGCTACCATCCATTGGAGTTACAAAAATCTCGAAAACAGACTACCTTCCATAATGACAAGGGTACCATCCATTGGAGTAACAAAAATCTCGACAACAAAGAACCTTCCATAATGACAAGTCTACAATCTGTTGGAATAACAAAAATCTCGACAACAGACAACCTTCTATAATGACAAGGATACAATCCAATGGAGTAACAAAAATATCGACAACAAACTACCTTCCATAATGACAAGTCTACCATCCATTGGAGTAACAAAAATGTGAAAAACAGACTACCTTCCATAATGACAAGGCTACCATCCGTGGGAGTAACAAAAATCTCGACAACAGACTACCTTCCGTAATGAGAAGGCTACCATCCATTGGAGTAAGAAAGATATCGACAACATACTACCTTCCATAATGACAAGGCTACAATCCATTGGAGTACCAAAAATCACGACAACAGACTACCTTCCATAATGACAAGGCTACCATCCATTGGAATAACAAAAATCGCGACAACAAACTACCTTCCATAATGACAAGGCTACCATCCATTGGAGTAAGAAAAATCACGACAATACACTACCTTCCATAATGACAAGGCTACCATCCATTTGAATAACAAAAATCTCGACCACAGACTACCTTCCATAATGACAAGGCTACCATTCAATGGAGTAACAAAAATCTAGACAATAGATTATCTTCCATAATGACAATTATACAATCCATTGGAAAAACAAAAATCTCGACAACAGACTACCTTCCATAATGACTAGGCTAACATCGATTGGAGTAACAAAGATATCGACAACATACTACCTTCCATAATGACAAGGAAACCATCCAATGGAGTAACAAAAATATCGAAAACAGACTACCTTCCATAATGACAATGCTACCATTCATTGGAATAACAAAAATTGCGACAATAGACTACCTTCCATAATGACAAGGCTACCATCCATTGGAATAACAAAAATCTCGACAACAAACTACCATCCATAATGACAAGGGTACCATCCATTGGAGTAACAAAAATCTAGACAACAGACTACCATCCATAATGACAATGCTACCATCCATTGGAGTTACAAAAATCTCGAAAACAGACTACCTTCCATAATGACAAGGGTACCATCCATTGGAGTAACAAAAATCTCGACAACAAAGAACCTTCCATAATTACAAGTCTACAATCTGTTGGAATAACAAAAATCTCGACAACAGACAACCTTCCATAATGACAAGGATACAATCCAATGGAGTAACAAAAATATCGACAACAAACTACCTTCAATAATGACAAGTCTACCATCCATTGGAGTAACAAAAATGTGAAAAACAGACTACCTTCCATCATGACAAGGCTACCATCCGTGGGAGTAACAAAAATCTCGACAACAGACTACCTTCCGTAATGAGAAGGCTACCATCCATTGGAGTAAGAAAGATATCGACAACATACTACCTTCCATAATGACAAGGCTACAATCCATTGGAGTACCAAAAATCACGACAACAGACTACCTTCCATAATGACAAGGCTACCATCCATTGGAATAACAAAAATCGCGACAACAGACTACCTTCCATAATGATAAGGCTACCATCCATTGGAGTAAGAAAAATCACGACAATACACTACCTTCCATAATGACAAGGCTACCATCCATTTGAATAACAAAAATCTCGACCACAGACTACCTTCCATAATAACAAGGCTACCATTCAATGGAGTAACAAAAATCTAGACAACAGATTATCTTCCATAATGACAATTATACAATCCATTGGAATAACAAAAATCTCGACAACAGACTACCTTCCATAATGACTAGCCTAACATCGATTGGAGTAACAAAGATATCGACAACATACTACCTTCCATAATGACAAGGAAACCATCCAATGGAGTAACAAAAATATCGAAAACAGACTACCTTCCATAATGACAACGCTACCATTCATTGGAATAACAAAAATCGCGACAATAGACTACCTTCCATAATGACAAGGCTACCATCCATTGGAATAACAAAAATCTCGACAACAAACTACCATCCATAATGACAAGGGTACCATCCATTGGAGTAACAAAAATCTAGACAACAGACTACCATCCATAATGACAATGCTACCATCCATTGGAGTTACAAAAATCTCGAAAATAGACTACCTTCCATAATGACAAGGGTACCATCCATTGGAGTAACAAAAATCTCGACAACAAAGAACCTTCCATAATTACAAGTCTACAATCTGTTGGAATAACAAAAATCTCGACAACAGACAACCTTCCATAATGACAAGGATACAATCCAATGGAGTAACAAAAATATCGACAACAAACTACCTTCCATAATGACAAGTCTACCATCCATTGGAGTAACAAAAATGTGAAAAACAGACTACCTTCCATCATGACAAGGCTACCATTCGTGGGAGTAACAAAAATCTCGACAACAGACTACCTTCCGTAATGAGAAGGCTACCATCCATTGGAGTAAGAAAGATATCGACAACATACTACCTTCCATAATGACAAGGCTACAATCCATTGGAGTACCAAAAATCACGACAACAGACTACCTTCCATAATGACAAGGCTACCATCCATTGGAATAACAAAAATCGCGACAACAGACTACCTTCCATAATGACAAGGCTACCATCCATTGGAGTAAGAAAAATCACGACAATACACTACCTTCCATAATGACAAGGCTACCATCCATTTGAATAACAAAAATCTCGACCACAGACTACCTTCCATAATAACAAGGCTACCATTCAATGGAGTAACAAAAATCTCGACAACAGACTACCTTCCATAATGACTAGGCTAACATCGATTGGAGTAACAAAGATATCGACAACATACTACCTTCCATAATAACAAGGAAACCATCCAATGGTGTAACAAAAATATCGAAAACAGACTACCTTCCATAATGACAAGGCTACCATCCATTGGTGTAACAAAAATCTCAAAAACAGACTACCTTCCGTAATGACATGGGTACCATCCATTGGAGTAACAAAAATCTCGACAACAAACAACCTTCCATAATGACAAGTCTACAATCCATTGGAATAACAAAAATCTCGACAACAAACAACCTTCCATAATGACAAGTCTACCATCCATTGGAGTAACAAAAATGTGAAAAATAGACTACCTTCCATAATGACAAGGCTACCATCCATTGGAGTAACAAAAATCTCGACAACAGACTACTTTCCATAATGAGAAGGCTACCATCCATTGGAGTAAGAAAGATAAAGAAAACATACTAACTTCCATAATGACAAGGCTACAATCCATTGGTGTAACAATAATCATGACAACAGACTACCTTCCATAATGACAAGGCTACCATCCATTGGAATAACAAAAATCTCGACAACAGACTACCTTCCATAATGACAAGGCTACCATCCATTGGAGTAACAAAAATATCAACAAGAGACTACCTTCCATAATGACAAGGCTACCATCCATTGGAGTAACAAAAATCTCGACAACAGACTACCTTCCATAATGACAAGGCTAACATCGATTGGAGCAACAAAGATACCGACAACATACTACCTTCCATAATGAAAAGGCAACCCATCCAATGGAGTAACAAAAATATCGAAAACAGACTACCTTCCATAATGACATGGCTACCATCCATTAGAGTAACAAAAATCTGGATAACAGACTACCTTCGGTAATAACAAGGCTACCTTCCATTGGGGTAAAAAAAATCACAACGACATACTAACTTCCATAATGACAAGGCTACCAACCATTAGAGTAACAAAAATCGGGACAACAGACTACCTTCCATAATGACAGGGATACCATCCATTGGAGTAACAAAAATGTCTACAAGAGACTACCTTCCATAATGACAAGTCTACCATCCACTGGAGTAACAAAAATCTCGACAACAGACTAACTTCCATAATGAGAAGGCTACAATCCATTGGAGTAAGAAAGATATCGACAACATACTACCTTCCATAATGACAAGGCTACAATACATTGGATTAACAAAAGTCACGACAACAAACTACCTTCCATAATGACAAGGCTACCATTCATTGGAATAACAAAAATCGCGACAATAGAGTACCTTCCATAATGACAAGGCTACCATCCATTGGAATAACAAAAATATCGACAACAAACTACCTTCCATAATGACAAGGCTACCATTCAATGGAGTAACAAAAACCTCAACAACAAACTACCATCCATAATGACAAGGGTACCATCCATTGGAGTAACAAAAATCTAGACAACACACTACCATCCATAATGACAATGCTACCATCCATTGGAGTTACAAAAATCTCAAAAAAAGACTACCTTCCATAATGACAAGGGTACCATCCATTGGAGTAACAAAAATCTCGACAACAAACAACCTTCCATAATGACAAGTCTATAATCTGTTGGAATAACAAAAATCTCGATAACAGACAACCTTCCATAATGACAAGGCTACAATCCAATGGATTAACATAAATGTGAAAAATAGACTACCTTCCATAATGACAAGTCTACCATCCATTGGAGTAACAAAAATGTGAAAAACAGACTACCTTCCATAATGACACGGCTACCATCCGTTGGAGTAACAAAAATCTCGACAACAGACTCCCTTCCGTAATGAGAAGGCTACCATCCATTGGAGTAAGAAAGATATCGACAACATACTACCTTCCATAATGACAAGGCTACAATCCATTGGAGTACCAAAAATCACGACAACAGACTACCTTCTATAATGACAAGGCTACCATCCATTGGAATAACAAAAATCTCGAAAACAGACTACCTTCCATAATGACATGGGAACCATCCATTGGAGTAACAAAAATCTCGACAACAAACAACCTTCCGTAATGACAAGTCTACAATCCATTGGAATAACAAAAATCTCGACAACAGACAACCTTCCATAATGACAAGTCTACCATCCATTAGAGTTACAAAAATATGAAAAATAGACTACCTTCCATAATGACAAGGCTACCATCCATTGGAGTAACAAAAATCTCGACAACAGACTACCTTCCATAATGAGAAGGCTACCATCCATTGGAGTAAGAAAGATAAAGAAAACATACTAACTTCCATAATGACAAGGCTACAATCCATTGGTGTAACAAAAATCATGACAACAGACTACCTTCCATAATGAGAAGGCTACCATCCATTGGAGAAAGAAAGATATTTACAACATACTACCTTACATAGTGACACGACTACAATCCATTGGAGTAACAAAAATCACGACAACCGACTACCTTCCATAATGACAAGGCTACAATCCATTGGAATAACAAAAACTCGACAACAGACTACCTTCAATAATGACAAGGCTATCATCCATTGGAGTAAGAAAAATCATGACAATAGACTACCATCCATAATGACAAGGTTACCATCCATTGGAATAACAAAAATGTCGACAACAGACTACCTTCCATAATGACAAGGCTACCATTCAATGGAGTAACAAAAATATAGACAAGAGACTACCTTCCATAATGACAAGGCTACCATCCATTGGAGTCACAAAAATATTGACAACAGACTACTTTCCATAATGACAAGGCTACCATCAATTGGAATATCAAAAATATCGACAACAGACAACCTTCCATAATGACAAGGCTTCCATTCAATGGAGTAAAAAAAATCTAGACAACAGGCTACCTTCCATAATGACAAGTCTACAATCCATTGGAATAACAAAAATCTCGACAAGAGACTACCTTCCATAATGACAAGGCTACCATCCAATGGAGTAACAAAAATATCGACAAAAGACTACCTTCCATAATGACAAGTCTACCATCCTTTTGAGTAACAAAGATATCGACAACATACTACCTTACATAATGACAAGGCTACCATCCAATGGAGTAACAAAAATATTGAAAACATACTACCTTCCATAATGACAAGGCTACCATCCATTGGAGTAAGAAAAATCTCGACAATAGACTACCTTCCATAATGAGAAGGCTACCATCCATTGGAGAAAGAAAGATATTTACAACATACTACCTTCCATAGTGACACGACTACAATCCATTGGAGTAACAAAAATCACGACAACCGACTACCTTCCATAATGACAAGGCTACAATCCATTGGAATAACAAAAACTCGACAACAGACTACCTTCAATAATGACAAGGCTATCATCCATTGGAGTAAGAAAAATCATGACAATACACTACCATCCATAATGACAAGGCTACCATCCATTGGAATAACAAAAATGTCGATAACAGACTACCTTCCATAATGACAAGGCTACCACTCAATGGAGTAACAAAAATATAGACAAGAGACTACCTTCCATAATGACAAGGCTACCATCCATTGGAGTCACAAAAATATTGACAACAGACTACTTTCCATAATGACAAGGCTACCATCCATTGGAATATCAAAAATATCGATAACAGACTACCTTCCATAATGACAAGGCTACCATTCAATGGAGTAACAAAAATCTAGACAACAAGCTACCTTCCATAATGACAAGGCTACCATCCATTGAAGTAACAAAAATCTCGACAACAGACTACCTTTCATAATGACAACGGTACCATCCATTGGAGTAACAAAAATCTCGACAGCAGACTACCTTCCATAATGACAAGTCTACAATCCATTGGAATAACAAAAATCTTGACGACAGACTACCTTCCATAATGACAAGGCTACCATCCAATGGAGTAACAAAAATATCGACAAAAGACTACCTTCCATAATGACAAGTCTACCATCCATTGGAATAACAAAGATATCGACAACATACTACCTTACATAATGACAAGGCTATCATCCAATGGAGTAACAAAAATATTGAAAACATACTACCTTCCATAATGACAAGGATACCATCCATTGGAGTAACAAAAATCTCGACAACAGACTACCTTCCATAATGAGAAGGCTACCATCCATTGGAGTAACAAAAATCTCGACGACAGACTACCTTCCATAATGAGAAGGCTACCATCCATTGGAGTAAGAAAGATATCGACAACATACTACCTTCCATAATGACAAGGCTACAATCCATTGGAGTAACAAAAATCACGACAACAGACTACCTTCCATAATGACAAGGCTACAATCCATTGGAATAACAAAAACTCGAGAATAGACTACCTTCCATAATGACAAGCCTACCATCCATTGGAGTAAGAAAAATCATGACAATAGACTACCTTCCATAATGACAAGGCTACCATCCATTGGAATAACAAAAATCTCGACAAGAGACTACCTTCCATAATGACAAGGCTACCATTCAATGGAGTAACAAAAATCTACACAACAAACTACCTTCTATAATGACAAGGCTACCATCCATTGGAGTCACAAAAATCTCGACAACAGACTACCTTCCATAATGACAAGGGTACCATCCATTGGAGTAACAAAAATCTCGACAACAGACTACCTTCCTTAATGACAAGGTAACCATCCAATGGAGTAACAAAAATATCGACAAAAGACTACCTTCCATAGTGACACGACTACAATCCATTGGAGTAACAAAAATCACGACAACCGACTACCTTCCATAATGACAAGGCTACAATCCATTGGAATAACAAAAACTCGACAACAGACTACCTTCAATAATGACAAGGCTATCATCCATTGGAGTAAGAAAAATCATGACAATAGACTACCATCCATAATGACAAGGCTACCATCCATTGGAATAACAAAAATCTCGACAACAGACTACCTTCCATAATGACAAGGCTACCATTCAATGGGGTAACAAAAATATAGACAATAGACTACCTTCCATAATGACAAGGCTACCATCCATTAGAGTCACAAAAATATTGACAACAAACTACTTTCCATAATCACAAGGCTACCATCCATTGGAATATCAAAAATATCGACAACAGACTACCTTCCATAATGACAAGGCTACCATTCAATGGAGTAACAAAAATCTAGACAACAGGCTACCTTCCATAATGACAAGGCTACCATCGATTGTAGTAACAAAAATCTCGACAACAGACTACCTTTCATAATGACAACGGTACCATCCATTGGAGTAACAAAAATCTCGACAACAGACTACCTTCCATAATGACAAGGCTATAATCCATTGGAATAACAAAAACTCGAGAATAGACTACCTTCCATAATGACAAGGCTACCATCAATTGGAGTAAGAAAAATCATGACAATAGACTACCTTCCATAATGACAAGGCTACCATCCATTGGAATAACAAAAATCTTGACAACATACTACCTTCCATAATGACAAGGCTACCATTCAATGGAGTAACAATAATCTCGACAACAGACTACCTTCCATAATGACAAGGCTACCATCCATTGGAGTCACAAAAATCTCGACAACAGACTACCTTCCATAATGACAAGGGTACCATCCATTGGAATAACAAAAATCTCGACAACAGACTACCTTCCTTAATGACAAGGCTACCATCCAATGGAGTAACAAAAATATCGACAAAAGACTACCTTCCATAATGACAAGTCTACCATCCATTGGAGTAACAAAGATATCGACAACATACTACCTTACATAATGACAAGGCTACCATCCAATGGCGTAACAAAAATATTGAAAACATACTACCTTCCATAATGACAAGGGTACCATCCATTGGAGTAAGAAAAATCTCGACAATAGACTACCTTCCATAATGAGAAGGCTACCATCCATTGGAGTAAGAAAGATATCAACAACATACTACCTTCCATAGTTACACGGTTACAATCCATTGGAGTAATAAAAATCACGACAACCGACTACCTTCCATAATGACAAGGCTACAATCCATTGGAATAACAAAAACAGGACAACAGACTACCTTCAATAATGACAAGGCTACCATTTATTGGAGTAAGAAAAATCAGGACAATAGACTACCTTCCATAATGACAAGGCAACCATCCATTGGAATAACAAAAATCTCGACAACAGACTATCTTCCATAATGACAAGGCTACAATTCAATGGAGTAACAAAAATCTAGACAATAGACTACCTTCCATAATGACAAGGCTACCATCCATTGGAGTCACAAAAATATTGACAACAGAATACCTTCCATAATGACAAGGCTAACATCCATTGGAATATCAAAAATATCGACAACAGACTACCTTCCATAATGACAAGGCTACCATTAAATGGAGTAACAAAAATCTGGACAACAGGCTAACTTCCATAATGACAAGGCTACCATCCATTGAAGTAACAAAAATCTCGACAACAAACTACCTTTCATAATGACAAGGCTACCACTCAATGGAGTAACAAAAATATAGACAAGAGACTACCTTCCATAATGACAAGGCTACCATCCATTGGAGTCACAAAAATATTTGCAACAGACTACTTTCCATAATGACAAGGCTACCATCCATTGGAATATCAAAAATATCGACAACAGACTACCTTCCATAATGACAAGGCTACCATTCAATGGAGTAACAAAAATCTAGACAACAAGCTACCTTCCATAATGACAAGGCTACCATCCATTGAAGTAACAAAAATCTCGACAACAGACTACCTTTCATAATGACAACGGTACCATCCATTGGAGTAACAAAAATCTCGCAGCAGACTACCTTCCATAATGACACGTCTACAATCCATTGGAATAACAAAAATCTCGACAACAGACTACCTTCCATAATGACAACGCTACCATCCAATGGAGTAACAAAAATATCGACAAAAGACTACCTTCCATAATGACAAGTCTACCATCCATTCGAGTAACAAAGATATCGACAACATACTACCTTACATAATGACAAGGCTACCATCCAATGGAGTAACAAAAATATTGAAAACATACTACCTTCCATAATGACAAGGCTACCATCCATTGGAGTAACAAAAATCTCGACAACAGACTACCTTCCATAATGAGAAGGCTACCATCCATTGGAGTAACAAAAATCTCGACGACAGACTACCTTCCATAATGAGAAGGCTACCATCCATTGGAGTAAGAAAGATATCGACAACATACTACCTTCCATAATGACAAGGCTACAATCCATTAGAGTAACAAAAATCACGACAACAGACTACCTTCCATAATGACAAGGCTACAATCCATTGGAATAACAAAAACTCGAGAACAGACTACCTTCCATAATGACAAGGCTACCATTCAATGGAGTAACAAAAATCTAGACAACAAACTACCTTCCATAATGACAAGGCTACCATCCATTGGAGTCACAAAAATCTCGACAACAGACTACCTTCCATAATGACAAGGGTACCATCCATTGGAGTAACAAAAATCTCGACAACAGACTACCTTCCTTAATGACAAGGCAACCATCCAATGGAGTAACAAAAATATCGACAAAAGACTACCTTCCATAGTGACACGACTACAATCCATTGGAGTAACAAAAATCACGACAACCGACTACCTTCCATAATGACAAGGCTACAATCCATTGGAATAACAAAAACTCGACAACAGACTACCTTCAATAATGACAAGGCTATCATCCATTGGAGTAAGAAAAATCATGACAATAGACTACCATCCATAATGACAAGGCTACAATCAATTGGAATAACAAAAATCTCGACAACAGACTACCTTCCATAATTACAAGGCTACCATTCAATGGGGTAACAAAAATATAGACAATAGACTACCTTCCATAATGACAAGGCTACCATCCATTGGAGTCACAAAAATATTGACAACATACTACTTTCCATAATGACAAGGCTACCATCCATTGGAATATCAAAAATATCGACAACAGACTACCTTCCATAATGACAAGGCTACCATTCAATGGAGTAACAAAAATCTAGACAACAGGCTACCTTCCATAATGACAAGGCTACCATCCATTGTAGTAACAAAAATCTCGACAACAGACTACCTTTCATAATGACAACGGTACCATCCATTGGAGTAACAAAAATCTCGACAACAGACTACCTTCCATAATGAGAAGGCTATCATCCATTGGAGTAACAAAAATCACGACAACAGACTACCTTCCATAATGACAAGGCTATAATCCATTGGAATAACAAAAACTCGAGAATAGACTACCTTCCATAATGACAAGGCTACCATCCATTGGAGTAAGAAAAATCATGACAATAGACTACCTTCCATAATGACAAGGCTACAATCCATTGGAATAACAAAAACTCGACAACAGACTACCTTCAATAATGACAAGGCTATCATCCATTGGAGTAAGAAAAATCATGACAATAGACTACCATCCATAATGACAAGGCTACCATCCATTGGAATAACAAAAATATCGACAACAGACTACCTTCCATAATGACAAGGCTACCATTCAATGGAGTAACAAAAATCTAGACAACAGGCTACCTTCCATAATGACAAGGCTACCATCCATTGTAGTAACAAAAATCTCGACAACAGACTACCTTTCATAATGACAACGGTACCATCCATTGGAGTAACAAAAATCTCGACAACAGACTAACTTCCATAATGAGAAGGCTATCATCCATTGGAGTAACAAAAATCACGACAACATACTACCTTCCATAATGACAAGGCTTTAATCCATTGGAATAACAAAAACTCGAGAACAGACTACCTTCCATAAAGACAAGGCTACCATCCATTGGAGTAAGAAAAATCATGACAATAGACTACCTTCCATAATGACAAGGCTACAGTCCATTGGAATAACAAAAACTCGACAACAGACTACCTTCAATAATGACAAGGCTATCATCCATTGGAGTAAGAAAAATCATGACAATAGACTACCATCCATAATGACAAGGCTACCATCCATTGGAATAACAAAAATCTCGACAACAGACTACCTTCCATAATGACAAGGCTACCATTCAATGGGGTAACAAAAATATAGACAATAGACTACCTTCCATAATGACAAGGCTACCATCCATTAGAGTCACAAAAATATTGACAACAGACTACTTTCCATAATGACAAGGCTACCATCCATTGGAATAACAAAAATCTCGACAACATACTACCTTCCATAATGACAAGGCTACCATTCAATGGAGTAACAATAATCTCGACAACAGACTACCTTCCATAATGACAAGGCTACCATCCATTGGAGTCACAAAAATCTCGACAACAGACTACCTTCCATAATGACAAGGGTACGATCCATTGGAATAACAAAAATCTCGACAACAGACTACCTTCCTTAATGACAAGGCTACCATCCAATGGAGTAACAAAAATATCGACAAAAGACTACCTTCCATAATGACAAGTCTACCATCCATTGGAGTAACAAAGATATCGACAACATACTACCTTACATAATGACAAGGCTACCATCCAATGGCGTAACAAAAATATTGAAAACATACTACCTTCCATAATGACAAGGCTACCATCCATTGGAGTAAGAAAAAAATCGACAATAGACTACCTTCCATTATGAGAAGGTTACCATCCATTGGAGTAAGAAAGATATCGACAACATACTACCTTCCATAGTTACACGGTTACAATCCATTGGAGTAATAAAAATCACGACAACCGACTACCTTCCATAATGACAAGGCTACAATCCATTGGAATAACAAAAACAAGACAACAGACTACCTTCAATAATGACAAGGCTACCATTTATTGGAGTAAGAAAAATCAGGACAATAGACTACCTTCCATAATGACAAGGCAACCATCCATTGGAATAACAAAAATCTCGACAACAGACTACCTTCCATAATGACAAGGCTACAATTCAATGGAGTAACAAAAATCTAGACAATAGACTACCTTCCATAATGACAAGGCTACCATCCATTGGAGTCACAAAAATATTGACAACAGACTACCTTCCATAATGACAAGGCTACCATCCATTGGAATATCAAAAATATCGACAATAGACTACCTTCCATAATTGCAAGGCTACCATTAAATGGAGTAACAAAAATCTGGACAACAGGCTAACTTCCATAATGACAAGGATACCATCCATTGAAGTAACAAAAATCTCGACAACAAACTACCTTTCATAATGACAAGGCTACCACTCAATGGAGTAACAAAAATATAGACAAGAGACTACCTTCCATAATGACAAGGCTACCATCCATTGGAGTCACAAAAATATTGGCAACAGACTACTTTCCATAATGACAAGGCTACCATCCATTGGAATATCAAAAATATCGACAACAGACTACCTTCCATAATGACAAGGCTACCATTCAATGGAGTTACAAAAATCTAGACAACAAGCTACCTTCCATAATGACAAGGCTACCATCCATTGAAGTAACAAAAATCTCGACAACAGACTACCTTTCATAATGACAACGGTACCATCCATTGGAGTAACAAAAATCTCGCAGCAGACTACCTTCCATAATGACACGTCTACAATCCATTGGAATAACAAAAATCTCGACAACAGACTACCTTCCATAATGACAACGCTACCATCCAATGGAGTAACAAAAATATCGACAAAAGACTACCTTCCATAATGACAAGTCTACCATCCATTGGAGTAACAAAGATATCGACAACATACTACCTTACATAATGACAAGGCTACCATCGAATGGAGTAACAAAAATATTGAAAACATACTACCTTCCATAATGACAAGGCTACCATCCATTGGAGTAACAAAAATCTCGACAACAGACTACCTTCCATAATGAGAAGGCTACCATCCATTGGAGTAACAAAAATCTCGACGACAGACTACCTTCCATAATGAGAAGGCTACCATCCATTGGAGTAAGAAAAATCATGACAATAGACTACCTTCCATAATGACATAGCTACCATCCATTAGAATAACAAAAATCTCGACAAGAGACTACCTTCCATAATTACAAGGCTACCATTCAATGGAGTAACAAAAATCTAGACAACAAACTACCTTCCATAATGACAAGGCTACCATCAATTGGAGTCACAAAAATCTCGACAACAGACTACCTTCCATAATGACAAGGGTACCATCCATTGGAGTAACAAAAATCTCGACAACAGACTACCTTCCTTAATGACAAGGCAACCATCCAATGGAGTAACAAAAATATCGACAAAAGACTACCTTCCATAGTGACACGACTACAATCCATTGGAGTAAAAAAAATCACGACAACCGACTACCTTCCATAATGACAAGGCTAAAATCCATTGGAATAACAAAAACTCGACAACAGACTACCTTCAATAATGACAAGGCTATCATCCATTGGAGTAAGAAAAATCATGACAATAGACTACCATCCATAATGACAAGGCTACCATCCATTGGAATAACAAAAATCTCGACAACAGACTACCTTCCATAATTACAAGGCTACCATTCAATGGGGTAACAAAAATATAGACAATAGACTACCTTCCATAATGACAAGGCTACCATCCATTGGAGTCACAAAAATATTGACAACATACTACTTTCCATAATGACAAGGCTACCATCCATTGGAATATCAAAAATATCGACAACAGACTACCTTCCATAATGACAAGGCTACCATTCAATGGAGTAACAAAAATCTAGACAACAGGCTACCTTCCATAATGACAAGGCTACCATCCATTGTAGTAACAAAAATCTCGACAACAGACTACCTTTCATAATGACAACGGTACCATCCATTGGAGTAACAAAAATCTCGACAGCAGACTACCTTCCATAATGAGAAGGCTACCATCCATTGGAGTAACAAAAATCACGACAACAGACTACCTTCCATAATGACAAGTCTACCATCCATTGGAGTAACAAAGATATCGACAACATACTACCTTACATAATGACAAGGCTACCATCCAATGGAGTGACAAAAATATTGAAAACATACTACCTTCCATAATGACAAGGCTACCATCCATTGGAGTAACAAAAATCTCGACAACAGACTACCTTCCATAATGAGAAGGCTACCATCCATTGGAGTAACAAAAATCTCGACGACACACTACCTTCTATAATGAGAAGGCTACCATCCATTGGAGTAAGAAAGATATCGACAACATACTACCTTCCATAATGACAAGGCTACAATCCATTGGAGTAACAAAAATCACGACAACAGACTACCTTCCATAATGACAAGGCTATAATCCATTGGAATAACAAAAACTCGAGAACAGACTACCTTCCATAATGACAAGGCTACCATCCAATGGAGTAAGAAAAATCATGACAATAGACTACCTTCCATAATGACAAGGCTACCATCCATTGGAATAACAAAAATCTCGACAACATACTACCTTCCATAATGACAAGGCTACCATTCAATGGAGTAACAATAATCTCGACAACAGACTACCTTCCATAATGACAAGGCTACCATCCATTGGAGTCACAAAAATCTCGACAACAGACTACCTTCCATAATGACAAGGGTACCATCCATTGGAGTAATAAAAATCTCGACAACAGACTACCTTCCTTAATGACAAGGCTACCATCCAATGGAGTAACAAGAATATCGACAAAAGACTAACTTTCATAATGACAAGTCTATCATCCATTGGAGTAACAAAGATATCGATAACATACTACCTTACATAATGACAAGGCTACCATCCAATGGCGTAACAAAAATATTGAAAACATACTACCTTCCATAATGACAAGGCTACCATCCATTGGAGTAAGAAAAATCTCGACAATAGACTACCTTCCATAATGAGAAGGCTACCATCCATTGGAGTAAGAAAGATATCGACAACATACTACCTTCCATAGTTACACGGCTACAATCCATTGGAGTAATAAAAATCACGACAACCGACTACCTTCCATAATGACAAGGCTACAATCCATTGGAATAACAAAAACACGACAATAGACTACCTTCAATAATGACAAGGCTACCATTTATTGGAGTAAGAAAAATCAGGACAATAGACTACCTTCCATAATGACAAGGCAACCATCCATTGGAATAACAAAAATCTCGACAACAGACTACCTTCCATAATGACAAGGCTACCATCCATTGGAATATCAAAAATATCGACAACAGACTACCTTCCATAATGACAAGGCTACCATTAAATGGAGTAACAAAAATCTGGACAACAGGCTAACTTCCATAATGACAAGGCTACCATCCATTGAAGTAACAAAAATCTCGACAACAAACTACCTTTCATAATGACAACGGTACCATCCATTGGAGTAACAAAAATCTCGACAGTAGACTACCTTCCATAATGACAAGTCTACAATCCATTGGAATAACAAAAATCTCAACAACATACTACCTTCCATAATGACAAGGCTACCATCCATTGGAATATCAAAAATATCGACAACAGACTACCTTCCATAATGACAAGGCTACCATTAAATGGAGTAACAAAAATCTGGACAACAGGCTAACTTCCATAATGACAAGGCTACCATCCATTGAAGTAACAAAAATCTCGACAACAAACTACCTTTCATAATGACAACGGTACCATCCATTGGAGTAACAAAAATCTCGAAAGCAGACTACCTTCCATAATGACAAGTCTACAATCCATTGGAATAACAAAAATCTCAACAACATACTACCTTCCATAATGACAAGTCTACCATCCATTGGATTAACAAAAATCTGAAAAACAGACTACCTTCCATAATGACAAGGCTACCATCCATTGGAGTAACAGAAATCACAACGAGAAACTACCTTGCATAATGAAAAGACTACCATCCATTTGAGTAACAAAAATCGGGACAAGAGACTACCTTCCATAATGACAAGGCTACCATCCATTGGAATTAAAAAAAATATCAAAAGGAGACTACCTTCCATAATGAGAAGGCTAACATCCATTGGAGTAACAAAAATCTAAACAACAGACAACCTTCCATAATGACAACGCTACCATCCATTGGACTAACAAAGATATAAACAACATACTACCTTCCATAATTACAAGGCTACCATCCATTGGAGTAACAAAAATCACAACAACAAACTACCTTCCATGATTACAAGGCTACCATCCATTGGAATAACAAAAATCTCGACAACAGACTACCTTCCATAATGACAAGGCTACCATTCAATGGAGTAACAAAGATATCGACAACAAACTACATTCCATAATGACCAGGCAACCATCCATTAGAGTAACAAAAATCTGTACAACAGACTACCTTCCATAATGACAAGGCTACCATCTATTGGAGTAACAAAAATATCAACAAGAGACTACCTTCCATAATGACAAGGCTACCATCCATTTGAATATCAAAAATATCGACAATAGACTACCTTCCATAATGACAAGGCTACCATTCAATGGAGTAACAAAAATCTAGACAACATGCTACCTTCCATAAGGACAAGGCTACCATCCATTGAAGTAACAAAAATATCGACAACAAACTACCTTCCATAATGACCAGGCAAACATCCATTAGAGTAACAAAAATCTGTACAACAGACTACCTTCCATAATGACAAGGGTATCATCCTTCAGAGTAACAAAAATCTCGACAACAAACTACCTTCCATAATGACAAGTCTACAATCCATTGGAATAACACAAATCTCGACAATAGACTACCTTCCATAATGACAAGGCTACAATCCAATGGAGTAACAAAACTCTCGACAACATACTACCTTCCATAATGAGAAGTCTACCATCCATTGGATTAACAAAAACTGAAAAACAGACTACCTTCCATAATGACAAGGCTACCATCCATTGGAGTAACAGAAATCACAACGACAAACAACCTTGCATAATGACAAGGCTACCATACATTGGAGTAAGAATGATATCGACAACATACTACCTTCCATAATGACAAGGCTACAATCCATTGGAGTAACAAAAATCACGACAACAGACTACCTTCCATAATGACAAGGCTACAATCCATTGGAATAACAAAAACTCGACAATAGACTACCTTCCATAATGACAAGGCTACCATCCATTGGAGTTAGAAAAAGTATGACAATAGACTAACTTCCATAATGATAAGGCTACCATCCATTGGAATAACAAAAATCTCGACAACAGACAACCTTCCATAATGACAAGGCTACCACTCAATGGAGTAACAAAAATCTAGAAAACAGACTACCTTCCATAATGACAAGTCTACAATACATTGGAATAACAAAAATCTCGACAACAGACTACCTTCCATAATGACAAGGCTACCATCCAATGGAGTAACAAAAATATCGACAACAAACTACCTTCAATAATGACAAGTCTACCATCCATTGGAGTAACAAAGATATCGACAACATACTACCTTACATAATGACAAAGCTACCATCCAATGGAGTAACAAAAATATCGAAAACATACTACCTTCCATAATGACAAGGCTACCATCCATTGGAGTAATAAAAATCACGACAACAAACTACCTTCCATAATGAGAAGGCTACCATCCATTTGAGTAAGAAAGATATCGACAACATACTACCTTCCATAATGACAAGGCTACAATCCATTGGAGTAACAAAAATCACGACAACCGACTACCTTCCATAATGACAAGGCTACAACATTGGAATAACAAAAACTCGACAACAGACTACCTTCAATAATGACAACGCTACCATCCATTGGAGTAAGAAAAATCATGACAATAGACTACCTTGCATAATGACAAGGCTACCATCCATTGGAGTAACAAAGATATCAACAACATACTACCTTCCATAATGACAAGGCTACCATTCATTGGAGTAACTAATATCACGACAACAAACTACCTTCCATAATGACAAGGCTACCATCCATTGGAATAACAAAAATCTCGACAAACGACTACCTTCCATAATGACAAGGCTACCATTCAATGGAGTAACAAAAATCTAGACAACAGGCTACCTTAAATAAGGACAAGGCTACCATCCATTGAAGTAACAAAAATCTCGACAACAGACTACCTTTCATAATGAGAAGGGTACCATCCATTGGAGTAACAAAAATCTCGACAACAGACTACCTTCCATAATGACAAGTCTACAATCCATTGGAATAACAAAAATCTTGACAACATACTAACTTCCATAATGACAAGGCTACAATCCAATGGAGTAACAAAAATCTGGACAACAGACTACCTTCCATAATGACAAGTCTACCATTTATTGGAGTAACAAAGATATCGACAACAGACTACCTTTCATAATGACAAGTCTACCAACCATTGGAGTAACAAAAATCTCGACGACAGACTACCTTCCATAATGAGAAGGCTACCATCCATTGGAGTAAGAAAGATATCGACAACATACTACCTTCCATAATGACAAGGCTACAATCCATTGGAGTAACAAAAATCATAACAACAGACTACCTTCCATAATGACAAGGCTACAATCCATTGGAATAACAAAAACTCGACAACAGACTACCTTCCATAATGACAAGGCTACCATCCATTGGAGTAAGAAAAATCATGACAATAGACTACCTTCCATAATGACAAGGCTACCATTCATTAGAATAACAAAAATCTCGAGAACAGACTACCTTCCATAATGGCAAGGCTACCATTCAATGGAGTAACAAAAATCTAGACAACAGACTACCTTCCATAATGACAAGGGTACCATCCATTGGAGTAACAAAAATCTCGACAACAGACTACCTTCCATAATGAAAAGTCTACAATCCATTGGAATAACTAAAATATCGACAACAGACTACCTTCCATATTGACAAGGCTACAATCCAACGGAGTAACAAAAATCTCGACAATAGACTACCTTCCATAATGACAAGTCTACAATCTATTGGATTAACAAAAATCTGAAAAACAGACTACCTTCCATAATGACAAGGCTACCATCCATTGGAGTAACAGAAATCACAATGACAAACTACCTTCCATAATGACAAGGCTACCATCTATTTGAGTAAAAAAAATCGGGACAAGAGACTACCTTCCATAATGACAAGGCTACCATCCATTGGAGTAACAAAAATATCAACAAGAGACTACCTTCCATAATGAGAAGGCTACCATCCATTGGAATAACAAAAATCTCGACAACAAACTACCTTCCATAATGACAAGGCTACCATTCAATGGAGTAACAAAAATATCGACAACAAACTACGTTCCATAATGACCAGGCTACCATCCGTTAGAGTAACAAAAATCTGTACAACAGACTACCTTCCATAATGACAAGGCTACCATCTATTGGAGTAACAAAAATATCAACAAGAGACTACCTTCCATAATGACAAGGCTACCATCCATTGGAATATCAAAAATATCGACAACAGACTACCTTCCATAATGACAAGGCTACCATTCAATGGAGTAACAAAAATCTAGACAACATGCTACCTTCCATAAGGACAAGGCTACCATCCATTGAAGTCACAAAAATCTCGACAACAAACTACCTTTCATAATGACAAGGGTACCATCTATTGGAGTAACAAAAATCTCGACAACAGACTACCTTCCATAATGACAAGTCTACAATCCATTGGAATAACAAAAATCTCGACAACAGACTAACTTCCATAATGACAAGGCTACAATCCAATGGAGTAACAAAAATCTCGACAACAGACTACCTTCCATAATGACAATTCTACCATATATTGGAGTAACAAAGATATCGACAACAGACTACCTTTCATAATGACAAGTCAACCAACCATTGGAGTAACAAAAATCTCGACAACATACTACCTTGCATAATGAGAAGGCTACCGTCCATTGGAGTAAGAAAGATATCGACAACATACTACCTTCCATAATGACAAGGCTACAATCCATTGGAGTAACAAAAATCACGACAACTGACTACCTTCCATAATGACAAGGCTACAATCCAACGGAGTAACAAAAATCTCGACAATAGACTACCTTCCATAATGACAAGTCTACAATCTATTAGATTAACAAAAATCTGAAAAACAGACTACCTTCCATAATGACAAGGCTACCATCCATTGGAGTAACAGAAATCACAACGACAAACTACCTTCCATAATGACAAGGCTACCATCCATTTGAGTAACAAAAATCGGGACAAGAGACTACCTTCCATAATGACAAGGCTACCATCCATTGGAGTAACAAAAATATCAACAAGAGACTACCTTCCATAATGAGAAGGCTACCATCCATTGGAGTAACAAAGATATCGACAACATACTACCTTCCATAATGACAAGGATACCATCCATTAGAGTAACAAAAATCACGACAACAAACTACCTTCCATAATGACAAGGCTACCATCCATTGGAATAACAAAAATCTCAACAACAGACTACCTTCCATAATGACAAGGCTACCATTCAGTGGAGTAACAAAAATCTAGACAACAAGCTACCTTCCATAATGACAAGGCTACCATCCATTGAAGTAACAAAAATCTCGACAACAGACTACCTTTCATAATGAAAACGGTACCATCCATAGGAGTAACAAAAATGTCGACATCAGACTACATTCCATAATGACAAGTCTACAATCCATTGGAATAACAAAAATCTCGACAACAGACTACCTTCCATAATGACAAGGCTACAATCCAATGGAGAAACAAAAATCTCGACAACAGACTACCTTCCATAATGACAAGTCTACCATCCATTGGATTAATAAAAATCTGAAAAACATACTACCTTCCATAATGACAAGGCTACCATCCATTGGAGTAACAGAAATCACAACGACAAACTACCTTGCATAATGACAAGACTACCATCCATTGGAGTAACAAAGATATCAACAACATACTACCTTCCATAATGACAAGGCTACCATCCATTGGAGTAACTAAAATCACGACAACAAACTACCTTCCATAATGACAAGGCTACCAACCATTGGAATAACAAAAATCTCGACAACAGACTACCTTCCATAATGACAAGGCTACCATTCAATGGAGTAACAAAAATCTAGACAACATGCTACCTTCCATAAGGACAAGGCTACCATCCATTGAAGTAACAAAAATCTCGACAACAGACTACCTTTCATAATGACAAGGGTACCATCCATTGGAGTAACAAAAATCTCGACAACAGACTACCTTCCATAATGACAAGTCTACAATCCATTGGAATAACAAAAATCTCGACAACAGACTAACTTCCATAATGAGAAGGCTACAATCCAAGGGAGTAACAAAAATCTCGACAATAGACTACCTTTCATAATGACAAGACTACCAACCATTGGAGTACAAAAATCTCGACGACAGACTACCTTCCATAATGACAAGGCTACCATCCATTGGAGTAACAGAAATCACAAAGACAAACTACCTTCCATAATGACAAGGCTACCATCCATTTGAGTAACAAAAATCGGTACAAGAGACTACCTTCCATAATGACAAGGCTACCATCCATTGGAGTAACAAAAATATCAACAAGAGACTACCTTCCATAATGAGAAGGCTACCATCCATTGGAGTATCAAAAATCTCGACAAAAGACTACCTTCCATAATGACAAGGCTACCATCCATTGGAGTAACAAAGATATCGACAACATACTACCTTCCATAATGACAAGGATACCATCCATTGGAGTAACAAAAATCACGACAACAAACTACCTTCCATAAGGACAAGGCTACCATCCATTGGAATAACAAAAATCTCAACAACAGACTACCTTCCATAATGACAAGTCTACAATCCATTGGAATAACAAAAATCTCGACAACAGACTAACTTCCATAATGACAAGGCTACAATCCAATGGAGTAACAAAAATCTCGACAACAAACTACCTTCCATAATGACAATTCTACCATATATTGGAGTAACAAAGATATCGACAACAGACTACCTTTCATAATGACAAGTCTACCAACCATTGGAGTAACAAAAATCTCGACAACATACTACCTTGCATAATGAGAAGGCTACCGTCCATTGGAGTAAGAAAGATATCGACAACATACTACCTTCCATAATGACAAGGCTACAATCCATTGGAGTAACAAAAATCACGACAACTGACTACCTTCCATAATGACAAGGCTACAATCCAACGGAGTAACAAAAATCTCGACAATAGACTACCTTCCATAATGACAAGTCTAGAATCTATTGGATTAACAAAAATCTGAAAAACAGACTACCTTCCATAATGACAAGGCTACCATCCATTGGAGTAACAGAAATCACAACGACAAACTACATTCCATAATGACAAGTCTACCATCCATTTGAGTAACAAAAATCGGGACAAGAGACTACCTTCCATAATGACAAGGCTACCATCCATTGGAGTAACAAAAATATCAACAAGAGACTACCTTCCATAATGAGAAGGCTACCATCCATTGGAGTAACAAAGATATCGACAACATACTACCTTCCATAATGACAAGGATACCATCCATTAGAGTAACAAAAATCACGACAACAAACTACCTTCCATAATGACAAGGCTACCATCCATTGGAATAACAAAAATCTCAACAACAGACTACCTTCCATAATGACAAGGCTACCATTCAGTGGAGTAACAAAAATCTAGACAACAAGCTACCTTCCATAATGACAAGGCTACCATCCATTGAAGTAACAAAAATCTCGACAACAGACTACCTTTCATAATGAAAACGGTACCATCCATAGGAGTAACAAAACCGTCGACATCAGACTACATTCCATAATGACAAGTCTACAATCCATTGGAATAACAAAAATCTCGACAACAGACTACCTTCCATAATGACAAGGCTACAATCCAATGGAGAAACAAAAATCTCGACAACAGACTACCTTCCATAATGACAAGTCTACCATCCATTGGATTAATAAAAATCTGAAAAACATACTACCTTCCATAATGACAAGGCTACCATCCATTGGAGTAACAGAAATCACAACGACAAACTACCTTGCATAATGACAAGACTACCATCCATTGGAGTAACAAAGATATCAACAACATACTACCTTCCATAATGACAAGGCTACCATCCATTGGAGTAACTAAAATCACGACAACAAACTACCTTCCATAATGACAAGGCTACCAACCATTGGAATAACAAAAATCTCGACAACAGACTACCTTCCATAATGACAAGGCTACCATTCAATGGAGTAACAAAAATCTAGACAACATGCTACCTTCCATAAGGACAAGGCTACCATCCATTGAAGTAACAAAAATCTCGACAACAGACTACCTTTCATAATGACAAGGGTACCATCCATTGGAGTAACAAAAATCTCGACCACAGACTACCTTCCATAATGACAAGTCTACAATCCATTGGAATAACAAAAATCTCGACAACAGACTAACTTCCATAATGAGAAGGCTACAATCCAAGGGAGTAACAAAAATCTCGACAATAGACTACCTTTCATAATGACAAGACTACCAACCATTGGAGTACAAAAATCTCGACGACAGACTACCTTCCATAATGACAAGGCTACCATCCATTGGAGTAACAGAAATCACAACGACAAACTACCTTCCATAATGACAAGGCTACCATCCATTTGAGTAACAAAAATCGGTACAAGAGACTACCTTCCATAATGACAAGGCTAACATCCATTGGAGTAACAAAAATATCAACAAGAGACTACCTTCCATAATGAGAAGGCTACCATCCATTGGAGTATCAAAAATATCGACAACAGACTACCTTCCATAATGACAAGGCTACCATCCATTGGAGTAACAAAGATATCGACAACATACTACCTTCCATAATGACAAGGATACCATCCATTGGAGTAACAAAAATCACGACAACAAACTACCTTCCATAAGGACAAGGCTACCATCCATTGGAATAACAAAAATCTCAACAACAGACTACCTTCCATAATGACAAGGCTACCATTCAGTGGAGTAACAAAAATCTTGACAACAAGCTACCTTCCATAATGACAAGGCAACCATCCATTGAAGTAACAAAAATCTCGACAACAGACTACCTTTCATAATGAAAACGGTACCATCCATTGGAGTAACAAAAATGTCGACATCAGACTACCTTCCATAATGACAAGTCTACAATCCATTGGAATAACAAAAATCTCGACAACAGACTACCTTCCATAATGACAAGGCTACAATCCAATGGAGTAACAAAAATCTCGACAACAGACTACCTTCCATAATGACAAGTCTACCATCCATTGGATTAATAAAAATCTGAAAAACATACTACCTTCCATAATGACAAGGCTACCATCCATTGGAGTAACAGAAATCACAACGACAAACTACCTTGCATAATGACAAGACTACCATCCATTGGAGTAACAAAGATATCAACAACATACTACCTTACATAATGACAAGGCTACCATCCATTGGAGTAACTAAAATCACGACAACAAACTACCTTCCATAATGACAAGGCTACCATCCATTGGAATAACAAAAATCTCGACAACAGACTAACTTCCATAATGAGAAGGCTACAATCCAAGGGAGTAACAAAAATCTCGACAATAGACTACCTTTCATAATGACAAGTCTACCAACCATTGGAGTAACAAAAATCTCGACGACAGACTACCTTCCATAATGACAAGGCTACCATCCATTGGAGTAAGAAAGATATCGACAACATACTACCTTCCATAATGACAAGGCTACAATCCATTGGAGTAACAAAAATCTCGACAACAGACTACCTTCCATAATGACAAGGCTACAATCCATTGGAATAACAAAAACTCGACAACAGACTACCTTCCATAATGACAAGGCTACCATCCATTGGAGTAAGAAAAATCATGACAATAGACTACCTTCCATAATGACAAGGCTACCATTCATTGGAATAACAAAAATCTCGACAACAGACTACCTTCCATAATGACAAGGCTACCATTCAATGGAGTAACAAAAATCTAGACAAAAGACTACCTTCCATAATGACAAGGGTACCATCAATAGGAGTAACAAAAATATCTACAACGGACTACCTTCCATAATGACAAGTCTACAATCCATTGGAATAACTAAAATCTCGACAACATACTACCTTCCATAATGACAAGGCTACAATCCAACGGAGTAACAAAAATCACGACAATAGACTACCTTCCATAATGACAAGTCTACAATCTATTGGATTAACAAAAATTTGAAAAACAGACTACCTTCCATAATGACAAGGCTACCATCCATTGGAGTAACAGAAATCACAACGACAAACTACCTTCCATAATGAAAAGGCTACCATCCATTTGAGTAACAAAAATCGGGACAAGAGACTACCTTCCATAATGACAAGGCTACCATCCATTGGAGTAAAAAAAATATCAACAAGAGACTACCTTCCATAATGAGAAGGCTACCATCCATTGGAGTAACAAAAATTTCGACAACAGACTACCTTCCATAATGACAAGGCTACCATCCATTGGAGTAACAAAGATATCGACAACATACTACCTTCCATAATTACAAGGCTACCATCCATTGGAGTAACAAAAATCACGGCAACAAACTACCTTCCATAATGACAAGGCTACCATCCATTGGAATAACAAAAATCTCGACAACAGACTACCTTGCATAATGACAAGGCTACCATTCAATGGAGTAACAAAAATATCGACAACAAACTACGTTCCATAATGACCAGGCTACCATCTGTAAGAGTAACAAAAATCTGTACAACAGACTACCTTCCATAATGACAAGGCTACCATCTATTGGAGTAACAAAAATATCAACAAGAGACTACCTTCCGTAATGACAAGGCTACCATCCATTGGAATATCAAAAATATCGACAACAGGCTAACTTCCATAATGACAAGGCTACAATCCAATGGAGTAACAAAAATCTCGACAACAGGCTACCTACCATAAGGACAAGGCTACCATCCATTGAAGTAACAAAAATCTCGACAACAGACTACCTTTCATAATGACAAGGCTACCATCCATTGGAGTAACAAAAATCTCGACAACAGACTATCTTCCATAATGACAAGTCTACAATCCATTGGAATAACAAAAATCTCGACAACAGACTAACTTCCATAATGACAAGGCTACAATCCAATGGAGTAACAAAAATCTCGACAATAGACTACCTTTCATAATGACAAGTCTACCAACCATTGGAGTAACAAAAATCTCGACAATAGACTACCTTCTATAATGAGAAGGCTACCATCCATTGGAGTAAGAAAGATATCGACAACATACTACCTTCCATAATGACAAGGCTACAATCCATTGGAGTAGCAAAAATCACGACAACCGACTACCTTCCATAATGACAAGGCTACAATCCAACGGAGTAACAAAAATCATGACAACAGACTACCTTCCATAATGACAAGTCTACAATCTATTGGATTAACAAAAATCTGAAAAACAGACTACCTTCCATAATGACAAGGCTACCATCCATTGGAGTAACAGAAATCACAATGACAAACTACCTTCCATAATGACAAGGCTACCATCCATTTGAGTAAGAAAAATCGGGACAAGAGACTACCTTCCATAATGACAAGGCTACCATCCATTGGAGTAACAAAAATATAAACAAGAGACTACCTTCCATAATGAAAAGGCTACCATCCATTGGAGTATCAAAAATCTCGACAACAGACTACCTTCCATAATGACAAGGCTACCATCCATTGGAGTAACAAAGATATCGACAACATACTACCTTCCATAATGACAAGGATACCATCCATTGGAGTAACAAAAATCACGACAACAAACTACCTTCCATAATAACAAGGCTACCATCCATTGGAATAACAAAAATCTAAACAACAGACTACCTTCCATAATGACAAGGCTACCATTCAGTGGAGTAACAAAAATCTAGACAACAGGCTACCTTCCATAATGACAAGGCTAACATCCATTGAAGTAACAAAAATCTCGACAACAGACTACCTTTCATAATGAAAACGGTACCATCCATTGGAGTAACAAAAATGTCGACATCAGACTACCTTCCATAATGACAAGTCTACAATCCATTGGAATAACAAAAATCTCGACAACAGACTACCTTCCATAATGACAAGGCTACAATCCAATGGAGTAACAAAAATCTCGACAACAGACTACCTTCCATAATGAAAAGTCTACCATCCATTGGATTAATAAAAATCTGAAAAACAGGCTACCTTCCATAATGACAAGGCTTCCATCCATTGGAGTAACAGAAATCACAACGACAAACTACCTTGCATAATGACAAGACTACCATCCATTGGAGTAACAAAGATATCAACAACATACTACCTTCCATAATGACAAGGCTACCATCCATTGGAGTAACTAAAATCACAACAACAAACTACCTTCCATAATGACAAGGCTACCATCCATTGGAATAACAAAAATCTCGACAACAGACTACCTTCCATAATGACAAGGCTACCATTCAATGGAGTAACAAAAATCTAGACAACATGCTACCTTCCATAAGGACAAGGCTACCATCCATTGAAGTAACAAAAATCTCGACAACAGACTACCTTTCATAATGAAAACGGTACCATCCATTGGAGTAACAAAAATGTCGACATCAGACTACCTTCCATAATGACAAGTCTACAATCCATTGGAATAACAAAAATCTCGACAACAGACTACCTTCCATAATGACAAGGCTACAATCCAATGGAGTAACAAAAATCTCGACAACAGACTACCTTCCATAATGACAAGTCTACCATCCATTGGATTAATAAAAATCTGAAAAACAGACTACCGTCCATAATGACAAGGATTCCATCCATTGGAGTAACAGAAATCACAACGACAAACTACCTTGCATAATGACAAGACTACCAACCATTGGAGTAACAAAAATCTCGACAACAGACTACCTTCCATAATGAGAAGGCTACCATCCATTGGAGTAAGAAAGATATCGAAAACATACTACCTTCCATAATGACAAGGCTACAATCCATTGGAGTAGCAAAAATCACGACAACCGACTACCTTCCATAATGACAAGGCTACAATCCAACGGAGTAACAAAAATCTCGACAACAGACTACCTTCCATAATGACAAGTCTAAAGTCTATTGGATTAACAAAAATCTGAAAAACAGACTGCCTTCCATAATGACAAGGCTACCATCCATTGGAGTAACAGAAATCACAACGACAAACTACCTTCCATAATGACAAGGCTACCATCCATTTGAGTAACAAAAATCGGGACAAGAGACTACCTTCCATAATGACAAGGCTACCATCCATTGGAGTAACAAAAATATCAACAAGAGACTACCTTCCATAATGAGAAGGCTACCATCCATTGGAGTAACAAAGATATCGACAACATACTACCTTCCATAATGACAAGGATACCATCCATTAGAGTAACAAAAATCACGACAACAAACTACCTTCCATAATGACAAGGCTACCATCCATTGGAATAACAAAAATCTCAACAACAGACTACCTTCCATAATGACAAGGCTACCATTCAGTGGAGTAACAAAAATCTAGACAACAAGCTACCTTCCATAATGACAAGGCTACCATCCATTGAAGTAACAAAAATCTCGACAATAGACTACCTTTCATAATGAAAACGGTACCATCCATAGGAGTAACAAAAATGTCGACATCAGACTACCTTCCATAATGACAAGTCTACAATCCATTGGAATAACAAAAATCTCGACAACAGACTACCTTCCATAATGACAAGGCTACAATCCAATGGAGAAACAAAAATCTCGACAACAGACTACCTTCCATAATGACAAGTCTACCATCCATTGGATTAATAAAAATCTGAAAAACATACTACCTTCCATAATGACAAGGCTACCATCCATTGGAGTAACAGAAATCACAACGACAAACTACCTTGCATAATGACAAGACTACCATCCATTGGAGTAACAAAGATATCAACAACATACTACCTTCCATAATGACAAGGCTACCATCCATTGGAGTAACTAAAATCACGACAACAAACTACCTTCCATAATGACAAGGCTACCAACCATTGGAATAACAAAAATCTCGACAACAGACTACCTTCCATAATGACAAGGCTACCATTCAATGGAGTAACAAAAATCTAGACAACATGCTACCTTCCATAAGGACAAGGCTACCATCCATTGAAGTAACAAAAATCTCGACAACAGACTACCTTTCATAATGACAAGGGTACCATCCATTGGAGTAACAAAAATCTCGACAACAGACTACCTTCCATAATGACAAGTCTACAATCCATTGGAATAACAAAAATCTCGACAACAGACTAACTTCCATAATGAGAAGGCTACAATCCAAGGGAGTAACAAAAATCTCGACAATAGACTACCTTTCATAATGACAAGACTACCAACCATTGGAGTACAAAAATCTCGACGACAGACTACCTTCCATAATGACAAGGCTACCATCCATTGGAGTAACAGAAATCACAACGACAAACTACCTTCCATAATGACAAGGCTACCATCCATTTGAGTAACAAAAATCGGTACAAGAGACTACCTTCCATAATGACAAGGCTACCATCCATTGGAGTAACAAAAATATCAACAAGAGACTACCTTCCATAATGAGAAGGCTACCATCCATTGGAGTATCAAAAATCTCGACAACAGACTACCTTCCATAATGACAAGGCTACCATCCATTGGAGTAACAAAGATATCGACAACATACTACCTTCCATAATGACAAGGATACCATCCATTGGAGTAACAAAAATCACGACAACAAACTACCTTCCATAAGGACAAGGCTACCATCCATTGGAATAACAAAAATCTCAACAACAGACTACCTTCCATAATGACAAGGCTACCATCCATTGAAGTAACAAAAATCTCGACAACAGACTACCTTTCATAATGAAAACGGTACCATCCATTGGAGTAACAAAAATGTCGACATCAGACTACCTTCCATAATGACAAGTCTACAATCCATTGGAATAACAAAAATCTCGACAACAGACTACCTTCCATAATGACAAGGCTACAATCCAATGGAGTAACAAAAATCTCGACAACAGACTACCTTCCATAATGACAAGTCTACCATCCATTGGATTAATAAAAATCTGAAAAACATACTACCTTCCATAATGACAAGGCTACCATCCATTGGAGTAACAGAAATCACAACGACAAACTACCTTGCATAATGACAAGACTACCATCCATTGGAGTAACAAAGATATCAACAACATACTACCTTCCATAATGACAAGGCTACCATCCATTGGAGTAACTAAAATCACGACAACAAACTACCTTCCATAATGACAAGGCTACCATCCATTGGAATAACAAAAATCTCGACAACAGACTAACTTCCATAATGAGAAGGCTACAATCCAAGGGAGTAACAAAAATCTCGACAATAGACTACCTTTCATAATGACAAGTCTACCAACCATTGGAGTAACAAAAATCTCGACGACAGACTACCTTCCATAATGACAAGGCTACCATCCATTGGAGTAAGAAAGATATCGACAACATACTACCTTCCATAATGACAAGGCTACAATCCATTGGAGTAACAAAAATCTCGACAACAGACTACCTTCCATAATGACCAGGCTACAATCCATTGGAATAACAAAAACTCGACAACAGACTACCTTCCATAATGACAAGGCTACCATCCATTGGAGTAAGAAAAATCATGACAATAGACTACCTTCCATAATGACAAGGCTACCATTCATTGGAATAACAAAAATCTCGACAACAGACTACCTTCCATAATGACAAGGCTACCATTCAATGGAGTAACAAAAATCTAGACAAAAGACTACCTTCCATAATGACAAGGGTACCATCAATAGGAGTAACAAAAATATCTACAACGGACTACCTTCCATAATGACAAGTCTACAATCCATTGGAATAACTAAAATCTCGACAACATACTACCTTCCATAATGACAAGGCTACAATCCAACGGAGTAACAAAAATCACGACAATAGACTACCTTCCATAATGACAAGTCTACAATCTATTGGATTAACAAAAATTTGAAAAACAGACTACCTTCCATAATGACAAGGCTACCATCCATTGGAGTAACAGAAATCACAACGACAAACTACCTTCCATAATGAAAAGGCTACCATCCATTTGAGTAACAAAAATCGGGACAAGAGACTACCTTCCATAATGACAAGGCTACCATCAATTGGAGTAAAAAAAATATCAACAAGAGACTACCTTCCATAATGAGAAGGCTACCATCCATTGGAGTAACAAAAATCTCGACAACAGACTACCTTCCATAATGACAAGGCTACCATCCATTGGAGTAACAAAGATATCGACAACATACTACCTTCCATAATTACAAGGCTACCATCCATTGGAGTAACAAAAATCACGGCAACAAACTACCTTCCATAATGATAGGCTACCATCCATTGGAATAACAAAAATCTCGACAACAGACTACCTTGCATAATGACAAGGCTACCATTCAATGGAGTAACAAAAATATCGACAACAAACTACGTTCCATAATGACCAGGCTACCATCTGTAAGAGTAACAAAAATCTGTACAACAGACTACCTTCCATAATGACAAGGCTACCATCTAATTGAGTAACAAAAATATCAACAAGAGACTACCTTCCGTAATGACAAGGCTACCATCCATTGGAATATCAAAAATATCGACAACAGGCTAACTTCCATAATGACAAGGCTACAATCCAATGGAGTAACAAAAATCTCGACAACAGGCTACCTACCATAAGGACAAGGCTACCATCCATTGAAGTAACAAAAATCTCGACAACAGACTACCTTTCATAATGACAAGGCTACCATCCATTGGAGTAACAAAAATCTCGACAACAGACTACCTTCCATAATGACAAGTCTACAATCCATTGGAATAACAAAAATCTCGACAACAGACTAACTTCCATAATGACAAGGCTACAATCCAATGGAGTAACAAAAATCTCGACAATAGACTACCTTTCATAATGACAAGTCTACCAACCATTGGAGTAACAAAAATCTCGACAATAGACTACCTTCTATAATGAGAAGGCTACCATCCATTGGAGTAAGAAAGATATCGACAACATACTACCTTCCATAATGACAAGGCTACAATCCATTGGAGTAGCAAAAATCACGACAACCGACTACCTTCCATAATGACAAGGCTACAATCCAACGGAGTAACAAAAATCATGACAACAGACTACCTTCCATAATGACAAGTCTACAATATATTGGATTAACAAAAATCTGAAAAACAGACTACCTTCCATAATGACAAGGCTACCATCCATTGGAGTAACAGAAATCACAACGACAAACTACCTTCCATAATGACAAGGCTACCATCCATTTGAGTAAGAAAAATCGGGACAAGAGACTACCTTCCATAATGACAAGCCTACCATCCATTGGAGTAACGAAAATATAAACAAGAGACTACCTTCCATAATGACAAGGCTACCATCCATTGGAGTATCAAAAATCTCGACAACAGACTACCTTCCATAATGACAAGGCTACCATCCATTGGAGTAACAAAGATATCGACAACATACTACCTTCCATAATGACAAGGATACCATCCATTGGAGTAACAAAAATCACGACAACAAACTACCTACCATAATAACAAGGATACCATCCATTGGAATAACAAAAATCTAAACAACAGACTACCTTCCATAATGACAAGGCTACCATTCAGTGGAGTAACAAAAATCTAGACAACAGGCTACCTTCCATAATGACAAGGCTACCATCCATTGAAGTAACAAAAATCTCGACAACAGACTACCTTTCATAATGAAAACGGTACCATCCATTGGAGTAACAAAAATGTCGACATCAGACTACCTTCCATAATGACAAGTCTACAATCCATTGGAATAACAAAAATCTCGACAACAGACTACCTTCCATAATGACAAGGCTACAATCCAATGGAGTAACAAAAATCTCGACAACAGACTACCTTCCATAATGAAAAGTCTACCATCCATTGGATTAATAAAAATCTGAAAAACAGGCTACCTTCCATAATGACAAGGCTTCCATCCATTGGAGTAACAGAAATCACAACGACAAACTACCTTGCATAATGACAAGACTACCATCCATTGGAGTAACAAAGATATCAACAACATACTACCTTCCATAATGACAAGGCTACCATCCATTGGAGTAACTAAAATCACAACAACAAACTACCTTCCATAATGACAAGGCTACCATCCATTGGAATAACAAAAATCTCGACAACAGACTACCTTCCATAATGACAAGGCTACCATTCAATGGAGTAACAAAAATCTAGACAACATGCTACCTTCCATAAGGACAAGGCTACCATCCATTGAAGTAACAAAAATCTCGACAACAGACTACCTTTCATAATGAAAACGGTACCATCCATTGGAGTAACAAAAATGTCGACATCAGACTACCTTCCATAATGACAAGTCTACAATCCATTGGAATAACAAAAATCTCGACAACAGACTACCTTCCATAATGACAAGGCTACAATCCAATGGAGTAACAAAAATCTCGACAACAGACTACCTTCCATAATGACAAGTCTACCATCCATTGGATTAATAAAAATCTGAAAAACAGACTACCTTCCATAATGACAAGGATTCCATCCATTGGAGTAACAGAAATCACAACGACAAACTACCTTGCATAATGACAAGACTACCAACCATTGGAGTAACAAAAATCTCGACAACAGACTACCTTCCATAATGAGAAGGCTACCATCCATTGGAGTAAGAAAGATATCGACAACATACTACCTTCCATAATGACAAGGCTACAATCCATTGGAGTAGCAAAAATCACGACAACCGACTACCTTCCATAATGACAAGGCTACAATCCAACGGAGTAACAAAAATCTCGACAACAGACTACCTTCCATAATGACAAGTCTAAAATCTATTGGATTAACAAAAATCTGAAAAACAGACTACCTTCCATAATGACAAGGCTACCATCCATTGGAGTAACAAAAATCTCGACAATAGACTACCTTCCATAATGAGAAGGCTACCATCCATTGGAGTAAGAAAGATATCGACAACATACTACCTTCCATAATTACAAGACTACAATCCATTGGAGTAGCAAAAATCACGACAACCGACTACCTTCCATAATGACAAGGCTACAATCCAACAGAGTAACAAAAATCATGACAACAGACTACCTTCCATAATGACAAGTCTACAATCTATTGGATTAACAAAAATCTGAAAAACAGACTACCTTCCATAATGACAAGGCTACCATCCATTGGAGTAACAGAAATCACAACGACAAACTACCTTCCATAATGACAAGGCTACCATCCATTTGAGTAAGAAAAATCGGGACAAGAGACTACCTTCCATAATGACAAGGCTACCATCCATTGGAGTAACAAAAATATAAACAAGAGACTACCTTCCATAATGAGAAGGCTACCATCCATTGGAGTATCAAAAATCTCGACAACAGACTACCTTCCATAATGACAAGGCTACCATCCATTGGAGTAACAAAGATATCGACAACATACTACCTTCCATAATGACAAGGATACCATCCATTGGAGTAACAAAAATCACGACAACAAACTACCTTCCATAATAACAAGGCTACCATCCATTGGAATAACAAAAATCTAAACAACAGACTACCTTCCATAATGACAAGGCTACCATTCAGTGGAGTAACAAAAATCTAGACAACAGGCTACCTTCCATAATGACAAGGCTACCATCCATTGAAGTAACAAAAATCTCGACAACAGACTACCTTTCATAATGAAAACGGTACCATCCATTGGAGTTACAAAAATGTCGACATCAGACTACCTTCCATAATGACAAGTCTACAATCCATTGGAATAACAAAAATCTCGACAACAGACTACCTTCCATAATGACAAGGCTACAATCCAATGGAGTAACAAAAATCTCGACAACAGACTACCTTCCATAATGAAAAGTCTACCATCCATTGGATTAATAAAAATCTGAAAAACAGGCTACCTTCCATAATGACAAGGCTTCCATCCATTGGAGTAACAGAAATCACAACGACAAACTACCTTGCATAATGACAAGACTACCATCCATTGGAGTAACAAAGATATCAACAACATACTACCTTCCATAATGACAAGGCTACCATCCATTGGAGTAACTAAAATCACAACAACAAACTACCTTCCATAATGACAAGGCTACCATCCATTGGAATAACAAAAATCTCGACAACAGACTACCTTCCATAATGACAAGGCTACCATTCAATGGAGTAACAAAAATCTAGACAACATGCTACCTTCCATAAGGACAAGGCTACCATCCATTGAAGTAACAAAAATCTCGACAACAGACTACCTTTCATAATGAAAACGGTACCATCCATTGGAGTAACAAAAATGTCGACATCAGACTACCTTCCATAATGACAAGTCTACAATCCATTGGAATAACAAAAATCTCGACAACAGACTACCTTCCATAATGACAAGGCTACAATCCAATGGAGTAACAAAAATCTCGACAACAGACTACCTTCCATAATGACAAGTCTACCATCCATTGGATTAATAAAAATCTGAAAAACAGACTACCTTCCATAATGACAAGGATTCCATCCATTGGAGTAACAGAAATCACAACGACAAACTACCTTGCATAATGACAAGACTACCAACCATTGGAGTAACAAAAATCTCGACAACAGACTACCTTCCATAATGAGAAGGCTACCATCCATTGGAGTAAGAAAGATATCGACAACATACTACCTTCCATAATGACAAGGCTACAATCCATTGGAGTAGCAAAAATCACGACAACCGACTACCTTCCATAATGACAAGGCTACAATCCAACGGAGTAACAAAAATCTCGACAACAGACTACCTTCCATAATGACAAGTCTAAAATCTATTGGATTAACAAAAATCTGAAAAACAGACTACCTTCCATAATGACAAGGCTACCATCCATTGGAGTAACAGAAATCACAACGACAAACTACCTTCCATAATGACAAGGCTACCATCCATTTGAGTAAGAAAAATCGGGACAAGAGACTACCTTCCATAATGACAAGGCTACCATCCATTGGAGTAACAAAAATATAAACAAGAGACTACCTTCCATAATGAGAAGGCTACCATCCATTGGAGTATAAAAAATCTCGATAATAGACTACCTTCCATAATGACAAGGCTACCATCCATTGGAGTAACAAAGATATCGACAACATACTACCTTCTATAATGACAAGGATACCATCCATTGGAGTAACAAAAATCACGACAACAAACTACCTTCCATAATAACAAGGTTACCATCCATTGGAATAACAAAAATCTAAACAACAGACTACCTTCCATAATGACAAGGCTACCATTCAGTGGAGTAACAAAAATCTAGACAATAGGCTACCTTCCATAATGACAAGGCTACCATCCATTGAAGTAACAAAAATCTCGACAACAGACTACCTTTCATAATGAAAACGGTACCATCCATTGGAGTAACAAAAATGTCGACATCAGACTACCTTCCATAATGACAAGTCTACAATCCATTGGAATAACAAAAATCTCGACAACAGACTACCTTCCATAATGACAAGGCTACAATCCAATGGAGTAACAAAAATCTCGACAACAGACTACCTTCCATAATGACAAGTCTACCATCCATTGGATTAATAAAAATCTGAAAAACAGACTACCTTCCATAATGAGAAGGCTTCCATCCATTGGAGTAACAGAAATCACAACGACAAACTACCTTGCATAATGACAAGACTACCATCCATTGGAGTAACAAAGATATCAACAACATACTACCTTCCATAATGACAAGGCTACCATCCATTGGAGTAACTAAAATCACGACAACAAACTACCTTCCATAATGACAAGGCTACCATCCATTGGAATAACAAAAATCTCGACAACAGACTACCTTCCATAATGACAAGGCTACCATTCAATGGAGTAACAAAAATCTAGACAACATGCTACCTTCCATAAGGACAAGGCTACCATCCATTGAAGTAACAAAAATCTCGACAACAGACTACCTTTCATAATGAAAACGGTACCATCCATTGGAGTAACAAAAATGTCGACATCAGACTACCTTCCATAATGACAAGTCTACAATCCATTGGAATAACAAAAATCTCGAAAACAGACTACCTTCCATAATGACAAGGCTACAATCCAATATAGTAACAAAAATGTCGACAACAGACTACCTTCCATAATGACAAGTCTACCATCCATTGGATTAATAAAAATCTGAAAAACAGACTACCTTCCATAATGACAAGGATTCCATCTATTGGAGTAACAGAAATCACAACGACAAACTACCTTGCATAATGACAAGACTACCATCCATTGGAGTAACAAAGATATCAACAACATACTACCTTCCATAATGACAAGGCTACCATCCATTGGAGTAACTAAAATCACGACAACAAACTACCTTCCATAATGACAAGGCTACCATCCATTGGAATAACAAAAATCTAGACAACATGCTACCTTCCATAAGGACAAGGCTACCATCCATTCAAGAAACAAAAATCTCGACAACAGACTACCTTTCATAATGACAAGGGTACCATCCATTGGAGTAACAAAAATCTCGACAACAGACTACCTTCCATAATGACAAGTCTACAATCCATTGGAATAACAAAAATCTCGACAACAGACTAACTTCCATAATGAGAAGGCTACAATCTAAGGGAGTAACAAAAATCTGGACAACAGACTACCTTTCATAATGACAAGTCTACCAACCATTGGAGTAACAAAAATCTCGACGACAGACTACCTTCCATAATGAGAAGGCTACCATCCATTGGGGTAAGAAAGATATCGACAACATACTACCTTCCATAATGACAAGGCTACAATCCATTGGAGTAACAAAAATCTCGACAACAGACTACCTTCCATAATGACAAGGCTACAATCCATTGGAATAACAAAAACTCGACAACAGACTACCTTCCATAATGACAAGGCTACCATCCATTGGAGTAAGAAAAATCATGACAATAGACTACCTTCCATAATGACAAGGCTACCATTCATTGGAATAACAAAAATCTCGACAACAGACTACCTTCCATAATGACAAGGCTACCATTCAATGGAGTAACAAAAATCTAGACAAAAGACTACCTTCCATAATGACAAGGGTACCATCCATAGGAGTAACAAAAATCTCGACAATGGACTACCTTACATAATGACAAGTCTACAATCCATTGGAATAACTAAAATCTCGACAACAGACTACCTTCCATAATGACAAGGCTACAATCCAACGGAGTAACAAAAATCTCGACAATAGACTACCTTCCATAATCACAAGTCTACAATCTATTGGATTAAAAAAAATTTGAAAAACAGACTACCTTCCATAATGACAAGGCTACCATCCATTGGAGTAACAGAAATCACAACGACAAACTACCTTCCATAATGAAAAGGCTACCATCCATTTGAGTAACAAAAAATCGGGACAAGAGACTACCTTCCATAATGACAAGGCTACCATCCATTGGAGTAACAAAAATATCAACAAGAGACTACCTTCCATAATGACAAGGCTACCATCCATTGGAGTAAGAAAAATCTCAACAACAGACTACCTTCCATAATGACAAGGCTACCATCCATTGGAGTAACAAAGATATCGACAACATACTACCTTCCATAATGACAAGGCTACCATCCATTGGAGTAACAAAAATTACGACAACAAACTACCTTCCATAATGACAAGGCTACCATCCATTGGAATAACAAAAATCTCGACAATAGACTACCTTCCATAATGACAAGGCTACCATTCAATGGAGTAACAAAAATATCGACAACAAACTACGTTCCATAATGACCAGGCTACCATCCGTTAGAGTAACAAAAATCTGTACAACAGACTACCTTCCATAATGACAAGGCTACCATCTATTGGAGTAACAAAAATATCAACAAGAGACTACCTTCCATAATGACAAGGCTACCATCCATTGGAATATCAAAAATATCGACAACAGACTACCTTCCATAATGACAAGGCTACCATTCAATGGAGTATCAAAAATCTAGACAACAGGCTACCTTCCATAAGGACAAGGCTACCATCCATTGAAGTAACAAAAATCTCGACAACAGACTACCTTTCATAATGACAAGGGTACCATCCATTGGAGTAACAAAAATCTCGACAACAGACTACCTTCCATCATGACAAGTCTACAATCCATTGGAATAACAAAAATCTCGACAACAAACTAACTTCCATAATGACAATTCTACCATATATTGGAGTAACAAAGATATCGACAATAGACTACCTTTCATAATGAAAAGTCTACCAACCATTGGAGTGACAAAAATCTCGACAACAAACTACCTTCCATAATGACAAGACTACCATCCATTGGAGTAAGAAAGATATCGACAACATACTACCTTCCGTAATGACAAGGCTACAATCCATTGGAGTAACAAAAATCACGACAACAGACTACGTTCCATAATGACAAGGCTACAATCCAACGGAGTAACAAAAATCTCGACAACAGACTACCTTCCATAATGACAAGTCTACAATCTATTGGATTAACAAAAATCTGAAAAACAGACAACCTTCCATAATGACAAGGCTACCATCCATTGGAGTAACTGAAATCACAACGACAAACTACCTTCCATAATGACAAGGCTACCATCCATTTGAGTAACAAAAATCGGGACAAGAGACTACCTTCCATAATGACAAGGCTACCATCCATTGGAGTAAAAAAAATATCAACAAGAGACTACCTTCCATAATGAGAAGGCTACCATCCATTGGAGTAACAAAAATCTCGACAACAGACTACCTTCCATAATGACAAGGCTACCATCCATTGGAGTAACAAAGATATCGACAATATACTACCTTCCATAATGACAAGGATACCATCCATTGGAGTAACAAAAATCACGACAACAAACTACCTTCCATAATGACAAGGCTACCATCCATTGGAATAACAAAAATCTCAACAACAGACTACCTTCCATAATGATAAGGCTACCATTCAATGGAGTAACAAAAATCTAGACAACAGGCTACCTTCCATAATGACAAGGCTACCATCCATTGAAGTAACAAAAATCTCGACAACAGACTACCTTTCATAATGAAAACGGTACCATCCATTGGAGTAACAAAAATCTCGACATCAGACTACCTTCCATAATGACAAGTCTACAATCCATTGGAATAACAAAAATCTCGACAACAGACTACCTTCCATAATGACAAGGCTACAATCTAATGGAGTAACAAAAATCTCGACAACAGACTACCTTCCATAATGACAAGTCTACCATCCATTGGATTAATAAAAATCTGAAAAACAGACTACCTTCCATAATGACAAGGCTACCATCCATTGGAGTAACAGAAATCACAACATCAAACTACCTTGCATAATGACAAGACTACCATCCATTGGAGTAACAATAATATCAACAACATACTACCTTCCATAATGACAAGGCTACCATCCATTGGAGTAACTAAAATCACAACAACAAACTACCTTCCATAATGACAAGGCTACCATCCATTGGAATAACAAAAATCTCATCAACAGACTACCCTCCATAATGACAAGGCTACCATTCAATGGAGTAACCAAAATCTAGACAACATGCTACCTTCCATAAGGACAAGGCTACCATCCATTGAAGTAACAAAAATCTCGACAACAGACTACCTTTCATAATGACAAGGGTACCATCCATTGGAGTAACAAAAATCTCGACAACAGACTACCTTCCATAATGACAAGTCTACAATCCATTGGAATAACAAAAATCTCGACAACAGACTAACTTCCATAATGAGAAGGCTACAATCCAACGGAGTAACAAAAATCTCGACAACAGACTACCTTCCATAATGACAAGTCTACAATCTATTGGATTAACAAAAATCTGAAAAACAGACAACCTTCCATAATGACAAGGCTACCATCCATTGGAGTAACTGAAATCACAACGACAAACTACCTTCCATAATGACAAGGCTACCATCCATTTGAGTAACAAAAATCGGGACAAGAGACTACCTTCCATAATGACAAGGCTACCATCCATTGGAGTAAAAAAAATATGAACAAGAGACTACCTTCCATAATGAGAAGGCTACCATCCATTGGAGTAACAAAAATCTCGACAACAGACTACCTTCCATAATGACAAGGCTACCATCCATTGGAGTAACAAAGATATCGACAATATACTACCTTCCATAATGACAAGGATACCATCCATTGGAGTAACAAAAATCACGACAACAAACTACCTTCCATAAAGACAAGGCTACCATCCATTGGAATAACAAAAATCTCAACAACAGACTACCTTCCATAATGATAAGGCTACCATTCAATGGAGTAACAAAAATCTAGACAACAGGCTACCTTCCATAATGACAAGGCTACCATCCATTGAAGTAACAAAAATCTCGACAACAGACTACCTTTCATAATGAAAACGGTACCATCCATTGGAGTAACAAAAATCTCGACATCAGACTACCTTCCATAATGACAAGTCTACAATCCATTGGAATAACAAAAATCTCTACAACAGACTACCTTCCATAATGACAAGGCTACAATCTAATGGAGTAACAAAAATCTCGACAACAGACTACCTTCCATAATGACAAGTCTACCATCCATTGGATTAATAAAAATGTGAAAAACAGACTACCTTCCATAATGACAAGGCTACCATCCATTGGAGTAACAGAAATCACAACATCAAACTACCTTGCATAATGACAAGACTACCATCCATTGGAGTAACAATAATATCAACAACATACTACCTTCCATAATGACAAGGCTACCATCCATTGGAGTAACTAAAATCACAACAACAAACTACCTTCCATAATGACAAGGCTACCATCCATTGGAATAACAAAAATCTCATCAACAGACTACCCTCCATAATGACAAGGCTACCATTCAATGGAGTAACCAAAATCTAGACAACATGCTACCTTCCATAAGGACAAGGCTACCATCCATTGAAGTAACAAAAATCTCGACAACAGACTACCTTTCATAATGACAAGGGTACCATCCATTGGAGTAACAAAAATCTCGACAACAGACTACCTTCCATAATGACAAGTCTACAATCCATTGGAATAACAAAAATCTCGACAACAGACTAACTTCCATAATGAGAAGGCTACAATCCAAGGGAGTAACAAAAATCTCGACAATAGACTACCTTTCATAATGACAAGTCTACCAACCATTGGAGTAACAAAAATCTCGACGATAGACTACCTTCCATAATGAGAAGGCTACCATCCATTGGAGTAAGAAAGATATCGACAACATACTACCTTCCATAATGACAAGGCTACAATCCATTGGAGTAACAAAAATGTCGACAACAGAGTACCTTCCATAATGACAAGGCTACAATCCATTGGAATAACAAAAACTCGACAACAGACTACCTTCCATAATGACAAGGCTACCATCCATTAGAGTAAGAAAAATCATGACAATAGACTACCTTCCATAATGACAAGGCTACCATTCATTGGAATAACAAAAATCTCGACAACATACTACCTTCCATAATGACAAGGCTACCATTCAATGGAGTAACAAAAATATAGACAAAAGACTACCTTCCATAATGACAAGGGTACCATCCATAGGAGTAACAAAAATCTCGACAACGGACTACCTTCCATAATGACAAGTCTACAATCCATTGGAATAACTAAAATCTCGACAACAGACTACCTTCCATATTGACAAGGCTACAATCCAACGGAGTAACAAAAATCTCGACAATAGACTACCTTCCATAATGACAAGTCTACAATCTATTGGATTAACAAAAATTTGAAAAACAGACTACCTTCCATAATGACAAGGCTACCATCCATTGGAGTAACAGAAATCACAACGACAAACTACCTTCCATAATGACAAGGCTACCATCCATTTGAGTAACAAAAATCGGGACAAGAGACTACCTTCCATAATGACAAGGCTACCATCCATTGGAGTAACAAAAATATCAACAAGAGACTACCTTCCATAATGAGAAGGCTACCATCCATTGGAGTAACAAAAATCTCGACAACAGACTACCTTCCATAATGACATGGCTACCATCCATTGGAGTAACAAAAATCTCGACAACAGACTACCTTCCATAATGACAAGGCTACCATCCATTGGAGTAACAAAAATCACGACAACAAACTACCTTCCATAATTTCAAGGCTACCATCCATTGGAATAACAAAAATCTCAACAACAGACTACCTTCCATAATGAAAAGGCTACCATTCAATGGAGTAACAAAAATCTAGACAACAGGCTACCTTCCATAATGACAAGGCTACCATCCATTGAAGTAACAAATATCTCGACAACAGACTACCTTTCATAATGAAAACGGTACCATCCATTGGAGTAACAAAAATCTCGACATCAGACTACCTTCCATAATGACAGTCTACAATCCATTGGAATAACAAAAATCTCGACAACAGACTACCTTCCATAATGACAAGGCTACAATCTAATGGAGTAACAAAAATCTCGACAACAGACTACCTTCCATAATGACAAGTCAACCATCCATTGGATTAATAAAAATATGAAAAACAGACTACCTTCCATAATGACAAGGCTACCATCCATTGGAGTAACAGAAATCACAACGACAAACTACCTTGCATAATGACAAGACTACCATCCATTGGAGTAACAATAATATCAACAACATACTACCTTCCATAATGACAAGGCTACCATCCATTGGAGTAACTAAAATCACGACAACAAACTACCTTCCATAATGACAAGGCTACCATCCATTGGAAAATCAAAAATATCGACAAGAGACTACCTTCCATAATGACAAGGCTACCATTCAATGGAATAACAAAAATCTAGACAACAGGCTACCTTCCATAAGGACAAGGCTACCATCCATTGAAGTAACAAAAATCTCGACAATAGACTACCTTCCATAATGACAAGTCTACAATCCATTGGAATAACTAAAATCTCGACAACAGACTACCTTCCATATTGACAAGGCTACAGTCCAACGGAGTAACAAAAATCTCGACAATAGACTACCTTCCATAATGACAAGTCTACAATCTATTGGATTAACAAAAATTTGAAAAACAGACTACCTTCCATAATGACAAGGCTACCATCCATTGGAGTAACAGAAATCACAACGACAAACTACCTTCCATAATGACAAGGCTACCATCCATTTGAGTAACAAAAATAGGGACAAGAGACTACCTTCCATAATGACAAGGCTACCATCCATTGGAGTAAAAAAAATATCAACAAGAGACAACCTTCCATAATGAGAAGGCTACCATCCATTGGAGTAACAAAAATCTCGACAACAGAGTACCTTCCATAATGACATGGCTACCATCCATTGGAGTAACAAAGATATCGACAACATACTACCTTCCATAATGACAAGTCTACCATCCATTGGAGTAACAAAAATCACGACAACAAACTACCTTCCATAATGACAAGGCTACCATCCATTGGAATAACAAAAATCTAGACAACAGACTACCTTCCATAATGACAAGGCTACCATTCAATGGAGTAACAAAAATATTGACAACATACTACGTTCCATAATGACCAGGCTACCATCCGTTAGAGTAACAAAAATCTGTACAACAGACTACCTTCCATAATGACAAGGCTACCATCTATTGGAGTAACAAAAATATCAACAAGAGACTACCTTCCATAATGACAAGGCTACCATTCATTGGAATATCAAAAATATCGACAACAGACTACCTTCCATAATGACAAGGCTAGCATTCAATGGAGTAACAAAAATCTAGACAACAGGCTACCTTCCATAAGGACAAGGCTACCATCCATTGAAGTAACAAAGATATCGACAATATACTACCTTCCATAATGACAAGGATACCATCCATTGGAGTAACAAAAATCACGACAACAAACTACCTTCCATAATGACAAGGCTACCATCCATTGGAATAACAAAAATCTCAACAACAGACTACCTTCCATAATGACAAGGCTACCATCCATTGGAGTAACAGAAATCACAACGACAAACTACCTTGCATAATGACAAGACTACCATCCATTGGAGTAACAATAATATCAACAACATACTACCTTCCATAATGACAAGGCTACCATCCATTGGAGTAACTAAAATCACGACAATAAACTACCTTCCATAATGACAAGGCTACCATCCATTGGAATAACAAAAATCTCATCAACAGACTACCTTCCATAATGACAAGGCTACCATTCAATGGAGTAACAAAAATCTAGACCACATGCTACCTTCCATAAGGACAAGGCTACCATCCATTGAAGTAACAAAAATCTCGACAATAGACTACCTTTCATAATGACAAGGGTACCATCCATTGGAGTAACCAAAATCTCGACAACAGACTACCTTCCATAATGACAAGTCTACAATCCATTGGAATAACAAAAATCTCGACAACAGACTAACTTCCATAATGAGAAGGCTACAATCCAAGGGAGTAATAAAAATCTCGACAACAGACTACCTTTCATAATGACAAGTCTACCAACCATTGGAGTAACAAAAATCTCGACGATAGACTACCTTCCATAATGAGAAGGCTGCCATCCATTGGAGTAAGAAAGATATCGACAACATACTACCTTCCATAATGACAAGGCTACAATCCATTGGAGTAACAAAAATCTCGACAACAGACTACCTTCCATAATGACAAGGCTACAATCCATTGGAATAACAAAAACTCGACAACAGACTACCTTCCATAATGACAAGGCTACCATCCATTGGAGTAAGAAAAATCATGACAATAGACTACCTTCCATAATGACAAGGCTACCATTCATTGGAATAACAAAAATCTCGACAACATACTACCTTCCATAATGACAAGGCTACCATTCAATGGAGTAACAAAAATCTAGACAAAAGACTACCTTCCATAATGACAAGGGTACCATCCATAGGAGTAACAAAAATCTCAACAACGGACTACCTTCCATAATGACAAGTCTACAATCCATTGGAATAACTAAAATCTCGACAACAGACTACCTTCCATATTGACAAGGCTACAATCCATTGGATTAACAAAAATTTGAAAAACAGACTACCTTCCATAATTACAAGGCTACCATCCATTGGAGTAACAGAAATCACAATGACAAACTACCTTCCATAATGACAAGGCTACCATCCATTTGAGTAACAAAAATCGGGACAAGAGACTACCTTCCATAATGACAAGGCTACCATCCATTGGAGTAACAAAAATATCAACAAGAGACTACCTTCCATAATGAGAAGGCTACCATCCATTGGAGTAACAAAAATCTCGACAACAGACTACCTTCCATAATGACATGGCTACCATCCATTGGAGTAACAAAGATATCGACAACATACTACCTTCCATAATGACATGGCTACCATCCATTGGAGTAACAAAAATCACGACAACTAACTACCTTCCATAATGACAAGGCTACCATCCATTGGAATAACAAAAATCTCGACAACAGACTACCTTCCATAATGACAAGGCTACCATTCAATGGAGTAACAAAAATATCGACAACAAACTATGTTCCATAATGACCAGGCTACCACCCGTTAGAGTAACAAAAATCTGTACAACAGACTACCTTCCATAATGACAAGGCTACCATCTATTGGAGTAACAAAAATATCAACAAGAGACTACCTTCCATAATGACAAGGCTACCATCCATTGGAATATCAAAAATATGGACAACAGACTACCTTCCATAATGACAAGGCTACCATTCAATGGAGTAACAAAAATCTAGACAACAGGCTACCTTCCATAAAGACAAGGCTACCATCCATTGAAGTAACAAAAATCTCGACAACAGACTACCTTTCATAATGACAAGGGTACCATCCATTGGAGTAACAAAAATCTCGACAACGGACTACCTTCCATAATGATAAGTCTACAATCCATTGGAATAACTAAAATCTCGACAACAGACTACCTTCCATATTGACAAGGCTACAATCCAACGGAGTAACAAAAATCTCGACAATAGACTACCTTCCATAATGACAAGTCTACAATCTATTGGATTAACAAAAATTTGAAAAACAGACTACCTTCCATAATGACAAGGCTACCATCCATTGGAGTAACAGAAATCACAACGACAAACTTCCTTCCATAATGACAAGGCTACCATCCATTTGAGTAACAAAAATCGGGACAAGAGACTACCTTCCATAATGACAAGGCTACCATCCATTGGAGTAACAAAAATATCAACAAGAGACTACCTTCCATAATGAGAAGGCTACCATCCATTGGAGTAACAAAAATCTCGACAACAGACTACCTTCCATAATGACATGGCTACCATCCATTGGAGTAACAAAGATATCGACAACATACTACCTTCCATAATGACAAGGCTACCATCCATTGGAGTAACAAAAATCACGACAACAAACTACCTTCCATAATTTCAAGGCTACCATCCATTGGAATAACAAAAATCTCGACAACAGACTACCTTCCATAATGACAAGGCTACCATTCAATGGAGTAACAAAAATCTAGACAACAGGCTACCTTCCATAATGACAAGGCTACCATCCATTGAAGTAACAAAAATCTCGACAACAGACTACCTTTCATAATGAAAACGGTACCATCCATTGGAGTAACAAAAATCTCGACATCAGACTACCTTCCATAATGACAGTCTACAATCCATTGGAATAACAAAAATCTCGACAACAGACTACCTTCCATAATGACAAGGCTACAATCTAATGGAGTAACAAAAATCTCGACAACAGACTACCTTCCATAATGACAAGTCTACCATCCATTGGATTAATAAAAATCTGAAAAACAGACTACCTTCCATAATGACAAGGCTACCATCCATTGGAGTAACAGAAATCACAACGACAAACTACCTTGCATAATGACAAGACTACCATCCATTGGAGTAACAAAAATCTCGACAACAGACTACCTTTCATAATGACAAGGGTAACATCCATTGGAGTAACAAAAATCTCGACAACAGACTACCTTCCATAATGACAAGTCTACAATCCATTGGAATAACAAAAATCTCGACAACAGACTAACTTCCATAATGAGAAGGCTACAATCCAAGGGAGTAACAAAAATCTCGACAATAGACTACCTTTCATAATGACAAGTCTACCAACCATTGGAGTAACAAAAATCTCGACGATAGACTACCTTCCATAATGAGAAGGCTACCATCCATTGGAGTAAGAAAGATATCGACAACATACTACCTTCCATAATGACAAGGCTACAATCCATTGGAGTAACAAAAATGTCGACAACAGAGTACCTTCCATAATGACAAGGCTACAATCCATTGGAATAACAAAAACTCGACAACAGACTACCTTCCATAATGACAAGGCTACCATCCATTGGAGTAAGAAAAATCATGACAATAGACTACCTTCCATAATGACAAGGCTACCATTCATTGGAATAACAAAAATCTCGACAACATACTACCTTCCATAATGACAAGGCTACCATTCAATGGAGTAACAAAAATATAGACAAAAGACTACCTTCCATAATGACAAGGGTACCATCCATAGGAGTAACAAAAATCTCGACAACGGACTACCTTCCATAATGACAAGTCTACAATCCATTGGAATAACTAAAATCTCGACAACAGACTACCTTCCATATTGACAAGGCTACAATCCAACGGAGTAACAAAAATCTCGACAATAGACTACCTTCCATAATGACAAGTCTACAATCTATTGGATTAACAAAAATTTGAAAAACAGACTACCTTCCATAATGACAAGGCTACCATCCATTGGAGTAACAGAAATCACAACGACAAACTACCTTCCATAATGACAAGGCTACCATCCATTTGAGTAACAAAAATCGGGACAAGAGACTACCTTCCATAATGACAAGGCTACCATCCATTGGAGTAACAAAAATATCAACAAGAGACTACCTTCCATAATGAGAAGGCTACCATCCATTGGAGTAACAAAAATCTCGACAACAGACTACCTTCCATAATGACATGGCTACCATCCATTGGAGTAACAAAAATCTCGACAACAGACTACCTTCCATAATGACAAGGCTACCATCCATTGGAGTAACAAAAATCACGACAACAAACTACCTTCCATAATTTCAAGGCTACCATCCATTGGAATAACAAAAATCTCAACAACAGACTACCTTCCATAATGAAAAGGCTACCATTCAATGGAGTAACAAAAATCTAGACAACAGGCTACCTTCCATAATGACAAGGCTACCATCCATTGAAGTAACAAATATCTCGACAGCAGACTACCTTTCATAATGAAAACGGTACCATCCATTGGAGTAACAAAAATCTCAACATCAGACTACCTTCCATAATGACAGTCTACAATCCATTGGAATAATAAAAATCTCGACAACAGACTACCTTCCATAATGACAAGGCTACAATCTAATGGAGTAACAAAAATCTCGACAACAGACTACCTTCCATAATGACAAGTCTACCATCCATTGGATTAATAAAAATATGAAAAACAGACTACCTTCCATAATGACAAGGCTACCATCCATTGGAGTAACAGAAATCACAACGACAAACTACCTTGCATAATGACAAGACTACCATCCATTGGAGTAACAATAATATCAACAACATACTACCTTCCATAATGACAAGGCTACCATCCATTGGAGTAACTAAAATCACGACAACAAACTACCTTCCATAATGACAAGGCTACCATCCATTGGAATATCAAAAATATCGACAAGAGACTACCTTCCATAATGACAAGGCTACCATTCAATGGAATAACAAAAATCTAGACAACAGGCTACCTTCCATAAGGACAAGGCTACCATCCATTGAAGTAACAAAAATCTCGACAATAGACTACCTTCCATAATGACAAGTCTACAATCCATTGGAATAACTAAAATCTCGACAACAGACTACCTTCCATATTGACAAGGCTACAATCCAACGGAGTAACAAAAATCTCGACAATAGACTACCTTCCATAATGACAAGTCTACAATCTATTGGATTAACAAAAATTTGAAAAACAGACTACCTTCCATAATGACAAGGCTACCATCCATTGGAGTAACAGAAATCACAACGACAAACTACCTTCCATAATGACAAGGCTACCATCCATTTGAGTAACAAAAATAGGGACAAGAGACTACCTTCCATAATGACAAGGCTACCATCCATTGGAGTAAAAAAAATATCAACAAGAGACAACCTTCCATAATGAGAAGGCTACCATCCATTGGAGTAACAAAAATCTCGACAACAGACTACCTTCCATAATGACATGGCTACCATCCATTGGAGTAACAAAGATATCGACAACATACTATCTTCCATAATGACAAGTCTACCATCCATTAGAGTAACAAAAATCACGACAACAAACTACCTTCCATAATGACAAGGCTACCATCCATTGGAATAACAAAAATCTAGACAACAGACTACCTTCCATAATGACAAGGCTACCATTCAATGGAGTAACAAAAATATTGACAACATACTACGTTCCATAATGACCAGGCTACCATCCGTTAGAGTAACAAAAATCTGTACAACAGACTACCTTCCATAATGACAAGGCTACCATCTATTGGAGTAACAAAATTATCAACAAGAGACTACCTTCCATAATGACAAGGCTACCATTCATTGGAATATCAAAAATATCGACAACAGACTACCTTCCATAATGACAAGGCTAGCATTCAATGGAGTAACAAAAATCTAGACAACAGGCTACCTTCCATAAGGACAAGGCTACCATCCATTGAAGTAACAAAAATCTCGACAACAGACTACCTTTCATAATGACAAGGGTACCATCCATTGGAGTAACAAAAATCTCGACAACGGACTACCTTCCATAATGACAAGTCTACAATCCATTGGAATAACTAAAATCTCGACAACAGACTACCTTCCATATTGAAAAGGCTACAATCCAACGGAGTAACAAAAATCTCGACAATAGACTACCTTCCATAATGACAAGTCTACAATCTATTGGATTAACAAAAATTTGAAAAACAGACTACCTTCCATAATGACAAGGCTACCATCCATTGGAGTAACAGAAATCACAACGACAAACTACCTTCCATAATGACAAGGCTACCATCCATTTGAGTAACAAAAATCGGGACAAGAGACTACCTTCCATAATGACAAGGCTACCATCCATTGGAGTAACAAAAATATCAACAAGAGACTACCTTCCATAATGAGAAGGCTACCATCCATTGGAGTAACAAAAATCTCGACAACAGACTACCTTCCATAATGACATGGCTACCATCCATTGGAGTAACAAAGATATCGACAACATACTACCTTCCATAATGACAAGGCTACCATCCATTGGAGTAACAAAAATCACGACAACAAACTACCTTCCATAATTTCAAGGCTACCATCCATTGGAATAACAAAAATCTCGACAACAGACTACCTTCCATAATGACAAGGCTACCATTCAATGGAGTAACAAAAATATCGACAACAAACTATGTTCCATAATGACCAGGCTACCACCCGTTAGAGTAACAAAAATCTGTACAACAGACTACCTTCCATAATGACAAGGCTACCATCTATTGGAGTAACAAAAATATCAACAAGAGACTACCTTCCATAATGACAAGGCTACCATCCATTGGAATATCAAAAATATGGACAACAGACTACCTTCCATAATGACAAGGCTACCATTCAATGGAGTAACAAAAATCTAGACAACAGGCTACCTTCCATAAAGACAAGGCTACCATCCATTGAAGTAACAAAAATCTCGACAACAGACTACCTTTCATAATGACAAGGGTACCATCCATTGGAGTAACAAAAATCTCGACAACGGACTACCTTCCATAATGATAAGTCTACAATCCATTGGAATAACTAAAATCTCGACAACAGACTACCTTCCATATTGACAAGGCTACAATCCAACGGAGTAACAAAAATCTCGACAATAGACTACCTTCCATAATGACAAGTCTACAATCTATTGGATTAACAAAAATTTGAAAAACAGACTACCTTCCATAATGACAAGGCTACCATCCATTGGAGTAACAGAAATCACAACGACAAACTTCCTTCCATAATGACAAGGCTACCATCCATTTGAGTAACAAAAATCGGGACAAGAGACTACCTTCCATAATGACAAGGCTACCATCCATTGGAGTAACAAAAATATCAACAAGAGACTACCTTCCATAATGAGAAGGCTACCATCCATTGGAGTAACAAAAATCTCGACAACAGACTACCTTCCATAATGACATGGCTACCATCCATTGGAGTAACAAAGATATCGACAACATACTACCTTCCATAATGACAAGGCTACCATCCATTGGAGTAACAAAAATCACGACAACAAACTACCTTCCATAATTTCAAGGCTACCATCCATTGGAATAACAAAAATCTCGACAACAGACTACCTTCCATAATGACAAGGCTACCATTCAATGGAGTAACAAAAATCTAGACAACAGGCTACCTTCCATAATGACAAGGCTATCATCCATTGAAGTAACAAAAATCTCGACAACAGACTACCTTTCATAATGAAAACGGTACCATCCATTGGAGTAACAAAAATCTCGACATCAGACTACCTTCCATAATGACAGTCTACAATCCATTGGAATAACAAAAATCTCGACAACAGACTACCTTCCATAATGACAAGGCTACAATCTAATGGAGTAACAAAAATCTCGACAACAGACTACCTTCCATAATGACAAGTCTACCATCCATTGGATTAATAAAAATCTGAAAAACAGACTACCTTCCATAATGACAAGGCTACCATCCATTGGAGTAACAGAAATCACAACGACAAACTACCTTGCATAATGACAAGACTACCATCCATTGGAGTAACAAAAATCTCGACAACAGACTACCTTTCATAATGACAAGGGTAACATCCATTGGAGTAACAAAAATCTCGACAACAGACTACCTTCCATAATGACAAGTCTACAATCCATTGGAATAACAAAAATCTCGACAACAGACTAACTTCCATAATGAGAAGGCTACAATCCAAGGGAGTAACAAAAATCTCGACAATAGACTACCTTTCATAATGACAAGTCTACCAACCATTGGAGTAACAAAAATCTCGACGATAGACTACCTTCCATAATGAGAAGGCTACCATCCATTGGAGTAAGAAAGATATCGACAACATACTACCTTCCATAATGACAAGGCTACAATCCATTGGAGTAACAAAAATGTCGACAACAGAGTACCTTCCATAATGACAAGGCTACAATCCATTGGAATAACAAAAACTCGACAACAGACTACCTTCCATAATGACAAGGCTACCATCCATTGGAGTAAGAAAAATCATGACAATAGACTACCTTCCATAATGACAAGGCTACCATTCATTGGAATAACAAAAATCTCGACAACATACTACCTTCCATAATGACAAGGCTACCATTCAATGGAGTAACAAAAATATAGACAAAAGACTACCTTCCATAATGACAAGGGTACCATCCATAGGAGTAACAAAAATCTCGACAACGGACTACCTTCCATAATGACAAGTCTACAATCCATTGGAATAACTAAAATCTCGACAACAGACTACCTTCCATATTGACAAGGCTACAATCCAACGGAGTAACAAAAATCTCGACAATAGACTACCTTCCATAATGACAAGTCTACAATCTATTGGATTAACAAAAATTTGAAAAACAGACTACCTTCCATAATGACAAGGCTACCATCCATTGGAGTAACAGAAATCACAACGACAAACTACCTTCCATAATGACAAGGCTACCATCCATTTGAGTAACAAAAATCGGGACAAGAGACTACCTTCCATAATGACAAGGCTACCATCCATTGGAGTAACAAAAATATCAACAAGAGACTACCTTCCATAATGAGAAGGCTACCATCCATTGGAGTAACAAAAATCTCGACAACAGACTACCTTCCATAATGACATGGCTACCATCCATTGGAGTAACAAAAATCTCGACAACAGACTACCTTCCATAATGACAAGGCTACCATCCATTGGAGTAACAAAAATCACGACAACAAACTACCTTCCATAATTTCAAGGCTACCATCCATTGGAATAACAAAAATCTCAACAACAGACTACCTTCCATAATGAAAAGGCTACCATTCAATGGAGTAACAAAAATCTAGACAACAGGCTACCTTCCATAATGACAAGGCTACCATCCATTGAAGTAACAAATATCTCGACAGCAGACTACCTTTCATAATGAAAACGGTACCATCCATTGGAGTAACAAAAATCTCAACATCAGACTACCTTCCATAATGACAGTCTACAATCCATTGGAATAATAAAAATCTCGACAACAGACTACCTTCCATAATGACAAGGCTACAATCTAATGGAGTAACAAAAATCTCGACAACAGACTACCTTCCATAATGACAAGTCTACCATCCATTGGATTAATAAAAATATGAAAAACAGACTACCTTCCATAATGACAAGGCTACCATCCATTGGAGTAACAGAAATCACAACGACAAACTACCTTGCATAATGACAAGACTACCATCCATTGGAGTAACAATAATATCAACAACATACTACCTTCCATAATGACAAGGCTACCATCCATTGGAGTAACTAAAATCACGACAACAAACTACCTTCCATAATGACAAGGCTACCATCCATTGGAATATCAAAAATATCGACAAGAGACTACCTTCCATAATGACAAGGCTACCATTCAATGGAATAACAAAAATCTAGACAACAGGCTACCTTCCATAAGGACAAGGCTACCATCCATTGAAGTAACAAAAATCTCGACAATAGACTACCTTCCATAATGACAAGTCTACAATCCATTGGAATAACTAAAATCTCGACAACAGACTACCTTCCATATTGACAAGGCTACAATCCAACGGAGTAACAAAAATCTCGACAATAGACTACCTTCCATAATGACAAGTCTACAATCTATTGGATTAACAAAAATTTGAAAAACAGACTACCTTCCATAATGACAAGGCTACCATCCATTGGAGTAACAGAAATCACAACGACAAACTACCTTCCATAATGACAAGGCTACCATCCATTTGAGTAACAAAAATAGGGACAAGAGACTACCTTCCATAATGACAAGGCTACCATCCATTGGAGTAAAAAAAATATCAACAAGAGACAACCTTCCATAATGAGAAGGCTACCATCCATTGGAGTAACAAAAATCTCGACAACAGACTACCTTCCATAATGACATGGCTACCATCCATTGGAGTAACAAAGATATCGACAACATACTACCTTCCATAATGACAAGTCTACCATCCATTGGAGTAACAAAAATCACGACAACAAACTACCTTCCATAATGACAAGGCTACCATCCATTGGAATAACAAAAATCTAGACAACAGACTACCTTCCATAATGACAAGGCTACCATTCAATGGAGTAACAAAAATATTGACAACATACTACGTTCCATAATGACCAGGCTACCATCCGTTAGAGTAACAAAAATCTGTACAACAGACTACCTTCCATAATGACAAGGCTACCATCTATTGGAGTAACAAAAATATCAACAAGAGACTACCTTCCATAATGACAAGGCTACCATTCATTGGAATATCAAAAATATCGACAACAGACTACCTTCCATAATGACAAGGCTAGCATTCAATGGAGTAACAAAAATCTAGACAACAGGCTACCTTCCATAAGGACAAGGCTACCATCCATTGAAGTAACAAAAATCTCGACAACAGACTACCTTTCATAATGACAAGGGTACCATCCATTGGAGTAACAAAAATCTCGACAACGGACTACCTTCCATAATGACAAGTCTACAATCCATTGGAATAACTAAAATCTCGACAACAGACTACCTTCCATATTGAAAAGGCTACAATCCAACGGAGTAACAAAAATCTCGACAATAGACTACCTTCCATAATGACAAGTCTACAATCTATTGGATTAACAAAAATTTGAAAAACAGACTACCTTCCATAATGACAAGGCTACCATCCATTGGAGTAACAGAAATCACAACGACAAACTACCTTCCATAATGACAAGGCTACCATCCATTTGAGTAACAAAAATCGGGACAACAGACTACCTTCCATAATGACAAGGCTACCATCCATTGGAGTAACAAAAATATCAACAAGAGACTACCTTCCATAATGAGAAGGCTACCATCCATTGGAGTAACAAAAATCTCGACAACAGACTACCTTCCATAATGACATGGCTACCATCCATTGGAGTAACAAAGATATCGACAACATACTACCTTCCATAATGACAAGGCTACCATCCATTGGAGTAACAAAAATCACGACAACAAACTACCTTCCATAATTTCAAGGCTACCATCCATTGGAATAACAAAAATCTCGACAACAGACTACCTTCCATAATGACAAGGCTACCATTCAATGGAGTAACAAAAATATCGACAACAAACTATGTTCCATAATGACCAGGCTACCACCCGTTAGAGTAACAAAAATCTGTACAACAGACTACCTTCCATAATGACAAGGCTACCATCTATTGGAGTAACAAAAATATCAACAAGAGACTACCTTCCATAATGACAAGGCTACCATCCATTGGAATATCAAAAATATCGACAACAGACTACCTTCCATAATGACAAGGCTACCATTCAATGGAGTAACAAAAATCTAGACAACAGGCTACCTTCCATAAAGACAAGGCTACCATCCATTGAAGTAACAAAAATCTCGACAACAGACTACCTTTCATAATGACAAGGGTACCATCCATTGGAGTAACAAAAATCTCGACAACGGACTACCTTCCATAATGACAAGTCTACAATCCATTGGAATAACTAAAATCTCGACAACAGACTACCTTCCATATTGAAAAGGCTACAATCCAACGGAGTAACAAAAATCTCGACAATAGACTACCTTCCATAATGACAAGTCTACAATCTATTGGATTAACAAAAATTTGAAAAACAGACTACCTTCCATAATGACAAGGCTACCATCCATTGGAGTAACAGAAATCACAACGACAAACTACCTTCCATAATGACAAGGCTACCATCCATTTGAGTAACAAAAATCGGGACAAGAGACTACCTTCCATAATGACAAGGCTACCATCCATTGGAGTAACAAAAATATCAACAAGAGACTACCTTCCATAATGAGAAGGCTACCATCCATTGGAGTAACAAAAATCTCGACAACAGACTACCTTCCATAATGACATGGCTACCATCCATTGGAGTAACAAAGATATCGACAACATACTACCTTCCATAATGACAAGGCTACCATCCATTGGAGTAACAAAAATCACGACAACAAACTACCTTCCATAATTTCAAGGCTACCATCCATTGGAATAACAAAAATCTCGACAATAGACTACCTTCCATAATGACAAGGCTACCATTCAATGGAGTAACAAAAATCTAGACAACAGGCTACCTTCCATAATGACAAGGCTACCATCCATTGAAGTAACAAAAATCTCGACAACAGACTACCTTTCATAATGAAAACGGTACCATCCATTGGAGTAACAAAAATCTCGACATCAGACTACCTGCCATAATGACAGTCTACAATCCATTGGAATAACAAAAATCTCGACAACAGACTACCTTCCATAATGACAAGGCTACAATCTAATGGAGTAACAAAAATCTCGACAACAGACTACCTTCCATAATGACAAGTCTACCATCCATTGGATTAATAAAAATCTGAAAAACAGACTACCTTCCATAATGACAAGGCTACCATCCATTGGAGTAACAGAAATCACAACGACAAACTACCTTGCATAATGACAAGACTACCATCCATTGGAGTAACAATAATATCAACAACATACTACCTTCCATAATGACAAGGCTACAATCCATTGGAATAACAAAAACTCGACAACAGACTACCTTCCATAATGACAAGGCTACCATCCATTGGAGTAAGAAAAATCATGACAATAGACTACCTTCTATAATGACAAGGCTACCATTCATTGGAATAACAAAAATCTCGACAACATACTACCTTCCATAATGACAAGGCTACCATTCAATGGAGTAACAAAAATATAGACAAAAGACTACCTTCCATAATGACAAGGGTACCATCCATAGGAGTAACAAAAATCTCGACAACGGACTACCTTCCATAATGACAAGTCTACAATCCATTGGAATAACTAAAATCTCGACAATAGACTACCTTCCATATTGACAAGGCTACAATCCAACGGAGTAACAAAAATCTCGACAATAGACTACCTTCCATAATGACAAGTCTACAATCTATTGGATTAACAAAAATTTGAAAAACAGACTACCTTCCATAATGACAAGGCTACCATCCATTGGAGTAACAGAAATCACAACGACAAACTACCTTCCATAATGACAAGGCTACCATCCATTTGAGTAACAAAAATCGGGACAAGAGACTACCTTCCATAATGACAAGGCTACCATCCATTGGAGTAACAAAAATATCAACAAGAGACTACCTTCCATAATGAGAAGGCTACAATCCATTGGAGTAACAAAAATCTCGACAACAGACTACCTTCCATAATGACATGGCTACCATCCATTGGAGTAACAAAGATATCGACAACATACTACCTTCCATAATGACAAGGCTACCATCCATTGGAGTAACAAAAATCACGACAACAAACTACCTTCCATAATTTCAAGGCTACCATCCATTGGAATAACAAAAATCTCAACAACAGACTACCTTCCATAATGACAAGGCTACCATTCAATGGAGTAACAAAAATCTAGACAACAGGCTACCTTCCATAATGACAAGGCTACCATCCATTGAAGTAACAAAAATCTCGACAACAGACTACCTTTCATAATGAAAACGGTACCATCCATTGGAGTAACAAAAATCTCGACATCAGACTACCTTCCATAATGACAGTCTACAATCCATTGGAATAACAAAAATCTCGACAACAGACTACCTTCCATAATGACAAGGCTATAATCTAATGGAGTAACAAAAATCTCGACAACAGACTACCTTCCATAATGACAAGTCTACCATCCATTGGATTAATAAAAATCTGAAAAACAGACTACCTTCCATAATGACAAGGCTACCATCCATTGGAGTAACAGAAATCACAACGACAAACTACCTTGCATAATGACAAGACTACCATCCATTGGAGTAACAATAATATCAACAACATACTACCTTCCATAATGACAAGGCTACCATCCATTGGAGTAACTAAAATCACGACAACAAACTACCTTCCATAATGACAAGGCTACCATCCATTGGAATATCAAAAATATCGACAACAGACTACCTTCCATAATGACAAGGCTACCATTCAATGGAGTAACAAAAATCTAGACAACAGGCTACCTTCCATAAGGACAAGGCTACCATCCATTGAAGTAACAAAAATCTCGACAACAGACTACCTTTCATAATGACAAGGGTACCATCCATTGGAGTAACAAAAATCTCGACAACGGACTACCTTCCATAATGACAAGTCTACAATCCATTGGAATAACTAAAATCTCGACAACAGACTACCTTCCATATTGACAAGGCTACAATCCAACAGAGTAACAAAAATCTCGACAATAGACTACCTTCCATAATGACAAGTCTACAATCTATTGGATTAACAAAAATTTGAAAAACAGACTACCTTCCATAATGACAAGGCTACCATCCATTGGAGTAACAGAAATCACAACGACAAACTACCTTCCATAATGACAAGGCTTCCATCCATTTGAGTAACAAAAATCGGGACAAGAGACTACCTTCCATAATGACAAGGCTACCATCCATTGGAGTAACAAAAATATCAACAAGAGACTACCTTCCATATTGAGAAGGCTACCATCCATTGGAGTAACAAAAATCTCGACAACAGACTACCTTCCATAATTACATGGCTACCATCCATTGGAGTAACAAAGATATCGACAACATACTACCTTCCATAATGACAAGGCTACCATCCATTGGAGTAACAAAAATCACGACAACAAACTACCTTCCATAATTTCAAGGCTACCATCCATTGGAATAACAAAAATCTCAACAACAGACTACCTTCCATAATGACAAGGCTACCATTCAATGGAGTAACAAAAATCTAGACAACAGGCTACCTTCCATAATGACAAGGCTACCATCCATTGAAGTAACAAAAATCTCGACAACAGACTACCTTTCATAATGAAAACGGTACCATCCATTGGAGTAACAAAAATCTCGACATCAGACTACCTTCCATAATGACAGTCTACAATCCATTGGAATAACAAAAATCTCGACAACAGACTACCTTCCATAATGACAAGGCTACAATCTAATGGAGTAACAAAAATCTCGACAACAGACTACCTTCCATAATGACAAGTCTACCATCCATTGGGTTAATAAAAATCTGAAAAACAGACTACCTTCCATAATGACAAGGCTACCATCCATTGGAGTAACAGAAATCACAACGACAAACTACCTTGCATAATGACAAGACTACCATCCATTGGAGTAACAATAATATCAACAACATACTACCTTCCATAATGACAAGGCTACCATCCATTGGAGTAACTAAAATCACGACAACAAACTACCTTCCATAATGACAAGGCTACCATCCATTGGAATATCAAAAATATCGACAACAGACTACCTTCCATAATGACAAGGCTACCATTCAATGGAGTAACAAAAATCTAGACAACAGGCTACCTTCCATAAGGACAAGGCTACCATCCATTGAAGTAACAAAAATCTCGACAACAGACTACCTTTCATAATGACAAGGGTACCATCCATTGGAGTAACAAAAATCTCGACAACGGACTACCTTCCATAATGACAAGTCTACAATCCATTGGAATAACTAAAATCTCGACAACAGACTACCTTCCATATTGACAAGGCTACAATCCAACGGAGTAACAAAAATCTCGACAATAGACTACCTTCCATAATGACAAGTCTACAATCTATTGGATTAACAAAAATTTGAAAAACAGACTACCTTCCATAATGACAAGGCTACCATCCATTGGAGTAACAGAAATCACAACGACAAACTACCTTCCATAATGACAAGGCTACCATCCATTTGAGTAACAAAAATAAGGACAAGAGACTACCTTCCATAATGACAAGGCTACCATCCATTGGAGTAAAAAAAATATCAACAAGAGACAACCTTCCATAATGAGAAGGCTACCATCCATTGGAGTAACAAAAATCTCGACAACAGACTACCTTCCATAATGACATGGCTACCATCCATTGAAGTAACAAAGATATCGACAACATACTACCTTCCATAATGACAAGTCTACCATCCATTGGAGTAACAAAAATCACGACAACAAACTACCTTCCATAATGACAAGGCTACCATCCATTGGAATAACAAAAATCTCGACAACAGACTACCTTCCATAATGACAAGGCTACCATTCAATGGAGTAACAAAAATATTGACAACATACTACGTTCCATAATGACCAGGCTACCATCCGTTAGAGTAACAAAAATCTGTACAACAGACTACCTTCCATAATGACAAGGCTACCATCTATTGGAGTAACAAAAATATCAACAAGAGACTACCTTCCATAATGACAAGGCTACCATTCATTGGAATATCAAAAATATCGACAACAGACTACCTTCCATAATGACAAGGCTAGCATTCAATGGAGTAACAAAAATCTAGACAACAGGCTACCTTCCATAAGGACAAGGCTACCATCCATTGAAGTAACAAAGATATCGACAATATACTACCTTCCATAATGACAAGGATACCATCCATTGGAGTAACAAATATCACGACAACAAACTACCTTCCATAATGACAAGGCTACCATCCATTGGAGTAACAAAAATCTCAACAACAGACTACCTTCCATAATGACAAGGCTACCATTCAATGGAGTAACAAAAATCTAGACAACAGGCTACCTTCCATAATGACAAGGATACCATCCATTGAAGTAACAAAAATCTCGACAACAGACTACCTTTCATAATGAAAACGGTACCATCCATTGGAGTAACAAAAATCTCGACATCAGACTACCTTCCATAATGACAGTCTACAATCCATTGGAATAACAAAAATCTCGACAACAGACTACCTTCCATAATGACAAGGCTACAATCTAATGGAGTAACAAAAATCTCGACAACAGACTACCTTCCATAATGACAAGTCTACCATCCATTGGATTAATAAAAATCTCAAAAACAGACTACCTTCCATAATGACAAGGCTACCATCCATTGGAGTAACAAAAATCACAACGACAAACTACCTTGCATAATGACAAGACTACCATCCATTAGAGTAACAATAATATCAACAACATACTACCTTCCATAATGACAAGGCTACCATCCATTGGAGTAACTAAAATCACGACAACAAACTACCTTCCATAATGACAAGGCTACCATCCATTGGAATAACAAAAATCTCATCAACAGACTACCTTCCATAATTACAAGGCTACCATTCAATGGAGTAACAAAAATCTAGACAACATGCTACCTTCCATAAGGACAAGGCTACCATCCATTGAAGTAACAAAAATCTCGACAACAGACTACCTTTCATAATGACAAGGGTACCATCCATTGGAGTAACCAAAATCTCGACAACAGACTACCTTCCATAATGACAAGTCTACAATCCATTGGAATAACAAAAATCTCGACAACAGACTAACTTCCATAATGAGAAGGCTACAATCCAAGGGAGTAACAAAAATCTCGACAACAGACTACCTTTCATAATGACAAGTCTACCAACCATTGGAGTAACAAAAATCTCGACGATAGACTACCTTCCATAATGAGAAGGCTACCATCCATTGGAGTAAGAAAGATATCGACAACATACTACCTTCCATAATGACAAGGCTACAATCCATTGGAGTAACAAAAATCTCGACAACAGACTACCTTCCATAATGACAAGGCTACCATCCATTGGAGTAAGAAAAATCATGACAATAGACTACCTTCCATAATGACAAGGCTACCATTCATTAGAATAACAAAAATCTCGACAACAGACTACCTTCCATAATGACAAGGCTACCATTCAATGGAGTAACAAAAATCTAGACAAAAGACTACCTTCCATAATGACAAGGGTACCATCCATAGGAGTAACAAAAATCTCGACAACGGACTACCTTCCATAATGACAAGTCTACAATCCATTGGAATAACTAAAATCTCGACAACAGACTACCTTCCATATTGACAAGGCTACAATCCAATGGAGTAACAAAAATCTCGACAATAGACTACCTTCCATAATGACAAGTCTACAATCTATTGGATTAACAAAAATTTGAAAAATAGACTACCTTCCATAATTACAAGGCTACCATCCATTGGAGTAACAGAAATCACAACGACAAACTACCTTCCACAATGACAAGGCTACCATCCATTTGAGTAACTAAAATCGGGACAAGAGACTACCTTCCATAATGACAAGGCTACCATCCATTGGAGTAACAAAAATATCAACAAGAGACTACCTTCCATAATGAGAAGGCTACCATCCATTAGAGTAACAAAAATCTCGACAACAGACTACCTTCCATAATGACATGGCTACCATCCATTGGAGTAACAAAGATATCGACAACATACTACCTTCCATAATGACATGGCTACCATCCATTGGAGTAACAAAAATCACGACAACTAACTACCTTCCATAATGACAAGGCTACCATCCATTGGAATAACAAAAATCTCGACAACAGACTACCTTCCATAATGACAAGGCTACCATTCAATGGAGTAACAAAAATATCGACAACAAACTATGTTCCATAATGACCAGGCTACCACCCGTTAGAGTAACAAAAATCTGTACAACATACTACCTTCCATAATGACAAGGCTACCATCTATTGGAGTAACAAAAATATCAACAAGAGACTACCTTCCATAATGACAAGGCTACCATCCATTGGAATATCAAAAATATCGACAACAGACTACCTTCCATAATGACAAGGCTACCATTCAATGGAGTAACAAAAATCTAGACAACAGGCTACCTTCCATAAGGACAAGGCTACCATCCATTGAAGTAACAAAAATCTCGACAACAGACTACCTTTCATAATGACAAGGGTACCATCCATTGGAGTAACAAAAATCTCAACAACGGACTACCTTCCATAATGACAAGTCTACAATCCATTGGAATAACTAAAATCTCGACAACAGACTACCTTCCATATTGACAAGGCTACAATCCAACGGAGTAACAAAAATCTCGACAATAGACTACCTTCCATAATGACAAGTCTACAATCTATTGGATTAACAAAAATTTGAAAAACAGACTACCTTCCATAATGACAAGGCTACCATCCATTGGAGTAACAGAAATCACAACGACAAACTACCTTCCATAATGACAAGGCTACCATCCATTTGAGTAACAAAAATCGGGACAAGAGACTACCTTCCATAATGACAAGGCTACCATCCATTGGTGTAACAAAAATATCAACAAGAGACTACCTTCCATAATGAGAAGGCTACCATCCATTGGAGTAACAAAAATCTCGACAACAGACTACCTTCCATAATGACATGGCTACCATCCATTGAAGTAACAAAGATATCGACAACATACTACCTTCCATAATGACATGGCTACCATCCATTGGAGTAACAAAAATCACGACAACTCACTACCTTCCATAATGACAAGGCTACCATCCATTGGAATAACAAAAATCTCGACAACAGACTACCTTCCATAATGACAAGGCTACCATTCAATGGAGTAACAAAAATATCGACAACAAACTATGTTCCATAATGACCAGGCTACCACCCGTTAGAGTAACAAAAATCTGTACAACAGACTACCTTCCATAATGACAAGGCTACCATCTATTGGAGTAACAAAAATATCAACAAGAGACTACCTTCCATAATGACAAGGCTACCATCCATTGGAATATCAAAAATATCGACAACAGACTACCTTCCATAATGACAAGGCTACCATTCAATGGAGTAACAAAAATCTAGACAACAGGCTACCTTCCATAAGGACAAGGCTACCATCCATTGAAGTAACAAAAATCTCGACAACAGACTACCTTTCATAATGACAAGGGTACCATCCATTGGAGTAACAAAAATCTCGACAACGGACTACCTTCCATAATGACAAGTCTACAATCCATTGGAATAACTAAAATCTCGACAACAGACTACCTTCCATATTGACATGGCTACAATCCAACGGAGTAACAAAAATCTCGACAATAGACTACCTTCCATAATGACAAGTCTACAATCTATTGGATTAACAAAAATTTGAAAAACAGACTACCTTCCATAATGACAAGGCTACCATCCATTGGAGTAACAGAAATCACAACGACAAACTACCTTCCATAATGACAAGGCTACCATCCATTTGAGTAACAAAAATCGGGACAAGAGACTACCTTCCATAATGACAAGGCTACCATCCATTGGAGTAACAAAAATATCAACAAGAGACTACCTTCCATAATGAGAAGGCTACCATCCATTGGAGTAACAAAAATCTCGACAACAGACTACCTTCCATAATGACATGGCTACCATCCATTGGAGTAACAAAGATATCGACAACATACTACCTTCCATAATGACATGGCTACCATCCATTGGAGTAACAAAAATCACGACAACTAACTACCTTCCATAATGACAAGGCTACCATCCATTGGAATAACAAAAATCTCGACAACAGACTACCTTCCATAATGACAAGGCTACCATTCAATGGAGTAACAAAAATTTCGACAACAAACTATGTTCCATAATGACCAGGCTACCACCCGTTAGAGTAACAAAAATCTGTACAACAGACTACCTTCCATAATGACAAGGCTACCATCTATTGGAGTAACAAAAATATCAACAAGAGACTACCTTCCATAATGACAAGGCTACCATCCATTGGAATATCAAAAATATCGACAACAGACTACCTTCCATAATGACAAGGCTACCATTCAATGGAGTAACAAAAATCTAGACAACAGGCTACCTTCCATAAGGACAAGGCTACCATCCATTGAAGTAACAAAAATCTCGACAACAGACTACCTTTCATAATGACAAGGGTACCATCCATTGGAGTAACAAAAATCTCGACAACGGACTACCTTCCATAATGACAAGTCTACAATCCATTGGAATAACTAAAATCTCGACAACAGACTACCTTCCATATTGACAAGGCTACAATCCAACGGAGTAACAAAAATCTCGACAATAGACTACCTTCCATAATGACAAGTCTAAAATCTATTGGATTAACAAAAATTTGAAAAACAGACTACCTTCCATAATGACAAGGCTACCAGCCATTGGAGTAACAGAAATCACAACGACAAACTACCTTCCATAATGACAAGGCTACCATCCATTTGAGTAACAAAAATCGGGACAAGAGACTACCTTCCATAATGACAAGGCTACCATCCATTGGAGTAACAAAAATATCAACAAGAGACTACCTTCCATAATGAGAAGGCTACCATCCATTGGAGTAACAAAAATCTCGACAACAGACTACCTTCCATAATGACATGGCTACCATCCATTGGAGTAACAAAGATATCGACAACATACTACCTTCAATAATGACAAGGCTACCATCCATTGGAGTAACAAAAATCACGACAGCAAACTACCTTCCATAATTTCAAGGCTACCATCCATTGGAATAACAAAAATCTCAACAACAGACTACCTTCCATAATGACAAGGCTACCATTCAATGGAGTAACAAAAATCTAGACAATAGGCTACCTTCCATAATGACAAGGCTACCATCCATTGAAGTAACAAAAATCTCGACAACAGACTACCTTTCATAATGAAAACGGTACCATCCATTGGAGTAACAAAAATCTCGACATCAGACTACCTTCCATAATGACAGTCTACAATCCATTGGAATAACAAAAATCTCGACAACAGACTACCTTCCATAATGACAAGGCTACAATCTAATGGAGTAACAAAAATCTCGACAACAGACTACCTTCCATAATGACAAGTCTACCATCCATTGGATTAATAAAAATCTGAAAAACAGACTACCTTCCATAATGACAAGGCTACCATCCATTGGAGTAACAGAAATCACAACGACAAACTACCTTGCATAATGACAAGACTACCATCCATTGGAGTAACAATAATATCAACAACATACTACCTTCCATAATGACAAGGCTACCATCCATTGGAGTAACTAAAATCACGACAACAAACTACCTTCCATAATGACAAGGCTACCATCCATTGGAATATCAAAAATATCGACAACAGACTACCTTCCATAATGACAAGGCTACCATTCAATGGAGTAACAAAAATCTAGACAACAGGCTACCTTCCATAAGGACAAGGCTACCATCCATTGAAGTAACAAAAATCTCGACAACAGACTACCTTTCATAATGACAAGGGTACCATCCATTGGAGTAACAAAAATCTCGACAACGGACTACCTTCCATAATGACAAGTCTACAATCCATTGAAATAACTAAAATCTCGACAACAAACTACCTTCCATATTGACAAGGCTACAATCCAACGGAGTAACAAAAATCTCGACAATAGACTACCTTCCATAATGACAAGTCTACAATCTATTGGATTAACAAAAATTTGAAAAACAGACTACCTTCCATAATGACAAGGCTACCATCCATTGGAGTAACAGAAATCACAACGACAAACTACCTTCCATAATGACAAGGCTACCATCCATTTGAGTAACAAAAATAGGGACAAGAGACTACCTTCCATAATGACAAGGCTACCATCCATTGGAGTAAAAAAAATATCAACAAGAGACAACCTTCCATAATGAGAAGGCTACCATCCATTGGAGTAACAAAAATCTCGACAACAGACTACCTTCCATAATGACATGGCTACCATCCATTGGAGTAACAAAGATATCGACAACATACTACCTTCCATAATGACAAGTCTACCATCCATTGGAGTAACAAAAATCACGACAACAAACTACCTTCCATAATGACAAGGCTACCATCCATTGGAATAACAAAAATCTCGACAACAGACTACCTTCCATAATGACAAGGCTACCATTCAATGGAGTAACAAAAATATTGACAACATACTACGTTCCATAATGACCAGGCTACCATCCGTTAGAGTAACAAAAATCTGTACAACAGACTACCTTCCATAATGACAAGGCTACCATCTATTGGAGTAACAAAAATATCAACAAGAGACTACCTTCCATAATGACAAGGCTACCATTCATTGGAATATCAAAAATATCGACAACAGACTACCTTCCATAATGACAAGGCTAGCATTCAATGGAGTAACAAAAATCTAGACAACAGGCTACCTTCCATAAGGACAAGGCTACCATCCATTGAAGTAACAAAGATATCGACAATATACTACCTTCCATAATGACAAGGATACCATCCATTGGAGTAACAAAAATCACGACAACAAACTACCTTCCATAATGACAAGGCTACCATCCATTGGAATAACAAAAATCTCAACAACAGACTACCTTCCATAATGACAAGGCTACCATTCAATGGAGTAACAAAAATCTAGACAACAGGCTACCTTCCATAATGACAAGGCTACCATCCATTGAAGTAACAAAAATCTCGACAACAGACTACCTTTCATAATGAAAACGGTACCATCCATTGGAGTAACAAAAATCTCGACATCAGACTACCTTCCATAATGACAGTCTACAATCCATTGGAATAACAAAAATCTCGACAACAGACTACCTTCCATAATGACAAGGCTACAATCTAATGGAGTAACAAAAATCTCGACAACAGACTACCTTCCATAATGACAAGTCTACCATCCATTGGATTAATAAAAATCTGAAAAACAGACTACCTTTCATAATGACAAGGCTACCATCCATTGGAGTAACAAAAATCACAACGACAAACTACCTTGCATAATGACAAGACTACCATCCATTGGAGTAACAATAATATCAACAACATACTACCTTCCATAATGACAAGACTACCATCCATTGGAGTAACTAAAATCACGACAACAAACTACCTTCCATAATGACAAGGCTACCATCTATTGGAATAACAAAAATCTCATCAACAGACTACCTTCCATAATGACAAGGCTACCATTCAATGGAGTAACAAAAATCTAGACAACATGCTACCTTCCATAAGGACAAGGCTACCATCCATTGAAGTAACAAAAATCTCGACAACAGACTACCTTTCATAATGACAAGGGTACCATCCATTGGAGTAACCAAAATCTCGACAATAGACTACCTTCCATAATGACAAGTCTACAATCCATTGGAATAACAAAAATCTCGACAACAGACTAACTTCCATAATGAGAAGGCTACAATCCAAGGGAGTAACAAAAATCTCGACAACAGACTAACTTTCATAATGACAAGTCTACCAACCATTGGAGTAACAAAAATCTCGACGATAGACTACCTTCCATAATGAGAAGGCTACCATCCATTGGAGTAAGAAAGATATCGACAACATACTACCTTCCATAATGACAAGGCTACAATCCATTGGAGTAACAAAAATCTCGACAACAGACTACCTTCCATAATGACAAGGCTACAATCCATTGGAATAACAAAAACTCGACAACAGACTACCTTCCATAATGACAAGGCTACCATCCATTGGAGTAAGAAAAATCATGACAATAGACTACCTTCCATAATGACAAGGCTACCATTCATTGGAATAACAAAAATCTCGACAACAGACTACCTTCCATTATGACAAGGCTACCATTCAATGGAGTAACAAAAATCTAGACAAAAGACTACCTTCCATAATGACAAGGGTACCATCCATTGGAGTAACAAAAATCTCGACAACGGACTACCTTCCATAATGACAAGTCTACAATCCATTGGAATAACTAAAATCTCGACAACAGACTACCTTCCATATTGACAAGGCTACAATCCAACGGAGTAACAAAAATCTCGACAATAGACTACCTTCCATAATGACAAGTCTACAATCTATTGGATTAACAAAAATTTGAAAAACAGACTACCTTCCATAATTACAAGGCTACCATCCATTGGAGTAACAGAAATCATAACGACAAACTACCTTCCATAATGACAAGGCTACCATCCATTGGAGTAACAAAAATATCAACAAGAGACTACCTTCCATAATGAGAAGGCTACCATCCATTGGAGTAACAAAAATCTTGACAACAGACTACCTTCCATAATGACATGGCTACCATCCATTGGAGTAACAAAGATATCGACAACATACTACCTTCCATAATGACATGGCTACCATCCATTGGAGTAACAAAAATCACGACAACTAACTACCTTCCATAATGACAAGGCTACCATCCATTGGAATAACAAAAATCTCGACAACAGACTACCTTCCATAATGACAAGGCTACCATTCAATGGAGTAAAAAAAATATCGACAACAAACTATGTTCCATAATGACCAGGCTACCACCCGTTAGAGTAACAAAAATTTGTACAACAGACTACCTTCCATAATGACAAGGCTACCATCTATTGGAGTAACAAAAATATCAACAAGAGACTACCTTCCATAATGACAAGGCTACCATCCATTGGAATATCAAAAATATCGACAACAGACTACCTTCCATAATGACAAGGCTACCATTTAATGGAGTAACAAAAATCTAGACAACAGGCTACCTTCCATAAGGACAAGGCTACCATCCATTGAAGTAACAAAAATCTCGACAACAGACTACCTTTCATAATGACAAGGGTACCATCCATTGGAGTAACAAAAATCTCGACAACGGACTACCTTCCATAATGACAAGTCTACAATCCATTGGAATAACTAAAATCTCGACAACAGACTACCTTCCATATTGACAAGGCTACAATCCAACGGAGTAACAAAAATCTCGACAATAGACTACCTTCCATAATGACAAGTCTACAATCTATTGGATTAACAAAAATTTGAAAAACAGACTACCTTCCATAATGACAAGGCTACCATCCATTGGAGTAACAGAAATCACAACGACAAACTACCTTCCGTAATGACAAGGCTACCATCCATTTGAGTAACAAAAATCGGGACAAGAGACTACCTTCCATAATGACAAGGCTACCATCCATTGGAGTAACAAAAATATCAACAAGAGACTACCTTCCATAATGAGAAGGCTACCATCCATTGGAGTAACAAAAATCTCGACAACAGACTACCTTCCATAATGACATGGCTACCATCCATTGGAGTAACAAAGATATCGACAACATACTACCTTCCATAATTACATGGCTACCATCCATTGGAGTAACAAAAATCACGACAACTAACTACCTTCCATAACGACAAGGCTACCATCCATTGGAATAACAAAAATCTCGACAACAGACTACCTTCCATAATGACAAGGCTACCATTCAATGGAGTAAAAAAAATATCAACAACAAACTATGTTCCATAATGACCAGGCTACCACCCGTTAGAGTAAAAAAAATGTGTACAACAGACTACCTTCCATAATAACAAGGCTACCATCTATTGGAGTAACAAAAATATCAACAAGAGACAACCTTCCATAATGACAAGGCTACCATCCATTGGAATATCAAAAATATCGACAACAGACTACCTTCCATAATGACAAGGCTACCATTCAATGGAGTAACAAAAATCTAGACAACAAGCTACCTTCCATAAGGACAAGGCTACCATCCATTGAAGTAACAAAAATCTCGACAACAGACTACCTTTCATAATGACAAGGGTACCATCCATTGGAGTAACAAAAATCTCGACAACGGACTACCTTCCATAATGACAAGTCTACAATCCATTGGAATAACTAAAATCTCGACAACAGACTACCTTCCATATTGACAAGGCTACAATCCAACGGACTAACAAAAATCTCGACAATAGACTACCTTCCATAATGACAAGTCTACAATCTATTGGATTAACAAAAATTTGAAAAACAGACTACCTTCCATAATGACAAGGCTACCATCCATTGGAGTAACAGAAATCACAACGACAAACTACCTTCCATAATGACAAGGCTACCATCCATTTGAGGAACAAAAATCGGGACAAGAGACTACCTTCCATAATGACAAGGCTACCATCCATTGGAGTAACAAAAATATCAACAAGAGACTACCTTCCATAATGAGAAGGCTACCATCCATTGGAGTAACAAAAATCTTGACAACAGACTACCTTCCATAATGACATGGCTACCATCCATTGGAGTAACAAAGATATCGACAACATACTACCTTCCATAATGACATGGCTACCATCCATTGGAGTAACAAAAATCACGACAACTAACTACCTTCCATAATGACAAGGCTACCATCCATTGGAATAACAAAAATCTCGACAACAGACTACCTTCCATAATGACAAGGCTACCATTCAATGGAGTAAAAAAAATATCGACAACAAACTATGTTCCATAATGACCAGGCTACCACCCGTTAGAGTAACAAAAATCTGTACAACAGACTACCTTCCATAATGACAAGGCTACCATCTATTGGAGTAACAAAAATATCAACAAGAGACTACCTTTCATAATGACAAGGCTACCATCCATTGGAATATCAAAAATATCGACAACAGACTACCTTCCATAATGACAAGGCTACCATTCAATGGAGTAATAAAAATCTAGACAACAGGCTACCTTCCATAAGGACAAGGCTACCATCCATTGAAGTAACAAAAATCTCGACAACATACTACCTTTCATAATGACAAGGGTACCATCCATTGGAGTAACAAAAAACTCGACAACGGACTACCTTCCATAATGACAAGTCTACAAGCCATTGGAATAACTAAAATCTTGACAACAGACTACCTTCCATATTGACAAGGCTACAATCCAACGGAGTAACAAAAATCTCGACAATAGACTACCTTCCATAATGACAAGTCTACAATCTATTGGATTAACAAAAATTTGAAAAATAGACTATTTTCCATAATGACAAGGCTACCATCCATTGGAGTAACAGAAATCACAATGACAAACTACCTTCCATAATGACAAGGCTACCATCCATTGGAGTAACAAAAATATCAACAAGAGACTACCTTCCATATTGAGAAGGCTACCATCCATTGGAGTAACAAAAATCTCGACAACAGACTACCTTCCATAATGACATGGCTACCATCCATTGGAGTAACAAAGATATAGACAACATACTACTTTCCATAATGACAAGGCTACCATCCATTGGAGTAACAAAAATCACGACAACTAACTACCTTCCATAATATCAAGGCTACCATCCATTGGAATAACAAAAATCTCGACAAGAGACTACCTTCCATAATGAGAAGGCTACCATCCATTGGAGTAACAAAAATCTCGACAACAGACTACCTTCCATAATGACATGGCTACCATCCATTGGAGTAACAAAGATATTGACAACATACTACCTTCCATAATGACAAGGCTACCATCCATTGGATTAATAAAAATCTGAAAAACAGACTACCTTCCATAATGACAAGGCTACCATCCATTGGAGTAACAAAAATCACAACGACAAACTACCTTGCATAATGACAAGACTACCATCCATTGGAGTAACAATAATATCAACAACATACTACCTTCCATAATGACAAGGCTACCATCCATTGGAGTAACTAAAATCACGACAACAAACTACCTTCCATAATGACAAGGCTACCATCCATTGGAATAACAAAAATCTCATCAACAGACTACCTTCCATAATGACAAGGCTACCATTCAATGGAGTAACAAAAATCTAGACAACATGCTACCTTCCATAAGGACAAGGCTACCATCCATTGAAGTAACAAAAATCTCGACAACAGACTACCTTTCATAATGACAAGGGTACCATCCATTGGAGTAACCAAAATCTCGACAATAGACTACCTTCCATAATGACAAGTCTACAATCCATTGGAATAACAAAAATCTCGACAACAGACTAACTTCCATAATGAGAAGGCTACAATCCAAGGGAGTAACAAAAATCTCGACAACAGACTAACTTTCATAATGACAAGTCTACCAACCATTGGAGTAACAAAAATCTCGACGATAGACTACCTTCCATAATGAGAAGGCTACCATCCATTGGAGTAAGAAAGATATCGACAACATACTACCTTCCATAATGACAAGGCTACAATCCATTGGAGTAACAAAAATCTCGACAACAGACTACCTTCCATAATGACAAGGCTACAATCCATTGGAATAACAAAAACTCGACAACAGACTACCTTCCATAATGACAAGGCTACCATCCATTGGAGTAAGAAAAATCATGACAATAGACTACCTTCCATAATGACAAGGCTACCATTCATTGGAATAACAAAAATCTCGACAACAGACTACCTTCCATTATGACAAGGCTACCATTCAATGGAGTAACAAAAATCTAGACAAAAGACTACCTTCCATAATGACAAGGGTACCATCCATTGGAGTAACAAAAATCTCGACAACGGACTACCTTCCATAATGACAAGTCTACAATCCATTGGAATAACTAAAATCTCGACAACAGACTACCTTCCATATTGACAAGGCTACAATCCAACGGAGTAACAAAAATCTCGACAATAGACTACCTTCCATAATGACAAGTCTACAATCTATTGGATTAACAAAAATTTGAAAAACAGACTACCTTCCATAATTACAAGGCTACCATCCATTGGAGTAACAGAAATCATAACGACAAACTACCTTCCATAATGACAAGGCTACCATCCATTGGAGTAACAAAAATATCAACAAGAGACTACCTTCCATAATGAGAAGGCTACCATCCATTGGAGTAACAAAAATCTTGACAACAGACTACCTTCCATAATGACATGGCTACCATCCATTGGAGTAACAAAGATATCGACAACATACTACCTTCCATAATGACATGGCTACCATCCATTGGAGTAACAAAAATCACGACAACTAACTACCTTCCATAATGACAAGGCTACCATCCATTGGAATAACAAAAATCTCGACAACAGACTACCTTCCATAATGACAAGGCTACCATTCAATGGAGTAAAAAAAATATCGACAACAAACTATGTTCCATAATGACCAGGCTACCACCCGTTAGAGTAACAAAAATATGTACAACAGACTACCTTCCATAATGACAAGGCTACCATCTATTGGAGTAACAAAAATATCAACAAGAGACTACCTTCCATAATGACAAGGCTACCATCCATTGGAATATCAAAAATATCGACAACAGACTACCTTCCATAATGACAAGGCTACCATTTAATGGAGTAACAAAAATCTAGACAACAGGCTACCTTCCATAAGGACAAGGCTACCATCCATTGAAGTAACAAAAATCTCGACAACAGACTACCTTTCATAATGACAAGGGTACCATCCATTGGAGTAACAAAAATCTCGACAACGGACTACCTTCCATAATGACAAGTCTACAATCCATTGGAATAACTAAAATCTCGACAACAGACTACCTTCCATATTGACAAGGCTACAATCCAACGGAGTAACAAAAATCTCGACAATAGACTACCTTCCATAATGACAAGTCTACAATCTATTGGATTAACAAAAATTTGAAAAACAGACTACCTTCCATAATGACAAGGCTACCATCCATTGGAGTAACAGAAATCACAACGACAAACTACCTTCCATAATGACAAGGCTACCATCCATTTGAGTAACAAAAATCGGGACAAGAGACTACCTTCCATAATGACAAGGCTACCATCCATTGGAGTAACAAAAATATCAACAAGAGACTACCTTCCATAATGAGAAGGCTACCATCCATTGGAGTAACAAAAATCTCGACAACAGACTACCTTCCATAATGACATGGCTACCATCCATTGGAGTAACAAAGATATCGACAACATACTACCTTCCATAATTACATGGCTACCATCCATTGGAGTAACAAAAATCACGACAACTAACTACCTTCCATAACGACAAGGCTACCATCCATTGGAATAACAAAAATCTCGACAACAGACTACCTTCCATAATGACAAGGCTACCATTCAATGGAGTAAAAAAAATATCGACAACAAACTATGTTCCATAATGACCAGGCTACCACCCGTTAGAGTAAAAAAAATGTGTACAACAGACTACCTTCCATAATGACAAGGCTACCATCTATTGGAGTAACAAAAATATCAACAAGAGACTACCTTCCATAATGACAAGGCTACCATCCATTGGAATATCAAAAATATCGACAACAGACTACCTTCCATAATGACAAGGCTACCATTCAATGGAGTAACAAAAATCTAGACAACAAGCTACCTTCCATAAGGACAAGGCTACCATCCATTGAAGTAACAAAAATCTCGACAACAGACTACCTTTCATAATGACAAGGGTACCATCCATTGGAGTAACAAAAATCTCGACAACGGACTACCTTCCATAATGACAAGTCTACAATCCATTGGAATAACTAAAATCTCGACAACAGACTACCTTCCATATTGACAAGGCTACAATCCAACGGACTAACAAAAATCTCGACAATAGACTACCTTCCATAATGACAAGTCTACAATCTATTGGATTAACAAAAATTTGAAAAACAGACTACCTTCCATAATGACAAGGCTACCATCCATTGGAGTAACAGAAATCACAACGACAAACTACCTTCCATAATGACAAGGCTACCATCCATTTGAGGAACAAAAATCGGGACAAGAGACTACCTTCCATAATGACAAGGCTACCATCCATTGGAGTAACAAAAATATCAACAAGAGACTACCTTCCATAATGAGAAGGCTACCATCCATTGGAGTAACAAAAATCTTGACAACAGACTACCTTCCATAATGACATGGCTACCATCCATTGGAGTAACAAAGATATCGACAACATACTACCTTCCATAATGACATGGCTACCATCCATTGGAGTAACAAAAATCACGACAACTAACTACCTTCCATAATGACAAGGCTACCATCCATTGGAATAACAAAAATCTCGACAACAGACTACCTTCCATAATGACAAGGCTACCATTCAATGGAGTAAAAAAAATATCGACAACAAACTATGTTCCATAATGACCAGGCTACCACCCGTTAGAGTAACAAAAATCTGTACAACAGACTACCTTCCATAATGACAAGGCTACCATCTATTGGAGTAACAAAAATATCAACAAGAGACTACCTTTCATAATGACAAGGCTACCATCCATTGGAATATCAAAAATATCGACAACAGACTACCTTCCATAATGACAAGGCTACCATTCAATGGAGTAATAAAAATCTAGACAACAGGCTACCTTCCATAAGGACAAGGCTACCATCCATTGAAGTAACAAAAATCTCGACAACATACTACCTTTCATAATGACAAGGGTACCATCCATTGGAGTAACAAAAAACTCGACAACGGACTACCTTCCATAATGACAAGTCTACAATCCATTGGAATAACTAAAATCTTGACAACAGACTACCTTCCATATTGACAAGGCTACAATCCAACGGAGTAAAAAAAATCTCGACAATAGACTACCTTCCATAATGACAAGTCTACAATCTATTGGATTAACAAAAATTTGAAAAATAGACTATTTTCCATAATGACAAGGCTACCATCCATTGGAGTAACAGAAATCACAACGACAAACTACCTTCCATAATGACAAGGCTACCATCCATTGGAGTAACAAAAATATCAACAAGAGACTACCTTCCATATTGAGAAGGCTACCATCCATTGGAGTAACAAAAATCTCGACAACAGACTACCTTCCATAATGACATGGCTACCATCCATTGGAGTAACAAAGATATAGACAACATACTACTTTCCATAATGACAAGGCTACCATCCATTGGAGTAACAAAAATCACGACAACTAACTACCTTCCATAATGACAAGGCTACCATCCATTGGAATAACAAAAATCTCGACAAGAGACTACCTTCCATAATGAGAAGGCTACCATCCATTGGAGTAACAAAAATCTCGACAACAGACTACCTTCCATAATGACATGGCTACCATCCATTGGAGTAACAAAGATATTGACAACATACTACCTTCCATAATGACAAGGCTACCATCCATTGGATTAATAAAAATCTGAAAAACAGACTACCTTCCATAATGACAAGGCTACCATCCATTGGAGTAACAAAAATCACAACGACAAACTACCTTGCATAATGACAAGACTACCATCCATTGGAGTAACAATAATATCAACAACATACTACCTTCCATAATGACAAGGCTACCATCCATTGGAGTAACTAAAATCACGGCAACAAACTACCTTCCATAATGACAAGGCTACCATCCATTGGAATAACAAAAATCTCATCAACAGACTACCTTCCATAATGACAAGGCTACCATTCAATGGAGTAACAAAAATCTAGACAACATGCTACCTTCCATAAGGACATGGCTACCATCCATTGAAGTAACAAAAATCTCGACAACAGACTACCTTTCATAATGACAAGGGTACCATCCATTGGAGTAACCAAAATCTCGACAACAGACTACCTTCCATAATGACAAGTCTACAATCCATTGGAATAACAAAAATCTCGACAACAGACTAACTTCCATAATGAGAAGGTTACAATCCAAGGGAGTAACAAAAATCTCGACAACAGACTAACTTTCATAATGACAAGTCTACCAACCATTGGATAACAAAAATCTCGACGATAGACTACCTTCCATAATGAGAAGGCTACCATCCATTGGAGTAAGAAAGATATCGACAACATACTACCTTCCATAATGACAAGGCTACAATCCATTGGAGTAACAAAAATCTCGACAACAGACTACCTTCCATAATGACAAGGCTACAATCCATTGGAATAACAAAAACTCGACAACAGACTACCTTCCATAATGACAAGGCTACCATCCATTGGAGTAAGAAAAATCATGACAATAGACTACCTTCCATAATGACAAGGCTACCATTCATTGGAATAACAAAAATCTCGACAACAGACTACCTTCCATAATGACAAGGCTACCATTCAATGGAGTAACAAAAATCTAGACAAAAGACTACCTTCCATAATGACAAGGGTACCATCCATTGGAGTAACAAAAATCTCGACAACGGACTACCTTCCATAATGACAAGTCTACAATCCATTGGAATAACTAAAATCTCGACAACAGACTACCTTCCATATTGACAAGGCTACAATCCAACGGAGTAACAAAAATCTCGACAATAGACTACCTTCCATAATGACAAGTCTACAATCTATTGGATTAACAAAAATTTGAAAAACAGACTACCTTCCATAATTACAAGGCTACCATCCATTGGAGTAACAGAAATCATAACGACAAACTACCTTCCATAATGACAAGGCTACCATCCATTTGAGTAACAAAAATCGGGATAAGAGACTACCTTCCATAATGACAAGGCTACCATCCATTGGAGTAACAAAAATATCAACAAGAGACTACCTTCCATAATGAGAAGGCTACCATCCATTGGAGTATCAAAAATCTCGACAACAGACTACCTTCCATAATGACATGGCTACCATCCATTGGAGTAACAAAGATATCGACAACATACTACCTTCCATAATGACATGGCTACCATCCATTGGAGTAACAAAAATCACGACAACTAACTACCTTCCATAATGACAAGGCTACCATCCATTGGAATAACAAAAATCTCGACAACAGACTACCTTCCATAATGACAAGGCTACCATTCAATGGAGTAAAAAAAATATCGACAACAAACTATGTTCCATAATGACCAGGCTACCACCCGTTAGAGTAACAAAAATCTGTACAACAGACTACCTTCCATAATGACAAGGCTACCATCTATTGGAGTAACAAAAATATCAACAAGAGACTACCTTCCATAATGACAAGGCTACCATCCATTGGAATATCAAAAATATCGACAACAGACTACCTTCCATAATGACAAGGCTACCATTCAATGGAGTAACAAAAATCTAGACAACAGGCTACCTTCCATAAGGACAAGGCTACCATCCATTGAAGTAACAAAAATCTCGACAACAGACTACCTTTCATAATGACAAGGGTACCATCCATTGGAGTAACAAAAATCTCGACAACGGACTACCTTCCATAATGACAAGTCTACAATCCATTGGAATAACTAAAATCTCGACAACAGACTACCTTCCATATTGACAAGGCTACAATCCAACGGACTAACAAAAATCTCGACAATAGACTACCTTCCATAATGACAAGTCTACAATCTATTGGATTAACAAAAATTTGAAAAACAGACTACCTTCCATAATGACAAGGCTACCATCCATTGGAGTAACAGAAATCACAACGACAAACTACCTTCCATAATGACAAGGCTACCATCCATTTGAGGAACAAAAATCGGGACAAGAGACTACCTTCCATAATGACAAGGCTACCATCCATTGGAGTAACAAAAATATCAACAAGAGACTACCTTCCATAATGAGAAGGCTACCATCCATTGGAGTAACAAAAATCTTGACAACAGACTACCTTCCATAATGACATGGCTACCATCCATTGGAGTAACAAAGATATCGACAACATACTACCTTCCATAATGACAAGGCTACCATCCATTGGAGTAACAAAAATCACGACAACTAACTACCTTCCATAATGACAAGGCTACCATCCATTGGAATAACAAAAATCTCGACAACAGACTACCTTCCATAATGACAAGGCTACCATTCAATGGAGTAACAAAAATATCGACAACAAACTATGTTCCATAATGACCAGGCTACCACCCGTTAGAGTAACAAAAATCTGTACAACAGACTACCTTCCATAATGACAAGGCTACCATCTATTGGAGTAACAAAAATATCAACAAGAGACTACCTTTCATAATGACAAGGCTACCATCCATTGGAATATCAAAAATATCGACAACAGACTACCTTCCATAATGACAAGGCTACCATTCAATGGAGTAATAAAAATCTAGACAATAGGCTACCTTCCATAAGGACAAGGCTACCATCCATTGAAGTAACAAAAATCTCGACAACATACTACCTTTCATAATGACAAGGGTACCATCCATTGGAGTAACAAAAAACTCGACAACGGACTACCTTCCATAATGACAAGTCTACAATCCATTGGAATAACTAAAATCTTGACAACAGACTACCTTCCATATTGACAAGGCTACAATCCAACGGAGTAACAAAAATCTCGACAATAGACTACCTTCCATAATGACAAGTCTACAATCTATTGGATTAACAAAAATTTGAAAAATAGACTATTATCCATAATGACAAGGCTACCATCCATTGGAGTAACAGAAATCACAACGACAAACTACCTTCCATAATGACAAGGCTACCATCCATTGGAGTAACAAAAATATCAACAAGAGACTACCTTCCATATTGAGAAGGCTACCATCCATTGGAGTAACAAAAATCTCGACAACAGACTACCTTCCATAATGACATGGCTACCATCCATTGGAGTAACAAAGATATAGACAACATACTACTTTCCATAATGACAAGGCTACCATCCATTGGAGTAACAAAAATCACGACAACTAACTACCTTCCATAATGACAAGGCTACCATCCATTGGAATAACAAAAATCTCGACAAGAGACTACCTTCCATAATGAGAAGGCTACCATCCATTGGAGTAACAAAAATCTCGACAACAGACTACCTTCCATAATGACATGGCTACCATCCATTGGAGTAACAAAGATATTGACAACATACTACCTTCCATAATGACAAGGCTACCATCCATTGGATTAATAAAAATCTGAAAAACAGACTACCTTCCATAATGACAAGGCTACCATCCATTGGAGTAACAAAAATCACAACGACAAACTACCTTGCATAATGACAAGACTACCATCCATTGGAGTAACAATAATATCAACAACATACTACCTTCCATAATGACAAGGCTACCATCCATTGGAGTAACTAAAATCACGACAACAAACTACCTTCCATAATGACAAGGCTACCATCCATTGGAATAACAAAAATCTCATCAACAGACTACCTTCCATAATGACAAGGCTACCATTCAATGGAGTAACAAAAATCTAGACAACATGCTACCTTCCATAAGGACAGGGCTATCATCCATTGAAGTAACATAAATCTCGACAACAGACTACCTTTCATAATGACAAGGGTACCATCCATTGGAGTAACCAAAATCTCGACAACAGACTACCTTCCATAATGACAAGTCTACAATCCATTGGAATAACAAAAATCTCGACAACAGACTAACTTCCATAATGAGAAGGCTACAATCCAAGGGAGTAACAAAAATCTCGACAACAGACTAACTTTCATAATGACAAGTCTACCAACCATTGGAGTAACAAAAATCTCGACGATAGACTACCTTCCATAATGAGAAGGCTACCATCCATTGGAGTAAGAAAGATATCGACAACATACTACCTTCCATAATGACAAGGCTACAATCCATTGGAGTAACAAAAATCTCGACAACAGACTACCTTCCATAATGACAAGGCTACAATCCATTGGAATAACAAAAACTCGACAACAGACTACCTTCCATAATGACAAGGCTACCATCCATTGGAGTAAGAAAAATCATGACAATAGACTACCTTCCATAATGACAAGGCTACCATTCATTGGAATAACAAAAATCTCGACAACAGACTACCTTCCATAATGACAAGGCTACCATTCAATGGAGTAACAAAAATCTAGACAAAAGACTACCTTCCATAATGACAAGGGTACCATCCATTGGAGTAACAAAAATCTCGACAACGGACTACCTTCCATAATGACAAGTCTACAATCCATTGGAATAACTAAAATCTCGACAACAGACTACCTTCCATATTGACAAGGCTACAATCCAACGGAGTAACAAAAATCTCGACAATAGACTACCTTCCATAATGACAAGTCTACAATCTATTGGATTAACAAAAATTTGAAAAACAGACTACCTTCCATAATTACAAGGCTACCATCCATTGGAGTAACAGAAATCATAACGACAAACTACCTTCCATAATGACAAGGCTACCATCCATTTGAGTAACAAAAATCGGGATAAGAGACTACCTTCCATAATGACAAGGCTACCATCCATTGGAGTAACAAAAATATCAACAAGAGACTACCTTCCATAATGAGAAGGCTACCATCCATTGGAGAACCAAAAATCTCGACAACAGACTACCTTCCATAATGACATGGCTACCATCCATTGGAGTAACAAAAATCACGACAACTAACTACCTTCCATAATGACAAGGCTACCATCCATTGGAATAACAAAAATCTCGACAACAGACTACCTTCCATAATGAGAAGGCTACCATTCAATGGAGTAAAAAAAATATCGACAACAAACTATGTTCCATAATGACCAGGCTACCACCCGTTAGAGTAACAAAAATCTGTACAACAGACTACCTTCCATAATGACAAGGCTACCATCTATTGGAGTAACAAAAATATCAACAAGAGACTACCTTCCATAATGACAAGGCTACCATCCATTGGAATATCAAAAATATCGACAACAGACTACCTTCCATAATGACAAGGCTACCATTCAATGGAGTAACAAAAATCTAGACAACAGGCTACCTTCCATAAGGACAAGGCTACCATCCATTGAAGTAACAAAAATCTCGACAACAGACTACCTTTCATAATGACAAGGGTACCATCCATTGGAGTAACAAAAATCTCGACAACGGACTACCTTCCATAATGACAAGTCTACAATCCATTGGAATAACTAAAATCTCGACAACAGACTACCTTCCATATTGACAAGGCTACAATCCAACGGACTAACAAAAATCTCGACAATAGACTACCTTCCATAATGACAAGTCTACAATCTATTGGATTAACAAAAATTTGAAAAACAGACTACCTTCCATAATGACAAGGCTACCATCCATTGGAGTAACAGAAATCACAACGACAAACTACCTTCCATAATGACAAGGCTACCATCCATTTGAGGAACAAAAATCGGGACAAGAGACTACCTTCCATAATGACAAGGCTACCATCCATTGGAGTAACAAAAATATCAACAAGAGACTACCTTCCATAATGAGAAGGCTACCATCCATTGGAGTAACAAAAATCTTGACAACAGACTACCTTCCATAATGACATGGCTACCATCCATTGGAGTAACAAAGATATCGACAACATACTACCTTCCATAATGACAAGGCTACCATCCATTGGAGTAACAAAAATCACGACAACTAACTACCTTCCATAATGACAAGGCTACCATCCATTGGAATAACAAAAATCTCGACAACAGACTACCTTCCATAATGACAAGGCTACCATTCAATGGAGTAACAAAAATATCGACAACAAACTATGTTCCATAATGACCAGGCTACCACCCGTTAGAGTAACAAAAATCTGTACAACAGACTACCTTCCATAATGACAAGGCTACCATCTATTGGAGTAACAAAAATATCAACAAGAGACTACCTTTCATAATGACAAGGCTACCATCCATTGGAATATCAAAAATATCGACAACAGACTACCTTCCATAATGACAAGGCTACCATTCAATGGAGTAATAAAAATCTAGACAATAGGCTACCTTCCATAAGGACAAGGCTACCATCCATTGAAGTAACAAAAATCTCGACAACATACTACCTTTCATAATGACAAGGGTACCATCCATTGGAGTAACAAAAAACTCGACAACGGACTACCTTCCATAATGACAAGTCTACAATCCATTGGAATAACTAAAATCTTGACAACAGACTACCTTCCATATTGACAAGGCTACAATCCAACGGAGTAACAAAAATCTCGACAATAGACTACCTTCCATAATGACAAGTCTACAATCTATTGGATTAACAAAAATTTGAAAAATAGACTATTTTCCATAATGACAAGGCTACCATCCATTGGAGTAACAGAAATCACAACGACAAACTACCTTCCATAATGACAAGGCTACCATCCATTGGAGTAACAAAAATATCAACAAGAGACTACCTTCCATATTGAGAAGGCTACCATCCATTGGAGTAACAAAAATCTCGACAACAGACTACCTTCCATAATGACATGGCTACCATCCATTGGAGTAACAAAGATATAGACAACATACTACTTTCCATAATGACAAGGCTACCATCCATTGGAGTAACAAAAATCACGACAACTAACTACCTTCCATAATGACAAGGCTACCATCCATTGGAATAACAAAAATCTCGACAAGAGACTACCTTCCATAATGAGAAGGCTACCATCCATTGGAGTAACAAAAATCTCGACAACAGACTACCTTCCATAATGACATGGCTACCATCCATTGGAGTAACAAAGATATTGACAACATACTACCTTCCATAATGACAAGGCTACCATCCATTGGATTAATAAAAATCTGAAAAACAGACTACCTTCCATAATGACAAGGCTACCATCCATTGGAGTAACAAAAATCACAACGACAAACTACCTTGCATAATGACAAGACTACCATCCATTGGAGTAACAATAATATCAACAACATACTACCTTCCATAATGACAAGGCTACCATCCATTGGAGTAACTAAAATCACGACAACAAACTACCTTCCATAATGACAAGGCTACCATCCATTGGAATAACAAAAATCTCATCAACAGACTACCTTCCATAATGAAAAGGCTACCATTCAATGGAGTAACAAAAATCTAGACAACATGCTACCTTCCATAAGGACAGGGCTATCATCCATTGAAGTAACATAAATCTCGACAACAGACTACCTTTCATAATGACAAGGGTACCATCCATTGGAGTAACCAAAATCTCGACAACAGACTACCTTCCATAATGACAAGTCTACAATCCATTGGAATAACAAAAATCTCGACAACAGACTAACTTCCATAATGAGAAGGCTACAATCCAAGGGAGTAACAAAAATCTCGACAACAGACTAACTTTCATAATGACAAGTCTACCAACCATTGGAGTAACAAAAATCTCGACGATAGACTACCTTCCATAATGAGAAGGCTACCATCCATTGGAGTAAGAAAGATATCGACAACATACTACCTTCCATAATGACAAGGCTACAATCCATTGGAGTAACAAAAATCTCGACAACAGACTACCTTCCATAATGACAAGGCTACAATCCATTGGAATAACAAAAACTCGACAACAGACTACCTTCCATAATGACAAGGCTACCATCCATTGGAGTAAGAAAAATCATGACAATAGACTACCTTCCATAATGACAAGGCTACCATTCATTGGAATAACAAAAATCTCGACAACAGACTACCTTCCATAATGACAAGGCTACCATTCAATGGAGTAACAAAAATCTAGACAAAAGACTACCTTCCATAATGACAAGGGTACCATCCATTGGAGTAACAAAAATCTCGACAACGGACTACCTTCCATAATGACAAGTCTACAATCCATTGGAATAACTAAAATCTCGACAACAGACTACCTTCCATATTGACAAGGCTACAATCCAACGGAGTAACAAAAATCTCGACAATAGACTACCTTCCATAATGACAAGTCTACAATCTATTGGATAAACAAAAATTTGAAAAATAGACTACCTTCCATAATTACAAGGCTACCATCCATTGGAGTAACAGAAATCATAACGACAAACTACCTTCCATAATGACAAGGCTACCATCCATTTGAGTAACAAAAATCGGGATAAGAGACTACCTTCCATAATGACAAGGCTACCATCCATTGGAGTAACAAAAATATCAACAAGAGACTACCTTCCATAATGAGAAGGCTACCATCCATTGGAGTATCAAAAATCTCGACAACAGACTACCTTCCATAATGACATGGCTACCATCCATTGGAGTAACAAAAATCACGACAACTAACTACCTTCCATAATGACAAGGCTACCATCCATTGGAATAACAAAAATCTCGACAACAGACTACCTTCCATAATGAGAAGGCTACCATTCAATGGAGTAAAAAAAATATCGACAACAAACTATGTTCCATAATGACCAGGCTACCACCCGTTAGAGTAACAAAAATCTGTACAACAGACTACCTTCCATAATGACAAGGCTACCATCTATTGGAGTAACAAAAATATCAACAAGAGACTACCTTCCATAATGACAAGGCTACCATCCATTGGAATATCAAAAATATCGACAACAGACTACCTTCCATAATGACAAGGCTACCATTCAATGGAGTAACAAAAATCTAGACAACAGGCTACCTTCCATAAGGACAAGGCTACCATCCATTGAAGTAACAAAAATCTCGACAACAGACTACCTTTCATAATGACAAGGGTACCATCCATTGGAGTAACAAAAATCTCGACAACGGACTACCTTCCATAATGACAAGTCTACAATCCATTGGAATAACTAAAATCTCGACAACAGACTACCTTCCATATTGACAAGGCTACAATCCAACGGACTAACAAAAATCTCGACAATAGACTACCTTCCATAATGACAAGTCTACAATCTATTGGATTAACAAAAATTTGAAAAACAGACTACCTTCCATAATGACAAGGCTACCATCCATTGGAGTAACAGAAATCACAACGACAAACTACCTTCCATAATGACAAGGCTACCATCCATTTGAGGAACAAAAATCGGGACAAGAGACTACCTTCCATAATGACAAGGCTACCATCCATTGGAGTAACAAAAATATCAACAAGAGACTACCTTCCATAATGAGAAGGCTACCATCCATTGGAGTAACAAAAATCTTGACAACAGACTACCTTCCATAATGACATGGCTACCATCCATTGGAGTAACAAAGATATCGACAACATACTACCTTCCATAATGACAAGGCTACCATCCATTGGAGTAACAAAAATCACGACAACTAACTACCTTCCATAATGACAAGGCTACCATCCATTGGAATAACAAAAATCTCGACAACAGACTACCTTCCATAATGACAAGGCTACCATTCAATGGAGTAACAAAAATATCGACAACAAACTATGTTCCATAATGACCAGGCTACCACCCGTTAGAGTAACAAAAATCTGTACAACAGACTACCTTCCATAATGACAAGGCTACCATCTATTGGAGTAACAAAAATATCAACAAGAGACTACCTTTCATAATGACAAGGCTACCATCCATTGGAATATCAAAATTATCGACAACAGACTACCTTCCATAATGACAAGGCTACCATTCAATGGAGTAATAAAAATCTAGACAACAGGCTACCTTCCATAAGGACAAGGCTACCATCCATTGAAGTAACAAAAATCTCGACAACATACTACCTTTCATAATGACAAGGGTACCATCCATTGGAGTAACAAAAAACTCGACAACGGACTACCTTCCATAATGACAAGTCTACAATCCATTGGAATAACTAAAATCTTGACAACAGACTACCTTCCATATTGACAAGGCTACAATCCAACGGAGTAACAAAAATCTCGACAATAGACTACCTTCCATAATGACAAGTCTACAATCTATTGGATTAACAAAAATTTGAAAAATAGACTATTTTCCATAATGACAAGGCTACCATCCATTGGAGTAACAGAAATCACAACGACAAACTACCTTCCATAATGACAAGGCTACCATCCATTGGAGTAACAAAAATATCAACAAGAGACTACCTTCCATATTGAGAAGGCTACCATCCATTGGAGTAACAAAAATCTCGACAACAGACTACCTTCCATAATGACATGGCTACCATCCATTGGAGTAACAAAGATATAGACAACATACTACTTTCCATAATGACAAGGCTACCATCCATTGGAGTAACAAAAATCACGACAACTAACTACCTTCCATAATGACAAGGCTACCATCCATTGGAATAACAAAAATCTCGACAAGAGACTACCTTCCATAATGAGAAGGCTACCATCCATTGGAGTAACAAAAATCTCGACAACAGACTACCTTCCATAATGACATGGCTACCATCCATTGGAGTAACAAAGATATTGACAACATACTACCTTCCATAATGACAAGGCTACCATCCATTGGATTAATAAAAATCTGAAAAACAGACTACCTTCCATAATGACAAGGCTACCATCCATTGGAGTAACAAAAATCACAACGACAAACTACCTTGCATAATGACAAGACTACCATCCATTGGAGTAACAATAATATCAACAACATACTACCTTCCATAATGACAAGGCTACCATCCATTGGAGTAACTAAAATCACGACAACAAACTACCTTCCATAATGACAAGGCTACCATCCATTGGAATAACAAAAATCTCATCAACAGACTACCTTCCATAATGACAAGGCTACCATTCAATGGAGTAACAAAAATCTAGACAACATGCTACCTTCAATAAGGACAGGGCTACCATCCATTGAAGTAACAAAAATCTCGACAACAGACTACCTTTCATAATGACAAGGGTACCATCCATTGGAGTAACCAAAATCTCGACAACAGACTACCTTCCATAATGACAAGTCTACAATCCATTGGAATAACAAAAATCTCGACAACAGACTAACTTCCATAATGAGAAGGCTACAATCCAAGGGAGTAACAAAAATCTCGACAACAGACTAACTTTCATAATGACAAGTCTACCAACCATTGGAGTAACAAAAATCTCGACGATAGACTACCTTCCATAATGAGAAGGCTACCATCCATTGGAGTAAGAAAGATATCGACAACATACTACCTTCCATAATGACAAGGCTACAATCCATTGGAGTAACAAAAATCTCGACAACAGACTACCTTCCATAATGACAAGGCTACAATCCATTGGAATAACAAAAACTCGACAACAGACTACCTTCCATAATGACAAGGCTACCATCCATTGGAGTAAGAAAAATCATGACAATAGACTACCTTCCATAATGACAAGGCTACCATTCATTGGAATAACAAAAATCTCGACAACAGACTACCTTCCATAATGACAAGGCTACCATTCAATGGAGTAACAAAAATCTAGACAAAAGACTACCTTCCATAATGACAAGGGTACCATCCATTGGAGTAACAAAAATCTCGACAACGGACTACCTTCCATAATGACAAGTCTACAATCCGTTGGAATAACTAAAATCTCGACAACAGACTACCTTCCATATTGACAAGGCTACAATCCAACGGAGTAACAAAAATCTCGACAATAGACTACCTTCCATAATGACAAGTCTACAATCTATTGGATTAACAAAAATTTGAAAAACAGACTACCTTCCATAATTACAAGGCTACCATCCATTGGAGTAACAGAAATCATAACGACAAACTACCTTCCATAATGACAAGGCTACCATCCATTTGAGTAACAAAAATCGGGACAAGAGACTACCTTCCATAATGACAAGGCTACCATCCATTGGAGTAACAAAAATATCAACAAGAGACTACCTTCCATAATGAGAAGGCTACCATCCATTGGAGTAACAAAAATCTCGACAAAAGACTACCTTCCATAATGACATGGCTACCATCCATTGGAGTAACAAAGATATCGACAACATACTACCTTCCATAATGACATGGCTACCATCCATTGGAGTAACAAAAATCACGACAACTAACTACCTTCCATAATGACAAGGCTACCATCCATTGGAATAACAAAAATCTCGACAACAGACTACCTTCCATAATGACAAGGCTACCATTCAATGGAGTAAAAAAAATATCGACAACAAACTATGTTCCATAATGACCAGGCTACCACCCGTTAGAGTAACAAAAATCTGTACAACAGACTACCTTCCATAATGACAAGGCTACCATCTATTGGAGTAACAAAAATATCAACAAGAGACTACCTTCCATAATGACAAGGCTACCATCCATTGGAATATCAAAAATATCGACAACAGACTACCTTCCATAATGACAAGGCTACCATTCAATGGAGTAACAAAAATCTAGACAACAGGCTACCTTCTATAAGGACAAGGCTACCATCCATTGAAGTAACAAAAATCTCGACAACAGACTACCTTTCATAATGACAAGGGTACCATCCATTGGAGTAACAAAAATCTCGACAACGGACTACCTTCCATAATGACAAGTCTACAATCCATTGGAATAACTAAAATCTCGACAACAGACAACCTTCCATATTGACAAGGCTACAATCCAACGGAGTAACAAAAATCTCGACAATAGACTACCTTCCATAATGACAAGTCTACAATCTATTGGATTAACAAAAATTTGAAAAACAGACTACCTTCCATAATGACAAGGCTACCATCCATTGGAGTAACAGAAATCACAACGACAAACTACCTTCCATAATGACAAGGCTACCATCCATTTGAGTAACAAAAATCGGGACAAGAGACTACTTTCCATAATGACAAGGCTACCATCCATTGGAGTAACAAAAATATCAACAAGAGACTACCTTCCATAATGAGAAGGCTACCATCCATTGGAGTAACAAAAATCTCGACAACAGACTACCTTCCATAATAACATGGCTACCATCCATTGGAGTAACAAAGATATCGACAACATACTACCTTCCATAATTACATGGCTACCATCCATTGGAGTAACAAAAATCACGACAACTAACTACCTTCCATAATGACAAGGCTACCATCCATTGGAATAACAAAAATCTCGACAACAGACTACCTTCCATAATGACAAGGCTACCATTCAATGGAGTAAAAAAAATATCGACAACAAACTATGTTCCATAATGACCAGGCTACCACCCGTTAGAGTAAAAAAAATCTGTACAACAGACTACCTTCCATAATGACAAGGCTACCATCTATTGGAGTAACAAAAATATCAACAAGAGACTACCTTCCATAATGACAAGGCTACCATCCATTGGAATATCAAAAATATCGACAACAGACTACCTTCCATAATGACAAGGCTACCATTCAATGGAGTAACAAAAATCTAGACAACAAGCTACCTTCCATAAGGACAAGGCTACCATCCATTGAAGTAACAAAAATCTTGACAACAGACTACCTTTCATAATGACAAGGGTACCATCCATTGGAGTAACAAAAATCTCGACAACGGACTACCTTCCATAATGACAAGTCTACAATCCATTGGAATAACTAAAATCTCGACAACAGACTACCTTCCATATTGACAAGGCTACAATCCAACGGACTAACAAAAATCTCGACAATAGACTACCTTCCATAATGACAAGTCTACAATCTATTGGATTAACAAAAATTTGAAAAACCGACTACCTTCCATAATGACAAGGCTACCATCCATTGGAGTAACAGAAATCACAACGACAAACTACCTTCCATAATGACAAGGCTACAATCCATTTGAGGAACAAAAATCGGGACAAGAGACTACCTTCCATAATGACAAGGCTACCATCCATTGGAGTAACAAAAATATCAACAAGAGACTACCTTCCATAATGAGAAGGCTACCATCCATTGGAGTAACAAAAATCTTGACAACAGACTACCTTCCATAATGACATGGCTACCATCCATTGGAGTAACAAAGATATCGACAACATACTACCTTCCATAATGACAAGGCTACCATCCATTGGAGTAACAAAAATCACGACAACTAACTACCTTCCATAATGACAAGGCTACCATCCATTGGAATAACAAAAATCTCGACAACAGACTACCTTCCATAATGACAAGGCTACCATTCTATGGAGTAACAAAAATATCGACAACAAACTATGTTCCATAATGACCAGGCTACCACCCATTAGAGTAACAAAAATCTGTACAACAGACTACCTTCCATAATGACAAGGCTACCATCTATTGGAGTAACAAAAATATCAACAAGAGACTACCTTTCATAATGACAAGGCTACCATCCATTGGAATATCAAAAATATCGACAACAGACTACCTTCCATAATGACAAGGCTACCATTCAATGGAGTAACAAAAATCTAGACAACAGGCTACCTTCCATAAGGACAAGGCTACCATCCATTGAAGTAACAAAAATCTCGACAACATACTACCTTTCATAATGACAAGGGTACCATCCATTGGAGTAACAAAAAACTCGACAACGGACTACCTTCCATAATGACAAGTCTACAATCCATTGGAATAACTAAAATCTTGACAACAGACTACCTTCCATATTGACAAGGCTACAATCCAACGGAGTAACAAAAATCTCGACAATAGACTACCTTCCATAATGACAAGTCTACAATCTATTGGATTAACAAAAATTTGAAAAATAGACTATTTTCCATAATGACAAGGCTACCATCTATTGGAGTAACAGAAATCACAACGACAAACTACCTTCCATAATGACAAGGCTACCATCCATTGGAGTAACAAAAATATCAACAAGAGACTACCTTCCATATTGAGAAGGCTACCATCCATTGGAGTAACAAAAATCTCGACAACAGACTACCTTCCATAATGACATGGCTACCATCCATTGGAGTAACAAAGATATCGACAACATACTACCTTCCATAATGACAAGGCTACCATCCATTGGAGTAACAAAAATCACGATAACTAACTACCTTCCATAATGACAAGGCTACCATCCATTGGAATAACAAAAATCTCGACAAGAGACTACCTTCCATAATGAGAAGGCTACCATCCATTGGAGTAAAAAAAATCTCGACAACAGACTACCTTCCATAATGACATGGCTACCATCCATTGGAGTAACAAAGATATCGACAACATACTACCTTCCATAATGACAAGGCTACCATCCATTGGAGTAACAAAAATCACGACAACTAACTACCTTCCATAATGACAAGGCTACCATCCATTGGAATAACAAAAATCTCGACAACAGACTACCTTCCATAATGACAAGGCTACCATTCAATGGAGTAACAAAAATATCGACAACAAACTAAGTTCCATAATGACCAGGCTACCACCCGTTAGAGTAACAAAAATCTGTACAACAGACTACCTTCCATAATGACAAGGCTACCATCTATTGGAGTAACAAAAATATCAACAAGAGACTACCTTTCATAATGACAAGGCTACCATCCATTGGAATATCAAAAATATCGACAACAGACTACCTTCCATAATGACAAGGCTACCATTCAATGGATTAACAAAAATCTAGACAACAGGCTACCTTCCATAAGGACAAGGCTACCATCCATTGAAGTAACAAAAATCTCGACAACATACTACCTTTCATAATGACAAGGGTACCATCCATTGGAGTAACAAAAAACTCGACAACGGACTACCTTCCATAATGACAAGTCAACAATCCATTGGAATAACTAAAATCTTGACAACAGACTACCTTCCATATTGACAAGGCTACAATCCAACGGAGTAACAAAAATCTCGACAATAGACTACCTTCCATAATGACAAGTCTACAATCTATTGGATTAACAAAAATTTGAAAAATAGACTATTTTCCATAATGACAAGGCTACCATCCATTGGAGTAACAGAAATCACAACGACAAACTACCTTCCATAATGACAAGGCTACCATCCATTGGAGTAACAAAAATATCAACAAGAGACTACCTTCCATATTGAGAAGGCTACCATCCATTGGAGTAACAAAAATCTCGACAACAGACTACCTTCCATAATGACATGGCTACCATCCATTGGAGTAACAAAGATATCGACAACATACTACCTTCCATAATGACAAGGCTACCATCCATTGGAGTAACAAAAATCACGACAACTAACTACCTTCCATAATGACAAGGCTACCATCCATTGGAATAACAAAAATCTCGACCACAGACTACCTTCCATAATGACAAGGCTACCATTCAATGGAGTAACAAAAATATCGACAACAAACTATGTTCCATAATGACCAGGCTACCACCCGTTAGAGTAACAAAAATATGTACAACAGACTACCTTCCATAATGACAAGGCTACCATCTATTGGAGTAACAAAAATATCAACAAGAGACTACCTTTCATAATGACAAGGCTACCATCCATTGGAATATCAAAAATATCGACAACAGACTACCTTCCATAATGACAAGGCTACCATTCAATGGAGTAACAAAAATCTAGACAACAGGCTACCTTCCATAAGGACAAGGCTACCATCCATTGAAGTAACAAAAATCTCGACAACATACTACCTTTCATAATGACAAGGGTACCATCCATTGGAGTAACAAAAAACTCGACAACGGACTACCTTCCATAATGACAAGTCTACAATCCATTGGAATAACTAAAATCTTGACAACAGACTACCTTCCATATTGACAAGGCTACAATCCAACGGAGTAACAAAAATCTCGACAATAGACTACCTTCCATAATGACAAGTCTACAATCTATTGGATTAACAAAAATTTGAAAAATAGACTATTTTCCATAATGACAAGGCTACCATCCATTGGAGTAACAGAAATCACAACGACAAACTACCTTCCATAATGACAAGGCTACCATCCATTGGAGTAACAAAAATATCAACAAGAGACTACCTTCCATATTGAGAAGGCTACCATCCATTGGAGTAACAAAAATCTCGACAACAGACTACCTTCCATAATGACATGGCTACCATCCATTGGAGTAACAAAGATATCGACAACATACTACCTTCCATAATGACAAGGCTACCATCCATTAGAGTAACAAAAATCACGATAACTAACTACCTTCCATAATGACAAGGCTACCATCCATTGGAATAACAAAAATCTCGACAAGAGACTACCTTCCATAATGAGAAGGCTACCATCCATTGGAGTAACAAAAATCTCGACAACAGACTACCTTCCATAATGACATGGCTACCATCCATTGGAGTAACAAAGATATCGACAACATACTACCTTCCATAATGACAAGGCTACCATCCATTGGAGTAACAAAAATCACGACAACTAACTACCTTCCATAATGACAAGGCTACCATCCATTGGAATAACAAAAATCTCGACAACAGACTACCTTCCATAATGACAAGGCTACCATTCAATGGAGTAACAAAAATATCGACAACAAACTATGTTCCATAATGACCAGGCTACCACCCGTTAGAGTAACAAAAATCTGTACAACAGACTACCTTCCATAATGACAAGGCTACCATCTATTGGAGTAACAAAAATATCAACAAGAGACTACCTTTCATAATGACAAGGCTACCATCCATTGGAATATCAAAAATATCGACAACAGACTACCTTCCATAATGACAAGGCTACCATTCAATGGATTAACAAAAATCTAGACAACAGGCTACCTTCCATAAGGACAAGGCTACCATCCATTGAAGTAACAAAAATCTCGACAACATACTACCTTTCATAATGACAAGGGTACCATCCATTGGAGTAACAAAAAACTCGACAACGGACTACCTTCCATAATGACAAGTCAACAATCCATTGGAATAACTAAAATCTTGACAACAGACTACCTTCCATATTGACAAGGCTACAATCCAACGGAGTAACAAAAATCTCGACCATAGACTACCTTCCATAATGACAAGTCTACAATCTATTGGATTAACAAAAATTTGAAAAATAGACTATTTTCCATAATGACAAGGCTACCATCCATTGGAGTAACAGAAATCACAACGACAAACTACCTTCCATAATGACAAGGCTACCATCCATTGGAGTAACAAAAATATCAACAAGAGACTACCTTCCATATTGAGAAGGCTACCATCCATTGGAGTAACAAAAATCTCGACAACAGACTACCTTCCATAATGACATGGCTACCATCCATTGGAGTAACAAAGATATCGACAACATACTACCTTCCATAATGACAAGGCTACCATCCATTGGAGTAACAAAAATCACGACAACTAACTACCTTCCATAATGACAAGGCTACCATCCATTGGAATAACAAAAATCTCGACAACATACTACCTTCCATAATGACAAGGCTACCATTCAATGGAGTAACAAAAATATCGACAACAAACTATGTTCCATAATGACCAGGCTACCACCCGTTAGAGTAACAAAAATCTGTACAACAGACTACCTTCCATAATGACAAGGCTACCATCTATTGGAGTAACAAAAATATCAACAAGAGACTACCTTTCATAATGACAAGGCTACCATCCATTGGAATATCAAAAATATCGACAACAGACTACCTTCCATAATGACAAGGCTACCATTCAATGGAGTAACAAAAATCTAGACAACAGGCTACCTTCCATAAGGACAAAGCTACCATCCATTGAAGTAACAAAAATCTCGACAACATACTACCTTTCATAATGACAAGGGTACCATCCATTGGAGTAACAAAAAACTCGACAACGGACTACCTTCCATAATGACAAGTCAACAATCCATTGGAATAACTAAAATCTTGACAACAGACTACCTTCCATATTGACAAGGCTACAATCCAACGGAGTAACAAAAATCTCGACAATAGACTACCTTCCATAATGACAAGTCTACAATCTATTGGATTAACAAAAATTTGAAAAATAGACTATTTTCCATAATGACAAGGCTACCATCCATTGGAGTAACAGAAATCACAACGACAAACTACCTTCCATAATGACAAGGCTACCATCCATTGGAGTAACAAAAATATCAACAAGAGACTACCTTCCATATTGAGAAGGCTACCATCCATTGGAGTAACAAAAATCTCGACAACAGACTACCTTCCATAATGACATGGCTACCATCCATTGGAGTAACAAAGATATCGACAACATACTACCTTCCATAATGACAAGGCTACCATCCATTGGAGTAACAAAAATCACGACAACTAACTACCTTTCATAATGACAAGGCTACCATCCATTGGAATAACAAAAATCTCGACAACAGACTACCTTCCATAATGACAAGGCTACCATTCAATGGAGTAACAAAAATATCGACAACAAACTATGTTCCATAATGACCAGGCTACCACCCGTTAGAGTAACAAAAATCTGTACAACAGACTACCTTCCATAATGACAAGGCTACCATCTATTGGAGTAACAAAAATATCAACAAGAGACTACCTTCCATAATGACAAGGCTACCATCCATTGGAATATCAAAAATATCGACAACAGACTACCTTCCATAATGACAAGGCTACCATTCAATGGAGTAACAAAAATCTAGACAACAGGCTACCTTCCATAAGGATAAGGCTACCATCCATTGAAGTAACAAAAATCTCGACAACAGACTACCTTTCATAATGACAAGGGTACCATCCATTGGAGTAACAAAAATCTTGACAACGGACTACCTTCCATAATGACAAGTCTACAATCCATTGGAATAACTAAAATCTTGACAACAAACTACCTTCCATATTGACAAGGCTACAATCCAACAGAGTAACAAAAATCTCGATAATAGACTACCTTCCATAATGACAAGTCTACAATCTATTGGATTAACAAAAATTTGAAAAATAGACTACCTTCCATAATGACAAGGCTACCATCCATTGGAGTAACAAAAATCACAACGACAAACTACCTTCCATAATGACAAGGCTACCATCCATTTGAGTAACAAAAATTGGGACAAGAGATTACCTTCCATAATGACAAGGCTACCATTCAATGGAGTAACAAAATTATCAACAAGAGACTACCTTCCATAATGAGAAGGCTACCATCCATTGGAGTAACAAAAATCTCGACAACTGACTACCTTCCATAATGACAAGGCTACCATCCATTAGAGTAACAAAAACGTCGACAACAGACTATGTTCCATAATGACAAGGCTACAATCCATTAGAGTAACAAAATTCTCGACAACATACTACCTCCCATAATGACAAGGATACCATCCATTGGAGTAACAAAAATCTCGGCAACAAACTACCTTCCATAAAGACAAGGCTACCATCTATTGGAATAACAAAAATGTCGAGAACAAACTACCTTCCATAATGACAAGGCTACCATCCAATGGAATGACAAAAATCTCGACAACATTCTACCTTCCATAATGATAAGTCTACCATCCATTGGAGTAACAAAAATCTCGACAACAGACTACCTTCCATAATGTCAAGGATACCATCTATTGGAATAACAAAAATCTCGAGAACAGACTACCTTCCATAATGACAAGGCTACCATCCAATGGAATGACAAAAATCTCAACAACATTCTACCTTCCATAATGATAAGTCTACCATCCATTGGAGTAACAAAAATCTCGACAACAGACTACCTTCCATAATGACAAGTCTACCATCCATTGGAGTAACAAAAATCTCGAGAACAGACTACCTTCCATAATGACAAGGCTACCATCCATTGTAGGAATAAAAATCTCACAAAATAGACTACCTTCAATAATAACAAAGCTACCATCCATTAGAGTCAAAAAAATTCGGACAACAGACAACCTTCCATAATGACAAGGCTACCATCCATTGGAGTAACAAAAATCTCGACAATAGACTACCTTCCATAATGACAAGGCTACATTCCATTGGAGTAACAAAAATATGAACAACAAACTACCTTCCATAATGACAAGGCTACCATCCATTGAAGTAACAAAAATATCGACTACGGACTACCTTCCATAATGACAAGGCTACCTTTCATTGGAATAACAAAAATCTCGACAACAAACTTCCTTCCATAATGACAACGCTACCATCCATTGGAGTAACAAAATTATCGACAACAGACTATGTTCTATAATGACAAGGAAAAAATCCATTGGAGTAACAAAGTTCTCGACAGCAGACTACGTTCCATAATGACAAGGCTACCATCTATTGGAATAACAAAAATCTCGAGAACAGACTACCTTCCATAATGACAAGGCTACCATCCAATGGAATGACAAAAATCTCAACAACATTCTACCTTCCATAATGATAAGTCTACCATCCATTGGAGTAACAAAAATCTCGACAACAGACTACCTTCCATAATGACAAGTCTACCATCCATTGGAGTAACAAAAATCTCGAGAACAGACTACCTTCCATAATGACAAGGCTACCATCCATTGTAGGAATAAAAATCTCACAAAATAGACTACCTTCAATAATAACAAAGCTACCATCCATTAGAGTCAAAAAAATTCGGACAACAGACAACCTTCCATAATGACAAGGCTACCATCCATTGGAGTAACAAAAATCTCGACAATAGACTACCTTCCATAATGACAAGGCTACATTCCATTGGAGTAACAAAAATATGAACAACAAACTACCTTCCATAATGACAAGGCTACCATCCATTGAAGTAACAAAAATATCGACTACGGACTACCTTCCATAATGACAAGGCTACCTTTCATTGGAATAACAAAAATCTCGACAACAAACTTCCTTCCATAATGACAACGCTACCATCCATTGGAGTAACAAAATTATCGACAACAGACTATGTTCTATAATGACAAGGAAAAAATCCATTGGAGTAACAAAGTTCTCGACAGCAGACTACGTTCCATAATGACAAGGCTACCATCTATTGGAATAACAAAAATCTCGAGAACAGACTACCTTCCATAATGACAAGGCTACCATCCAATGGAATGACAAAAATCTCGACAACAAACTACCTTCCATAATTACAATACTACCATCCATTGGAGTAACATAAATCTCGAGAACAGACTACCTTCCATAATGACAAGGCTACCATCCATTGGAGTAACAAATATCTCGAAAATAGACTATCTTCCATAATGACAAGGCTAACATCCATTGGAGTAACAAAAATATGAATAACAAACTACCTTCCATAGTGACAAGGCTACCATCCATTGGAGTGACAGAAATCACAACGAAAGACTACCTTCCATAATTACAAGGCTACCATCCATTGGAGTAACAAAAATATCGACAACAGACTACCTTCCATAATGACAAGGCTACCATCCATTGGAGTAACAAAAATCTCGAAAATAGACTACCTTCCATAATGACAAGGCTACCATCCATTAGAATAACATAAATCTAGACAACATACAACCTTCCATAATGAGAAGGCTACCATCCATTGGAGTAACAAAAATCTCGATAATAGACTACCTTCCATAATAACAAGGCTACCATCCATTGAAGTAACAAAAATATGAACAATAGACTACCTTCCATAGTGACAAGGCTACCATGCATTGGAGTAAGAAAAATATCGACAACAGACTACCTTCCATAATGATAAGGCTACCATCCACTGGAGTAACAAAAATCTCGATAATAGACTACCTTCCATAATGACAAGGCTACCATCCATTGTAGTAACAAAAATCTCGACAAAAGACTACCTTCCATAATGACAAGGATACCATCTATTGGAATAACAAAAATCTCGAGAACAGACAACCTTCCATAATGACAAGGCTACCATCCATTATAGTAACAAAAATCTTGAAACAGACTACCATCCATAATAACAAGGCTACCATCCATTAGAGTAACAAAAATCTCGACAATACACTACCTTCCATAATGACAAGGCTACCTTCCATTGGAGTAACAAAAATATGAACAACAGACTACCTTCCATAGTGACAAGGCTACCATCCATTGGAGTGACAGAAATCACCATGACAGACTACCTTCCATAATTACAAGGCTAGCATCCATTGGAGTAACAAAAATCTCGACAACAAACTAACTTCCATAATGACAATGCTACCATCCATTGAAGTAACAAAAATCTCGATGACAGACTACCTTCCATAATGACAGGGTACAATCCACTGGAGTAACAAAATTATCGACAACAGACTACCTTCCCTAATGACAAGGCTACCATCCAATGGAATGACAAAAAACTCGACAACATTCTACCTTCCATAATGAAAAGTCTAGCATCCATTGGAGTAACAAAAATCTCGACAACAGACTACCTTCCATAATTACAATACTACCATCCAATGGAATAACAAAAATCTCGACAACAAACTACCTTTCATAATGACAAGGCTACCATCCATTGGAGCGACAGAAATCACAACGATAGACTAACTTCCATAATGACAAGGTTACCATCCATTGGAGTACCAAATATCTTGAAAATAGACTACCTTCCATAATGACAAGGCTACCATCCATTGGAATAACAAAAATATGAAGAACATACTACCTTCCATAGTGACAAGGCTACCATCCATTGGAGTTACAGAAATCACAACGAAAGACTACCTTCCATAATGACAAGGCTACCATCCATTGGAGTAACAAAAATATCGACAACAAACTACCTTCCATAATGACAAGGCTACCATCCATTGGAGTTACAGAAATCACAATGAAAGACTACCTTCCATAATGACAAGGCTACCATCCATTGGAGTAACAAAAATATCTACAACAGACTACCTTCCATAATGACAAGGCTACCATCCATTGGAGTAACAAAAATCTCGAAAATAGACTACCTTCCATAATGACAAGGCTACCATCAATTAGAGTAACATAAATCTAGACAACAGACAACCTTCCATAATGATAAGGCTACCATCCATTGGAGTAACAAAAATCTCGATAATAGACTACCTTCCATAATGACAAGCCTACCATCCATTTAAGTAACAAAAATATGAACAATAGACTACCTTCCATAGTGACAAGGCTACCATGCATTGGAGTATCAAAAATATCTACAATAGACTACGTTCCTTAATGCCAAGGCTACAATCCCTTGTAGTAATTGAAATATCGACAACAGACTACCTTCCATAATGACAAGGCTACCATCCATTGTAGTAACAAAAATCTCGACAAAAGACTACCTTCCATAATGACAAGGATACCATCTATTGGAATAACAAAAATCTCGAGAACAGACAACCTTCCATAATGACAAGGCTACCATCCATTATAGTAACAAAAATCTCGACAACAGACTACCTTCCACAATAACAAGGCAACCATCCATTAGAGTAACAAAAATCTCGACAATAGACTACCTTCCATAATGACAAGGCTACCTTCCATTGGAGTAATAAAAATATGAACAACTGACTACCTGCCATAGTGACAAGGCTACCATCCATTGGAGTGACAAAAACATCGACAACAGACTATGTTCCATAATGACAAGGATACCATCCATTGTAGTAACAAAAATCTCAGCCACAAACTACCTTCCATAATTACAAGGCTACCATCTATTGGAATAAGAAAAATCTCGAGAACAGACTACCTTCCATAATGACAAGGCTACCATCCAATGGAATGACAAAAATCTCGACAACATTCTACCTTCCATAATGATAAGTCTACCATCCATTGGAGTAACAAAAATCTTGACAACAAACTACCTTCCATAATGACAAGGCTACCATCCATTGGAGTAACAAAAATTTCGAAAACAGACTACCTTCCATAATGACAAGGCTACCATCCATTGGAGTAACAAAAACGTCGACAACAAACTATGTTCCATAATGACAAGGCTACCATCCATTAGAGAAACAAAATTCTCGACAACATACTTCCTCCCATAATGACAAGGATACCATCCATTGGAGTAACAAAAATCTCGGCAACAGACTACCTTCTATAAAGAAAAGGCAACCATCTATTGGAATAACAAAAATCTCGAGAACAGACTACCTTCCATAATGACAAGGCTACCATCCAATGGATTGACAAAAATCTCGAAAACATTCTACCTTCCATAATGATAAGTCTACCATCCATTAGAGTAAAAAAAATCTCGACAACAGACTACCTTCCGTAATGACAAGGATACCATCTATTGGAATAACAAAAATCTCAAGAACAGATTACCTTCCATAATGACAAGGCTACCATCCATTGTAGTAACAAAAATCTCGACAACAGACTACCTTCCATAATAACAGGGCTACCATCCATTAGAGTAACAAAAATCTCGACAACAGACAACCTTACATAATGACAAGGCTACCATCCATTGGATTAACAAAAATCTCGACAATAGACTACCTTCCATAATGACAAGGCTACCTTCCATTGTAGTAACAAAATTATCGACAATATACTATGTTCTATAATGACAATGCTACAATCCATTGGAGTAACAAAAATCTCAACAACAGACTACCTTCCATAATGATAAGGATACCATACATTGGAGTAACAAAAATCTCGGCAATAGAGTACCTTCCATAATGACAAGGCTACCATCTATTGGTATAACAAAAATCTCGAGAACAGACTACCTTCCATAATGACAAGGCTACCATCCAATGGAATGACAAAAATCTCGACAACATTCTAACTTCCATAATGATAAGTCTACCATCCATTGGAGTAACAAAAATCTCGACAACAGACTACCTTCCATAATGACAAGGCTACCATCCAATGGAATAACAAAAATATTGACAACAAACTACCCTCCATAATGACAAGGCTACCATCCATTGAAGTAACAAAAATATCGACTACGGACTACCTTCCATAATGACAAGGCTACCATTCATTGGAATAACAAAAATCTCGACAACAAACTACGTTCCATAATGACAAGGCTACCATCCATTGGAGTAACAAAATTATCGATAACAGACTATGTTCTATAATGACCAGGCTACAATCCATTGGAGTAACAAAATTCTCGACAACAGACAACCTTCCATAATGACAAGGATACCATCCATTGGAGTAACAAAAATCTCGGCAACAAACTACCTTCCATAATGACAAGGCTACCATCTATTGGAATAACAAAAATATCGAGAACAGACTACGTTCCATAATGACAAGGCTACCATCCAAGGGAATGACACAAATCTCGACAACATTCTACCTTCCATAATGACAAGGCTACCATCCATTGTAGTAACAAAGATCTCGACAACAGACTACCTTCCATAATGACAAGGCTACCATCCATTGGAGTAACAAAAATATGAAGAACATACTACCTTCCAAAGTGACAAGGCTACCTCCATTGGAGTGACATAAATCACAACGACAGACTACCTTCCATAATGACAAAGCTACCATCCATTGGAGTAACAAAAATATCGACAACAAACTACCTTCCATAATGACAAGGCTACCATCCATTGGAGTTACAGAAATCACTACGAAAGACTACCTTCCATAATGACAAGGCTACCATCCATTGGAGTAACAAAAATATCTACAACAGACTACCTTCCATAATGACAAGGCTACCATCCATTGGAGTAACAAAAATCTCGAAAATAGACTACCTTCCATAATGACAAGGCTACCATCAATTAGAGTAACATAAATCTAGACAACAGACAACCTTCCATAATGATAAGGCTACCATCCATTGGAGTAACAAAAATCTCGATTATAGACTACCTTCCATAATGACAAGGCTACCATCCATTGAAGTAACAAAAATATGAACAATAGACTACCTTCCATAGTGACAAGGCTACCATGCATTGGAGTATCAAAAATATCTACAATAGACTACGTTCCATAATGCCAAGGCTACAATCCCTTGTAGTAATTGAAATATCGACAACAGACTACCTTCCATAATGACAAGGCTACCATCCATTGTAGTAACAAAATTCTCGACAAAAGAAAACCTTCCATAATGACAAGGATACCATCTATTGGAATAACAAAAATCTCGAGAACAGACAACCTTCCATAATGACAAGGCTACCATCCATTATAGTAACAAAAATCTCGACAACAGACTACCTTCCACAATAACAAGGCAACCATCCATTAGAGTAACAAAAATCTCGACAATAGACTACCTTCCATAATGACAAGGCTACCTTCCATTGGAGTAATAAAAATATGAACAACTGACTACCTGCCATAGTGACAAGGCTACCATCCATTGGAGTGACAAAAACATCGACAACAGACTATGTTCCATAATGACAAGGATACCATCCATTGTAGTAACAAAAATCTCAGCCACAAACTACCTTCCATAATTACAAGGCTACCATCTATTGGAATAAGAAAAATCTCGAGAACAGACTACCTTCCATAATGACAAGGCTACCATCCAATGGAATGACAAAAATCTCGACAACATTCTACCTTCCATAATGATAAGTCTACCATCCATTGGAGTAACAAAAATCTTGACAACAAACTACCTTCCATAATGACAAGGCTACCATCCATTGGAGTAACAAAAATTTCGAAAACAGACTACCTTCCATAATGACAAGGCTACCATCCATTGGAGTAACAAAAACGTCGACAACAAACTATGTTCCATAATGACAAGGCTACCATCCATTAGAGAAACAAAATTCTCGACAACATACTTCCTCCCATAATGACAAGGATACCATCCATTGGAGTAACAAAAATCTCGGCAACAGACTACCTTCTATAAAGAAAAGGCAACCATCTATTGGAATAACAAAAATCTCGAGAACAGACTACCTTCCATAATGACAAGGCTACCATCCAATGGATTGACAAAAATCTCGAAAACATTCTACCTTCCATAATGATAAGTCTACCATCCATTAGAGTAAAAAAAATCTCGACAACAGACTACCTTCCGTAATGACAAGGATACCATCTATTGGAATAACAAAAATCTCAAGAACAGATTACCTTCCATAATGACAAGGCTACCATCCATTGTAGTAACAAAAATCTCGACAACAGACTACCTTCCATAATAACAGGGCTACCATCCATTAGAGTAACAAAAATCTCGACAACAGACAACCTTACATAATGACAAGGCTACCATCCATTGGATTAACAAAAATCTCGACAATAGACTACCTTCCATAATGACAAGGCTACCTTCCATTGTAGTAACAAAATTATCGACAATATACTATGTTCTATAATGACAATGCTACAATCCATTGGAGTAACAAAAATCTCAACAACAGACTACCTTCCATAATGATAAGGATACCATACATTGGAGTAACAAAAATCTCGGCAATAGAGTACCTTCCATAATGACAAGGCTACCATCTATTGGTATAACAAAAATCTCGAGAACAGACTACCTTCCATAATGACAAGGCTACCATCCAATGGAATGACAAAAATCTCGACAACATTCTAACTTCCATAATGATAAGTCTACCATCCATTGGAGTAACAAAAATCTCGACAACAGACTACCTTCCATAATGACAAGGCTACCATCCAATGGAATAACAAAAATATTGACAACAAACTACCCTCCATAATGACAAGGCTACCATCCATTGAAGTAACAAAAATATCGACTACGGACTACCTTCCATAATGACAAGGCTACCATTCATTGGAATAACAAAAATCTCGACAACAAACTACGTTCCATAATGACAAGGCTACCATCCATTGGAGTAACAAAATTATCGATAACAGACTATGTTCTATAATGACCAGGCTACAATCCATTGGAGTAACAAAATTCTCGACAACAGACAACCTTCCATAATGACAAGGATACCATCCATTGGAGTAACAAAAATCTCGGCAACAAACTACCTTCCATAATGACAAGGCTACCATCTATTGGAATAACAAAAATATCGAGAACAGACTACGTTCCATAATGACAAGGCTACCATCCAAGGGAATGACACAAATCTCGACAACATTCTACCTTCCATAATGACAAGGCTACCATCCATTGTAGTAACAAAGATCTCGACAACAGACTACCTTCCATAATGACAAGGCTACCATCCATTGGAGTAACAAAAATATGAAGAACATACTACCTTCCAAAGTGACAAGGCTACCTCCATTGGAGTGACATAAATCACAACGACAGACTACCTTCCATAATGACAAAGCTACCATCCATTGGAGTAACAAAAATATCGACAACAAACTACCTTCCATAATGACAAGGCTACCATCCATTGGAGTTACAGAAATCACTACGAAAGACTACCTTCCATAATGACAAGGCTACCATCCATTGGAGTAACAAAAATATCTACAACAGACTACCTTCCATAATGACAAGGCTACCATCCATTGGAGTAACAAAAATCTCGAAAATAGACTACCTTCCATAATGACAAGGCTACCATCAATTAGAGTAACATAAATCTAGACAACAGACAACCTTCCATAATGATAAGGCTACCATCCATTGGAGTAACAAAAATCTCGATTATAGACTACCTTCCATAATGACAAGGCTACCATCCATTGAAGTAACAAAAATATGAACAATAGACTACCTTCCATAGTGACAAGGCTACCATGCATTGGAGTATCAAAAATATCTACAATAGACTACGTTCCATAATGCCAAGGCTACAATCCCTTGTAGTAATTGAAATATCGACAACAGACTACCTTCCATAATGACAAGGCTACCATCCATTGTAGTAACAAAATTCTCGACAAAAGAAAACCTTCCATAATGACAAGGATACCATCTATTGGAATAACAAAAATCTCGAGAACAGACAACCTTCCATAATGACAAGGCTACCATCCATTATAGTAACAAAAATCTCGACAACAGACTACCTTCCACAATAACAAGGCAACCATCCATTAGAGTAACAAAAATCTCGACAATAGACTACCTTCCATAATGACAAGGCTACCTTCCATTGGAGTAATAAAAATATGAACAACAGACTACCTGCCATAGTGACAAGGCTACCATCCATTGGAGTGACAAAAACATCGACAACAGACTATGTTCCATAATGACAAGGATACCATTCATTGTAGTAACAAAAATCTCAGCCACAAACTACCTTCCATAATTACAAGGCTACCATCTATTGGAATTAGAAAAATCTCGAGAACAGACTACCTTCCATAATGACAAGGCTACCATCCAATGGAATGACAAAAATCTCGACAACATTCTACCTTCCATAATGATAAGTCTACCATCCATTGGAGTAACAAAAATATTGATAACAAACTACCTTCCATAATGACAAGGCTACCATCCATTGGAGTAACAAAAATTTCGAAAACAGACTACCTTCCATAATGACAAGGCTACCATCCATTAGAGTAACAAAAACGTCGACAACAAACTATGTTCCATAATGACAAGGCTACCATCCATTAGAGAAACAAATTCTCGACAACATACTTCCTCCCATAATGACAAGGATACCATCCATTGGAGTAACAAAAATCTCGGCAACAGACTACTTTCTATAAAGAAAAGGCAACCATCTATTGGAATAACAAAAATCTCGAGAACAGACTACCTTCCATAATGACAAGGCTACCATCCAATGGATTGACAAAAATCTCGAAAACATTCTACCTTCTATAATGATAAGTCTACCATCCATTAGAGTAAAAAAAATCTCGACAACAGACTACCTTCCGTAATGACAAGGATACCATCTATTGGAATAACAAAAATCTCAAGAACAGATTACCTTCCATAATGACAAGGCTACCATCCATTGTAGTAACAAAAATCTCGACAACAGACTACCTTCCATAATAACAGGGCTACTATCCATTAGAGTAACAAAAATCTCGACAACAGACAACCTTACACAATGACAAGGCTACCATCCATTGGATTAACAAAAATCTCGACAATAGACTACCTTCCATAATGACAAGGCTACCTTCCATTGTAGTAACAAAAATATTAACAACAAACTACCTTCCATAGTTACAAGGCTACCATCAATTGGAGTTACAAAATTCACAAAGACAAACTACCTTCCATAATGACAAGGCTACCATTCATTGGAGTAACATATATCTCAACAACAGACTACCTTCCATAATGAAAAGGCTACCATCCATTGGACTATCATAAATATCGACAATAGACTACCTTCCATAATCACAAATCTACCATCCAATGGAATAACAAAAATCTCAACAACAGAATACCTTCCATAATGACAAGGCTACCATCCATTGGAGTAACAAAATTATGAACAACAGACTACCTTCCATAATGACAAGGCTATTATCCATTGGACTAACAAAAACTCGACAACAGACTACCTTTCATAATGACAAGGCTACCATCCATTGGAGTAAGAAAAATCTTGACAACAGACTACCTTTCATAATTACAAGGCTACCATCCATTCGAGTAACAAAAATCTCGACAACAGACTACCTTCCATAATGGCAAGGTTACCATCCATTGGAATAACAAAAATCTCGACAATAGACTACTTTCCATAATGACAAGGCTAACATCCAACAAAATAACAAAAATATCGACAATAAACTACCTTCCGTAATGACAAGGTTACCATCCATTGGAATAACAAAAAACTTGACAACAGACTACCTTCCATAATGACAAGGTTAACATCCATTGGAGTAACAAAAATATCGACAATAGACTACCTTCCATAATTACAAGGCTACCATCCATTGGAGTAATAAAAAATCGACAACAGACTACCTTATATAATGAAAAGGATACCATCCATTGGAATAACAAAAATCTCGACAACAGACTACCTTCCATAATGACAAGGCTACCATCCAACGAAATAACAAAAATCTCGACAACAGACTACCTTCCATAATGACAAGGCTACCATCCATTGGAGTAACAAATATCTTGACAAAAGACTACCTTCCATAATGAAAAGGCTACCATCCATTGGACTATCAAAAATCTCAATGAAAGACTACCTTTCATAATGACAAGGCTACCATCCATTGGAGTAACCAAAATATCGACAACAGACTACCTTCCATAATTACAAGGCTACTATCCATTAGAGTAACCAAAATATCGACAACAGATTACCTTCCATAATTACAAGGTTACCATCCATTGGAGTTACAAAAACTCGACAACACACTACCTTCCATAATGAGAAGGTTACCATCCATTGGAATAACAAAAATCTCGACAACAAGCTACTTTCCATAATGACAAGGTTACCATCCATTGGAATAACAAAAATATCGACAACAAACTACCTTCCATAATGACAAGGTTACCATCCATTGGAATAACAAAAAACTCGATAACAGACTACCTTCCATAATGAAAAGGTTAACATCCATTGGAGTAACAAAAATATCGACAATAGACTACCTTACATAATTACAAAGCTACCATCCATTGGAGTAACAAAAACTCGACAACAGACTACCTTCCATAATGACAAGGTTACCATCCATTGGAATAACAAAAATCTCGACAACAGACTACCTTCAACAATGAGAAGTTTACCATCCATTGGACTAACAAAAATCTCGACAACAGACTACCTTCCATAATGACAAGGTTACCATCCATTAGAATAACAAAAATCTCGACAATAGAGTACTTTCCATAATGACAAGGCTAACATCCAACGAAATAACAAAAATCTCGAAAACAAACTACCTTCCATAATGACAAGGCTACCATCCAACGAAATAACAAAAAACTCAACAACAGACTACCTTCCATAATGACAAGGTTAACATCCATTGGAGTAACAAATATATCGACAAAAGACTACCTTCCATAATTATAAGGCTACCATCCATTAGAGTAACAAAAACTCAATAACAGACTACCTTCCATAATGACAAGGTTACCATCCATTGGAATAACAAAAATCTCGACAACAAACTACCTTCCATAATTACAAAGCTACCATCCAACGAAATAACAAAAATCTCGACAACAGACAACCTTCCATAATGACAAGGCTACCATTCATTGGAGTAACAAATATCTCAACAACAGACTACCTTCCATAATGAAAAGGCTACCATCCATTGGACTATCATAAATATCGACAATAGACTACCTTCCATAATCACAAATCTACCATCCAATGGAATAACAAAAATCTCAACAACAGAATACCTTCCATAATGACAAGGCTACCATCCATTGGAGTAACAAAATTATGAACAACAGACTACCTTCCATAATGACAAGGCTATTATCCATTGGACTAACAAAAACTCGACAACAGACTACCTTTCATAATGACAAGGCTACCATCCATTGGAGTAAGAAAAATCTTGACAACAGACTACCTTTCATAATTACAAGGCTACCATCCATTCGAGTAACAAAAATCTCGACAACAGACTATCTTCCATAATGGCAAGGTTACCACCCATTGGAATAACAAAAATCTCGACAATAGACTACTTTCCATAATGACAAGGCTAACATCCAACAAAATAACAAAAATATCGACAACAAACTACCTTCCATAATGACAAGGTTACCATCCATTGGAATAACAAAAAACTTGACAACAGACTACCTTCCATAATGACAAGGTTAACATCCATTGGAGTAACAAAAATATCGATAATAGACTACCTTCCATAATTACAAGGCTACCATCCATTGGAGTAATAAAAAATCGACAACAGACTACCTTATATAATGAAAAGGATACCATCCATTGGAATAACAAAAATCTCGACAACAGACTACCTTCCATAATGACAAGGCTACCATCCAACGAAATAAAAAAAATCTTGACAACAGACTACCTTCCATAAGGACAAGGCTACCATCCATTGGAGTAACAAATATCTTGACAACAGACTACCTTCCATAATGAAAAGGCTACCATCCATTGGACTATCAAAAATCTCAATGAAAGACTACATTTCATAATGACAAGGCTACCATCCATTGGAGTAACCAAAATATCGACAACAGACTACCTTCCATAATTACAAGGCTACTATCCATTGGAGTAACAAAAACTCGACAACAGACTACCTTCCATAATGAGAAGGTTACCATCCATTGGAGTAACAAAAACTCGAAAACAGACTACCTTCCATAATGAGAAGTTTACCATCCATTAGAATAACAAAAATCTCGACAACAAGCTACCTTCCATAATGACAAGGTTACCATCCATTGGAATAACAAAAATATCGACAACAAACTACCTTACATAATGACAAGGTTACCATCCATTGGAATAACATAAAACTCGATAACAGACTACCTTCCATAATGACAAGGTTAACATCCATTGGAGTAACAAAAATATCGAAAATAGACTACCTTACATAACTACAAAGGTACCATCCATTGGAGTAACAAAAACTCGACAACAGACTACCTTCCATAATGACAAGGTTACCATCCATTGGAATAACAAAAATCTCGACAACAGACTACCTTCAACAATGAGTAGTTTACCATCCATTGGAATAACAAAAATCTCGACAACAGACTACCTTCCATAATGACAAGGTTACCATCCATAAGAATAACAAAAATCTCGACAATAGAGTACTTTCCATAATGACAAGGCTAACATCCAACGAAATAACAAAAATCTCGAAAACAAACTACCTTCCATAATGATAAGGCTACCATCCAACGGAATAACAAAAAACTCTACAACAGACTACCTTCCATAATGACAAGGTTAACATCCATTGGAGTAACAAATATCTCGACAAAAGACTATCTTCCATAATTATAAGGTTACCATCCATTAGAGTAACAAAAACTCAACAACAGACTACCTTCCATAATGACAAAGTTACCATCCATTGGAATAACAAAAATCTCGACAACAAACTACCTTCCATAATGACAAAGCTACCATCCAACGAAATAACGAAAATCTCGACAACAGACTACCTTCCATAAAGACAAGGCTACCATCCATTGGAGTAACAAATATCTTGACAACAGACTACCTTCCATAATGAAAAGGCTACCATCCATTGGACTATCATAAATATCGACAATAGACTACCTTCCATAATAACAAATCTACCATCCAATGGAATAACAAAAATCTCAACAACAGAATACATTCCATAATGACAAGGCTACCATCCATTGGAGTAACCAAAATATGAACAACAGACTACCTTCCATAATGACAAGGCTATTATCAATTGGACTAACAAAAACTCGACAACAGACTACCTTTCATAATGACAAGGCTACCATCCATTGGAGTAAGAAAAATCTTGACAACAGACTACCTTTAATAATTACAAGGCTACCATCCATTCGAGTAACAAAAATCTCGACAACAGACTACCTTCCATAATGGCAAGGTTACCATCCATTGGAATAACAAAAATCTCGACAATAGACTACTTTCCATAATGACAAGGCTAACATCCAACAAAATAACAAAAATATCGACAATAAACTACCTTCCATAATGACAAGGTTACCATCCATTGGAATAACAAAAAACTTGACAACAAACTACCTTCCATAATGACAAGGTTAACATCCATTGGAGTAACAAAAATATCGACAATAGACTACCTTCCATAATTACAAGGCTACCATCCATTGGAGTAATAAAAAATCGACAACAGACTACCTTATATAATGAAAAGGATACCATCCATTGGAATAACAAAAATCTCGACAACAGACTACCTTCCATAATGACAAGGCTACCATCCAACGAAATAACAAAAATCTCGACAACAGACTACCTTCCATAATGACAAGGCTACCATCCATTGGAGTAACAAATATCTTGACAACAGACTACCTTCCAAAATGAAAAGGCTACCATCCATTGGACTATCAAAAATCTCAATGAAAGACTACCTTTCATAATGACAAGGCTACCATCCATTGGAGTAACCAAAATATCGACAACAGACTACCTTCCATAATTACAAGGCTACTATCCATTGGAGTAACAAAAACTCGACAACAGACTACCTTCCATAAGGAGAAGGTTACCATCCATTAGAGTAACAAAAACTCGAAAACAGACTACCTTCCATAATGAGAAGTTTACCATCCATTAGAATAACAAAAATCTCGACAACAAGCTACCTTCCATAATGACAAGGTTACCATCCATTGGAATAACAAAAATATCGACAACAAACTTCCTTCCATAATGACAAGGTTACTATCCATTGGAATAACAAAAAACTCGATAACAGACTACCTTCCATAATGAAAAGGTTAACATCCATTGGAGTAACAAAAATATCGACAATAGACTAACTTACATAATTACAAAGCTACCATCCATTGGAGTAACAAAAACTCGACAACAGACTACCTTCCATAATGACAAGGTTACCATCCAATGGAATAACAAAAATCTCGACAACAGACTACCTTCAACAATGAGAAGTTTACCATCCATTGGAATAACAAAAATCTCGAAAACATACTACGTTCCATAATGACAAGGTTACCATCCATTGGAATAACAAAAATCTCGACAATAGAGTACTTTCCATAATGACAAGGCTAACATCCAACGAAATAACAAAAATCTTGACAACAAACTACCTTCCATAATGACTAGGCTACCATCTAACGAAATAACAAAAAACTCAACAACAAACTACCTTCCATAATGACAAGGTTAACATCCATTGGAGTAACAAATATCTCGACAAAAGACTACCTTCCATAATTATAAGGCTACCATCCATTGGAGTAACAAAAACTCGACAACAGACTACCTTCCATAATGATAAGGTTACCATCTATTGGAATAACAAAAATCTCGACAACAAACTACCTTCCATAATGACAAATCTACCATCCAACGAAATAACAAAAATCTCGACAATAGACTACCTTCCATAATGAAAAGGCTACCATCCATTGGACTATCATAAATATCGACAATAGACTACCTTCCATAATGACAAAGCTACCATCCAACGGAATAACAAAAATCTCAACAACAGACTACCTTCCATAATGACAAGGCTACCATCCATTAGAGTAACAAAAATCTGAACAACAGACTACCTTTCATAATGACAAGGCTACTATCCATTGGACTAACAAAAACTCGACAACAGACTACCTTTCATAATGACCAGGCTACCATCCATTGGAGTAAGAAAAATCTTGACAACAGACTACCTTTCATAATTACAAGGCTACCATCCATTTGAGTAACAAAAATCTCGACAACAGACTACCTTCCATAATGACAAGGTTACCATCCATTGGAATAACAAAAATCTCGACAATAGACTACTTTCCATAATGACAAGGCTAACATCCAACGAAATAACAAAAATATCGACAACAAACTACCTTCCTTAATGACAAGTCTACCATCCATTGGAATAACACAAAACTTAACAACAGACTACCTTCCATAATGACAAGGTTAACATCCATTGGAGTAACAAAAATATCGACAATAGACTACCTTCCATAATTACAAGGCTACCATCCATTGGAGTAATAAAAAATCGACAACAGACTACCTTCTATAATGAAAAGGATACCATCCATTGGAATAACAAAAATCTTGACAACAGACTACCTTCCATAATGACAAGGCTACCATCCAACGAAATAACAAAAATCTCGACAACAGACTACCTTCCATAATGACAAGGCTACCATCCATTGGAGTAACAAATATCTTGACAAGAGACTACCTTCCATAATGAAAAGGCTACCATCCATTGGACTATAAAAAATCTCAATGAAAGACTGCCTTTCATAATGACAAGGCTACCATCCATTGAAGTAAGAAAAATCTTGACAACAGACTAACTTCCATAATTACAAGGATACCATCCATTAGAGTAACAAATATCTCGACAAAAGACTACCTTCCATAATGACAAGGCTACCATCCATTGGAGTAACCAAAATATCGACAACAAACTACCTTCCATAATTACAAGGCTATTATCCATTGGAGTAACAAAAACTCGACAACAGACTACCTTCCATAATGAGAAGGTTACCATCCATTGGAGTAACAAAAACTCGAAAACAGACTACCTTCCATATTGAGAAGTTTACCATCCATTGGAATAACAATAATCTCGATAATAGGCTACCTTCCATAATGACATGGTTACCATCCATTGGAATAACAAAAATCTCGACAACATACTACTTTCAATAATAACAAGGCTAACATCCAATGAAATAACAAAAATATCGACAACAAACTACCTTCCATAATGATAAGGTTACCATCCATTGAAATAAAAAAAAAACTCGACAACAGACTACCTTCCATAATGACAAGGTTAACATCCATTGGAGTAACAAATATCTCGACAATAGACTACCTTCCATAATTACAAGGCTACCATCCATTGGAGTAACAAAACTCGACAACAGTCTACCTTCCATAATGACAAGGTTACCATCCATTGGAATAACAAAAATCTCGACAACAAACTACCTTCTATAATGACAAGGCTACCATCCAACGAAATAACAAAAATCTCGACAACAGACTACCTTCCATAATGACAAGGCTACCATCCATTGGAGTAACAAATATCTCAACAACAGACCACCTTCCATAATGAAAAGGCTACCATCCATTGGACTATCAAAAATATCGACAACAGACTACCTTCCATAATGACAAAGCTACCATCCAATGGAATAACAAAAATCTCAACAACAAACTCCCTTCCATAATGACAAGGCTACCACCCATTGAAGTAACAAAAATCTGAACAACAGACTACCTTCCATAATGACAAGGGTACTATCCATTGGACTAACAAAAACTCGACAACAGACTACCTTTCATAATGACAAGGCTACCATCCATTGGAATAAGCAAAATCTTGACAACAGACTACCTTCCATAACTACAAGGCCACCATCCATTCGAGTAACAAAAATCTCGACAACAAACTACCTTCCATAATGACAAGGTTACCATCCTTTGGAATAACAAAAATCTCGACAACAGACTACTTTCCATAATGACAAGGCTAACATCCAACGAAATAACAAAAATATCGACAACAAACTACCTTACATAATGACAAGGTTACCATCCATTGGAATAACAAAAAACTCGACAACAGACTACCTTCCATAATGACAAGGTTAACATCCATTGGAGTAACAAAAATATCGATAATAGACTACCTTCCAGAATTACAAGGCTACCATCCATTAGAGTAACAAAAACTCGACAACAGACTACCTTCCTTAATGACAAGGTTACCATCCATTGGAATAACAAAAATCTCGACAACAGACTACCTTCTATAATGACAAGGCTACCATCCAATGAAATAACAAAAATATCGACAACAGACTACCTTCCATAATGACAAGGCTACCATCCATTGGAGTATCAAATATCTTGACAACAGACTACCTTCCATAATGAAAAGGCTACCATCCATTGGACTATCAAAAATCTCAATTAAAGACTACCTTCCATAATGATAAGGTTAACATCCATTGGAGTATCAAAAATATCGACAATAGACTACCTTCCATAATTACAAGGCTACCATCCATTGGAGTAACAAAAGCTCGACAACAGACTACCTTCCTTAATGACAAGGTTACCATCCATTGGAATAACAAAAATCTAGACAAAAGACTACCTTCCATAATGACAAGGCTACCATCCAACGAAATAACAAAAATCTCGACAACAGACTACCTTCCGTAATGACAAGGCTACCATCCATTGGAGTAACAAAAATCTGAACAACAGACTACCTTCCATAATGACAACACTACCATCCATTGGACTAACAAAAATCTCAATGAAAGACTACCTTTCATAATGACAACGCTACCATCCTTTGGAGTAAGAAAAATCTCGACAAAAGACTACCTTCCATAATGACAAGGCTACCATCCATTGGAGTAACCAAAATATCGACAACAGACTACCTTCCATAATTACAAGGCTACCATCCATTGGAGTAACAAAAACTCGAAAACAGACTACCTTCCATAATGAGAAGTTAACCATCCATTGGAATAAAAAAAATCTCGACAACATACTACCTTCCATAATGACAAGGCTACCATTAATCGACATAACAAAAATCTAGACAACAGACTACCTTCCATAATAATAAGTTTACCATCCATTAGAATATCAAAAATCTCGACAACAGACTACTTTCAATAATGACAAGGCTAACATTCAATGAAATAACAAAATTCTCGACAACAGACTACCTTCGATAATGACAAGGTTACCATCCATTAGAATAACAAAAAACTCGACAACAGACTACCTTCCATAATGACAAGGTTAACATCCATCGGAGTAACAAAAATATCGACAACATACTACCTTCCATAATGACAAGGCTAACATCCATTGGAGTATCAAAAATCTCGACAACAAACTACCTTCCATAATGACAAGGCTACCATACATTGGAGTAATAAAAATCTCGACAACAAACTACCTTCCATAATGACTAGGCTACCATCCATAGGAGTAAGAAGGATATCGACAACAGACTACCTTCCATAATGACAAGACTACCATACATTGAAATAACAAAAATCTCGACAAAAGACAAGCTTCCATAATGACAAGGCTACCATCCATTATAGTAACAAAAATCTCGACAACAGTCTACCTTCCATAATTATAAGGTTACCATCCATTGGAGTAACAAAAATCTCAACAACAGACTACCTTCCATAATGACAACGCTACCATCCATTGGAGTAGCTAAAATCTCGACAATAGACTAGCTTTCATAATGACAAGGCTACCATCCATTGGAGTAACCAAAATGTCGACAACAAACTACCTTCCATAATTACAAGGCTACTATCCATTGGAGTAACAAAAACTCGACAATATACTACCTTCCATAATGAGAAGGTTACATTCCATTGGAGTAACAAAAACTCAAAAACAGACTTCCTTCCATAATGACAAGGTTACCATCCATTGGAATAACAAAAATCTCGACAACATACTAGTTTCCATAATGACAAGGCTAACATCCAACGAAATAACAAAAATATCGACAACAAACTACCTTCCATAATGATAAGGTCACCGTCCATTGGAATAACAAAAAACTCGACAAAAGACTACCTTCCATAATGACAAGGTTAACATCCATTGGAGTAACAAAAATATCAACAATAGACTTACTTCCATATATATAAGGCTACCATCCATTAGAGTAACAAAAATCTCGAGAACAAACTACCTTCCATAATGACAAGGTTACCATCTATTGGAATAACAAAAATCTTGAGAACAAACTACCTTCCATAATGACAAGGCTACCATCCATTGGAGTAACAAATATCTCGACAACAATCTACCTTACATAATGACAAGGATACCATTCAATGGAGTAAATAATATCTCGACAACAGACTACCTTCCATAATGACAAGGCTACCATACATTGGAGTAATAAAAATCTCAACAACAAACTACCTTCCATAATGACTAGGATACCATCCATAGGAGTAACAAAGATATCGACAACAGACTACCTTCCTTAATGACTAGACAACCATACATTGAAATAACAAAAATCTCGATAAAAGATAAGCTTCCATAATGACAAGGCTACCATCCATTGTAGTAACAAAAATCTAGACAATAGTCTACCTTCCATAATTATAAGGTTACCATCCATTGGAGTAACAAAAATCTCAACAACAGACTACCTTCCATAATGACAATGGTACCATCCATTGGAGTAACAAAAATCTCGACAATAGTCTAGCTTTCATAATGACAAGGCTACCATCCATTGGAGTAACCAAAATGTCGACAACAGACTACCTTCCATAATTACAAGGCTACTATCCATTGGAGTAACAAAAACTCGACAACAGACTACCTTCCATAATGAGAAGGTTACTATCCATTGGAATAACAAAAATCTCGACAACAGACTACTTTCCATAATGACAAGGCTAACATCCAACGAAATAACAAAAATCTCGACAACAAACTACCTTCCATAATGACAAGGTTACCATCCATTGTAATAAAAAAAAACTCGACAACAGACTACCTTCCATAATGACAAGGTTAGCACCCACTGGAGTAACAAAAATATCGACAACGGACTACCTTCCATAATGAAAAGGCTATCATCCATTAGAGTAATAAAAATCTCGACAACAGACTACCTTCAATAATGACTAGGCTACCATCCATAGGAGTAAAAAAGATATCGACAACAGACTACCTTCCATAATGACAAGGCTACCATCCATTATAGTAACAAAAATCTCGACAACAGTCTACCTTCTATAATTATAAGGTTACCATCCATTGGAGTAACAAAAATCTCGACAACAAACTACCTTCTATAATGAAAACGCTACCATCCATTGGAGTAATAAAAATCTCGACAATAGACAAGCTTTCATAATTACAAGGCTACCATCCATTGGAATAACAAAAATCTCGACAATAGACTACCTTCCATAATGATAAGGGTACCATCCCATGGAATAACAAAAATCTCGACAATAGACTACCTTCCAAAAAGACAAGGCTACCATCCATTTTAGTAACAAAATTCTGAACAACAGACTACCTTCTATAATTATAAGGTTACCATCCATTGGAGTAACAAAAATCTCGACAACAAACTACCTTCCATAATGACAATGCTACCATCCAATGGAGTAATAAAAATCTCGACAATAGACTAGCTTTCATAATGAAAAGGCTACCATCCATTGGAATAATAAAAATCTTGACAACAGACTACCTTCCATAATGATAAGGGTACCATCCCATGGAATAACAACAATCTCGACAACAGACTACCTTCCAAAATGACAAGGTTACCATCCATTGGAATAACATAAATCTCGACAACAGACTACTTTCCATAATGACAAGGCTAACATCCAACGAAATAACAAAAATCTCGACAACAAACTACCTTTCATAATGACAAGGTTTCCATACATCTGAATAACAAAAAACTCGACAACAGACTACCTTCCATAATGACAAGGTTAACATCCATTGTAGTAACAAAAAAATCAATAACATACTACCTTCCATAATGACAAGGCTACCATCCATTGGAGTAATAAAAATCTCGACAACAGACTACCTTCAATAATGACTAGGCTACCATCCATATGATTAACAAAGATATCGACAACAGACTACCTTCCATAATGAAAAGACTACCATACATTGAAATAACAAAAATCTCGACAACAGACAAGCTTCCATAATGACAAGGCTACCATCCATTGTAGTAACAAAAATCTCGACAACAGTCTACCTTCTATAATTATAAGGTTACCATCCATTGGAGTAACAAAAATCTCGACAACAAACTACCTTCCATAATGACAATGCTACCATCCATTGGAGTAAAAAATTTCTCGACAATAGACTAGATTTCATAATGACAAGGCTACCATCCATTGGAATAACAAAAATCTAGACAACAGACTAGATTCCATAATGATAAGGCTACCATCCATGGAATAACAAAAATCTCGACAATAGACTACCTTCCAAAATGACAAGGCTACCATCCATTTTAGTAACAAAAATATCAACAAGTGACTACCTTCCGTAATGACAAGGCTACGATCCATTAGAGTAACAAAAATCTCGACAATAGACTACCTTTCGTAATTACAAGGCTACCATCCATTGGAGTAACAAATACTCGACAACAGACTACCTTCCATAATGACAAGGATACCATCCATTGGAATAACAAAAATCTCAACAGCACACTACCTTCCATATTAAAAAGGCTACCATCCAACGAAATAACAAAAATCTCGACAACAGACTACCTTCCATAATGAGAAGGCTACCATCCATTGGAGTAACAAAATTCTCGATAACAGACTACCTTCCATAATGAAAAGGGTACCATCCATTGAAGTAACAAAAATATCGACAACACACTACATTCCATAATGACAAGGCTACCATCCATTGGAGTAAGAAAAATCTCACAAACTGACTACCTTCCATAATGACAAGGCTACCATCCATTGAAGTAACAAAAATCTTAACAACAGACTACCTTCCATAATGACAATGCTACCATACATTGGAGTAATACAAATCTCAACAAAAGACTACCTTTCATAATGACAAGGCTACCATCCATTAGAGTAAGAAAAATCTCGACAACAGACTAACTTCAATCATTACAAGGCTACCATCCATTGGAGTATCAAATATCTTGACAGAAGACTACCTTCCATAAAGACAAGGCTACCATCCATTGGAGTAACCAAAATATCGACAATAGACTACCTTTTATAATGACAAGGCTAGCATCCATTGGAGTAACAAAAATCTCGACAACAAACTACCTTCCATAATGAAAAGGGTACCATCCATTGGAGTAACAAAAATATCGACAACAAACTACCTTCCATAATGACAAGGCTACCATCCATTGGATTATCAAAAATATCGACAACAAACTACCCTCCATAATGACAAGGATACCATCCATTGGAGTAACAAAAATCTCGACAATAGACTAGCTTTCATAATGACAAGGCTACCATCCATTGGAGTAACCAAAATATCGACAACAGACTACCTTCCATAATTACAAGGCTACTATCCATTGGAGTAACAAAAACTCGACAATAGACTACCATCCATAATGAAAAGGTCACCATCGATTGGAATAACAAAAATATCGACAACAGACTACCTTCCATAATGACAAGGTTACCATCCATTGGAATAACATAAATCTCGACAACAGACTACCTTCCATAATGACTAGGCTACCATCCATAGGAGTAACAAAGATATCGACAACAGACTACCTTCCGTAATGACAAGACTACCATCCATTGGAGTAACAAAAATATCGACAACACACTACATTCCATAATGACAAGGCTAACATCCATTGGGGTAACAAAAAATCTCGACAACAGACTACCTTCCATAATGACAAGGATACCATCCATTGGAATAACATAAATCTCGACAACAGACTACTTTTCGTAATGACAAGGCTAACATCCAACGAAATAACAAAAATCTCGACAACAAACTACCTTCCATAATGACAAGGCTACCATCCATTGGAGTAATAAAAATATTGATAACAGACTACCTTCAATAATGACTAGGCTACCATCCATAGGAGTAACAAAGATATCGACAACAGACTACCTTCCACAATGACAAGACTACCATACATTGAAATAACAAAAATCTCGACAACAGACAAGCTTCCATAATGACAAGGCTACCATCCATTGGAGTAACAAAAATCTGAACAATAGACTACCTTCCATAATGACAATGCTACCATCCATTGGACTAACAAAAATCTCAACGACAGACTACCTTTCATAATGACAAGGCTATCATCCATTGGAGTAAGAAAAATCTCGACAACAGACTAACTTCCATAATTACAAGGCTACCATCCATTGGAGTAACAAATATCTCGACAAAATACTACATTCCATAATGACAAGGCTAGCATCCATTGGAGTAACAAAAATCTCGACAACAAACTACCTTCCATAATGAAAAGGGTACCATCCATTGGAGTAACAAAAATATCGACAACAAACTACCTTCCATAATGACAAGGCTACCATCCATTGGAGTATAAAAAATATCGAAAACAAACTACCTTCCATAATGACAAGGATACCATCCATTGGAGTAACAAAAATCTCGACAATAGACTAGCTTTCATAATGACAAGGCTACCATCCATTTGAGTAACCAAAATATCAACAACAGACTACCTTCCATAATTACAAGGCTACCATCCATTGGAGTATCAAAAATCTCGACAATAGACTAGCTTTCATAATGACAAGGCTACCATTCATTGGGATAACAAAAATCTCGACAACAGACTACCTTCCATATTGATAAGGCTACCATCCAATGGAATAACAAAAGTCTCGACAACAGACTACCTTCCAAAATGACAAGGCTACCATTCATTGGGATAACAAAAATCTCGACAACAGACTAACTTCCATAATTACAAGGCTACCATCCATTGGAGTAACAAATATCTCGACAAAATACTACCTTCCATAATGACAAGGATACCATCCATTGGAGTAACCAAAATATCGACAACAGACTACCTTTTATAATGACAAGGCTAGCATCTATTGGAGTACCAAAAATCTCGACAACAAACTACCTTCCATAATGAAAAGGGTACCATCCATTGGAGTAACAAAAATATCGACAACAAACTACCTTCCATAATGACAAGGCTACCATCCATTGGAGTATCAAAAATATCGACAACAAACTACCTTTCGTAATGACAAGGCTACCATCCTTTGGAGTAATAAAAATCTCGACAACAGACTACCTTCCATAATTTCAAGGCTACCATCCATTGGAGTAACAAATACACGACAATAGACTACCTTGCATAATGACAAGGCTATCATCCATTGGAGTAGAAAAATTCTGGACAACACACTATCTTCCATAATGACAAGGCTACCATCCAACGAAATAACAAAAATCTCGACAACAGACTACCTTCCATAATGAGAAGGCTACCATCCATTGAAGTAACAAAATTATCGACAACAGATTACCTTCCATAATGACAAGGCTACCATCCATTGGAGTAACAAAAATCTCAACGAAAGACTACCTTTCATAATGACAAGGCTACCATCCATTGGAGTAACAAAAATCTCGACAACAGACTACCTTCCATAATGACAAGGCTACAATCTAACGAAATAACAAAAATTTCGACAACAGACTACCTTCCATAATGACAAGGCTACCATCCATTGGAATAACAAAAATCTCGACAACAGAATACCTTCCAAAATGACAAGGCTACCATCCATTTTAGTAACAAAAATATCAACAAGTGACTACCTTCCGTAATGACAAGGCTACCATCCTTTGGAGTAACAAAAATCTCGACAACAGACTACCTTCCATAATTTCACGGTTACCATCCATTGGAGTAACAAATACACGACAATAGACTACCTTCCATAATGACAAGGCTACCATCCAACGAAATAACAAAAATCTCGCCAACAGACTACCTTCCATAATGAGAAGGCTATCATCCATTGGAGTAGAAAAATTCTCGACAACACACTACCTTCCATAATGACAAGGCTACCATCCAACGAAATAACAAAAATATCGACAACAGACTACCTTCCATAATGAGAAGGCTACCATCCATTGAAGTAACAAAATTCTCGACAACAGACTACCTTCCATAATGACAAGGCTACCATCCATTGGAGTAACAAAAATCTCAACGAAAGACTACCTTTCATAATGACAAGGCTACCATCCATTGGAGTAAGAAAAATCTCGACAATAGACTAACTTCCATAATTACAAGGCTACCATCCATTGAGGTAACAAATATCTCGACAAAAGACTACCTTCCATAATGACAAGGGTACCATCCATTGGAGTAACCAAAATATCGACAACAGTCTACCTTCTATAATGACAAGGCTAGCATCCATTGGAGTATAAAAAATCTCGACAACAAACTACCTTCCTTAATGAAAAGGATACCATCCATTGGAGTATCAAAAATATCGATAACAAACTACCTTCCATAATGACAAGGCTACCATTAATTGGAGTATCAAAAATATCGACAACAAACTACCTTCCATAATGACAAGGATACCATCCATTGGAATAACAAAAATCTTGACAACAAACTACCTTCCATAATGATAAGGCTACCATCAAACGAAATAACAAAAATCTCGACAACAGACTACCTTCCATAATTACCTGGTTACCATCCATTGTAATAACAAAAATCTCGACAACAAACTACCTTCCATATTCACAAGGCTACCATCCAACGAAATAACAAAAATTTCGACAACAAACTACCTTCCATAATGACAAGGCTACCATCCATTGGAATAAAAAAAAACTCGACAACAAACTACCTTCCATAATGTCAAGGTTACCATCCATTGAAGTAACAAAAATATCGACAATAGACTACCTTCCATAATTACAAGGCTAATATCCATTGGAGTAACAAAAACTCGACAGCAGACTACCTTCTGTAATGAGAAGGTTACCATTCATTGGAATAAAAAAAATATCGACAACAAACTACCCTCCATAATGACAAGGTTACCATCCATTGGAATAAGAAAAATCTCGACAACAGACCACTTTCCATAATGACAAGGCTAACATCCAACGAAATGACAAAAATCTCGACAATAAACTACCTTCCATAATGACAAGGTTACCATCCTTTAGAATAACAAAAAACTCGACAACATATTACCTTCCATAATGATAAGGTTAACATCCATTGGAGTAACAAAAATATCGACAACAGACTACCTTCCATAATTAAAAGGCTACCATCCATTGGAGTAACAAAAACTCGACAACAGACTACCTTCTATAATGACAAGGTTACCATCCATTGGATAAACAAAAATCTCGACAACAGACTACCTTCCATAATGACAAGGCTACCATCCAACGAAATACCAAAAATATCGACAACAAACTACCTTCCATAATGACAAGACTACCATACATTGAAATAACAAAAACCTCGACAACAGACTAGCTTCCATAAAGGTAAGGCTACCATCCATTGGAGTAACAAAAATCTGAACAACGGACTACCTTTCATAATGACAACGCTACCATCCATTGGAGTAAGAAAAATCTAGACAACAGACTAACTTCCATTATTACAACGCTACCATCCATTGGAGAAACAAATATCTCGACAACAGACTACCTTCCATAATTACAAGGCTACTATCCATTGGAGTAACAAAAACTCCACTACAGACTACCTTCCATAATGAGAAGGTTACCATCCATTGGAATAACAAAAATCTCGACAACAGACTACCTTCCATAATTACCTGGTTACCATCCATTGTAATAACAAAAATCTCGACAACAGAATACCTTCCATAATGACAAGGCTACCATCCAACAAAATAACAAAAATTTTGACAACAGACTACCTTCCATAATGACAAGGCTACCATCCATTGGAATAAAAAAAAACTGGACAATAAACTACTTTCCATAATGTCAATGTTACCATCCATTAAAGTAACAAAATTATCGACAATAGACAACCTTCCATAATTACAAGGCTAATATCCATTGGAGTAACAAAAATCTCGACAACAAACTACCATCCATAATGACAAGGTTACCATCCATTGGAATAACAAAAATCTCGACAACAGACTACTTTCCATAATGGCAAGGCTAACATCCAACGAAATGAAAAAAATCTCGACAACAAACTACCTTCCATAATGACAAGGTTACCATCCATTGGAATAACAAAAAACTCGACAATAGACTACCTTCCATAATGACAAGGTTAACATCCATTGGAGTAACAAAAATATCGACAACAGACTACCTTCCATAATTACAAGGCTACAATCCATTGGAGTAACAAAAACTCGACAACTGACTACCTTCCATAATGACAAGGTTACCATCCATTGGAATAACAAAAATCTCGACAATAGACTACCTTCCATAATGACAAGGCTACCATCCAACGAAATAACAAAAATCTCGACTACAGACTACCTTCCATAATGAGAAGGCTACCATCCATTGGAGTAACAAATATCTCGACAATAAACTACCTTCCATAATGAAAAGGCTACCATCCATTAGACTATCAAAAATATTGACAACAAACTACCTTCCATAATGACAAAGCTACCATCCAATGGAATAACAAAAATCTGAACAACAAACTACCTTCCATAAAGGTAAGGCTACCATCCGTTGGACTAACAAAAATCTGAACATCGGACTACCTTCCATAATGACAACGCTACCATCCATTGGAGTAAGAAAAATCTAGACAACAGACTAACTTCCATAATTACAAAGCTACCATCAATTGGAGTAACAAATATCTCGACAAAAGACTACCTTCCAGAATGACAAGGCTACCATCCATTGGAGTAACCAAAATATCGACAACAGACTACCTTCCATAATTACAAGGCTACTATCCATTGGAGTAACAAAAACTCCACAACAGACTACCTTCCATAATGAGAAGGTTACCATCCATTGGAATAACAAAAATCTCGACAACAGACTACCTTCCATAATGACAAGGTTACCATCCATTGGAATAAAAAAGATATCGATAACAAACTACTTTCCATAATGACAAGGCTAACATCCAACGAAATAAAAAAAATCTCGACAACAAACTACCTTCCATAATGAAAAGGTTACCGTCCATTGGAATAACAAAAAACTCCACAATAGACTACCTTTCATAATGACAAGGTTAACATCCATTGGAGTAACAAAAATATCGACAACAGACTACCTTCCATAATTACAAGGCTACCATCCATTGGAGTAACAAAAATCTCGACAACATACTACCTTCAATAATGACAAGGCTACCATCCATTTTAGTAACAAAAATATCAACAAGTGAATACCTTCCGTAATGACAAGGCTACCATCCATTGGAGTAACAAAAATCTCAACAACAGACTACCTTCCGTAATAACAAGGCTACCATCCATTGGAGTAACAAATACTCGACAACAGACTACCTTCCATAATGACAAGGTTACCATCCATTGGAATAACAAAAATCTCGACAACACACTACCTTCCATAATGACAAGGCTACAATCCAACGAAATAAATAAAATCTCGACAACAGACTACCTTCCATAATGAGAAGGCTACCATCCATTGGAGTAAGAAAATTCTTCACAACAGACTACCTTCCATAATGACAAGACTACCATCCATTGGAGTAACAAAAATATCGACAACACACTAAATTCCATAATGATAAGGCTACCATCCATTGGAGTAACAAAAAATCTCGACAACAGACTTCCTTCCATAATGACAAGGCTACAATCCAACGAAATAAAAAAAATTTCGACAACAGACTACCTTCCATAATGACAAGGCTACCATCCATTGGAATAACAAAAATCTCGACAACATAATACCTTCCAAAATGACAAGGCTACCATCCATTTTAGTAACAAAAATATCAACAAGTGACTACCTTGCGTAATGACAAGGCTACCATCCTTTGGAGTAACAAAAATCTCGACAACAGACTACCTTCCATAATTTCAAGGCTACCATCCATTGGAGTAACAAATACCCAACAATAGACTACCTTCCATAATGACAAGGCTACCATCCAACAAAATAACAAAAATCTCGACAACAGACTACCTTCCATAATGAGATGGCTATCATCCATTGGAGTAGAAAAATTCTCGACAACACACTACCTTCCATAATGACAAGGCTACCATCCAACGAAATAACAAAAATATTGACAACATACTACCTTCCATAATGAGAAGGCTACCATCCATTAAAGTAACAAAATTCTCGACAACATACTACCTTCCATAATGACAAGGCTACCATCCATTGGAGTAACAAAAATCTCAATGAAAGACTACCTTTCATAATGACAAGGCTACCATCCATTGGAGTAAGAAAAATCTCGACAACAAACTAACTTCTAAAATTACAAGGCTACCATCCATTGGAGTAACAAATATCTCGACAAAAGACTACCTTCCATAATGACAAGGCTACCATCCATTGGAGTAACCAAAATATCAACAACAGTCTACCTTCTATAATGACAAGGCTCACATCCATTGGGGTAACAAAAATCTCGATAACAAACTACCTTCCATAATGACAAGGCTACCATCAATTGGAGTATCAAAAATATCGACAACAAACTACCTTCCATAATGACAAGGATACCATCCATTGGAATAACAAAAATCTTGACAACAAACTACCTTCCATAATGATAAGGCTACCATCAAACGAAATAACAAAAATCTCGACAATAGACTACCTTCCATAATTACCAGGTTACCATCCAATGTAATAACAAAAATCTCGACAACAAACTACCTTCCATATTGACAAGGCTACCATCCAACGAAATAACAAAAATTTCGACAACAAACTACCTTCCATAATGACAAGGCTACCATCCATTGGAATAAAAAAAAACTCGACAACAAACTACCTTCCATAATGTCAAGGTTACCATCCATTGAAGTAACAAAAATATCGACAATAGACTACCTTCCATAATTACAAGGCTAATATCCATTGGAGTAACAAAAACCCGACAGCAGACTACCTTCTGTAATGAGAAGGTTACCATCCATTGGAATAACAAAAATATCGACAACAAACTACCTTCCATAATGACAAGGTTACCATCCATTGGAATAACAAAAATCTCGACAACAGACTACTTTCCATAATGACAAGCCTAACATCCAACCAAATGACAAAAATCTCGACAACAAACTACCTTCCATAATGACAAGGTTACGATCCTTTGGAATAAAAAAAAACTCGACAACATACTACCTTCCATAATGATAAGCTTAACATCCATTGGAGTAACAAAAATATCGACAACAGACTACCTTCCATAATTACAAGGCTACCATCCATTGGAGTAACAAAAACTCGACAACAAACTACCTTCTATAATGATAAGGTTACCATCCATTGGATAAACAAAAATCTCGACAACAGACTACCTTCCATAATGAGAAGGCTACCATCCAATGAAATACGAAAAATCTCGACAACAGACTACCTTCCATAATGAGAAGGCTACCATCTATTGGAGTCACAAATATCTCGACAACAAACTACCTTCCATAATGAAAAGGCTACCATCCATTAGACTAACAAAAATATCGACAACAAACTACCTTCCATAATGACAATACTACCATACATTGAAATAACAAAAATCTCGACAATAGACTACCTTCCATAAAGGTAAGGCTACCATCCATTGGAGTAACAAAAATTTGAACAACGGACTACCTTCCATAATGACAACGCTACCATCCATTTGAGTAAGAAAAATCTAGACAACAGACTAACTTCAATAATTACAACGCTACCATCCATTGGAGTAACAAATATCTCGACAAAAGACTACCTTCCATAATGACAAGGCTACCATCCATTGGAGTAACCAAAATATCGACAACAGACTACCTTTTATAATTACAAGGCTACTATCCATTGGAGTAATAAAAACTCCATAACAGACTACCTTCCATAATGAGAAGGTTACCATCCATTGGAATAACAAAAATCTCGACAACATACTACCTTCCAAAATTACCTGGTTACCATCCATTGTAATAACAAAAATCTCGACAACAGACTACATTCCATAATGACAAGGCTACCATCCAACAAAATAACAAAAATTTCTACAACAGACTACCTTCCATAATGACAAGGCTACCATCCATTGGAATAAAAAAAAAATCGACAACAAACTATCTTCCATAATGTCAAGGTTACCATCCATTGAAGTAACAAAAATATCGACAATAGACTACCTTCCATAATTACAAGGCTAATATCCATTGGAGTAACAAAAACTCGACAGCAGACTACCTTCCATAATGAGAAGGTTACCATCCATTGGAATAACAAAAATCTCGACAACAAACTACCTTCCATAATGACAAGGTTGCCATCCATTGGAATAACAAAAATCTCGACAACAGACTACTTTCCATAATGGCAAGGCTAACATCCAACGAAATGACAAAAATCTCGACAACAAACTACCTTCCATAATGACAAGGTTACCATCCATTGGAATAACAAAAAACTCGACAATAGACTACCTTCCATAATGACAAGGTTAACATCCATTGGAGTAACAAAAATATCGACAACAGACTACCTTCCATAATTAAAAGGCTACAATCCATTGGAGTAACAAAAACTCGACAACAGACTACCTTCCATAATGACAAGGTTACCATCCATTGGAATAACAAAAATCTCGACAATAGACTACCTTCCATAATGACAAGGCTACCATCCAACGAAATAACAAAAATCTCGAATACAGACTACCTTCCATAATGAGAAGGCTACCATCCATTGGAGTAACAAATATCTCGACAACAAACTACCTTCCATAATGAAAAGGCTACCATCCATTAGACTATAAAAAATATTGACAACAAACTACCTACCATAATGACAAAGCTACCATCCAATGGAATAACAAAAATCTGAACAACAGACTACCTTCCATAATGGTAAGGCTACCATCCATTAGAGTAAAAAAAATATGAGCAACGGACTACCTTCCATAATGACAACGCTACCATCCATTGGAGTAAGAAAAATCTAGACAACTGACTAACTTCCATAATTACAACGCTACCTTCCATTGGAGTAATTAATATCTCGACAAAAGACTACCTTCCATAATGACAAGGCTACCATCCATTGGAGTAACCAAAATATCGACAACAGACTACCTTCCATAATTACAAGGCTACTATCCATTGGAGTAACAAAAACTCCACAACAGACTACCTTCCATAATGAGAAGGTTACCATCCATTGGAATAACAAAAATCTCGACAACAGACTACCTTCCATAATGACAAGGTTACCATCCATTGGAATAAAAAAGATACCGACAACAAACTACTTTCCATAATGACAAGGCTAACATCCAACGAAATAACAAAAATCTCGACAACAAACTACCTTCCATAATGAAAAGGTTACCATCCATTGGAATAACAAAAAACTCAACAATAGACTACCTTTCATAATGACAAGGTTAATATCCATTGGAGTAACAAAAATATCGACAACAGACTACCTTCCATAATTACAAGGCTACCATCCATTGGAGTAACAAAAATCTCGACAACAGACTACCTTCAATAATGACAAGGCTACCATCCATTTTAGTAACAAAAATATCAACAAGTGACTACCTTCCGTAATGACAAGGCTACCATCCATTGGAGTAACAAAAATCTCAACAACAGACTACCTTCCGTAATAACAAGGCTACCATCCATTGGAGTAACAAATACTCGACAACAGACTACCTTCCATAATGACAAGGTTACCATCCATTGGAATAACAAAAATCTCGACAACACACTACCTTCCATAATGACAAGGCTACAATCCAACGAAATAAATAAAATCTCGACAACAGACTACCTTCCATAATGAGAAGGCTACCATCCATTGGAGTAAGAAAATTCTTCACAACAGACTACCTTCCATAATGACAAGACTACCATCCATTGGAGTAACAAAAATATCGACAACACACTAAATTCCATAATGATAAGGCTACCATCCATTGGAGTAACAAAAAATCTCGACAACAGACTTCCTTCCATAATGACAAGGCTACAATCCAACGAAATAAAAAAAATTTCGACAACAGACTACCTTCCATAATGACAAGGCTACCATCCATTGGAATAACAAAAATCTCGACAACATAATACCTTCCAAAATGACAAGGCTACCATCCATTTTAGTAACAAAAATATCAACAAGTGACTACCTTGCGTAATGACAAGGCTACCATCCTTTGGAGTAACAAAAATCTCGACAACAGACTACCTTCCATAATTTCAAGGCTACCATCCATTGGAGTAACAAATACCCAACAATAGACTACCTTCCATAATGACAAGGCTACCATCCAACAAAATAACAAAAATCTCGACAACAGACTACCTTCCATAATGAGATGGCTATCATCCATTGGAGTAGAAAAATTCTCGACAACACACTACCTTCCATAATGACAAGGCTACCATCCAACGAAATAACAAAAATATTGACAACATACTACCTTCCATAATGAGAAGGCTACCATCCATTAAAGTAACAAAATTCTCGACAACATACTACCTTCCATAATGACAAGGCTACCATCCATTGGAGTAACAAAAATCTCAATGAAAGACTACCTTTCATAATGACAAGGCTACCATCCATTGGAGTAAGAAAAATCTCGACAACAAACTAACTTCTAAAATTACAAGGCTACCATCCATTGGAGTAACAAATATCTCGACAAAAGACTACCTTCCATAATGACAAGGCTACCATCCATTGGAGTAACCAAAATATCAACAACAGTCTACCTTCTATAATGACAAGGCTCACATCCATTGGGGTAACAAAAATCTCGATAACAAACTACCTTCCATAATGACAAGGCTACCATCAATTGGAGTATCAAAAATATCGACAACAAACTACCTTCCATAATGACAAGGATACCATCCATTGGAATAACAAAAATCTTGACAACAAACTACCTTCCATAATGATAAGGCTACCATCAAACGAAATAACAAAAATCTCGACAATAGACTACCTTCCATAATTACCAGGTTACCATCCAATGTAATAACAAAAATCTCGACAACAAACTACCTTCCATATTGACAAGGCTACCATCCAACGAAATAACAAAAATTTCGACAACAAACTACCTTCCATAATGACAAGGCTACCATCCATTGGAATAAAAAAAAACTCGACAACAAACTACCTTCCATAATGTCAAGGTTACCATCCATTGAAGTAACAAAAATATCGACAATAGACTACCTTCCATAATTACAAGGCTAATATCCATTGGAGTAACAAAAACCCGACAGCAGACTACCTTCTGTAATGAGAAGGTTACCATCCATTGGAATAACAAAAATATCGACAACAAACTACCTTCCATAATGACAAGGTTACCATCCATTGGAATAACAAAAATCTCGACAACAGACTACTTTCCATAATGACAAGCCTAACATCCAACCAAATGACAAAAATCTCGACAACAAACTACCTTCCATAATGACAAGGTTACGATCCTTTGGAATAAAAAAAAACTCGACAACATACTACCTTCCATAATGATAAGCTTAACATCCATTGGAGTAACAAAAATATCGACAACAGACTACCTTCCATAATTACAAGGCTACCATCCATTGGAGTAACAAAAACTCGACAACAAACTACCTTCTATAATGATAAGGTTACCATCCATTGGATAAACAAAAATCTCGACAACAGACTACCTTCCATAATGAGAAGGCTACCATCCAATGAAATACGAAAAATCTCGACAACAGACTACCTTCCATAATGAGAAGGCTACCATCTATTGGAGTCACAAATATCTCGACAACAAACTACCTTCCATAATGAAAAGGCTACCATCCATTAGACTAACAAAAATATCGACAACAAACTACCTTCCATAATGACAATACTACCATACATTGAAATAACAAAAATCTCGACAATAGACTACCTTCCATAAAGGTAAGGCTACCATCCATTGGAGTAACAAAAATTTGAACAACGGACTACCTTCCATAATGACAACGCTACCATCCATTTGAGTAAGAAAAATCTAGACAACAGACTAACTTCAATAATTACAACGCTACCATCCATTGGAGTAACAAATATCTCGACAAAAGACTACCTTCCATAATGACAAGGCTACCATCCATTGGAGTAACCAAAATATCGACAACAGACTACCTTTTATAATTACAAGGCTACTATCCATTGGAGTAATAAAAACTCCATAACAGACTACCTTCCATAATGAGAAGGTTACCATCCATTGGAATAACAAAAATCTCGACAACATACTACCTTCCAAAATTACCTGGTTACCATCCATTGTAATAACAAAAATCTCGACAACAGACTACATTCCATAATGACAAGGCTACCATCCAACAAAATAACAAAAATTTCTACAACAGACTACCTTCCATAATGACAAGGCTACCATCCATTGGAATAAAAAAAAAATCGACAACAAACTATCTTCCATAATGTCAAGGTTACCATCCATTGAAGTAACAAAAATATCGACAATAGACTACCTTCCATAATTACAAGGCTAATATCCATTGGAGTAACAAAAACTCGACAGCAGACTACCTTCCATAATGAGAAGGTTACCATCCATTGGAATAACAAAAATCTCGACAACAAACTACCTTCCATAATGACAAGGTTGCCATCCATTGGAATAACAAAAATCTCGACAACAGACTACTTTCCATAATGGCAAGGCTAACATCCAACGAAATGACAAAAATCTCGACAACAAACTACCTTCCATAATGACAAGGTTACCATCCATTGGAATAACAAAAAACTCGACAATAGACTACCTTCCATAATGACAAGGTTAACATCCATTGGAGTAACAAAAATATCGACAACAGACTACCTTCCATAATTAAAAGGCTACAATCCATTGGAGTAACAAAAACTCGACAACAGACTACCTTCCATAATGACAAGGTTACCATCCATTGGAATAACAAAAATCTCGACAATAGACTACCTTCCATAATGACAAGGCTACCATCCAACGAAATAACAAAAATCTCGAATACAGACTACCTTCCATAATGAGAAGGCTACCATCCATTGGAGTAACAAATATCTCGACAACAAACTACCTTCCATAATGAAAAGGCTACCATCCATTAGACTATAAAAAATATTGACAACAAACTACCTACCATAATGACAAAGCTACCATCCAATGGAATAACAAAAATCTGAACAACAGACTACCTTCCATAATGGTAAGGCTACCATCCATTAGAGTAAAAAAAATATGAGCAACGGACTACCTTCCATAATGACAACGCTACCATCCATTGGAGTAAGAAAAATCTAGACAACTGACTAACTTCCATAATTACAACGCTACCTTCCATTGGAGTAATTAATATCTCGACAAAAGACTACCTTCCATAATGACAAGGCTACCATCCATTGGAGTAACCAAAATATCGACAACAGACTACCTTCCATAATTACAAGGCTACTATCCATTGGAGTAACAAAAACTCCACAACAGACTACCTTCCATAATGAGAAGGTTACCATCCATTGGAATAACAAAAATCTCGACAACAGACTACCTTCCATAATGACAAGGTTACCATCCATTGGAATAAAAAAGATACCGACAACAAACTACTTTCCATAATGACAAGGCTAACATCCAACGAAATAACAAAAATCTCGACAACAAACTACCTTCCATAATGAAAAGGTTACCATCCATTGGAATAACAAAAAACTCAACAATAGACTACCTTTCATAATGACAAGGTTAATATCCATTGGAGTAACAAAAATATCGACAACAGACTACCTTCCATAATTACAAGGCTACCATCCATTGGAGTAACAAAAATCTCGACAACAGACTACCTTCAATAATGACAAGGCTACCATCCATTTTAGTAACAAAAATATCAACAAGTGACTACCTTCCGTAATGACAAGGCTACCATCCATTGGAGTAACAAAAATCTCAACAACAAACTACCTTCCGTAATTACAAGGCTACCATCCATTGGAGTAACAAATACTAGACAACAAACTACCTTCCATGATGACAAGGTTACCATCCATTGGAATAACAAAAATCTCGACAACACACTACCTTCCATAATGACAAGGCTACAATCCAACGAAATAAAAAAAATCTCGACAACAAACTACCTTCCATAATGAGAAGGCTACCATCCATTGGAGTAAGAAAATTCTTGACAACGGACTACCTTCCATAATGACAAGGCTACCATCCATTGGAGCCATTTTGTTTCTATCTATGCTTTTAGCAAGGAACTTCTGGAAACTGTGATCATACTCCTTGATGATCTCATCAGCGTTGCTGGGAGTTTCAGAAATTGGTTCCTTATGAGAGTTTTGTAAAGTATTTTCTAATTTTGAAATTTTAATTCTCAGCTCAGAATTCTCCAATTTAAGACTCTCAGTCTTATTAGAGTCAGATTCAAGATTCCTTTTCAGGTCTCTGAATTTAACTCTAATCTGCTGATACCTTTCCAGAATTTCATTAAGGCTTTCAGCAAGTTCAGCCTTGGTAAAATTAACAGCAAAGTCAGGAAATACCTCTTTAGTATCTGATTCCGAGTCTGATTCAGAAGCTTCACTATCTTCTGAAATGTTGGCCATGAGAGCTATGTTTGCTCTCTCATCATCTGATTCTGAGTCAGCTTCAGACGAGTCAGAGTCATCCCATGTAGCCATGAGACTTTTCTTCTTTTCTCTTCCAAACTTCTTTTTGGGCTTTTCCCTCTGAAGCTTTGGCCAGTCACTCTTGTAGTGTCCTTGCTCATTGCACTCATAGCAGATGATGTCCTTGGTGTTTGGCTTTCTGCTTCCTGAGGAGCCTTCAGATCTTCTGTATCCAGAAGAAGAATCTGTCCTTCTATATCTGGAAGAAGGCTCGTTCTGATCAGATCTTCTAGGATTCCTGAACTTTCTTTGCCTCTGCTTCCACAGTTGATTCACTCTTCTGGAGAGGAGGGAGAGTTCGTCTTCTTCTGATGAGGATCCATCAGATGTTTCTTCAACTTCCTGCAAACCTTTAGACTCATATTTTTTGTTAGATTTTAATGCTAAAGGCTTACCTTGCTTCTGGGGTTCTTCAGCTTCTAGCTCTATCTCATGACTTCTGAGGGAGCTGATAAGTTCCTCCAGAGAAATTTTGTTGAGATCTTTTGCTAGCTTCAGAGCTGTAACCATTGGCCTCCACTGCTTGGGTAAGCTTCTGATGATTTTCTTGACGTGATCAGCAGTAGAGTAACCTTTGTCCAGAACCTTGAGACCAGCTACCAGAATCTGGAATCTTGAGAACATTGTTTCAATGAATTCACTTTCTTCCATTTTGAACGCCTCATACCTCTGAATGAGCGCCAGAGCTTTAGTTTCTTTGACCTGAACGTTGCCCTCATGCGTCATTCTGAGTGAGTCAAACATGTTCTTTGCTGTGTCTCTGTTGGAGATCTTTTCATATGCAGCATAAGAGATGGTGCTGAGAAGGATGGTTCTGGCCTTGTGGTGATTCTTGAAGTCACGCTTTTGTTGGTCAGACATTGTTTTCCTATCAATCTTCTGACCGCTTGCAATCACAGGGTGCGTGTATCCATCTGTCACCATGTCCCACAGATCAGAATCATGTGCCAGAAAGAAGCTTTCAATTCTATCTTTCCAGTAATCAAAATTTTCTCCATCAAAGACTGGAGGTTTGCTGCTGAATCTGTCTCTGTCCTCATGGTTGTCATCGCTAGTGTGAGAATAATTTCCTGCCATTGTATTTTTCTGACGCTGGATCTTGTACTGACACGGTTAAGTGTTTTAGCTCAGAACCAGGCGCTCTGATGCCAATTGAAGAAGTGAAAAACACAAGAAGGGGGGTTGAATTGTAAAACTGAAAATCTATTGCAATGAACACAATATTTTTATCCTGGTTCGTTTGATCTCAAACTACTCCAGTCCACCCGTTAAGGTGATTTCGCCTCTCTCCAACGAGGTCTTAATCCACTATATTCAACTGAATATTACAATCTGCTTTAACAACTGCTAAAGCCTTCTTGATGCAAACCACAACCCGGTTTGTCAAGGAAACACTTTCTTACAAAGAAGAGAAATAGGTGTGTGAATGTTTTCTACAAAACTGTTTATCACAACTGTGATATTAGACAACTTAAGCTTATTGAAACTAGATTGCTAAAATACTGAGTAAGTAAATATGAAGCGTTTAACAAACTGAGAGAAGGAAGATGATGATTAGCTTTTAGGCGGGTAATATGATGTAGAGCATTAGCCAATTCAATCTTCATTGTGTTGTTTATATAGCACTGAATTTGTTGAACGTTGGAGAAATATTCTTGATTCAATGCCAATAAAAAACTTTCCTTATTAAGCAGATCTTGTCTGGAATGATGTCGTTGGTAATAATTTGCTTTGAATACACAGTACCGTTGCTACTTAAAGCGTGTTCTGGCTTTGGCTCATTCTGACTCTGCTTAAGTGATGATGAACTGTTGTTGTCTTTATCAGAGTGTTAAGCGCAGTTCTGTTTATCAAGCTTCAGCATACGCGTGAATCGTTCTTCTGATTCTGGTATTCTGATATGGCATCTTCTGATGTTGACGTTGATAACCAATATTTTGATGCTGATTAAGATGTACTTTTGCTGATACCTATCAGAGTTTCTGCAAAACAGAAGGTAATATTTTAGGTAGCAAATAGTTCTTATATGAATCACATAATTAATATATCCTTTCATTTTGTTATCATCAAAACTTAAACTTAGGGTAGTACATTCAATCTTTGTTCTAACACAGACTACCCCTTTTTGATGATGACAAAAACTAGATATTTTTAATTGAAAATAACGTGAAAATGTATTAGAGATAACTAAATGATAAGATGTATCAGAGTAAGGAGTTATCAAATATAAGGAATAAAGAGATATCAGAGTTGAGAGATACTCCCCCTGAATTTATTGCTTCCCTTTTTAATTCCAAGAGTTCTTCAGGATCAGATCTTTATTGCCTTTCTTTGAACATCAGAATATCAGAGCTTTGACTATCAGAAGCTTTAGATCAGAATATTAGAGCAGATCTTTGGGTCAGAGTATCAGAGCTTTAGTCTTCAGAATATCAGAGAGCATTTTTGTACCTGTAGACTTAAGAAAAACCAGAAAACATATTCAAGTATATCAGAGTTAGAATGTTTGAGATTTTCTGTCTTAGTAATCCGTATTTGAAAAATATCATTCTTGTTCTCCCCCTTTTTGTCAGCAATCAAAAAGTGTAAGTGATGTGCTAAAACATTTAGATCAGAAAAACTTGTCATATTAAAATAGTCAGAGCCAGACAAAATAGTACAGAAGATATGCAAAGAAAACATGAAAATGGCATGAATGAAAATCTAAGGTTGGGGAGGAAGGCGTGTGAACAGAGTCTCCAGCATTGCCTTAATCTGATCAGCAGTCTCATTCTGCTTGTGCACCATGCTGACTACTGTGTCTATCTTGCTATCCTTCACATCCATCCTTTCTTTCATCTTCTGGTCATTTTCATCCATCTTTTGTTGCAGACAGATATCATTCAGCTTCAACTCTTCTAGAGTCTGCCTGTCCAAGGCAGCTTGAGAAACATCAGAAGCAGGGAGCTTCTGAGAGCTTTCTGCAACATCTTCAGCTTGACTGGCTTCAGCTTGAATAGTCTGATCTTCTTGCTGCCCTATTGGTGTTGGACGCTTCTCAAACCATGGCTCACTATCCAGAAGGAGCACGTCTTCTTTCAGCAGCTGACTTCGTACTTCGTTCAGAAGCTTGCTGAAATTCTGTTGTGCTTGCTCATAATTGATGTCTTGCAATTTTAGAGCTTCAGCACGTACCCAAATTCTGAATTGTGACCAGAGCTGGTCAGAGGCAGCTGGATCAATCATTCCAGGACAGACTTGCTTCAGAGAAGCAATCCACTACTGCAAACCTGTTTCAAAATTCATAATGCCAAAGCCAACATCTGGCTGTTTTGGTTTTGGAATGGCTATTTTATTTTTCAGATCAGCAAGACGGTCAAGGATAGTTAAATCTATGAAGGTCCTGCTGGGGTCTTCTATGGTTTGCTTGGGAGTTGTTTGTTTGGGAGATGGAGTGGGAGAATCAGAAATAATGATTGGACTATTTGGGGTTTTGGGAGTATTTGGTGGTGTGGTTTCAGGTGAGGATGGCAGCTGGGCCATTGTTACTGTTGTTCCACATGGCAGCTGGATTGCCAGAGGTTGTGGCTCAGAGTTGAGGTGAATGAGGTTCAGAAGGTGGAGGAGATGGAGTTTCAGAATGATGAAACTCAGGTTGAGGTGATGGTTGAGGTGATGGTGGATGAATTTCTGGTTGAGGAGAGGGAGAAGAAATTGCTGGTTGTGGAGAAGGAGGAGGAATTTCTAGTTGTTCAGGAATATGTGGTTCTTCTGGAATGGGTGAGAGAGGTTCTTCTGGTTGAGGAGATGTGGCAATATCTGGTTCAATGTTTTGATTGTTTGGAAGGTTATCAAAAGAACGTTGATTAATGTCAGACAGGACTTTGTCAAGTGCTGATGTTGTTGAAATTGTTGGTTTGGGATGTTTGGTGCGGGGTCTTCTGAGTTGTAGTGCCTCAGAAGGGTCATCTTCTGGTTCGGTTTCATCTATTGTTGGGATGGGGATTGGGATTGCAGGAGAAGCTGGAGTGGGAATTGATGTTGGAATAGCAGAAGAATTTAAAACAGAAGCAGCAGATAAATTACCTTTTTTCTTGGGTGTCTGCTGGGATGTTCCTTCTGAAGGGGCCTTCCTTTTCTTCGTCTTCTTCAGTGTAACTTCTGGTTGAGGTTGGTGCAGATCTTTGATATTCAACTTGGGATCTGTACCATCAGCCTTGCACGCGTCTAGGTATCTGAGAACCACCACTGGTTTAGATTCTATCTCAGAAAATAAAGGAAAGTCACTCAATGGGACTCTTCTGCTGGTGATCTCAGCAATAGGAGTAACGTTGGGTTCCTTTATGATATTCTCTATTAACTTCATTTTCTTCAGATTCTTCGCATTCAGAGGCTTCCCAACCGTTGGTTCAATGGTGCTTAACTCTTGAGCTTCTATCAGGTGCTCTATCAGCCTATTCTCAGTCAGAATATCTGATATTAACCTTCCAAAGGGTATCCAATCCCTCTTTGTTCTTTCTTCTTCCCTGGTTTCCTTCACGCTTGTTCTGAGGTGATTAAACAGAAGATGAGCCAAGTTGATTTTTACCTTCTGATTGATAAAATAGATCAGAAACTGCTGATCTATATTTATGTAATCAGGGGAACTGGTTGGCTTCCTATGATTAAAACACCCCTGAATTATCTTCGCCCAAACTCTGTGGTGATCCTTGAGATCTTTGATCTTGCTGCTGGGCACCCCATGGGTGAAAATCCTTTCTGCTATGACACCCACGTCAGAGCATCTTTCAGCCATATCAATACAGCGGACGCCACCGCCACTGTAACCAATCAACTTTGCTATGTGATCCTCAGTGATCACAATCTTCTTCCCCATTTTGTAGGAGGTGACTTGATGCGTTGAAGCAGTTGCATGAATCCAAAACTCCTTGACTAACATTGGGAATGTTGGTCCAACAAACCTGTTGATAGCGCAATTGTGGATTGCCTTTTGTTGGACCAAGAGATAAGATTTTCTCCCAGAAACTGGGAGCTTCTAGAAGTACTTTTACGCTCTACTCTGTCTCCAGCAAAGTCAGCATCACAGTAGCCTACTAAACTGTAATCACTAGATTTTCTATAAAACAAACCCAGATTAGTAGTACCTTTCAGATACTTGAATATTCGCTTAACAGCTGTTAAGTGAGATTCAGTAGGATCTGATTGGAATCTAGCACAAATACATACACTGAATAATATATCAGGTCTTGAAGCTGACATATAAAGGAGAGAACCAATCATACCTCTGTAGACTTTCTGTTCTAACTTTTTGCTTACCTCTTCTCTTTCTAGAATGCACGTGGGATGCATTGGAATCTTTGATGGCTTACATTCTGAGAGGTCAAATTTCTTCAGAAGATCTCTGTTGTATTTGCTCTGATGAATGTAAGTTCCCTCTGGGGTTTGATTGAGCTGAATTCCTAGAAAGAATTTAAGTTCCCCCATGAGGCTCATCTCAAATTCTGCCTGCATACACTTAGCAAATTTTCTTCCAAGAGAAGGATTAGTAGAACCAAAAATAATATCATCAACATAAATTTGACAAACTAAGATGTCATTCTTAACTGACTTACAGATTAAGGTAGTGTCCACCTTCCCTCTGGTGAATTCATTTTCTAACAGAAAGTTACTTAGTCTTTCATACCAAGCTCTGGGAGCTTGCTTCAGACCATATAGTGACTTCTTTAATTTAAAAACATGTTCTGGATGTTTTGTATTTTCAAAACCAGGGGGTTGGTTCACATAAACCTCTTCTTCTATATAACCATTTCAGAATGGACTCTTGACATCCATCTGATACAGAGTGATGCCTCTATTAACATCAAATGAAATTAAAAGCCTGATAGATTCTAACCTGGCGACTGGGGCAAAGGTTTCTGTATAGTCTATCCCCTCTTGCTGACTATAACCTTGTGCAACCAGTCGTGCTTTGTTTCTGATGACTTCACCTTGTTCATTTAGCTTGTTTCTGAACACCCATCTTGTTCCAATGACGTTGAATCCTTTTGGTCTGGGAACAAGATCCCATATGTCATTTCTGGTGAATTGATTCAGCTCTTCTTACATTGCCAGAATCCAGTCATTATCCAGAAGTGCTTCATCAATAGAGGAAGGTTCAATCAGAGACACAAGTCCCATGAGGGTTTCTTCAGAGTTTCTGAAGCTTGCTCTTGTTCTGATTGGATCTTCCTTACTTCTTAAGATAGTCTTTTCTGGGTGATCCAAGCTGCTTCTGGGTAATCTCTTATGAGGTTGATCAGCAGCTGTTGTAGGATTTCTAGCAGTGCTCCTTTCAGACATTGAAAGAGTGTCTGTGTTGAGAGCTTCTGATGACTTGTCTTCAGAACCTGTAAATTCAATTTCCATACCTGCAAAAACTTCATTCTGCTTTGACTTTTCAGAGTCAAGCTTATCATCAAAATGAACTCTGATTGATTCTTCCACAATCTGTGTTTCTGTATTGTATAGTATGTACCCTCTTTAGCGTTCAGAGTATCCTAACATAATACACTTCTGTGCTTTAGACTCAAACTTGTTCAAATAATTCTTTGTATTTAACATAAAACAGGTACATCCAAATGGATGAAAATATGAAATGTTGGGCTTTCTGTTCTTCCACAATTCATATGGAGTCTTTTCCAGAATAGGTCTTATTGAGATTCTATTATGAATGTAGCACGCTGTGTTTATTTCCTCTGCCCAGAAGATCTTAGCAATGTTTGTCTCATTGATCATGGTTCTGGCCATTTCTTGCAATGTTCTATTCTTTCGTTCTACAACTCCAATTTGTTGGGGAGTTCTAGGACAAGAGAAATCATGCAGAATGCCTCTGTTATTAAAGAATGACTCAAAATCTTTGTTTTCAAACTCTCCACCATGATCACTTCTGACTTTAACGATTCTAAAATCCTTTTCATTCTGAACATGGTTACAGAAGGTAACAAACACAAAGTGTGACTCGTCCTTGTGTCTTAAGAACTTTACCCATGTCCATCTGCTATAGTCATCTACGATTACTAACCCATACTTCTTGCCACTAACTGAAGCAGTTTTAACTGGTCCAAATAAGTCAATGTGCAGAAGTTCTAATGGTTTAGAGGTAGAAACAACATTTTTAGATTTAAAAGATGGTTTTGCAAACTTGCCTTTCTAACATGCTTCACACAGAGCATCTGAATTAAACTTTAAATTAGGAAGTCCTCTGACCAGATTGAGTTTGTTAATCTGAGATATTCTTCTCATACTAACATGCCCCAATCTTCTATGCCAGATCCACTGCTCGTTGTTAACAGACAGAAGGAACTTTACATTCTGACTTTTCAGTTCAGAAAGTTTGATTTTGTAAATGTTGTTTTTCCTCTTTCCATTAAACAAGATAGTCCCATCTTTCTGACTAACAGCTTTACATGATTTTTGATTAAAGATTATATCATAACCGTTATCACTTAATTGACTTATGGATAACAGATTATGCATTAATCCATCTACTAGAAGAACATTATAAATAGAGGGAAGATTTCCATTACCTACAGTTCCAGAGCCAATGATCTTTCCCCTCTGATTGCCTCCAAAGCCTACGTGGCCTCCAGGCTTAAGTTCCAGGCTTTAGAACATATGCCTTCTTCCCGTCATGTGTCGCGAGCAGCCAGAGTCCAGGTACCATGACTGGTGTTTCTGATTTGCTGCTAAAGATATCTGCAACATGTATTATTTTATCCTTAGGTACCCAAATTTTCTTGGGTCCTGATTTGTTAGATTTACCAAAACTCTGGTTGAATTTTGGTTTCAGAGTACTTACTGCTAGTGTATTTAATATCATGTGTGTGACCATACACAAAATGTGAATTCAGAGGAGTGTGTTTAATGTTTAAATCCATGACATTCTTTGGTGTAGGAACCTTACCTTGGTATCATATTCCCTTCCTGCCGTTTCTGCTAACTCCATAGATCATTGAAGCCATTTTGCTTCTATCTATGCTTTTAGCAAGGAACTTATGGAAACTGTGATCATACTCCTTCATGATCTCATCAGCGTTGCTGGGAGTTTCAGAAATTGGTTCCTTATGAGAGTTTTGTAAAGTATTTTCTAATTTTTAAATTTTAATTCTCAGCTCAGAATTCTCCAATTTAAGACTCTCAGTCTTATTAGAGTCAGATTCAAGATTCCTTTTCAGGTCTCTGAATTTACCTCTAATCTGCTGATACCTTTCCAGAATTTCATTAAGGCTTTCAGCAAGTTCAGCCTTAGTAAAATAAATAGCAGAGTCGGAAAATACCTCTTCAGTATCTGATTCTGAGTCTGATTCAGAAGCTTCACTATCTTCTGAAATGTTGGCCATGAGAGCTATGTTTTCTCTCTCATCATCTGATTCTGAGTCAGCTTCAGACGAGTCAGAGTCATCCCATGTAGCCATGAGACTTTTCTTCTTTTCTCTTCCAAACTTCTTTTTGGGCTTTTCCCTCTGAAGCTTTCGGCAGTCACTCTTGTAGTGTCCTTCCTCATTGCACTCATAGCAGATGATGTCCTTGGTGTTTGGCTTTCTGCTTCCTGAGGAGCCTTCAGATCTTTTGTATCCAGAAGAAGAATCTGTCCTTCTGTATCTGGAAGAAGGCTCGTTCTGATCAGATCTACTGGGATTCCTGAACTTTCTTTGCCTCTGCTTCCACAGTTGATTCACTCTTCTGGAGAGGAGGGAGAGTTCGTCTTCTTCTGATGAGGATCCATCAGATGTTTCTTCAACTGCCTGCAAACCTTTAGACTCAGATTTTTTGTTAGATTTTAATGCTAAAGGCTTACCTTGCTTCTGGGGTTCATCAGCTACTAGCTCTATCTCATGACTTCTGAGGGAGCTGATAAGTTCCTCCAGAGAAATTTTGTTGAGATCTTTTGCTAGCTTCAGAGTTATAACCATTGGCCTCCACTGCTTGGGTAAGCTTCTGATTATTTTCTTGACGTGATCAGCAGTAGAGTAACCTTTGTCCAGAACCTTGAGACCAGCTACCAGAATCTGGAATCTTGAGAACATTATTTCAATGGATTCACTTTCTTCCATTTTGAACGCCTCATACTTCTGAATGAGCGCCAGAGCTTTAGTTTCTTTGAACTTAAAGTTGCCCTCATGCGTCATTATGAGTGAGTCAAACATGTTCTTTGCTGTGTCTCTGTTGGAGATCTTTTCATATGCAGCATACGAGATGGCGCTGAGAAGGATGGTTTTGGCCTTGTGGTGATTCTTGAAGTCACGCTTTTGTTGGTCAGACATTGTTTTCCTATCAATCTTCTGACCGCTTGCATTCACAGGGTGCATGTATCCATATGTCACCATGTCCCACAGATCAGCATCATGTGCCAGAAAGAAGCTTTCAATTCTGTCTTTCCAGTAATCAAAATTTTCTCCATCAAAGACTGGAGGTTTGCGGCTGAATCTGTCTCTGTCCTCATGGTTGTCATTGCTGGTGTGAGAATAATTTCCTGCCATTGTGTTTTTCTGAAGCTGGATCTTGTACTGACACGGTTAAGTGTTTTAGCTCACAACCAGACGCTCTAATGCCAATTGAAGAAGTGAAAAACACAAGAAGGGGGGTTGAATTGTAAAACTGAAAATCAATTGCAATGAACACAATATTTTTATCCTGGTTCGTTTGATCTCAAACTACTCCAGTCCACCCGTCAAGGTGATTTCGCCTCTCTCCAACGAGGTCTTAATCCACTATATTCAACTGAATATTACAATCTGCTTTAACAACTGCTAAAGCCTTCTTGATGCAAACCACAACCCGGTTTGTCAAGGAAACACTTTCTTACAAAGAAGAGAAATAAGTGTGTGAATGTTTTCTACAAAACTGTTTATCACAACTGTGATATTACACAACTTAAGCTTATTGAAACTAGATTGCTAAAATACTGAGTAAGGAAATAGGAAAGCGTTTAGCAAACTGAGAGAAGGAAGATGATGATTAGCTTTTAGGCGTGTAATATGATTTAGAGCATGAGCCAATTCAATCTTCATTGTGTTGTTTATATAGCACTGAATTTGGTGAACGTTGGAGAAATATTCTTGATTCAATGCCAATAAAAAACTTTCCTTATTAAGCAGATCTTGTCTGGAATGATGCCGTTGGTAATAATTCGCTTTGAATGCATAGTACCGTTGCTACTTAAAGCGTGTACTGGCTTTGGCTCATTCTGACTCTGCTTAAGTGCTGATGAACTGTTGTTGTCTTTATCAGAGTGTTGAGCGCAGTTCTGTTCATCAAGCTTCAGCATACACGTGAATCGTTCTTCTGATTCTGGTATTCTGATATGGCATCTTCTGATGCTGACGTTGATAACCAATATTTTGATGCTGATTAAGATGTACTTTTGCTGATACCTATCAGAGTTTCTGCAAAACAGAAGGTAATATTTTAGGTAGCAAATAGTTCTTATATGAATCACATAATTAATATATCCTTTCATTTTGTTATCATCAAAACTTAAACTTAGGGTAGTAGATTCAAACTTTGTTCTAACATAGACTACCCCTTTTTGATGATGACAAAAACTAGATATTTTTAATTGAAAATAACGTGAAAAAGTATTAGAGATAACTAAATGATAAGATGTATCAGAGTAAGGAGTTATCAAATATAAGGGATAAAGAGATATCAGAGTTGAGAGATACTCCCCCTGAATTTATTGCTTCCCTTTTTAATTCCAAGAGTTCTTCAAGAACAGATCTTTATTGCCTTTCTTTGAACATCAGAATATCAGAGCTTTGACTATCAGAAGCTTTAGATCAGAATATCAGAGCAGAGCTTTGGGTCAGAGTATCAGAGCTTTAGTCTTCAGAATATCAGAGAGCATTCTTATACCTGTAGACTTAAGCAAAAATAGAAAACATATTCAAGTATATCAGAGTTAGAATGTTTGAGATTTTCTGTCTTAGTAATCCGTATTTGAAAAATATCATTCTTGTTCTCCCCCTTTTTGTCAGCAATCAAAAAGTGTAAGTGATATGCTAAAACATTTAAAACAGAAAAACTTGTCATATTAAAATAGTCAGAGCCAGACAAAATAGTACAGAAGATATGCAAAGAAAACATGAAAATGGCATGAATGAAAATCTAAGGTTGGGGAGGAAGGCGTGTGAACAGAGTCTCCAGCATTGCCTTAATCTGATCAGCAGTCTCATTTTGCTTGTGCACCATGCTGACTACTGTGTCTATCTTGCTATCCTGCACATCCATCCTTTCTTTCATCTTCTGGTCATTTTCATCCATCCTTTGCTCCAGACGGATATCATTCAGCTTCAACTCTTCTAGAGTCTGCCTGTCCAAGGCAGCTTGAGAAACATCAGAAGCAGGGAGCTTCTGAGAGCTTTTTGCAACATCTTCAGCTTGACTGGCTTCAGCTTGAATAGTCTGATCTTCTTGCTGCACTATTGGTGCTGGACGCTTCTCAGACCATGGCTCACTATCCAGAAGGAGCACGTCTTCTTTCAGCAGCTGACTTCCTACTTCATTCAGAAGCTTGCTAAAATTCTGTTGTGCTTGCTCATAATTGATGTCTTGCAATTTTAGAGCTTTAGCACGTAACCAAATTCAGAATTGTGACCAGAGCTGGTCAGAGGCAGCTGGATCAATCATTCCAGGACAGACTTGCTTCAGAGAAGCAATCCACTGCTGCAAACCTGTTTCAAAATTCATAATGCCAGAGCCAACATCTGGCTGTTTTTGTTTTGGAATGGCTATTTTATTTTTCAGATCAGCAAGACGGTCAAGGATAGTTAAATCTATGAAGGTCCTGTTGGGGTCTTCTGTGGTTTGCTTGGGAGTTGTTTGTTTGGGAGATGGAGTGGGAGAATCAGAAATAATGATTGGACTATTTGGGGTTTTGGGAGTATTTGGTGGTGTGGTTTCAGGTGAGGATGGCAGCTGGGCCATTGTTACTGTTGTTCCACATGGCAGGCTGATTGCCAGAGGTTGTGGCTCAGAGGATTGAGGTGAATGAGGTTCAAAAGGTGGAGGAGATGGAGTTTCAGAATGATGAAACTCAGGTTGAGGTGATGGTTGAGGTGATGGTGGATGAATTTCTGGTTGAGGAGAGGGAGAAGGAATTGGTGGTTGTGGAGAAGGAGGAGGAATTTCTGGTTGTTCAGGAATATGTGGTTCTTCTGGAATGGGTGAGAGAGGTTGTTCTGGTTGAGGAGATGTGGCAATATCTGGTTCAGTGTTTGGATTGTTGGGAAGGTTATCAGAAGCACGTTGATCAATGTCACACAGGACTTTGTCAAGTGTTGATGTTGTTGAAATTGTTGGTTTGGGATGTTTGGTGCGGGGTCTTCTTAGTTGTAGTGCCTCAGAAGGGTCATCTTCTGGTTCGGTTTCATCTATTGTTGGGATGGGGATTGGGATTGCATGAGAAGCTGGAGTGGGAATTGATGTTGGAATAGCAGAAGAATTTAAAACAGAAGCAGCAGATAAATTACCTCTTTTCTTGGGTGTCTGCTGGGATGTTCCTTCTGAAGGGGCCTTCCTTTTCTTCGTCTTCTTCAGTGTAACTTATGGTTGAGGTTGGTGCAGATCTTTGATATTCAACTTGGGATCTGTACAATCAGCCTTGCACGCGTCTAGGTATCTGAGAACCACCACTGGTTTAGATTCTATCTCAGAAAATAAAGGAAAGTCACTCAGTGGGACTCTTCTGCTGGTGATGTCAGCAATAGGAGTAACGCTGGGTTCCTTTCTGATATTCTCTATTAACTTCATTTTCTTCAGATTCTTCGCATTCAGAGGCTTCCCAACCGTTGGTTCAATGGTGCTTAACTCTTGAGCTTCTATCAGGTGCTCTATCAGCCTATTCTCAGTCAGAATATCTGATATTAACCTTCCAAAGGGTATTCAATCCCTCTTTGTTCTTTCTTCTTCCCTGGTTTCCTTCACGCTTGTTCTGAGGTGATTAAACAGAAGATGAGCCAAGTTGATTTTTACCTTCTGATTGATAAAATAGATCAGAAACTGCTGATCTATATTTATGTAATCAGGGGAACTGGTTGGCTTCCTATGATTAAAACACCCCAGAATTATCTTCGCCCAAACTCTATGGTGATCCTTGAGATCTCTGATCTTTCTGCTGGGCACCCCATGGGTGAAAATCCTTTCTGCTATGACACCCACGTCAGATCATCTTTCAGCCATATCAATACAGCGGACGCCACCGCCACTGTAACCAATCAACTTTGCTATGTGATCCTCAGTGATCACAATCTTCTTCCCCATTATGTAGGAGGTGACTTGATGCGTTGAAGCAGTTGCATGAATCCATAACTCCTTGACTAACATTGGGAATGTTGGTCCAACCAACCTTTCAAAATACCTTTCCCATTTCTGTGCCCTAATTTCTTCTGTCAAGTCAAAACCATTCTCTTTCAGACTGCCAAAATCAATAATCAGTTCAGACAACACTTCAAGATTCTTCACTGGTGTAAGGAGTGTTCTGAATGGAACTTGGTACTGTTCAGAGGATGCTTTCTTCTGAGAACCTGCAAAAGCACTGCTGGAGGTTGCCATGTTCACACTTAGGGTTTTTCTGAGAAACTGAGAAAAAGGGTTTAAAACTTGAAATAGATGAACACAGAGAAAATGCAGAAAATATTTGAGAGATAATGAGAAACTGTAAAAGATTAATGTGAGAAATTAATGTTCTTAAATAGGCTTCAGAATATTTTGAAAGAGTAAACGTTTTCAAGAAAGAGAAATAAAATCATGATTACGTTTTAAAAACATGATTATTGTCATTTAATGCTTGCTGATTTTGGGGGATTTGAGAAAGATACTTGAAACGGTTACCAGACATGTGTCTCAATGAACCCAATCAGCGTTTTGCCTTCTCCGAAGCGTGCACGCGTTCTGCTTCAAGGATTTGCTGATGATTGGATGACACTTGTTTGATTTAGTGATCAACACGTCTATCCTTGAGCTGAAACGCTCAGATCTTTAAGACTAGCATCTGATACAATCTGCATGTTCTATCTTTCTGAAAAGAGCTTGATCAGAAGTTCACAGTAAAACAAATACATTCTGAAGATAAATATATGGAATTAAAACATTTTCACTCTGGGCAGATTTTCATGCGGAGATGATTCAGAATGAAATTGAACCTATCTTCAGAAAGGGGTTTAGTGAAGATATCAGCCCATTGATGGTCTGTATCTATAAATTTTAAGTTCAAAATTCCTTTCTGAATGTAGTCCCTAATGAAATGATGTTTTATTTCTATATGCTTAGCTCTAGAATGTAAAATAGGATTCTTACTTAAGCAAATAGCAGAAGTATTGTCACAGAGTATAGGGATGTTACTCTAAAAAATCTGGAAGTCTTCAAGCTGACTTTTCATCCAGAGCATTTGTGTGCTACATCCTGCTGCTGCTATGTACTCAGCTTCTACTGTTGATAGCGCAATTGTGGATTGCCTTTTGCTGGACCAAGAGATCAGATTTTCTCCCAGAAACTGGCAGCTTCCAAAAGTACTTTTACGCTCTACTCTGTCCCCAGCAAAGTCAGCATCGCAGTAGCCTACTAAACTGTAATCACTAGATTTTCTATAAAATAAACCCAGATTAGTAGTACCTTTCAGATACTTGAAAATTCGCTTAACAGCTGTTAAGTGAGATTCACTAGGATCTGATTGGAATCTAGCACAAATACATACACTGAATAATATATCAGGTCTTGAAGCTGTCAGATAAAGGAGAGAACCAATCATACCTCTGTATACTTTCTGTTCTACCTTTTTGCTTACCTCTTCTCTTTCCAGAATGCACGTGGGATACATTGCAATCTTTGATGGCTTACATTCTGAGAAGTCAAATTTCTAAAAAAGATCTCTGTTGTATTTGCTCTGATGAATGTAAGTTCCCTCTGGGGTTTGATTGATATGAATTCCTAGAAAGAATTTCAGTTCCCCCATGAGGCTCATCTCAAATTCTGCCTGCATACACTTAGCAAATTTTCTTCCAAGAGAAGGATTAGTAGAACCAAAAATAATATCATCAACATAAATTTGACAAACTAAGATGTCATTCTTAACTGACTTACATAATAAGGTAGTGTCCACCTTCCCTCTGGTGAATTCATTTTGTAACAGAAAGTTACTTAGTCTTTCATACCAAGCTCTGGGAGCTTGCTTCAGACCATATAGTGACTTCTTTAATTTGAAAACATGTTCTGGATGTTTTGTATTTTAAAAACCAGGGGGTTGGTTCACATAAACCTCTTCTTCTATATAACCATTTCAGAATGCACTCTTGACATCCATCTGATACAGAGTGATGCCTCTATAAACAGCAAATGAAATTAAAAGCCTGATAGATTCTAACCTGGCGACTGGTGTAACACCCCAGTTTCAATTATTTGATTTATTTAACTGGAAAATTATTTTATTAGAATTAATAAAATAAAAAGGAATTATTTATTTTGAAATATGGAGGAAAATAAAAGAAATAAGAAAATGCTGAGTTTTTAAGTTATTGGGCTTGGATGTTATTAGTAAAGAGTGGGGGTGCAAAAGAAGTAAAGATGTGTTTTGGAACTCAAGTTATTTTTTCTCATTATTCACGATAACACAGAAGTTGGGATTTTGGGAAGCAGAGCTCTGAAGGTACGAAGAACGAAGAACGAAGAACATCGCTCAAAAAGTTCAAAGCTGCTAATTGATAAGGTAAGGGGGGCTATTACTCGATTTACCTTTGTTTATGGGTTTATGTACGGTTGATTTGGGTAATCGTAGGGAAAAACCCCAATTGTTAGATGTTAGTAGGGATCGATACCCTTAGGATTGAACTTTGTTAAAGAGGGTTTAGGTTCTCAATTTTATGAAATCAATTAACGATTTTAGGTTCGTAATGGTGGATTGGGAGTATATCTGCATGATCGTGAATTTACCTTAGAAGTTATAGGGATAACCCCAATGTTAGCAGATTTCCCCAAAATGAACGACTAATCACTTCTAAGGTTACTATAATGATTGTTGGTAATTAGGAAATTGAGGTGTTGTTTTGAATTATACAAAATCAATGTCGTTAGGTACCGAAATGCGTGTTTTGGCTGGCATTTTCCCGCGTTTGGCTGCTGTTCTGAGCTGCTACAGGTACAGGAAAATTCTGTACGCGCTCAGCAACACGGGCCGTGTTGCACAACACGGGCACCCGTGTTGCTCTTCTGTTTTGGTAAAGTAATGTGTTTTCTGGACACATTACAACACGGGCCGTGTTGCACAACACGGGTACCCGTGTTGGTCCCCTGTAATGAGAAAAAAAAAAGTGTTTTCTGGATATGTTACAACACGGGCCGTGTTGCACAACACGGGCACCCGTGTTGATGCTGCTGTGTTGATTTTCTGAATTTTGTTTTCTGTGCGTTATTGTGGATTTTATTTTCATGCTTTTGGATAATGTTATCGAGCATGAATTATGATATGACTTGATATGATTGATGTTTAAATAGTATGCTGAGTGATTACATGCTATCCATATCCATTTATGATTGATGTTGTTGATGTGCATGATTTGTTGATTGATGTTCATAGTATGCTGAGTGTTACATACTTACATATCATGTTGCATTTGTTAATTCCCATTGTGTGGAATTAACATGGTGGCCAATATACGTGTCCGCGATTTAATGGAACGTTGAGGTGGTAGCCGTGTCCGCGATATAATGGAACGGTGAGTTATCCGTGACCCGAGATTTAATGGGGCGGTAAAGTGGAACCACATGCATGGGTGTGTTGCATTACCTTGAATATAACATGAATGGATGATTTTTCCAATGTTGTATTTGATTGTTTGTAGGCACGTATGGTTGCTAAATTGTTGACGATGTTTGATGTTAATTGCAAATATGAAAAATAATATATTATGGGTATATGAATTGTAAAGATTTTTGTAAACTATGAAATATGCTAATTGTTGGGTGATGCTTATGGTTTCCTGAATTGATTGTTATGAACGTATAATCAAATGTATAATTGAGATGCTCACCCTTACTGTTGAATATTTCAGATTGAGGAGCTTCGTTCAGGTGCTTGGCGAAGGCTTGTCGTTTCTAGTTTATTTTCGTTTTAGTAATGTCTGGGTCATGCTCTGATAGTTGTAACTCCGGGAACGTTTGTTTGTCGAGCTGTTTTAGTCAGACTCGTTTAATTCCTTATGTTTTGTTATAATATGATGTTGACATTTTCCAGGTGTTAATCCCTGATGATTTTGAAAATATTATAACATTGATTTTATTAATTAAATTATTCCGCTGTGTAAACATGTATGAGTTACTACTACGTTATGCATGACAGGAATTTGTTTTATTAAAAGAGAATTATAGCATCCTCGATTATACATGTACTCTGATATTATGCTTTTAGTGTTTGCGAAAATTTATTCGGGGTTTTTAGAGGGTGTTACAATAGTGGTATCAGAGCATAGTCGGTCGTTGCGACCAGAGTCTTGAGTCAGTCATCCCTTTTGTATGCGATTAGTGTGAGGTAACACTGTCGATACTGTATTCTAATGTGGAGTATGTTTTAATTCTCAGGAATATGGCTGGAAGAGGTAACGGACGAAATGATGCTGCACTCGCTGAGGCTTTGGGGATGTTAGCTGGTGTACTTGCTGGAAACCCAACTGGAGGCGTGATTGGTGCTGATAGGCAATTGGGAAATTTCCAAAGGAACAATCCTCCGTTGTTCAAAGGTACACATGACCCTGAAGGTGCTCAGAAGTGGCTAAGGAAATCCAAAGGATTTTCCGTGTGATTGATTGTGCTGAAGATCTGAAAGTCAGATATGGTACGCATATGTTGGCAGAAGAGGCCGACGACTGGTGGGTTGCCACAAGGACTGAAATGGTTCAGGATGGAGAGGCACTGACTTGGGCTTGCTTCGTTAGATGCAACAGGAAAGGTCAGGAGTGGTGAATTGCCAGTGGTGTGTGATTTTCCAGAAGTCTTTCCTGATGATGTGGGTGAGTTACCTCCTGAGAGAGAGGTGGAATTCTCTATAGATTTGATTCCTGGTACGAGACCGGTGTCGATGGCGCCATATCGTATGTCTGCGTCTGAGTTGGCTGAATTGAAGAGTCAGTTAGAAGATTTACTGGAGAAGAAGTTTATTCGTCCAAGTGTTTCGCCTTGGGGTGCTTCGGTATTGTTTGTTAAGAAGAAAGAAGGTTCTATGAGACTGTGTGTTGATTACAGGCAATTGAACAAAGTAACCATTAAGAATCGGTATCCGTTACCGAGGATTGATGATTTAATGGATCAACTAATTGGAGCCAGTGTATTCAGTAAGATTGACTTGAGATCTGGATATCATCAGATTCGTGTGAAAGCGGAAGATGTTCAAAAGACTGCTTTTCGAACGAGGTATGGGCATTATGAATATTCTGTTATGCCGTTCGGGGTTACTAATGCACCTGGTGTTTTCATGGAATATATGAACAGGATTTTTCATCCGTATCTGGATAAGTTTGTTGTGGTTTTTATTGATGACATTCTGATTTATTCCAAGAGTGACGAAGAGCATGCGGGACATCTCAGAATTGTGTTAGAGTTGTTGAAAGATAGGAAGCTGTATGCAAAGTTGTCCAAATGTGAGTTCTGGCTGAATGAAGTTAGTTTTCTTGGACATGTGATTTCTAAGAATGGTATTGCAGTGGATCCTACAAAAGTAGAAGCGGTATCTCAGTGGGAAGCGCCGAAGACTGTTTCTGAAATCAGAAGTTTCCTTGGTCTTGCAAGTTATTACAGAAAGTTTATCAAAGGATTCTCAAAGTTAGCATTGCCATTGACGAAATTGACTCGTAAAGGACAAGCGTTTATTTGGGATTCTGATTGTGAGAAAGGTTTCCAAGAATTGAAGCGGAGATTGACTAGTTCTCCTATTCTGATTTTTCCAAATCCGGTGGAATCTTTTGTGGTCTATTGTGATGCATCTCTGTTGGGTTTAGGTGGTGTTTTAATGCAGAATCAACAGGTAGTTACGTATGCTTCGAGACAGTTGAAGGTTCATGAAAGGAACTATCCTACTCATGATTTAGAGTTGGCAGCAGTTGTGTTTGTCTTGAAATTGTGGAGACATTATCTGTATGGTTCGAGATTTGAAGTGTATAGTGATCATAAGAGTTTGAAGTATCTTTTCGATCAGAAAGAGCTCAATATGAGGCAAAGAAGGTGGTTGGAATTTCTCAAAGATTATGATTTTGGTTTGAATTACCATCCTGGTAAGGCAAATGTGGTTGCAGATGCTTTGAGCAGGAAATCCTTGCATATGTCTATGATGATGGTTCGTGAATTGGATTTAATTGAACAATTCCGAGATTTGAGTTTAATTTGTGAAAGTACTCCGAAGTGTGTTCGTTTGGGTATGTTGAGACTTACTAGTGGTATTCTAGAAGAGATCAGGATCGGGCAGAAATTTGATGTTAATTTAGTTGATAAATTGACATTGATCAACCAAGGTCAAGGTGGTGAGTTTAGAATTGATGAAAATGATGTTATGAGAATTGGCGATAGAGTTTGTGTTCCTGATGTCGCAGAAATCAAGCAGAGTATATTAGAGGAAGGACATCGCAGTGGGATGAGTATTCATCCGGGTGCCACGAAAATGTATCATGATTTGAAGAAATTGTTTTGGTGGCCGGGAATGAAAAAGGAAATAGCTGAATTTGTGTATGCATGTTTAATCTGTCAGAAATCGAAGATTGAGCATCAGAAGCCGTCTGGATTTATGCAACCAATGTTTATTCCAGAATGGAAGTGGGATAGTATTTCTATGGATTTCGTATCTGGGTTGCCGAGGACTCCTATGAATTGTGAAGCGATATGGGTCGTTGTGGATAGCTTGACTAAGTCTGCTCATTTTATACCGGTGCGAATGGATTACTCAATGGAGAGATTGGCACAGTTATATATTGAGAAAATAGTGAGTTTGCATGGAGTTCCTTCTAGTATTGTGTCAGATAGAGATCCGAGATTCACTTCGAAATTTTGGGAAGGATTGCAGAAGGCTTTGGGTACTAAATTGAGGTTGAGTTCAGCTTACCATCCTCAGACTGATGGACAGACGGAGAGGACGATTCAATCGTTAGAAGATTTATTGCGTGCTTGTGTTTTAGAGAAGGGTGGAGCTTGGGATAGCTATTTGCCATTGATTGAATTTACTTATAACAATAGTTACCATTCGAGTATTGGCATGGCTCTGTTTGAGGCATTGTATGGTAGACGGTGTAGAACACCTTTGTGTTGGTATGAATCTGGAGAGAGTTCGGTAATTGGGCCAGAGATTGTTCAGCAGACTACTGAAAAGATCAAATTGATTCAAGAGAAGATGAGAGCTTCTCAGAGTCGTCAGAAAAGTTATCATGACAAGAGGAGAAAGAATTTAGAATTCAGTGCTGGAGATCATGTGTTTATGAGAGTTACCCCGATGACGGGTATTGGTCGAGCGTTGAAATCTAAGAAGTTGACTCCGCGTTTTATTGGTCCGTTTCAGATTACAGAAAGAGTTGGAGAAGTTGCTTATCGTATTGCTTTACCTCCGAGACTTGCGAATTTGCACGATGTTTTTCATGTTTCTCAGCTGAGGAGATACATTCCAGACCCATCTCATGTAATCCAAATAGATGATGTACAGGTGAGAGATAACCTGACAGTAGAAACATTGCCTATGAGGATAGAAGATCGGGAAGTGAAACAGTTAAGAGGTAAAGAGATAGCATTAGTGAAGGTTGCTTGGGGAGGTCCAGCAGATGGAAATATCACTTGGGAGCTGGAGAGCAAGATGAAAGAGGCTTATCCGGAACTGTTCGTCTAAGGTATGTTTTCGAGGACGAAAACTCTTTTAGTGGGGGAGAGTTGTAACACCCCAGTTTCAATTATTTGATTTATTTAATTGGAAAATTATTTTATTAGAATTAATAAAATAAAAAGGAATTATTTATTTTGAAATATGGAGGAAAATAAAAGAAATAAGAAAATGCTGAGTTTTTAAGTTATTGGGCTTGGATGTTGTTAGTAAAGAGTGGGGGTGCAAAAGAAGTAAAGATGTGTTTTGGAACTCAAGTTATTTTTTCTCATTATTCACGATAACACAGAAGTTGGGATTTTGGGAAGCAGAGCTCTGAAGGTACGAAGAACGAAGAACGAAGAACATCGCTCAAAAAGGTCAAAGCTGCTAATTGATAAGGTAAGGGGGGCTATTACTCGATTTACCTTTGTTTATGGGTTTATGTACGGTTGATTTGGGTAATCGTAGGGAAAAACCCCAATTGTTAGATGTTAGTAGGGATCGATACCCTTAGGATTGAACTTTGTTAAAGAGGGTTTAGGTTCTCAATTTTATGAAATAAATTAACGATTTTAGGTTCCTAATGGTGGATTGGGAGTATATCTGCATGATCGTGAATTTACCTTAGAAGTTATAGGGATAACCACAATGTTAGCAGATTTCCCCAAAATGAACGACTAATCACTTCTAAGGTTACTATAATGATTGTTGGTAATTAGGAAATTGAGGTGTTGTTTTGAATTATACAAAATCGATGTCGTTAGGTACCGAAATGCGCGTTTTGGCTGGCATTTTCCCGCGTTTGGCTGCTGTTCTGAGCTGCTACAGGTACAGTAAAATTCTGTACGCGCTCAGCAACACGGGCACCCGTGTTGCTCTTCTGTGTTGGTAAAGTAATGTGTTTTCTGGACACATTACAACACGGGCCGTGTTGCACAACACGGGTACCCGTGTTGGTCCCCTGTAATGAGAAAAAAAAAATGTGTTTTCTGGATATGTTACAACACGGGCCGTGTTGCACAACACGGGCACCCGTGTTGATGCTGCTGTGTTGATTTTCTGAATTTTGTTTTTTGTGCGTTATTGTGGATTTTATTGTCATGCTTTTGGATAATGTTATCGAGCATGAATTATGATATGACTTGATATGATTGATGTTTAAATAGTATGCTGAGTGATTACATGCTATCCATATCCTGTTATGATTGATGTTGTTGATGTGCATGATATGTTGATTGATGTTCATAGTATGCTGAGTGTTACATACTTACATATCATGTTGCATTTGTTAATTCCCATTTTGTGGAATTAACATGGTGGCCAATATACGTGTCCGCGATTTAATGGAACGTTGAGGTGGTAGCCGTGTCCGCGATATAATGGAACGGTGTGTTATCCGTGACCCGAGATTTAATGGGGCGGTAAAGTGGTACCACATGCATGGGTGTGTTGCATTACCTTGAATATAACATGAATGGATGATTTTTCCAATGTTGTATTTGATTGTTTGTAGGCACGTATGGTTGCTAAATTGTTGACGATGTTTGATGTTAATTGCAAATATGAAAAATAATATATTATGGGTATATGAATTGTAAAGATTTTTGTAAACTATGAAATATGCTAATTGTTGGGTGATGCTTATGGTTTCATGAATTGATTGTTATGAACGTATAATCAAATGTATAATTGAGATGCTCACCCTTACTGTTGAATATTTCAGATTGAGGAGCTTCGTTCAGGTGCTTGGCGAAGGCTTGTCGTTTCTAGTTTATTTTCGTTTTAGTAATGTCCGGGTCATGCTCTGATAGTTGTAACTCCGGGAACGTTTGTTTGTCGAGCTGTTTTAGTCAGACTCGTTTAATTCCTTATGTTTTGTTATAATATGATGTTGACATTTTCCAGGTGTTAATCCCTGATGATTTTGAAAATATTATAACATTGATTTTATTAATTAAATTATTCCGCTGTGTAAACATGTATGAGTTACTACTACGTTATGCATGACAGGAATTTGTTTTATTAAAAGAGAATTGTAGCATCCTCGATTATACATGTACTCTGATATTATGCTTTTAGTGTTTGCGAAAATTTATTCGGGGTTTTTAGAGGGTGTTACAAATGGGGCAAAGGTTTCTGTATAGTCTATCCCCTCAAGCTGACTATAACCTTGTGCAACCAGTCGTGCTTTGTTTCTGATGACTTCACCTTGTTCATTTAGCTTATTTCTGAACACCCATCTTGTTCCAATGACGTTGAATCCTTTTGGTCTGGGAACAAGATCCCATACGTCATTTCTGGTGAATTGATTCAGCTCTTCTTGCATTGCCAGAATCCAATCATTATCCAGAAGTGCTTCATCAATAGAGGAAGGTTCAATTAGAGACACAAGTCCCATGAGGGTTTCTTCAGAGTTTCTGAAGCTTGCTCTTGTTCTTATTGGATCTTCCTTTCTTCCTAAGATAGTCTCTTCTGGGTGATCCAAGCTGCTTCTGGGTAATCTCTTCTGAGGTTGATCAGCAGCTGTTGTAGGATTGCTAGCAGTGCTCCTTTCAGACGTTGAAGGAGTGTCTGTGTTGAGAGCTTCTGATGACTTGTCTTCAGAACCTGTAAATTCAATTTCCATACCTGCAAAAACTTCATTCTGCCTTGACTTTTCAAAGTCAAGCTTATCATCAAAATGAACACTGATTGATTCTTCCACAATCTGTGTTTCAGTATTGTATACTCTGTAGCCTCTTGAGCGTTCAGAGTATCCTAACATAATACACTTCTGTGCTTTAGAGTCAAACTTGTTCAAATAATTCATTGTATTTAACATAAAACAGGTAGATCCAAATGGATGAAAATATGAAATGTTGGGCTTTCTGTTCTTCCACAATTCATATGGAGTATTTTCCAGAATAGGTCTTATTGAGATTCTATTCTGAATGTAGCACGCTGTGTTTATTGCCTCTTCCCAGAAGATCTTAGCAACGTTTGTCTCATTGATCATGGTTCTGGCCATTTCTTGCAATGTTCTGTTCTTTCGTTCTACAACTCCATTTTGTTGGGGAGTTTTAGGACAAGAGAAATCATGCAGAATGCCTCTGTCATTAAAGAATGACTCAAAATCTTTGTTTTCAAACTCTCCACCATGATCACTTCTGACTTTAACGATTCTAAGATCCTTTTCATTCTTAACTTGGTTACAGAAGGTAACAAACACAGAGTGTGACTCGTCCTTGTGTCTTAAGAACTTTACCCATGTCCATCTGCTATAGTCATCTACGATTACTAACCCATACTTCTTGCCACTGACTGAAGCAGTTTTAACTGGTCCAAATAAGTCAATGTGCAGAAGTTCTAATGGTTTAGAGGTAGAAACAACATTTTTAGATTTAAAAGATGGTTTTTCAAACTTGCCTTTCTGACATGCTTCACACAGATCATCTGAATTGAACTTCAAATTAGGAAGTCCTCTGACCAGGTTGAGTTTATTAATCTGAGATATTCTTCTCATACTAACATGCCCCAATCTTCTGTGCCAGATCCACTGCTCGTTGTTAACAGACAGAAGGCACTTTACATTCTGATTTTTCAGTTCAGAAAGTTTGATTTTGTAAATGTTGTTTTTCCTCTTTCCATTAAACAGGATAGTCCCATCTTTCTGACTAACAGCTTTACATGATTTTTGATTAAAGATTATATCATAACCGTTATCACTTAATTGACTTATGGATAACAGATTATGCATTAATCCATCTACTAGAAGAACATTATTAATAGAGGGAAGATTTCCATTACCTACAGTTCCAGAGCCAATGATCTTTCCCCTCTGATTTCCTCCAAAGCCTACGTGGCCTCCAGGCTTAAGTTCCAGGATTTGGAACATATGCCTTCTTCCCGTCATGTGTCGCGAGCAGCCAAAGTCTAGGTACCATGACTGGTGTTTCTGATTTGCTGCTAAAGATGTCTGCAACATGTGATATTTTATCCTTAGGTACCCAGATTTTCTTGGGTCTTGATTTGTTAGATTTACCAAAACTCTGGTTGAATTTTGGTTTCACAGAGTACTTACTGCTAGTGTATTTAATATCATGTGTGTGACCATACACAAAATGTGAATTCAGAGGAGTGTGTTTAATGGTAAATTCCATGACATTCTTAGGTGTAGGAACCTTTCCTTGGTATCCTATTCCCTTCCTGCCGTTTCTGCTAACTCCATAGATCATTGAAGCCATTTTGCTTCTATCTATGCTTTTAGCAAGGAACTTCTGGAAACTGTGATCATACTCCTTGATGATCTCATCAGCGTTGCTGGGAGTTTCAGAAATTGGTTCCTTATGAGAGTTTTGTAAAGTATTTTCTAATTTTGAAATTTTAATTCTCAGCTCAGAATTCTCTAATTTAAGACTCTCAGTCTTATTAGAGTCAGATTCAAGATTCCTTTTCAGGTCTCTGAATTTAACTCTAATCTGCTGATACCTTTCCAGAATTTCATTAAGGCTTTCAGCAAGTTCAGCCTTGGTAAAATTAACAGCAAAGTCAGGAAATACCTCTTCAGTATCTGATTCTGAGTCTGATTCAGAAGCTTCACTATCTTCTGAAATGTTGGCCATGAGAGCTATGTTTGCTCTCTCATCATCTGATTCTGAGTCAGCTTCAGACGAGTCAGAGTCATCCCATGTAGCCATGAGACTTTTCTTCTTTTCTCTTCCAAACTTCTTTTTGGGCTTTTCCCTCTGAAGCTTTGGGCAGTCACTCTTGTAGTGTCCTTGCTCATTGCACTCATAGCAGATGATGTCCTTGGTGTTTGGCTTTCTGCTTCCTGAGGAGCCTTCAGATCTTCTGTATCCAGAAGAAGAATATGTCCTTCTGTATCTGGAAGAAGGCTCGTTCTGATCAGATCTTCTGGGATTCCTGAACTTTCTTTGCCTCTGCTTCCACAGTTGATTCACTCTTCTGGAGAGGAGGGAGAGTTCGTCTTCTTCTGATGAGGATCCATCAGATGTTTCTTCAACTGCCTGCAAACCTTTAGACTCAGATTTTTTGTTAGATTTTAATGCTAAAGGCTTACCTTGCTTCTGGGGTTCATCAGCTTCTAGCTCTATCTCATGACTTCTGAGGGAGCTGATAAGTTCCTTCAGAGAAATTTTGTTGAGATCTTTTGCTAGCTTCAGAGCTGTAACCATTGGCCTCCACTGCTTGGGTAAGCTTCTGATGATTTTCTTGACGTGATCAGCAGTAGAGTAACCTTTGTCCAGAACCTTGAGACCAGCTACAAGAATCTGGAATCTTGAGAACATTGTTTCAATGGATTCACTTTCTTCCATTTTGAACGCCTCATACTTCTGAATGAGCGCCAGAGCTTTAGTTTCTTTGACCTGAACGTTGCCCTCATGCGTCATTTTGAGTGAGTCAAACATGTTCTTTGCTGTGTCTCTGTTGGAGATCTTTTCATATGCAGCATACGAGATGGCGCTGAGAAGGATGGTTATGGCCTTGTGGTGATTCTTGAAGTCACGCTTTTGTTGGTCAGACATTGTTTTCCTATCAATCTTCTGACCGCTTGCATTCACAGGGTGCATGTATCCATCTGTCACCATGTCCCACAGATCAGCATCATGTGCCAGAAAGAAGCTTTCAATTTTGTCTTTCCATTAATCAAAATTTTCTCCATCAAAGACTGGAGGTTTTCCGCTGAATCTATCTCTGTCCTCATGGTTGTCATTGCTGGTATGAGAATAATTTCCTGCCATTGTGTTTTTCTGACGCTGGATCTTGTACTGACACGGTTAAGTGTTTTAGCTCAGAACCAGGCGCTCTGATGCCAATTGAAGAAGTGAAAAACACAAGAAGGGGGGTTGAATTGTAAAACTGAAAATCAATTGCAATGAAAACAATATTTTTATCCTGGTTCGTTTGATCTCAAACTACACCAGTCCACCCGTCAAGGTGATTTCGCCTCTCTCCAACGAGGTCTTAATCCACTATATTCAACTGAATATTACAATCTGCTTTAACAACTGCTAAAGCCTTCTTGATGCAAACCACAACCCGGTTTGTCAAGGAAACACTTTCTTACAAAGAAGAGAAATAGGTGTGTGAATGTTTTCTACAAAACTGTTTATCACAACTGTGATATTACACAACTTAAGCTTATTGAAACTAGATTGCTAAAATACTGAGTAAGGAAATATGAAGCGTTTAGCAAACTGAGAGAAGGAAGATGATGATTATCTTTTAGGCGTGTAATATGATGTAGAGCATTAGCCAATTCAATCTTCATTGTGTTGTTTATATAGCACTGAATTTGTTGAACGTTGGAGCAATATTCTTGATTCAATGCCAATAACAAACTTTCCTTATTAAGAAGATCTTGTCTGGAATGATGTCGTTGGTAATAATTCGCTTTGAATGCACAGTATCGTTGCTACTTAAAGCGTGTTCTAGCTTTGGCTCATTCTGAGTCTGCTTAAGTGCTGATGAACTGTTGTTGTCTTTATTAGAGTGTTGAGCGCAGTTTTGTTCATCAAGCTTCAGCATACGCGTGAATCGTTCTTCTGATTCTGGTATTCTGATATGGCATCTTCTGATGCTGACGTTGATAACCAATATTTTGATGCTGATTAAGATGTACTTTTGCTGATACCTATCAGAGTTTCTGCAAAACAGAAGGTAATATTTTAGGTAGCAAATAGTTCTTATATGAATCACATAATTAATATATCCTTTCATTTTGTTATCATCAAAACTTAAACTTAGGGTAGTAGATTCAAACTTTGTTCTAACAATCTCCCCCTTTTTGATTATGACAAAAACAAGATATTTTTAATTGAAAATAACGTGAAAAGTATTAGAGATAACTAAATGATAAGATGTATCAGAGTAAGGAGTTATCAAATATAAGGGATAAAGAGATATCAGAGTTGAGAGATACTCCCCCTGAATTTATTGCTTCCCTTTTTAATTCCAAGAGTTCTTCAGGATCAGTCTTTATTGCCTTTCTTTGAACATCAGAATATCAGAGCTTTGACTATCAGAAGCTTTAGATCAGAATATCAGATCAGAGCTTTGGGTCAGAGTATCAGAGCTTTAGTCTTCAGAATATCAGAGAGCATTCTTGTACCTGTAGACTTAAGCAAAAACAGAAAACATATTAAATTATATCAGAGTTAGAATGTTTGAGATTTTCTGTCTTAGTAATCCGTATTTGAAAAATATCATTCTTGTTCTCCCCCTTTTTGTCAGCAATCAAAAAGTGTAAGTGATGTGCTAAAACATTTAGATCAGAAAAACATGTCATATTAAAATAGTCAGAGCCAGACAAAATAGTACAGAAGATATGCAAAGAAAACATGAAAATGGCATGAATGAAAATCTAAGGTTGGGGAGGAAGGCATGTGAACAGAGTCTCCAACATTGCCTTAATCTGATCAGCAGTCTCATTCTGCTTGTGCACCATGTTGACTACTGTGTCTATCTTGCTATCCTGCACATCCATCCTTTCTTTCATCTTCTGGTCATTTTCATCCATCCTTTGCTGCAGACGGATATCATTCAGCTTCAACTCTTCCAGAGTCTGCCTGTCCAAGGCATCTTGAGAAACATCAGAAGCAGGGAGCTTCTGAGAGCTTTCTGCAACATCTTCAGCTTGACAGGCTTCAGCTTGAATAGTCTGATCTTCTTGCTGCACTATTGGTGTTGGACGCTTCTCAGACCATGGCTCACTATCCAGAAGGAGCACGTCTTCTTTCAGTAGCTGACTTCCTACTTCGTTCAGAAGCTTGCTGAAATTCTGTTGTGCTTGCTCATAATTGATGTCTTGCAATTTTAGAGCTTCAGCACGTACCAAAATTCTGAATTGTGACCAGAGCTGGTCAGAGGCAGCTGGATCAATCATTCAAGGACAGACTTGCTTCAGAGAAGCAATCCACTGCTGCAAACCTGTTTCAAAATTCATAATGCCAGAGCCAACATCTGGCTGTTTTGGTTTTGGAATGGCTATTTTATTTTTCAGATCAGCAAGACGGTCAAGGATAGTTAAATATATGAAGGTCCTGCTGGGGTCTTCTGTGGTTTGCTTGGGAGTTGTTTGTTTGGGAGATGAAGTGGGAGAATCAGAAATAATGATTGGACTATTTGGGGTTTTGTGAGTATTTGGTGGTGTGGTTTCAGGTGAGGATGGCAGCTGGGCCATTGTTACTGTTGTTCCACATGGCAGCTGGATTGCCAGAGGTTGTGGCTCAGAGGATTGAGGTGAATGAGGTTCAGAAGGTGGAGGAGATGGAGTTTCAGAATGATGAAACTCAGGTTGAGGTGATGGTTGAGGTGATGGTGGATGAATTTCTGGTTGAGGAGAGGGAGAAGGAATTGCTGGTTGAGGAGAAGGAGTAGGAATTTCTGGTTGTTCAGGAATATGTGGTTCTTCTGGAATGGGTGAGAGAGGTTGTTCTGGTTGAGGAGATGTGGCAATATCTGGTTCAGTGTTTGGATTGTTGGGAAGGTTATCAGAAGCACGTTGATCAATGTCAGACAGGACTTTGTCAAGTGTTGATGTTGTTGAAATTGTTGGTTTGGGATGTTTGGTGCGGGGTTTTTTGAGTTGTAGTGCCTCAGAAGGGTCATCTTCTAGTTCGGTTTCATCTATTGTTGGGATGGGGATTGGGATTGCATGAGAAGCTGGAGTGGGAATTGATGTTGGAATAGCAGAAGAATTTAAAACAGAAGCAGCAGATAAATTACCTCTTTTCTTGGGTGTCTGCTGGGATGTTCCTTCTGAAGGGGCCTTCCTTTTCTTCGTCTTCTTCAGTGTAACTTCTGGTTGAGGTTGGTGCATGTGATCGGTGGATCTGGAACTGACTGTTTAACGCTGGTTCGCGAAATGTCGCGGAAGCAAGAGTCGCCATCGTCTTTTATTTTCTCCAAATGGAAAGGACAAAAGCACAGAAAAATTCCTTATAGAGATTTCTCTCGGTTCGGGAGGTAGATTTATAGAAAGGGAAGGTGTTAGCACCCTTTCTATCCATGGTTGTCCATGGGCTCTTAGATACTTGCTCATTTGTGTTTTCAAAATTGTTTGTTTGCTTTTCGACTGTGGGTTTAAAAAATTTTCTTTGAAAATTTCAGTTCGACTCTTATATCGGTCCTCAAGAGTGTTTGAAAAATTGCTTTCGAAAGCTTTTTGAAAAGGTGTCGGTGTGAAAAGTATTTTTTGATTTGTTTTGAAATTAGAGCAAGTATCTAGGAGTTGTCTACCTACCCTAAGGAATTCGTCTGTGTAAATGTCCTTAAAGTAGTGCCATCCCACCATTGAGAGGTAGGTAGCACCACCGTTGGAGGTGTTCGGGTCAATTCGAGGGTTCGGGACATGGTGGTCACCAGAGCAATGGGAAGACACCTTAGAAGCTACCCCCATGCCATGTTCATGGACATGAGGACTTACTAAAACATCCTCTACTCGATGATCACCTTTCGAGGGGCAAGGCAACAGTGAGGCGTACCCTAGGGGTGGTGTGTGATTTGTGTGTCTTTTTCAGATATTTTTGTCTTGTTCATACATTGGTGATCTACGCGTTGCTTTTATTTTAGGCATCCATTATTTCATGCAAATTATTAACAGTTAAAAAGATGCGGAATTAAAAGTCCTACGCTATTACAAAGGCGCGAGTCTACATCGCCAAATTAGTCCAAGACCCGATTTGAAATAAAACAAGATGCAGAAAATAAATACCCTAATTAATCTATTAAATAGCTTTGGGAGAATTACATTATATTCACAAAAAGAAGAAATAAAAATAAAATGCGAGAATAAGTAAAATCGGGAATGCGAGGGCGTTGGGCCCTTTTAAAGAAATTAAATTACAATTATGAAATTAATTAAATTAAATGAGAAAGGAAGTTATTTTTTTTGAGTTTTTTGTATTTATGGATTTTAATGAGAATTAATGGAATTAAAACCTAATTCTAGCTATTTTTAATTTATTAAAAAAATGTGAAAATTAAACCTAAAGTTAACCTAATTATTTACATGGCAATTTATTTACAAAAATAATATTTAATAATTAAATAGGGCGAAAAAGAAAAAAGGAATTAAATATTGAAATTAAACCTAGTATTAAAACTAAATTAATTAATAGACTTTCTTTACGAAAATGTTAGTGAATTAAATATTAAAACATATTTTTTATTTTTATATTTTCTGATTTTTTTGGCATTTTTATGTCATGAAAATATTAATTTATGAATTAAAAGGAAATAATCAAATTAAAGCAAATAAAAATAAAATAGGAAAAAAGAAAAGAAATACAAACACTTGGGGGTGTTTACCCCAGTTTGGAGGTATTATCCAGCAATCTGGCCCATTTATTGAAGGCCTCTTTTGACTTTTCTGGCCACGTGCGACTGCATTGACTGGTGCCCATGGTGTTCTTCAAATCTTGACCTTTGGATTGGGATTATTGGGCGCGTGGCACGCCAGATTATGGGGACACATGATGGTCATTGGGAAGCATGCTGCATAGAATCACATTAAGGCAAAATATATTGAGAAAGGGAGGGGACCTGGGAATCGAACCCAGGTCCCAGTGCTTAAGGGACAACGCATCAACCAACTGTGCCAAGCGCGTTCTTTGATATATTAATGGAATCTGATTCATATGAGAGAGAAAAAGCGTTATTTGGTAAACATGAAAAAATGCGCGAAAATATGAATGGACCTGTATGATTGAGACACCTCAGCGTCTTCTCCACCACGCCCTTGCTTTTGCCTGAAAAACATATCAAATAGTGGGGGTTTTGAACCCCCACAAACTACAGGATGAGAAAATAGCGATTACGCCATGGTTGCTCATAAATTGAGCGCGACATATGTGTTAAACTCGTGTGAAGCTTCTGAGTCCAATGGTCTTGGTCCTGTGGTCTAATTTTTCCTGAAGAGAAAGGCCCTAATTTTACAGTTCTGAAACCCTAGCAAGCTTCAATGGCAACTTTGCATATAGGGCACGAAAACTCAATTGAAATACACCATTAGTTTCAGAATGATTAGATTAGTATAAAACGATCATTAAAATGTATGAATATGGCATGTAATTCAAAGCACGAATATGAGAAAAGTTTGAGAAATTTGGACTTCTATATACCAATTCTTGATGCGTGAGGACTGGGAAAGAATGCAGTAAGGTTCAGTGAAGCCTTAGCAAGCTATTGAAATTGGTTAGAAGCTCTGAATCGTCCTCTAATGCCGTTTTCAGTTTTTGAAATTTTGGACAAAAATGCAAACTTTGTTCTTAGGTTTGGGCGCAGCTTTCTGGTTGTGTGCATTAGGGTTTGCATCTGTATATGTATGCCAATGGATTAGGGTAAGAAATTGAGTCCAAAACCCTTTGCATTGATGAAAGAAATATTTGATTTTCAATGAATATTTTCAAATCTTTTCCACATGAATATCATGCCAATTTGCACCAAATCATCCCTTTTTTGAAGTGCACGAAATCTTGAGTAACCAATGAGGGCATAGGCTGCATAAAAAGATTCAAATGCATTTGTTTAGTATTTTTTTCATATTTTATTTTATTAAATGAATTAATGGTGATTAAAAATTCAAATAAATAATAAAAAATGATGAAATAAATCCCCTTTGGGCCAAATGGTCGTGCATAGCCTTTGGATGATGAATCTTGGAAGAAAATGTGGCCCATTAGCAAATTTGAGGCATTTGAAGTAAAGTTTACTTTTCAAAATTCCCAAAAATTTCCCAACTTCCACAAGGCATATCTTGCTCAATTTTTAAGCTTTGATCTTGTTATTGGACATTTTGGAAAGGTATTGAAATCCTCTAACCAATGCCTTTGGTCCCATGTCGTTTTGATTTACCAATCTCATGTTATGGTCTTTGACTTAAAGTCCCTTTTTGTTGACTTTTGAAAATGACCTATAATGTTGAAATTGATAACTTTTTGTGAGAGCATTTCTTCGACTTGAAGTGTGAAGAGGAGTTGTAGGAAATGTCATTCTCTTCAAAATGAGCTTTGGATGGAATTTTTCTGATGAACTATGTGGAAGTTATGCCTTGGTCAAGTTACAGTTGACTTTTTCAACTGTCCAAATATGGAAACTTTTGCATCTTGAGACTTTTTGAGCCATGCTTTTAAAATCATGATCAAGAATTGATCAAATGATGTTTGTGGCTTCAAAATAAGATGTTGACCATAAATTTGAACTTTTGACTATCAAATGACCATTTTGCCCCTGTAGTTGACTGTAGGGCAATTAGGGTTTTTGACTGTGCAATTTTGTGCTGTAAGTCTTGAAACTTGGCATGAGGATGATTGACCTTGTTTATAGGCATGTGGGACTTGTTTGGACCCTTGTAAACTTCAACTTCTTTTCCAGAACCTAAACCCTAGTTTTTGACTGTTAGGAGGCCCTTGAACTGTGCAACCCTTGGGGAGATTTTGAAGCATGCTCTTTGCAATTCTTGAAGAATATGGGAGGGAAAATTTTGGGGTACAACAGTTCAGATCTTTGATATTAAACTTGGGATCTGTACCATCAGCCTTGCACGCGTCTAAGTATCTGACAACCACCACTGGTTTAGATTCTATCTCAGAAAATAAAGGAAAGTCACTCAGTGGGACTCTTCTGTTGGTGATGTCAGCAATAGGAGTAACGCTGGGTTCCTTTCTGATATTCTCTATTAACTTCATTTTCTTCAGATTCTTCGCATTCAGAGGCTTCCCAACCGTTGGTTCAATGGTGCTTAACTCTTGAGCTTCTATCAGGTGCTCTATCAGCCTATTCTCAGTAAGAATATCTGATATTAACCTTCCAAAGGGTATCCAATCCCTCTTTGTTCTTTCTTATTCCCTGGTTTCCTTCACGCTTGTTCTGAGGTGATTAAGAAGAAGATGAGCCAAGTTGATGTTTACCTTCTGATTGATAAAATAGATCAGAAACTGCTGATCTATATTTATGTAATCAGGGGAACTGGTTGGCTTCCTATGATTAAAACACCCCAGAATTATCTTCGCCCAAACTATGTGGTGATCCTTGAGATCTCTGATCTTGCTGCTGGGCACCCCATGGGTGAAAATCCTTTCTGCTATGACACCCACGTCAGAGCATCTTTCAGCCATATCAATACAGCGGACGCCACCGCCACTGTAACCAATCAACTTTGTTATGTGATCCTCAGTGATCACAATCTTTTTCCCCATTATGTAGGAGGTGACTTGATGCGTTGAAGCAGTTGCATGAATCCAGAACTCCTTGACTAACATTGGGAATGTTGGTCCAACCAACCTGTCAAAATACCTTTCCCATTTCTGTGCCCTAATTTCTTCTGTCAAGTCAAAACCATTCTCATTCAGACAGCCAAAATCAATAATCAGTTCAAACAACACTTCAAGATTCTTCACTGGTGTAAGGAGTGTTCTGAATGGAACTTGGTACTGTTTAGAGGATGCTTTCTTCTGAGAACCTGCAGAAGCACTGCTGGAGGTTTCCATGTTCACACTTAGGGTTTTTCTGAGAAACTGAGAAAAAGGGTTTAAAACTTGAAAGAGATGAACACAGAGAAAATGCAGAAAATATTTGAGAGATAATGAGAAACTGTAAAAGATTAATGTGAGAAATTAACGTTCTTAAATAGGCTTCAGAATATTTTGAAAGAGTAAACGTTTTCAAGAAAGAGAAATAAAATCATGATTACATTTTAAAAACATGATTACTATCATTTAATGCTTGCTGATTTTGGGGGATTTGAGAAAGATACTTGAAACGGTTATCAGACATGTGTCTCAATACACCCAATCAGCGTTTTGCCTTCTCAGAAGCGTGCACGCGTTCTGCTTCAGAGATTTGCTGATGATTGGATGACACTTGTTTGATTTAGTGATCAGCACGTCTATCCTTGAGCTGAAACGCTCAGATCTTTAAGACTAGCATCTGATACAATTTGCATGTTCTATCTTTCTGAAAAGAGCTTGATCAAAAGTTCACAGTAAAACAAATACATTCTGAAGATAAATATATGGAATTAAAACATGTTCACTCTGGGCAGATTTTCATGCTGAGATGATTCAGAATGAAATTGAACCTATCTTCAGAAAGGGGTTTAGTGAAGATATCAGCCCATTGATGGTCTGTATCTACAAATTTTAAGTTCAAAATTCCTTTCTGAATGTAGTCCCTAATGAAATGATGTTTTATTTCTATATGCTTAGCTCTAGAATGTAAAATAGGATTCTTACTTAAGCAAATAGCAGAAGTATTGACACAGAGTATAGGGATGTTACTCTCAAAAATCTGGAAGTCTTCAAGCTGACTTTTCATCCAGAGCATTTGTGTGCTACATCCTACTGCTGCTATGTACTCAGCTTCTGCTGTTGATAGCGCAATTGTGGATTGCCTTTTGCTGGACCAAGAGATCAGATTTTCTCCCAGAAATTGGCAGCTTCCAGAAGTACTTTTACGCTCTACTCTATCTCCAGCAAATTCAGCATCGCAGTAGCCTACTAAACTGTCATCACTAGATTTTCTATAAAACAAACCCAGATTAGTAGTACCTTTCAGATACTTGAAAATTCGCTTAACAACTGTTAAGTGAGATTCTGTAGGATCTGATTGGAATCTAGCACAAATACATACACTGAATAATATATCAGGTCTTGAAGCTGTCAGATAAAGGAGAGAACCAATCATACCTCTGTAGACTTTCTGTTCTACCTTTTTGCTTACCTCTTCTCTTTCCAGAATGCACGTGGGATGCATTGGAATCTTTGATGGCTTACATTCTGAGAGGTCAAATTTCTTCAGAATGATAAAGCTAACATCCAACAAACTGACAAAAATCTCGACAACAAACTACCTTCCATAATGATAAGGTTACCATCGATTGGAATAACAAAAAATTCGACAACAGACTACCTTCCATAATGACAAGGTTAACATCCATTGGAGTAACAAAAATATCGACAACAGACTACCTTCCATAATTACAAGGCTACAATCCATTGGAGTAAGAAAAACTCGACAACAAACTACCTTCCATAATGACAAGGTTAGCATACATTGAAATAACAAAAATCTCGACAACAGACTACTTTCCATAATGACAAGGCTACCATCCAACGAAATTACAAAAATCTTGACAACAGACTACCTTCCATAATGAGAAGGCTACCATCCATTGGAGTAACAAATATCTCGTCAACAGACTACCTTCCATAATGAAAAGGCTGCCATCCATTAGACTATCAAAAATATCGACAACAGACTACCTTCCATAATGAAAAAGCTACCATCCATTGGAGTAAGAAAAATCTAGACAACAGACTAACTTCTATAATTACAAGGCTACCAACCATTGAAGTAACAAATATCTCGACAAAAGACTACCTTCCCTAATGACAAGGCTATGATCCATTAGACTATCAAAAATATCGATAGTAGACTAACTTCCATAATTACAAGGCTACCATCCATTGGAGTAACAAATATCTCGACAACAAACTACCTTCCATAATGATAAGGCTACCATCCATTGGACTATCAAAATCCTCGACAACAAACTACCTTCCGTAATGACAAGGCTACCATCCAATGGAATATCAAAAATCTCGACAACAAACTACCTTCCATAATGTCAAGGCTACCATCAAACGAAATAAAAAAAATCTTGACAACAGACTACCTTCCATAATTACCAGGTTACAATCCATTGGAATAACAATAATCTCGACAACAGACTACCTTCCATAATGACAAGGCTACCATCCAACGAAATAACAAAAATTTCGACAACAAACTACCTTCCATAATGTCAAGGTTACCATCCATTGGAGTAAGAAAAATATCGACAACGGACTAACTTCCATAATTATAAGGCTACTATCCATTGGAGTAACAAAAACTCGACAACAGTATACCTTCCATAATGACAAGGTTACCATCCATTGGAGTAATAAAAATATCGATAACAGACTACCTTCCATAATTACAAGGCTACCATCCATTGGAGTATTAAAAACTCGACAATAGACTACCTTCCATAATGACAACGTTATCATCCACTGGAATAACAAAAATCTCGACAACAGACTACCTTCCATAATGACAAGGCTACCATCCAACGAAATAATAAAAATCTCGACAACAGACTACCTTCCATGTTGAGAAGGCTACCATACGTTGGAGTAATAAAATTCTCGAAAACAGACTACCTTCAATAATGACAATGCTACCATCCATTGGAGTAAAAAAAATCTCGACAACAGACTACCTTATATAATGACAATGCTACCATCCATTAGAGTAACAAAAATATCGACAACACAGTACATTCCATAATGACAAGGCTACCATCCATTGGAGTAACAAAAATCTCGACAACATACTACCTTCCATAATGACAAGGCTACCATCCATTAGACTATCAAAAATATAGACAGTAGACTACCTTTCATAATGACAAGGCTACCATCCATTGGAGTAACAAAAATCTCTACAACAGACTATCTTCAATAATGACAAGGTTACCACCCATTGGAATAAAAAAAAACTCGACAACAAACTACCTTCCATAATGTCAAAGTTACCATCCATTGGAGTAACAAAAATAACGACAATAGACTACCTTCCATAATTACAAGGCTACTATCCATTGGAGTAACAAAAACTCGACAACAGACTACCTTCCATAATGACAAGTTTACCATCCATTGGAATAACAAAAATCTCGACAACATACTACCTTCCATAATGACAAGGTTACCATCCATCGGAGTAATAAAAATATCGACAACAGACTACCTTCCATAGTTACATAGCTACCATCCATTGGAGTAACAAAAACTCGACAACAGGCTACTTTCCATAATGACAAGGTTACCATCCATTGGAATAACAAAAATCTCGACAACAGAATAACTTCCATAATGACAAGGCTACCATCCATTGGACTATCAAAATCCTAGACAACAAACTACCTTCCATAATGACAAGGCTACCATCCAATGGAATACCAAAAACCTCAACAACAGACTACCTTCCATAATGACAAGGCTACCATGAAACGAAATAACAAAAATCTCGACAAAAGACTACCTTCCATAATTACCAGGTTACCATCCATTGGAATAACAAAAATCTCGACAACAGACTACCTTCAATAATGACAAGGCTACCATCCAACGAAATAATAAAAATTTCGACAACAGACTACCTTCCATAATGACAAGGTTACCATCCATTGGAATAAAAAAAAAACTCGACAACAAACTACCTTCTATAATGTCAAGGTTACCATCCATTGGAGTAACAAAAATATATACAAAAGACTACCTTCCATAATGACAAGGTTACCATCCATTGGAATAACAAAAATCTCGACAATAGACTACTTTCCATAATGACAAGATTACCATCCATTGGAATAACAAAAATCTCGACAATAGACTACTTTCCATAATGACAAGGTTAACATCCAACGAAATAACAAAAATCTTGACAACAAACTACCTTCCATAATGACAAGGTTACCATCCATTGGAATAACTTAAAACTCGACAACAGACTACCTTCCATAATGACAAGGTTAACATCCATTGGAGTAACAAAATCTCGACAATAGACTACCTTCCATAATTACAAGGCTACCATCCATTAGAGTAACAAAATCTCGACAACATACTACCTTCCATAATGACAAGGTTAACATCCATTGGAATAATAAAAATCTCGACAACAGACTACCTTCTATAATGACAAGGCTACCATCAAACGAAATAACAAAAATTTCGACAACAGACTACCTTCCATAATGAGAAGGCTACCATCCATTGGACTAACAAAAATCTCTACAACAGACTACCTTACATAATGACAATGCTACCATCCATTGGAGTAACAAAAAACTCGACAACAGACTACCTTTCATAATGACAAGGCTACCATCCATTGGAGTAACCAAAAACTCGACAACAGACTAACTTCCATAATTACATGGCTACCATCCATTGGAGTAACAAATATCTCGACAACAGACTACCTTCCATAATAATAAGGGTACCATCCATTGGACTATCAAAATCCTCGACAACAAACTACCTTCAATAATGACAAGGCTACCATCCATTGGAGTAACAAAAATCTCTACAACATACTACCTTCAATAATGACAAGGTTACCACCCATTGGAATAAAAAAAAACTCGACAACAAACTACCTTCCATAATGTCAAGGTTACCATCCATTGGAGTAACAAAAAAATCGACAATAGACTACCTTCCATAATTACAAGCCTACTATCCATTAGAGTAACAAAAACTCGACAACAGACTACCTTCCATAATGACAAGTTTACCATCCATTGGAATAACAAAAATCTCGACAACATACTACCTTCCATAATGACAAGGTTACCATCCATCGGAGTAACAAAAATATCGACAACAGACTAACTTCCATAGTTACAAGGCTACCATCCATTGGAGTAACAAAAACTCGACAACAGGTTACTTTCCATAATGACAAGGATACCATCCATTGGAATAACAAAAATCTCGACAACAAACTAACTTCCATAATGACAAGGCTACCATCCAACGGATTAACAAAAATCTCGACAACAGACTAGCTTCCATAATGAGAAGGCTACCATCCATTGGAGTAACAAAATTCTCGACAACAGACTACCTTCCATAATGAGAAGGCTACCATCCATTGGAGTAACAAAATTCTCGACAACAGACTACCTTACATAATGAATTTGCTACCATCCATTGGAGTAACAAAAATATCGACAACACACTACGTTCCATAATGACAAGGCTACCATCCATTGGAGTAACAAAAATCTCGACATCATACTACCTTCCATAATGACATGGCTACCATCCATTAGACTATCAAAAATCTCAACAACAGACTACCTTCCATAATGACAAGGCTACCATCCATTGGAGTAACAAAAATCTTAACTACAGACTACCTTCCATAATTAAAACGCTACCATCCATTAGACTAACAAAAATCTAAATGATAGACTACCTACCATAATGACAAGGCTACCATCCATTGGAGTAACAAAAATCTCGACAACAGACTAACTTCCATAATTACAAGGCTACCATCCATTGAAGTAACAAATATCTTGACAAAAGACTACCTTCCATAATAACAAGGCTACCATCCATTGGAGTAACCAAAATATCGACAATAGACTACCTTCTATAATGACAAGGCTAGCATCTATTGGAGTAACAAAACTCTCGAAAACAAACTACCTTCCATAATGAAAAGGGTACCATCCATTGGAGTAACAAAAATATCGACAACAAACTACCTTCCATATTGACAAGGCTACCATCCATTGGAGTATCAAAAATATCGATAACAAACTACCTTCCATAATTACAAGGCTACCATCCATTGGAGTAACAAAAACTCGACAACAGAAAACCTTCCATAATGACAAGGTTACCATCCATTGGAATAACAAAAATCTCGACAACAGACTACCTTCCATATTGACAAAGCTACCATCCAACGAAATAACAAAAATCTAGACAACAAACTACCTTCCATAGTGACAAGGCTACCATCCATTGGAGTATCAAAAATATCGACAATAAACTACCTTCCATAATTACAAGGCTACCATCTATTGGAGTAACAAAAACTCGACAACAAACTACCTTCCATAATGAGAAGGCTACCATCCATTGGAGTAACAAAAATCTCGACAACAGACTACCTTACATAATGACAATGCTACCATCCATTGGAGTAACAAAAATATGGACACCACACTATGTTCCATAATGATAAGTCTACCATCCATTGGAGTAACAAAAATCTCAACAACAGACTACCTTCCATAATGACAAGGCTACCATTCATTAGACTATCAAAAATCTCGACATCAGACTTCCTTTCATAATGACAAGGCTACCATCCATTGGAGTAACAAAAATCTTACAACATACTACTTTCCATAATGACAAGGCTAACATCCAACTAAATAACAAAAATCTCGACAACAAACTACCTTCCATAATGACAAGGTTACCATCCATTGGAATAACAAAAAACTCGACAACAGACTACCTTCCATAATGGCAAGGTTAAAATCCATTGGAGTAACAAAAAATATCGACAACATACTACCTTCCATAATTACAAGGCTACCATCCATTGGAGTAACAAAAACTAGACAACAGACTACCTTTAATAATGACAAGGTTACCATCCATTGGAATAACAAAAATCTCGACAACAGACAACCTTCCATAATGACAACGCTACCATCCAACGAAATAACAAAATTCTCGACAACAGACTACCTTCCATAAGGAGAAGCCTACCATCCAATGGAGTAACAAAAATATCAACAATAGACTACCTTACATAATGACAATGCTACCATCCATTGGAGTAACAAAAATATCGACAACACACTACGTTCCATAATGACAAGGCTACCATCCATTGGAGTAACAAAAATCTCGACAACAGACTATCTTCCATAATGATAAGGCTACCATCCATTAGACTATCAAAAATCTCGACAGAAGACTACCTTTCATAATGACAAGGCTACCATCCATTGGAGTAACAAAAATCTCGACAACAGACTAACTTCCTTAATTACAAGGCTACCATCCATTGGAGTAACAAATATCTCGACAATAGACTACCTTCCATAATGATAAGGCTACCATCCATTGGACTATCAAAATCCTCGACAATAGACTACCTTCCATAATGACAAGGCTACCATCCAATGGAATACCAAAAATCTCGACAACATACTACCTTCCATAATGACAAGGTTACCATCCATTGGAATAACAAAAATCTCAACAACAGACTACTTTCCATAATGACAAGGATAACATCAAACGAAATAACAAAAATCTTGACAACAAACTACCTTCCATAATGACAAGGTTACCATCCATTGAAATAACCAAAAACTTGACAACAGACTACTTCCAAAATGACAAGGTTAACATCCATTGGAGTAACAAAAATATCGATAACAGACTACCTTCCATAATTACAATGCTACCATCCATTGAAGTAACAAAAACTTGACAACAGACTACCTTTAATAATGAGAAGGCTACCATCCATTGGAGTAACAAAGTTCTCGACAACAGACTACCTTCCATAATGAGAAGGCTACCATCCATTGGAGTAACAAAAATATCGACAACAGACTACCTCACATAATGACAATGCTACCAGCCATTGGAGTAACAAAAATATCGACAACACACTACGTTCCATAATGACAATGCTACCATCCATTGGAGTAACAAAAATCTCGACAACAGACTACCTTACATAATGACTTTGCTACCATCCATTGTAGTAACAAAAATATCGACAATAGACTACCTTCCATAATAATAAGGGTACCATCCATTGGACTATCAAAATCCTCGACAACAAACTACCTTCCATAATGACAACGCTACCATCCATTGGAGTAACAAAAATCACTACAACAGACTACCTTCCATAATGACAAGGCTACCATTCATTAGACTATCAAAAATCTCGACATCAGACTTCCTTTCATAATGACAAGGCTACCATCCATTGGAGTAACAAAAATCTTACAACATACTACTTTCCATAATGACAAGGCTAACATCCAACTAAATAACAAAAATCTCGACAACAAACTACCTTCCATAATGACAAGGTTACCATCCACTGGAATAACAAAAAACTCGACAACAGACTACCTTCCATAATGGCAAGGTTAAAATCCATTGGAGTAACAAAAAATATCGACAACATACTACCTTCCATAATTACAAGGCTACCATCCATTGGAGTAACAAAAACTAGACAACAGACTACCTTTAATAATGACAAGGTTACCATCCATTGGAATAACAAAAATCTCGACAACAGACAACCTTCCATAATGACAAGGCTACCATCCAACGAAATAACAAAATTCTCGACAACAGACTACCTTCCATAAGGAGAAGCCTACCATCCAATGGAGTAACAAAAATATCAACAATAGACTACCTTACATAATGACAATGCGACCATCCATTGGAGTAACAAAAATATCGACAACACACTACGTTCCATAATGACAAGGCTACCATCCATTGGTGTAACAAAAATCTCGACAACAGACTATCTTCCATAATGACAAGGCTACCATCCATTAGACTATCAAAAATCTCGACAGAAGACTACCTTTTATAATGACAAGGCTACCATCCATTGGAGTAACAAAAATCTCGACAACAGACTAACTTCCTTAATTACAAGGCTACCATCCATTGGAGTAACAAATATCTCGACAATAGACTACCTTCCATAATGATAAGGCTACCATCCATTGGAATATCAAAATCCTCGACAATAGACTACCTTCCATAATGACAAGGCTACCATCCAATGGAATACCAAAAATCTCGACAACATACTACCTTCCATAATGACAAGGTTACCATCCATTGGAATAACAAAAATCTCAACAACAGACTACTTTCCATAATGACAAGGATAACATCAAACTAAATAACAAAAATCTTGACAACAAACTACCTTCCATAATGACAAGGTTACCATCCATTGAAATAACAAAAAACTTGACAACAGACTACTTCCTAAATGACAAGGTTAACATCCATTGGAGTAACAAAAATATCGATAACAGACTACCTTCCATAATTACAATGCTACCATCCATTGAAGTAACAAAAACTTGACAACAGACTACCTTTAATAATGAGAAGGCTACCATCCATTGGAGTAACAAAATTCTCGACAACAGACTACCTTCCATAATGAGAAGGCTACCATCCATTGGAGTAACAAAAATACCGACAACAGACTACCTCACATAATGACAATGCTACCAGCCATTGGAGTAACAAAAATATCGACAACACACTACGTTCCATAATGACAATGCTACCATCCATTGGAGTAACAAAAATCTCGACAACAGACTACCTTACATAATGACTTTGCTACCATCCATTGTAGTAACAAAAATATCGACAACAGACTACCTTCCATAATAATAAGGGTACCATCCATTGGACTATCAAAATCCTCGACAACAAACTACCTTCCATAATGACAACGCTACCATCCATTGGAGTAACAAAAATCACTACAACAGACTACCTTAAATAATGACAAAGTTACCACCCATTGGAATAAAAAAAAACTCGACAACAAACTACCTTCCATAATGTCAAGGTTACCATCCATTGGAGTAACAAAAACTCGACAACAGACTAACTTCCATAGTTACAAGGCTACCATCCATTGGAGTAACAAAAACTCGACAACAGGCTACTTTCCATAATGATAAGGATACCATCCATTGGAATAACAAAAATCTCGACAACAGACTAGCTTCCATAATGAGAAGGCTACCATCCATTGGAGTAACAAAATTCCCGACAACAGACTACCTTCCATAATGAGAAGGCTACCATCCATTGGAGTAACAAAAATCTCGACAACAGACTACCTTACATAATGACTTTGCTACCATCCATTGGAGTAACAAAAATATCGACAACACACTACGTTCCATAATGACAAGGCTACCATCCATTTGAGTAACAAATATCTCGACAACAGACTACCTTCCATAATGACATGGCTACCATCCATTAGACTATCAAAAATCTCGACAACTGACTACCTTTCATAATGACAAGGCTACGATCCATTGGAGTAACAAAAATCTCGACAACAGACTAACTTCCATAATTACAAGGCTATCATCCATTGGAGTAACAAAAATCTGAACTACAGCCTACCTTCCATAATAAAAACGCTACCATCCATTGGACTAACAAAAATCTCAATGATAGACTACCTTCCATAATGACAAGGCTACCATCCATTGGAGTAACAAAAATCTCGACAATAGACTAACTTCCATAATTACAAGTGTACCATCCATTGAAGTAACAAATATCTTGACAAAAGACTACCTTCCATAATGACAAGGCTACCATCCATTGGAGTAACCAAAATATCGACAATAGACTACCTTCTATAATGACAAGGCTAGCATCCATTGGAGTAACAAAACTCTTGAAAACAAACTACCTTCCATAATGAAAAGGGTACCATCCATTGGAGTAACAAAAATATCGACAACAAACTACCTTCCATAATGACAAGGCTACCATCCATTGGAGTATCAAAAATATCGATAACAAACTACCTTCCATAATTACAAGGCTACCATCCATTGGAGTAACAAAAACTCGACAACAGACTACCTTCCATAATGACAAAGCTACCATCCAACGAAATAACAAAAATCTAGACAACAAACTACCTTCCATAGTGACAAGGCTACCATCCATTGGAGTATCAAAAATATCGACAATAAACTACCTTTCATAATTACAAGGATACCATCCATTGGAGTAACAAAAACTCGACAACAAACCACCTTCCATAATGACAAGGCTACCATCCAACGAAATAACAAAAATCTCGACAACAGACTACCTTCCATAATGAGAAGGCTACCATCCGTTGGAGTAACAAAAATATCGACAACAGAATACCTTCCATAATGACAAGGCTACCATCCATTGGAGTAACAAAAATCTCGACAACAGACTACCTTACATAATGACAATGCTACCATCCATTGGAGTAATAAAAATATGGACACCACACTATGTTCCATAATGACAAGTCTACCATACACTGGAGTAACAAAAATGTCGACAACAAACTACCTTCCATAATGACAAGGCTACCATCCATTAGACTATCAAAAATCTCGACAGCAGACTGCCTTTCAAAATGACAAGGCTACCATCCATTGGAGTAACAAAAATCTTACAACATACTACTTTCCATAATGACAAGGCTAACATCCAACTAAATAACAAAAATATCGACAACAAACTACCTTCCATAATGACAAGGTTACCATCCACTGGAATAACAAAAAACTCGACAACAGACTACCTTCCATAATGACAAGGTTAAAATCCATTGGAGTAACAAAAAATATAGACAACATACTACCTTCCATAATTACAAGGCTAACATCCATTGGAGTAACAAAAACTAGACAACAGACTACCTTTAATAATGACAAGGTTACCATCCATTGGAATAATAAAAATCTCGACAACAGACAACCTTCCACAATGACAAGGCTACCATCCAACGAAATAACAAAAATCTCGACAACAGATTACCTTCCATAATGAGAAGGCTACCATCCATTGGAGTAACAAAATTCTCGACAACAGACTACCTTCCATAAGGAGAAGGCTACCATCCAATGGAGTAACAAAAATATCAACAATAGACTACCTTACATAATGACAATGCTACCATCCATTGGAGTAACAAAAATATCGACAAAACACTACCTTCCATAATGACAAGGCTACCATCCATTGGAGTAACAAAAATCTCGACAACAGACTACATTCCATAATGACAAGGCTACCATCCATTAGAATATCAAAAATCTCGACAGAAGACTACCTTTCATAATGACAAGGCTACCATCCATTGGAGTAACAAAAATCTGGACAACAAACTAACTTCCTTAATTACAAGCCTACCATCCATTGGAGTAACAAATATCTCGACAACAGACTACCTTCCATAATGATAAGGCTACCATCCATTGGACTATCAAAATCCTCGACAACAGACTACCTTCCATAATGACATGGTTACCATCCATTGGAATAACAAAAATCTCGACAACAGACTACCTTCCATAATGACAAGGCTACCATCCAACGAAATAACAAAAGTCTTGACAACAGACTACCTTCCATAATGAGAAGGCAACCATCCATTGGAGTAACAAAATTCTCGACAACAGACTACCTTCCATAATGAGAAGGCTACCATCCATTGGAGTAACAAAAATCTCGACAACAGACTACCTTACATAATGACAATGCTACCATCCATTGGAGTAACAAAAATATCGACAACACACTAAGTTCCATAATGACAAGGCTACCACCCATTGGAGTAACAAAAATCTCAACAACAAACTACCTTCCATAATGACAAGGCTACCATCCATTAGACTATCAAAAATCTTGACAGCAGACTACCTTTCATAAAGACAAGGCTACCATCCATTGGAGTAACAAAAATCTCGACAATAGACTAACTTCCATAATTACAAGGCTACCATCCATTGGAGTAACAAAAATCTCGACAACAGACTACCTTCCATAATGACAAGGCTACCATCCATTAGACTATCAAAAATATCGACAGTAGACTACCTTCCATAATGACAAGGCTACCATCCATTGGAGTAAAAAAAAATCTAGACAACAGACTAACTTCCATAATTACAAGGCTACAATCCATTGGAGTAACAAATATCTCGACAACAGACTACCTTCTATAATGATAAGGCTACCATCCATTGGACTATCAAAATCCTCGACAACAGACTACCTTCCATAATTACCAGGTTACCATCCATTGGAATAACAAAAATCTCGACAACGGATTACCTTCCATAATGACAAGGCTACCATCCATTGGAGTAACAAAAATCTCGACAACAGACTACCTTCCATAATGACAATGCTACCATCCATTAGACTATCATAAATCTTGACAGTAGACTACCTTTCATAATGACAAGGCTACCATCCATTGGAGTAACAAAAATCTCGACAACAGACTAACTTCCATAATTACAAGGCTACCATCCATTGGAGTAACAAAATCCTCGACAACAGACTACCTTCCATAATGACAAGGCTACCATCCAATGGAATACCAAAAATCTCAACAAAAAACTACCTTCCATAACGACAACGCTACCATCCATTAGACTAACAAAAATCTCAACGAAAGACTACCTTCCATAATGACATGGCTACCATCCACTGGAGTAACAAAAATCTCGACAACAGACTAACTTCCATAATTACAAGGCTACCATCCATTGAAGTAACAAATATCTCGAAAACAGACTACCTTCCATAATGACAAGGCTACCATCCATAGGAGTAACCAAAACTCAACAACAGACAATCCTTCTATAATGACAAGGTTACCATCCATTAGAATAACAAAAATCTCGACAACAGACTACCTACCATAGTTACAAGGCTACCATCCAACGAAATAACAAAAATCTTGACAACAGACTACCTTCCATAATGAGAAGGCTACCATCCATTGGAGTATCAAAATTCTCGAAAACAGACTACCTTCCATAATGACAAGGCTACCATCCATTGGAGTAACAAAATCCTCGACAACAGACTACCTTCCATAATGACAAGGCTACCATCCAACGAAATAATAAAAAATCTTGACAACAGACTAACTTCCATAATGAGAATGCTACCATCCATTGGAGTAACAAAAATATCGACAACACACTACGTTCCATAATGACAAGGCTACCATCCATTGGAGTAACAAAAATCTCGACAAAAGACTACCTTCCATAATGACAAGGATACCATCCATTAGACTATCAAAAATCTCGACAGCAGACTACCTTTCATAATGACAAGGCTACCATCCATTGGACTAACAAAAATCTCGACAACAGACTAACTTCCATAATTACAAGGCTACCATCCATTGGAGTAACAAATATCTCGACAACAGACTCCCTTCCATAATGATAAGGCTACCATCCATTGGACTATCAAAATCCTCAACAACAGACTACCATCCATAATGACAAGGATACCATCCAATGGAATACTAAAAATCTCAACAATAGACTACCTTCCATAATGACAAGGGTACCATCCATTGGAGTAACAAAAATCTGAACGACAAACTACCTTCCATAATGACAACGCTACCATCCATTGGACTAACAAAAATCTCAACGAAAGACTACCTTCCATAATGACAAGGCTACCATCCATTGGAGTCACAAAAATCTCGACAACAGACTAACTTCAATAATTACAAGGCTACCTTCCATTGAAGAAACAAATATCTAGACAACAGACTACCTTCCATAATGACAAGGCTACCATCCATAAGAGTAACCAAAATATCGACAATAGACTACCTTCCATAATGACAAGGTTACCATCCATTGGAATAACAAAAATCTCGACAACAGACTACCTACCATAATTACAAGGCTACCATCCAAAGAAATAACAAAAATCTCGACAACAGACTACCTTCCATAATGTGAAGGCTACCATCCATTGGAGTAACAAAATTCTCGAAAACAGACTACCTTCAATAATGACAAGGCTACCATCCATTGGAGTATCAAAATCCTCGACAACAGACTACCTTCCATAATGACAAGGCTACCATCCAATGGAATACCAAAAATCTCAACAACAGACTACCTTCCATAATGACAAGGCTACCATCAAACGAAATAACCAAAATCTCGACAACAGACTACCTTCCATAATTACCAGGTTACCATCCATTAGAATAACAAAAATCTCGACAACATACTACCTTCCATAAGGACAAAGCTACCAACCGACGAAATAACAAAAATTTCGACAACAGACTACCTTACATAATGACAAGGTTACCATCCATTGGAAAAAAAAACTCGACAACAAACTACCTTCCATAATGTCAAGGTTACCATCCATTGGAGTAACAAAAATATCGACAATAGACTACCTTCCATAATGACAAGGTTACCATCCATTGGAATAACAAAAATCTTGACAACATACTACCTACCATAATGACAAGGTTACCATCCATTGGAATACAAAAAATCTCGACAACAGACTACTTTCCATAATGACAAGGCTAACATCCAACAAAATAACAAAAATCTCGACAACAAACTACCTTCCATAATGAGAAGGTTACCATCCATTGAAATAACAAAAAACTCGAAAACAGACTACCTTCCATAATGACAAGGTTAACATCCGTTAGAGTAACAAAATTATCGACAACAGACTACCTTCCATAATTACAATGCTACCATCCATTGGAGTAACAAAAACTTGACAACAGACTACCTTCCATAATGACAAGGCTACCATCCAACGAAATAACAAAAATCTTGACAACATAATACCTTCCATAATGAGAAGGCTACCATCCATTGGAGTAACAAAATTCTTGACAACAGACTACCTTCCATAATGAGAAGGCTACCATCCATTGGAGTAACAAAAATCTCGACAACAGACTACCTTACATAATGACAATGCTACCATCCATTTGAGTAACAAAAATATCGACAACACACTACGTTCCATAATGACAAGGCTACCATCCATTGGAGTAACAAAAATCTCGACAATAGACTACCTTCCATAATGACAAGGCTACCATTCATTAGACTATCAAAAATCTCGACAACAGAGTACCTTTCATAATGATAAGGCTACCATCCATTGGAGTAACAAAAATCTTGACAACAGACTAACTTCCATAATTACAAGGCTACCATCCATTGGAGTATCAAATATCTCGACAACAGACTACCTTCCATAATGAGAAGGCTACCATCCAATGGAATACCAAAAAACTCAACAACAGACTACCTTCCATAATGACAAGGGTACCATCTATTGGAGTAACAAAAATCTGAACTACAAACTACCTTCCATAATGACAACGCTACCATCCATTGGACTAACAAAAATCTCAACGAAAGACTACCTTCCATAATTTCAAGGCTACCATCCATTGGAGTAACAAAAATCTCGACAATAGACTAACTTCCATAATTACAAGGCTACCATCCATTGAAGTAACAAATATCTCTACAACAGACTACCTTCCATAATGACAAGGATAACATCCATAGGAGTAACAAAAATATCGATAATAGACTACCTTCTATAATGACAAGGCTAGCATCCATTGGAGTAACAAAAACTCGACAACAGACTACCTTCCATAATGACAAGGTTACCATCCATTGGAATAACAAAAATTTGTACAACAGACTACCTACCATAATTACAAGGCTACTATCCAACGAAATAACAAAAATCTCGACAACAGACTCCCTTCCATAATGAGAAGGCTACCATCCATTGGAGTAACAAAATTCTCGAAAACAGACTACCTTCCATAATGACAAGGCTACCATCCATTGGAGTAACAAAAATATCGACAACAGACTACCTTACGTAATGACAATGCTACCATCCATTGGAGTAACAAAAATATCGACAACAGACTAACTTCCATAATTACAAGGCTACCATCCATTGGAGTATCAAATACCTCGACAACAGACTACCTTCCATAATGATAAGGCTACCGTCCATTGGAATATGAAAATCCTCGACAATAGACTACCTTCCATAATGAGAAGGCTACCATCCAATGGAATACCAAAAAACTCAACAACAGACTACCTTCCATAATGACAAGGGTACCATCCATTGGAGTAACAAAAATCTGAACTACAAACTACCTTCCATAATGACAACGCTACCATCCATTGGACTAACAAAAATCTCAACGAAAGACTACCTTCCATAATTTCAAGGCTACCATCCATTGGAGTAACAAAAATCTCGACAACAGACTAACTTCCATAATTACAAGGCTACCATCCATTGAAGTAACAAATATCTCGAAAACAGACTACCTTCCATAATGACAAGGATACCATCCATAGGAGTAACAAAAATATCGATAATAGACTACCTTCTATAATGACAAGGCTAGCATCCATTGGAGTAACAAAAACTCGACAACAGACTACCTTCCATAATGACAAGGTTACCATCCATTGGAATAACAAAAATCTCTACAACAGACTACCTACCATAATTACAAGGCTACCATCCAACGAAATAACAAAAATCTCGACAACAGACTCCCTTCCATAATGAGAAGGCTACCATCCATTGGAGTAACAAAATTCTCGAAAACAGACTACCTTCCATAATGACAAGGCTACCATCCATTGGAGTAACAAAAATATCGACAACAGACTACCTTACGTAATGACAATGCTACCATCCATTGGAGTAACAAAAATATCGACAACACACTACATTCCATAATGACAAGGCTACCATTCATTATAGTAACAAAAATCTCAACAATAGACTACCTTCCATAATGACAAGGCTACCATCCATTAGACTATCAAAAATATCGACAGCAAACTACCTTTCATAATAACAAGGCTACCATCCATTGGAGTAACAAAAATCTCGACAACAGACTAACTTCCATAATTACAAGGCTACAATCCATTGGAGTAACAAATATCTCGACAACAGACTACCTTCCATAATGATAAGGCTACCATCCATTGGACTATCAAAATCCTCGACAACATACTACCTTCCATAATGAAAAGGCTACCATCCAATGGAATACCAAAAATCTCAACAACAGACTACCTTCCATTATGACAAGGCTACCATCAAACGAAATAACAAAAATCATGATAACATACTACCTTCCATAATTACCAGGTTACCATCCATTGGAATAACAAAAATCTCGACAACAGACTACCTTCCATAATGATAAGGCTACCATCCAACGAAATAACAAAAATATCGACATCAGACAACCTTCCATAATTACAAGGCTATTATCCATTGCAGTTACAAAAACTTGACAACAGACTACCTTCCATAATAACAATGTTACCATCCAATGGAATAACAAAAATCTCGATAACATACTACCTTCCATAATGACAAGGTTACCTTCCATTGGAATAACAAAAATCTCGACAACAGACTACTTTCCATAATGACATGTCTAACATCCAAGGAAATAACAAAAATCTCGACAACAAACTACCTTCCATAATGACAAGGTTACCATCCATTGAAATAACAAAAAACTCGACAACAGACTACCTTCCATAATGACAAGGCAACCATCCAACAAAATAACAAAAATCTCGAAAACATACTACCTTCCATAATGACAAGGCTACCATCCATTGGAGTAACAAAAATCTCGACAACAGACTACCTTACGTAATGACAATGCTACCATCCATTGGAGTAACAAAAATATCGACAACACACTACATTCCATAATGACAAGGCTACCATCCATTAGAGTAACAAAAATCTCGACAACAGATTACCTTCCATAATGACAAGGCTACCATCCATTAGACTATCTAAAATATCGACAACAAACTACCTTTCATAATGACAAGGCTACCATCCATTAGAGTAACAAAAATCTCGACAACAGACTAACTTCCATAATTACAAGGCTACCATCCATTAGAGTACCAAATATCTCGACAACAGACTACCTTCCATAATGATAAGGCTACCATCCATTAGACTATCAAAAATCTCGACAACATACTACCTTTCATAATGACAAAGCTATCATCCATTAGACTATAAAAAATCTCGACAACAGACTACCTTTCATAATGACAAGGCTACCATCCATTGGAGTAACAAAAATATCGACAACAGACTAACTTCCATAATTACAAGGCTACCATCCATTGGAGTATCAAATATCTCGATAACAGACTACCTTCCATAATGATAAGGCTACCATCCATTGGACTATAAAAATCCTCGACAACAGACTAGATTCCATAATGACAAGGCTACCATCCAATGGAATACCAAAAAACTCAACAACAGTCTACCTTCCATAATGACAAGGGTACCATCAATTGGAGTAACAAAAATCTGAACATCAAACTACCTTCCATAATGACACCATCAATTGGAGTAACAAAAATCTGAACATCAAACTACCTTCCATAATGACAACGCTACCATCCATTGGACTAACAAAAATCTCAACGAAAGACTACCTTCCATAATTTCAAGGCTACCATCCATTAGAGTAACAAAAATCTCGACAACAGACTAACTTCCATAATTTCAAGGCTACCATCCATTGAAGTAACAAATATCTCGACAACAGACTACCTTCTATAATGACAAGGCTACCATCCATAGGAGTAACCAAAATATCGATAATAGACTACCTTCTATAATGACAAGGCTAGCATCCATCGGAGTAACAAAAACTCGACAACAGACTACCTTCCATAATGACAGGGTTACCATCCATTGGAATAACAAAAATCTCGACAACAAACTACCTCCCATAATTACAAGGCTACCATCCAACGAAATAACAAAAATCTCGACAACAGACTACCTTCCATAATGAGAAGGCTACCATCCATTGGAGTAACAAAATTCTCGAAAACAGACTACCTTCCATAATGACAAGGCTACCATCCAATGGAGTAACAAAAAACTCGACAACTGACTACCTTACGTAATGACAATGCTACCATCCATTGGAGTAACAAAAATATCGACAACACACTACATTCCATAATGATAAGGCTACCATCCATTGGAGTAACAAAAATCTCGACAACAGACTACCTTCCATAATGACAAGGCTACCATCCATTAGACTATCAAAAATATCGATAGCAAACTACCTTTCATAATGACAAGGCTACCATCCATTGGATAACAAAAATCTCGACAACAGACTAACTTCCATAATTACAAGGCTACCATCCATTGGAGTAACAAATATCTCGACAACAGACTACCTTCCATAATGATAAGGCTACCATCCATTGGACTATCAAAATCCTCGACAACATACTACCTTCCATAATGACAAGGCTACCATCCAATGGAATACCAAAAATCTCAACAACATACTACCTTCCATAATGACAAGGCTACCATCCAATGGAATACCAAAAATCTCAACAACAGACTACCTTCCATTATGACAAGGCTACCATCAAACGAAATAACAAAAATCTTGACAACATACTACCTTCCATAATTACCAGGTTACCATCCATTGGAATAACAAAAATCTCGACAACATACTACCTTCCATAATGACAAGGCTACCATCCAACGAAATAACAAAAATATCGACAACAGACTACCTTCCATAATTACAAGGCTATTATCCATTGGAGTAACAAAACCTCGACAACAGACTACCTTCCATAATGACAATGTTACCATCCATTGGAATAACAAAAATCTCGATAACATACTACCTTCCATAATGACAAGGTTACCTTCCATTGGAATAACAAAAATCTCGACAACAGACTACTTTCCATAATGACATGGCTAACATCCAACGAAATAACAAAAATCTCAACAACAAACTACCTTCCATAATCACAAGGTTACCATCCATTGAAATAACAAAAAACTCGACAACAGACTACCTTCCATAATGACAAGGTTAACGTCCATTGGGGTAACAAAATTATCGACAACAAACTACCTTCCATAATTACAAGGCTACCATCCATTGGAGTAACAAAAACTCGACAACAGACTACCTTCCATAATGACAAGGTTACCATCCATTGGAATAACAAAAATCACGACAACAGACTACCTTCCATAATGACAAGGCTACTATCCAACGAAATAACAAAAATCTCGAAAACAGACTACCTTCCATAATGACAAGGCTACCATCCATTGGAGTAACACAACTCTCGACAACAGACTACCTTACGTAATGACAATGCTACCATCCATTGGAGTAACAAAAATATAGACAACACACTACATTCCATAATGACAAGGCTACCATCCACTGGAGTAACAAAAATCTCGACAACGGACTACCTTCCATAATGACAAGGCTACCATCCATTAGACTATCAAAAATATCGAAAACAAACTACCTTTCATAATGACAAGGCTACCATCCATTAGAGTAACAAAAATCTCGACAACAGACTAACTTCCATAATTTCAAGGCTACCATCCATTGGAGTAACAAATATCTCGACAACATACTACCTTCCATAATGATAAGGCTACCATCCATTGGACTATCAAAATCCTCGACAACATACTACCTTCCATAATGACAAGGCTACCATCCAATGGAATACCAAAAATATCAACAACAGACTACCTTCCATTATGACAAGGCTACCATCAAACGAAATAACAAAAATCATGACAACATACTACCTTCCATAATTACAAGGTTACCATCCATTGGAATAACAAAAATCTCGACAACAGACTACCTTCCATAATGACAAGGCTACCATCCAACGAAATAACAAAAATATCGACAACAGACAACCTTCCATAATTACAAGGCTATTATCCATTGGAGTAACAAAAACTCGACAACAGACTACCTTCCATAATGACAATGTTACCATCCATTGGAATAACAAAAATCTCGATAACATACTACCTTCCATAATGACAAGGTTACCTTCCATTGGAATAACAAAAATCTCGACAACAGACTACTTTCCATAATGACATGGCTAACATCCAACGAAATAACAAAAATCTCAACAACAAACTACCTTCCATAATCACAAGGTTACCATCCATTGAAATAACAAAAAACTCGACAACAGACTACCTTCCATAATGACAAGGTTAACGTCCATTGGGGTAACAAAATTATCGACAACAAACTACCTTCCATAATTACAAGGCTACCATCCATTGGAGTAACAAAAACTCGACAACAGACTACCTTCCATAATGACAAGGTTACCATCCATTGGAATAACAAAAATCACGACAACCGACTACCTTCCATAATGACAAGGCTACTATCCAACGAAATAACAAAAATCTCGAAAACAGACTACCTTCCATAATGACAAGGCTACCATCCATTGGAGTAACACAACTCTCGACAACAGACTACCTTACGTAATGACAATGCTACCATCCATTGGAGTAACAAAAATATAGACAACACACTACATTCCATAATGACAAAGCTACCATCCATTGGAGTAACAAAAATCTCGACAACAGACTACCTTCCATAATGACAAGGCTACCATCCATTAGACTATCAAATATATCGACAACAAACTACCTTTCATAATGACAAGGCTACCATCCATTAGAGTAACAAAAATCTCGACAACAAACTAACTTCCATAATTTCAAGGCTACAATCCATTAGAGTAACAAATATCTCGACAACATACTACCTTCCATAATGATAAGGCTACCATCCATTGGACTATCAAAATCCTCGACAACATACTACCTTCCATAATGACAAGGCTACCATCCAATGGAATACCAAAAATATCAACAACAGACTACCTTCCATTATGACAAGGCTACCATCAAACGAAATAACAAAAATCATGACAACATACTACCTTCCATAATTACAAGGTTACCATCCATTGGAATAACAAAAATCTCGACAACAGACTACCTTCCATAATGACAAGGCTACCATCAAACGAAATAACAAAAATATCGACAACAGACAACCTTCCATAATTACAAGGCTATTATTCATTGGAGTAACAAAAACTCGACAACAGACTACCTTCCATAATGACAATGTTACCATCCATTGGAATAACAAAAATCTCGATAACATACTACCTTCCATAATGACAAGGTTACCTTCCATTGGAATAACAAAAATCTCGACAACAGACTACTTTCCATAATGACATGGCTAACATCCAACGAAATAACAAAAATCTTGACAACAAACTACCTTCCATAATGACAAGGTTACCATCCATTGAAATAACAAAAAACTCGACAACAGACTACCTTCCATAATGATAAGGTTAACATCCATTGGGGTAACAAAATTATCGACAACAGACTACCTTCCATAATTACAAGGCTACCATCCAATAGAGTAACAAAAACTCGACAACAGACTACCTTCCATAATGACAAGGTTACCATCCATTGGAATAACAAAAATCACGACAACAGACTACCTTCCATAATGACAAGGCTACTATCCAACGAAATAACAAAAATCTCAAAAACAGACTACCTTCCATAATGACAAGGCTACCATCCATTGGAGTAACAAAACTCTCGACAACAGACTACCTTACGTAATGACAATGCTACCATCCATTGGAGTAACAAAAATATAGACAACACACTACATTCCATAATGACAAGGCTACCATCCACTGGAGTAACAAAAATCTCGACAACAGACTACCTTCCATAATGACAAGGCTACCATCCATTAGACTATCAAAAATATCGACAACAAACTACCTTTCATAATGACAAGGCTACCATCCATTAGAGTAACAAAAATCTCGACAACAGACTAACTTCCATAATTTCAAGGCTACCATCCATTGGAGTAACAAATATCTCGACAACATACTACCTTCCATAATGATAAGGCTACCATCCATTGGACTATCAAAATCCTCGACAACATACTACCTTCCATAATGACAAGGCTACCATCCAATGGAATACCAAAAATATCAACAACAAACTACCTTCCATTATGACAAGGCTACCATCAAACGAAATAACAAAAATCTTGACAACATACTACCTTCCATAATTACAAGGTTACCATCCATTGGAATAACAAAAATCTCGAAAACAGACTACCTTCCATAATGACAAGGCTACCATCCAACGAAATAACAAAAATATCGATAACAAACAACCTTCCATCATTACAAGGCTATTATCCATTGGAGTAACAAAAACTCGACAACAGACTACCTTCCATAATGACATTGCTGACATCCAACGAAATAACAAAAATCTTGACAACAAACTACCTTCCATAATGACAAGGTTACCATCCATTGAAATAACAAAAAACTCGACAACAGACTACCTTCCATAATGATAAGGTTAACATGCATTGGGGTAACAAAATTATCGACAACAGACTACCTTCCATAATTACAAGGCTACCATCCATTAGAGTAACAAAAACTCGACAACAGACTACCTTCCATAATGACAAGGTTACCATCCATTGGAATAACAAAAATCTCGACAACAGACTACCTTCATTAATGACAAGGTTACCATCCAACGAAATAACAAAAATCTTGAAAACATACTACCTTCCATAATGACAAGGCTACCATCCATTGGAGTAACAAAAATCTCGACAACAGACTACCTTACGTAATGACAATGCTACCATCCATTGGAGTAACAAAAATATCGATAACACACTACATTCCATAATGACAAGGCTACCATCCATTGGAGTAACAAAAATCTCGACAACAGATTACCTTCCATAATGACAAGGCTACCATCCATTAGACTATCAAAAATATCGACAGCAAACTACCTTTCATAATGACAAGGCTACCATCCATTGGAGTAACAAAAATCTCGACAACAGACTAACTTCCATAATTACAAGGCCACCATCCATTGGAGTAACAAATATCTCGAAAACAGACTACCTTTCATAATGACAAGGCTACCATCTATTAGAGTAACAAAAATCTCGACAACAGACTAACTTCCATAATTACAAGGCTACCATCCATTGGAGTATCAAATATCTCGATAACAGACTACCTTCCATAATGATAAGGCTACCATCCATTGGACTATAAATATCCTCGACAACAGACTACCTTCCATAATGACAAGGCTACCATCCAATGGAATACCAAAAAACTCAACAACAGACTACCTTCCATAATGACAAGGGTACCATCAATTGGAGTAACAAAAATCTGAACTACAAACTACCTTTCATAATGACAACGCTACCATCCACTGGACTAACAAAAATCTCAACGAAAGACTACCTTCCATAATTTCAAGGCTACCATCCATTGGAGTAACAAATATCTCGACAACAGACTAACTTCCATAATTACAAGGCTACCATCCATTGAAGTAACAAATATCTCGACAACAGACTACCTTCCATAATGACAAGGCTACCATCCATAGGACTAACCAAAATATCGATAATTGACTACCTTCTATAATGACAAGGCTAGCATCCATTGAAGTAACAAAAATCTCGACAACAGACTACCTCCCATAATTACAAGGCTACCATCTAACGGAATAACAAAAATCTCGACAACAGACTACCTTCCATAATGAGAAGGCTACCATCCATTGTAGTAACAAAAATCTCGAAAACAGATTACCTTCCATAATGAAAGGCTACCATCCAATGGCGTAACAAAAATCTCGACAACAGACTACCTTACGTAATGACAATGCTACCATCCATCGGAGTAACAAAAATATCGACAACACACTACATTCCATAATGACAAGGCTACCATCCATTGGAGTAACAAAAATCTCGACAACAGACTACCTTCCATAATGACAAGGCTACCATCCATTAGACTATCAAAAATAACGACAGCAAACTACCTTTCATAATGACAAGGCTACCATCCATTGGAGTAACAAAAATCTCGACAACAGACTAACTTCCATAATTTCAAGGCTACAATCCATTGGAGTAACAAATATCTCGACAACATACTACCTTCCATAATGATAAGGCTACCATCCATTGGACTATCAAAATCCTCGACAACATACTACCTTCCATAATGACAAGGCTACCATCCAATGGAATACCAAAAATATCAACAACAGACTACCTTCCATTATGACAAGGCTACCATCAAACGAAATAACAAAAATCATGACAACATACTACCTTCCATAATTACAAGGTTACCATCCATTGGAATAACAAAAATCTCGACAACAGACTACCTTCCATAATGACAAGGCTACCATCAAACGAAATAACAAAAATATCGACAACAGACAACCTTCCATAATTACAAGGCTATTATCCATTGGAGTAACAAAAACTCGACAACAGACTACCTTCCATAATGACAATGTTACCATCCATTGGAATAACAAAAATCTCGATAACATACTACCTTCCATAATGACAAGGTTACCTTCCATTGGAATAACAAAAATCTCGACAACAGACTACTTTCCATAATGACATGGCTAACATCCAACGAAATAACAAAAATCTTGACAACAAACTACCTTCCATAATGACAAGGTTACCATCCATTGAAATAACAAAAAACTCGACAACAGACTACCTTCCATAATGATAAGGTTAACATCCATTGGGGTAACAAAATTATCGACAACAGACTACCTTCCATAATTACAAGGCTACCATCCAATAGAGTAACAAAAACTCGACAACAGACTACCTTCCATAATGACAAGGTTACCATCCATTGGAATAACAAAAATCACGACAACAGACTTCCTTCCATAATGACAAGGCTACTATCCAACGAAATAACAAAAATCTCAAAAACAGACTACCTTCCATAATGACAAGGCTACCATCCATTGGAGTAACAAAACTCTCGACAACAGACTACCTTACGTAATGACAATGCTACCATCCATTGGAGTAACAAAAATATAGACAACACACTACATTCCATAATGACAAGGCTACCATCCACTGGAGTAACAAAAATCTCGACAACAGACTACCTTCCATAATGACAAGGCTACCATCCATTAGACTATCAAAAATATCGACAACAAACTACCTTTCATAATGACAAGGCTACCATCCATTAGAGTAAAAAAAATCTCGACAACAAACTAACTTCCATAATTTCAAGGCTACCATCCATTGGAGTAACAAATATCTCGACAACATACTACCTTCCATAATGATAAGGCTACCATCCATTGGACTATCAAAATCCTCGACAACATACTACCTTCCATAATGACAAGGCTACCATCCAATAGAATACCAAAAATATCAACAACAAACTACCTTCCATTATGACAAGGCTACCATCAAACGAAATAACAAAAATCTTGACAACATACTACCTTCCATAATTACAAGGTTACCATCCATTGGAATAACAAAAATCTCGAAAACAGACTACCTTCCATAATGACAAGGCTACCATCCAACGAAATAACAAAAATATCGATAACAAACAACCTTCCATCATTACAAGGCTATTATCCATTGGAGTAACAAAAACTCGACAACAGACTACCTTCCATAATGACATTGCTGACATCCAACGAAATAACAAAAATCTTGACAACAAACTACCTTCCATAATGACAAGGTTACCATCCATTGAAATAACAAAAAACTCGACAACAGACTACCTTCCATAATGATAAGGTTAACATGCATTGGGGTAACAAAATTATCGACAACAGACTACCTTCCATAATTACAAGGCTACCATCCATTAGAGTAACAAAAACTCGACAACAGACTACCTTCCATAATGACAAGGTTACCATCCATTGGAATAACAAAAATCTCGACAACAGACTACCTTCATTAATGACAAGGTTACCATCCAACGAAATAACAAAAATCTCGAAAACATACTACCTTCCATAATGACAAGGCTACCATCCATTGGAGTAACAAAAATCTCGACAACAGACTACCTTACGTAATGACAATGCTACCATCCATTGGAGTAACAAAAATATCGATAACACACTACATTCCATAATGACAAGGCTACCATCCATTGGAGTAACAAAAATCTCGACAACAGATTACCTTCCATAATGACAAGGCTACCATCCATTAGACTATCAAAAATATCGACAGCAAACTACCTTTCATAATGACAAGGCTACCATCCATTGGAGTAACAAAAATCTCGACAACAGACTAACTTCCATAATTACAAGGCCACCATCCATTGGAGTAACAAATATCTCGACAACAGACTACCTTTCATAATGACAAGGCTACCATCTATTAGAGTAACAAAAATCTCGACAACAGACTAACTTCCATAATTACACGGCTACCATCCATTGGAGTATCAAATATCTCGATAACAGACTACCTTCCATAATGATAAGGCTACCATCCATTGGACTATAAATATCCTCGACAACAGACTACCTTCCATAATGACAAGGCTACCATCCAATGGAATACCAAAAAACTCAACAACAGACTACCTTCCATAATGACAAGGGTACCATCAATTGGAGTAACAAAAATCTGAACTACAAACTACCTTTCATAATGACAACGCTACCATCCACTGGACTAACAAAAATCTCAACGAAAGACTACCTTCCATAATTTCAAGGCTACCATCCATTGGAGTAACAAATATCTCGACAACAGACTAACTTCCATAATTACAAGGCTACCATCCATTGAAGTAACAAATATCTCGACAACAGACTACCTTCCATAATGACAAGGCTACCATCCATAGGACTAACCAAAATATCGATAATTGACTACCTTCTATAATGACAAGGCTAGCATCCATTGAAGTAACAAAAATCTCGACAACAGACTACCTCCCATAATTACAAGGCTACCATCTAACGGAATAACAAAAATCTCGACAACAGACTACCTTCCATAATGAGAAGGCTACCATCCATTGTAGTAACAAAATTCTCGAAAACAGATTACCTTCCATAATGAAAGGCTACCATCCAATGGCGTAACAAAAATCTCGACAACAGACTACCTTACGTAATGACAATGCTACCATCCATCGGAGTAACAAAAATATCGACAACACACTACATTCCATAATGACAAGGCTACCATCCATTGGAGTAACAAAAATCTCGACAACAGACTACCTTCCATAATGACAAGGCTACCATCCATTAGACTATCAAAAATAACGACAGCAAACTACCTTTCATAATGACAAGGCTACCATCCATTGGAGTAACAAAAATCTCGACAACAGACTAACTTCCATAATTACAAGGCTACCATCCATTGGAGTAACAAATATCTCGACAACATACTACCTTCCATAATGATAAGGCTACCATCCATTGGACTATCAAAATCCTCGACAACATACTATCTTCCATAATGACAAGGCTACAATCCAATGGAATACCAAAAATCTCAACAACAGACTACCTTCCATTATGACAAGGCTACCATCAAACGAAATTACAAAAATCTTGACAACATACTACCTTCCATAATTACCAGGTTACCATCCATTGGAATAACAAAAATCTCGACAACAGACTACCTTCCATAATGACAAGGCTACCATCCAACGAAATAACAAAAATATCGACAACAGACTACCTTCCATAATTACAAGGCTATTATCCATTGGAGTAACAAAACCTCGACAACAGACTACCTTCCATAATGACAATGTTACCATCCATTGGAATAAAAAAAATCTCGATAACATACTACCTTCCATAATGACAAGGTTACCTTCCATTGGAATAACAAAAATCTCGACAACAGACTACTTTCCATAATGACATGGCTAACATCCAACGAAATAACAAAAATCTCAACAACAAACTACCTTCCATAATCACAAGGTTACCATCCATTGGAATAACAAAAAACTCGACAACAGACTACCTTCCATAATGACAAGGTTAACGTCCATTGGGGTAACAAAATTATCGACAACAAACTACCTTCCATAATTACAAGGCTACCATCCATTGGAGTAACAAAAACTCGACAACAGACTACCTTCCATAATGACAAGGGTACCATCCATTGGAATAACAAAAATCACGACAACAGACTACCTTCCATAATGACAAGGCTAATATCCAACGAAATAACAAAAATCTCGAAAACAGACTACCTTCCATAATGACAAGGCTACCATCCATTGGAGTAACACAACTCTCGACAACAGACTACCTTACGTAATGACAATGCTACCATCCATTGTAGTAACAAAAATATAGACAACACACTACGTTCCATAATGACAAAGCTACCATCCATTGGAGTAACAAAAATCTCGACAACAGACTACCTTCCATAATGACAAGGCTACCATCCATTAGACTATCAAATATATCGACAACAAACTACCTTTCATAATGACAAGGCTACCATCCATTAGAGTAACAAAAATCTCGACAACAGACTAACTTCCATAATTTCAAGGCTACCATCCATTGGAGTAACAAAAATCTCGACAACAGACTACCTTCCATAATGACAAGGCAACCATCCAACGAAATAACAAAAATCTCGAAAACATACTACCTTCCATAATGACAAGGCTACCATCCATTGGAGTAACAAAAATCTCGACAACAGACTACCTTACGTAATGACAATGCTACCATCCATTGGAGTAACAAAAATATCGACAACACACTACATTCCATAATGACAAGGCTACCATCCATTAGAGTAACAAAAACTCGACAACACACTACATTCCATAATGACAAGGCTACCATCCATTGGAGTAACAAAAACTCGACAACAGACTACCTTCCATAATGACAAGGGTACCATCCATTGGAATAACAAAAATCACGACAACAGACTACCTTCCATAATGACAAGGCTAATATCCAACGAAATAACAAAAATCTCGAAAACAGACTACCTTCCATAATGACAAGGCTACCATCCATTGGAGTAACACAACTCTCGACAACAGACTACCTTACGTAATGACAATGCTACCATCCATTGTAGTAACAAAAATATAGACAACACACTACATTCCATAATGACAAAGCTACCATCCATTGGAGTAACAAAAATCTCGACAACAGATTACCTTCCATAATGACAAGGCTACCATCCATTAGACTATCTAAAATATCGACAACAAACTACCTTTCATAATGACAAGGCTACCATCCATTGGAGTAACAAAAATCTCGACAACAGACTAACTTCCATAATTACAAGGCCACCATCCATTAGAGTACCAAATATCTCGACAACAGACTACCTTCCATAATGATAAGGCTACCATCCATTAGACTATCAAAAATCTCGACAACATACTACCTTTCATAATGACAAGGCTATCATCCATTAGACTATAAAAAATCTCGACAACAGACTACCTTTCATAATGACAAGGCTACCATCCATTGGAGTAACAAAAATATCGACAACAGACTAACTTCCATAATTACAAGGCTACCATCCATTGGAGTATCAAATATCTCGATAACAGACTACCTTCCATAATGATAAGGCTACCATCCATTGGACTATAAAAATCCTCGACAACAGACTACATTCCATAATGACAAGGCTACCATCCAATGGAATACCAAAAAACTCAACAACAGTCTACCTTCCATAATGACAAGGGTACCATCAATTGGAGTAACTAAAATCTGAACATCAAACTACCTTCCATAATGACAACGCTACCATCCATTGGACTAACAAAAATCTCAACGAAAGACTACCTTCCATAATTTAAAGGCTACCATCCATTGGAGTAACAAAAATCTCGACAACAGACTAACTTCCATAATTACAAGGCTACCATCAATTGAAGTAACAAATATCTCGACAACAGACTACCTTCTATAATGACAAGGCTACCATCCATAGGAGTAACCAAAATATCGATAATAGACTACCTTCTATAATGACAAGGCTAGCATCTATCGGAGTAACAAAAACTCGACAACAGACTACCTTCCATAATGACAGGGTTACCATCCATTGGAATAACAAAAATCTCGACAACAAACTACCTCCCATAATTACAAGGCTACCATCCAACGAAATAACAAAAATCTCGACAACAGACTACCTTCCATAATGAGAAGGCTACCATCCATTGGAGTAACAAAATTCTCGAAAACAGACTACCTTCCATAATGACAAGGCTACCATCCAATGGAGTAACAAAAAACTCGACAATTGACTACCTTACGTAATGACAATGCTACCATCCATTGGAGTAACAAAAATATCGACAACACACTACATTCCATAATGACAAGGCTACCATCCATTGGAGTAACAAAAATCTCGACAACAGACTACCTTCCATAATGACAAGGCTACCATCCATTAGACTATCAAAAATATCGATAGCAAACTACCTTTCATAATGACAAGGCTACCATCCATTGGATAACAAAAATCTCGACAACAGACTAACTTCCATAATTACTAGGCTACCATCCATTGGAGTAACAAATATCTCGACAACAGACTACCTTCCATAATGATAAGGCTACCATCCATTGGACTATCAAAATCCTCGACAACATACTACCTTCCATAATGACAAGGCTACCATCCAATGGAATATCAAAAATCTCAACAACATACTACCTTCCATAATGACAAGGCTACCATCCAATGGAATACCAAAAATCTCAACAACAGACTACCTTCCATTATGACAAGGCTACCATCAAACGAAATAACAAAAATCTTGACAACATACTACCTTCCATAATTACCAGGTTACCATCCATTGGAATAACAAAAATCTCGACAACATACTACCTTCCATAATGACAAGGCTACCATCCAACGAAATAACAAAAATATCGACAACAGACTACCTTCCATAATTACAAGGCTATTATCCATTGGAGTAAGAAAACCTCGACAACAGACTACCTTCCATAATGACAATGTTACCATCCATTGGAATAACAAAAATCTCGATAACATACTACCTTCCATAATGACAAGGTTACCTTCCATTGGAATAACAAAAATCTCGACAACAGACTACTTTCCATAATGACATGGCTAACATCCAACGAAATAACAAAAATCACAACAACAAACTACCTTCCATAATCACAAGGTTACCATCCATTGAAATAACAAAAAACTCGACAACAGACTACCTTCCATAATGACAAGGTTAACGTCCATTGGGGTAACAAAATTATCGACAACAAACTACCTTCCATAATTACTAGGCTACCATCCATTGGAGTAAAAAAAACTCGACAACAGACTACCTTCCATAATGACAAGGTTACCATCCATTGGAATAACAAAAATCACGACAACAGACTACCTTCCATAATGACAAGGCTACTATCCAACGAAATAACAAAAATCTCGAAAACAGACTACCTTCCATAATGACAAGGCTACCATCCATTGGAGTAACACAACTCTCGACAACAGACTACCTTACGTAATGACAATGCTACCATCCATTGGAGTAACAAAAATATAGACAACACACTACATTCCATAATGACAAAGCTACCATCCATTGGAGTAACAAAAATCACGACAACAGACTACCTTCCATAATGACAAGGCTACCATCCATTAGACTATCAAATATATCGACAACAAACTACCTTTCATAATGACAAGGCTACCATCCATTAGAGTAACAAAAATCTCGACAACAAACTAACTTCCATAATTTCAAGGCTACAATCCATTGGAGTAACAAATATCTCGACAACATACTACCTTCCATAATGATAAGGCTACCATCCATTGGACTATCAAAATCCTCGACCACATACTACCTTCCATAATGACAAGGCTACCATCCAATGGAATACCAAAAATATCAACAACAGACTACCTTCCATTATGACAAGGCTACCATCAAACGAAATAACAAAAATCATGACAACATACTACCTTCCATAATTACAAGGTTACCATCCATTGGAATAACAAAAATCTCGACAACAGACTACCTTCCATAATGACAAGGCTACCATCCAACGAAATAACAAAAATATCGACAACAGACAACCTTCCATAATTACTAGGCTATTATCCATTGGAGTAACAAAAACTCGACAACAGACTACCTTCCATAATGACAATGTTACCATCCATTGGAATAACAAAAATCTCGATAACATACTACCTTCCATAATGACAAGGTTACCTTCCATTGGAATAACAAAAATCTCGACAACAGACTACTTTCCATAATGACATGGCTAACATCCAACGAAATAACAAAAATCTTGACAACAAACTACCTTCCATAATGACAAGGTTACCATCCATTGAAATAACAAAAAACTCGACAACAGACTATCTTCCATAATGATAAGGTTAACATCCATTGGGGTAACAAAATTATCGACAACAGACTACCTTCCATAATTACAAGGCTACCATCCAATAGAGTAACAAAAACTCGACAACAGACTACCTTCCATAATGACAAGGTTACGATCCATTGGAATAACAAAAATCACGACAACAGACTACCTTCCATAATGACAAGGCTACTATCCAACGAAATAACAAAAATCTCAAAAACAGACTACCTTCCATAATGACAAGGCTACCATCCATTGGAGTAACAAAACTCTCGACAACAGACTACCTTACGTAATGACAATGCTACCATCCATTGGAGTAACAAAAATATAGACAACACACTACATTCCATAATGACAAGGCTACCATCCATTGGAGTAACAAAAATCTCGACAACAGACTACCTTCCATAATGACAAGGCTACCATCCATTAGACTATCAAAAATATCGACAACAAACTACCTTTCATAATGACAAGGCTACCATCCATTAGAGTAACAAAAATCTCGACAACAGACTAACTTCCATAATTTCAAGGCTACCATCCATTGGAGTAACAAATATCTCGACAACATACTACCTTCCATAATGATAAGGCTACCATCCATTGGACTATCAAAATCCTCGACAACATACTACCTTCCATAATGACAAGGCTACCATCCAATGGAATACCAAAAATATCAACAACAAACTACCTTCCATTATGACAAGGCTACCATCAAACGAAATAACAAAAATCTTGACAACATACTACCTTCCATAATTACAAGGTTACCATCCATTGGAATAACAAAAATCTCGAAAACAGAATACCTTCCATAATGACAAGGCTACCATCCAACGAAATAACAAAAATATCGATAACAGACAACCTTCCATCATTACAAGGCTATTATCCATTGGAGTAACAAAAACTCGACAACAGACTACCTTCCATAATGACAATGTTACCATCCATTGGAATAACAAAAATCTCGATAACATACTACCTTCCATAATGATAAGGTTACCTTCCATTGGAATAACAAAAATCTCGACAACAGACTACTTTCCATAATGACATTGCTAACATCCAACGAAATAACAAAAATCTTGACAACAAACTACCTTCCATAATGACAAGGTTACCATCCATTGAAATAACAAAAAACTCGACAACAGACTACCTTCCATAATGATAAGGTTAACATGCATTGGGGTAACAAAATTATCGACAACAGACTACCTTCCATAATTACAAGGCTACCATCCATTAGAGTAACAAAAACTCGACAACAGACTACCTTGCATAATGACAAGGTTACCATCCATTGGAATAACAAAAATCTCGACAACAGACTACCTTCATTAATGACAAGGTTACCATCCAACGAAATAACAAAAATCTCGAAAACATACTACCTTCCATAATGACAAGGCTACCATCCATTGGAGTAACAAAAATCTCGACAACAGACTACCTTACGTAATGACAATGCTACCATCCATTGGAGTAACAAAAATATCGATAACACACTACATTCCATAATGACAAGGCTACCATCCTTTGGAGTAACAAAAATCTCGACAACAGATTACCCTCCATAATGACAAGGCTACCATCCATTAGACTATCAAAAATATCGACAGCAAACTACCTTTCATAATGACAAGGCTACCATCCATTGGAGTAACAAAAATCTCGACAACAGACTAACTTCCATAATTACAAGGCCACCATCCATTGGAGTAACAAATATCTCGACAACAGACTACCTTTCATAATGACAAGGCTACCATCTATTGGAGTAACAAAAATCTCGACAACAGACTAACTTCCATAATTACAAGGCTACCATCCATTGGAGTATCAAATATCTCGATAACAGGCTACCATCCATAATGATAAGGCTACCATCCATTGGACTATAAATATCCTCGACAATAGACTACCTTCCATAATGACAAGGCTACCATCCAATGGAATACCAAAAAACTCAACAACAGACTACCTTCCATAATGACAAGGGTACCATCAATTGGAGTAACAAAAATCTGAACTACAAACTACCTTTCATAATGACAACGCTACCATCCACTGGACTAACAAAAATCTCAACGAAAGACTACCTTCCATAATTTCAAGGCTACCATCCATTGGAGTAACAAATATCTCGACAACAGACTAACTTCCATAATTACAAGGCTACCATCCATTGAAGTAACAAATATCTCGACAACAGACTACCTTCCATAATGACAAGGCTACCATCCATAGGACTAACCAAAATATCGATAATTGACTACCTTCTATAATGACAAGGCTAGCATCCATTGGAGTAACAAAAATCTCGACAACAGACTACCTCCCATAATTACAAGGCTACCATCTAACGAAATAACAAAAATCTCGACAACAGACTACCTTCCATAATGAGAAGGCTACCATCCATTGTAGTAACAAAATTCTCGAAAACAGATTACCTTCCATAATGAAAGGCTACCATCCAATGGCGTAACAAAAATCTCGACAACAGACTACCTTACGTAATGACAATGCTACCATCCATTGGAGTAACAAAAATATCGACAACACACTACATTCCATAATGACAAGGCTACCATCCATTGGAGTAACAAAAATCTCGACAACAGACTACCTTCCATAATGACAAGGCTACCATCCATTAGACTATAAAAAATAACGACAGCAAACTACCTTTCATAATGACAAGGCTGCCATCCATTTGAGTAACAAAAATCTCGACAACAGACTAACTTCCATAATTACAAGGCTACCATCCATTGGAGTAACAAATATCTCGACAACATACTACCTTCCATAATGATAAGGCTACCATCCATTGGACTATCAAAATCCTCGACAACATACTATCTTCCATAATGACAAGGCTACCATCCAATGGAATACCAAAAATCTCAACAACAGACTACCTTCCATTATGACAAGGCTACCATCAAACGAAATAACAAAAATCTTGACAACATACTACCTTCCATAATTACCAAGTTACCATCCATTGGAATAACAAAAATCTCGAAAACATACTACCTTCCATAATGACAAGGCTACCATCCATTGGAGTAACAAAAATCTCGACAACAGACTACCTTACGTAATGACAATGCTACCATCCATTGGAGTAACAAAAATATCGATAACACACTACATTCCATAATGACAAGGCTACCATCCTTTGGAGTAACAAAAATCTCGACAACAGATTACCCTCCATAATGACAAGGCTACCATCCATTAGACTATCAAAAATATCGACAACAAACTACCTTTCATAATGACAAGGCTACCATCCATTGGAGTAACAAAAATCTCGACAACAGACTAACTTCCATAATTACAAGGCCACCATCCATTGAAGTAACAAATATCTCGACAACAGACTACCTTTCATAATGACAAGGCTACCATCTATTGGAGTAACAAAAATCTCGACAACAGACTAACTTCCATAATTACAAGGCTACCATCCATTGGAGTATCAAATATCTCGATAACAGGCTACCATCCATAATGATAAGGCTACCATCCATTGGACTATAAATATCCTCAACAACAGACTACCTTCCATAATGACAAGGCTACCATCCAATGGAATACCAAAAAACTCAACAACAGACTACCTTCCATAATGACAAGGGTACCATCAATTGGAGTAACAAAAATCTGAACTACAAACTACCTTTCATAATGACAACGCTACCATCCACTGGACTAACAAAAATCTCAACGAAAGACTACCTTCCATAATTTCAAGGCTACCATCCATTGGAGTAATAAATATCTCGACAACAGACTAACTTCCATAATTACAAGGCTACCATCCATTGAAGTAACAAATATCTCGACAACAGACTACCTTCCATAATGACAAGGCTACCATCCATAGGACTAACCAAAATATCGATAATTGACTACCTTCTATAATGACAAGGCTAGCATCCATTGGAGTAACAAAAATCTCGACAACAGACTACCTCCCATAATTACAAGGCTACCATCTAACGAAATAACAAAAATCTCGACAACAGACTACCTTCCATAATGAGAAGGCTACCATCCATTGTAGTAACAAAATTCTCGAAAACAGATTACCTTCCATAATGAAAGGCTACCATCCAATGGCGTAACAAAAATCTCGACAACAGACTACCTTACGTAATGACAATGCTACCATCCATTGGAGTAACAAAAATATCGACAACACACTACATTCCATAATGACAAGGCTACCATCCATTGGAGTAACAAAAATCTCGACAACAGACTACCTTCCATAATGACAAGGCTACCATCCATTAGACTATAAAAAATAACGACAGCAAACTACCTTTCATAATGACAAGGCTACCATCCATTTGAGTAACAAAAATCTCGACAACAGACTAACTTCCATAATTACAAGGCTACCATCCATTGGAGTAACAAATATCTCGACAACATACTACCTTCCATATTGATAAGGCTACCATCCATTGGACTATCAAAATCCTCGACAACATACTATCTTCCATAATGACAAGGCTACCATCCAATGGAATACCAAAAATCTCAACAACAGACTACCTTCCATTATGACAAGGCTACCATCAAACGAAATAACAAAAATCTTGACAACATACTACCTTCCATAATTACCAAGTTACCATCCATTGGAATAACAAAAATCTCGACAACAGACTACCTTCCATAATGACAAGGCTACCATCCAACGAAATAACAAAAATATCGACAACAGACTACCTTCCATAATTACAAGGCTATTATCCATTGGAGTAACAAAACCTCGACAACAGACTACCTTCCATAATGACAATGTTACCATCCATTGGAATAACAAAAATCTCGATAACATACTACCTTCCATAATGACAAGGCTACCATCCATTAGACTATCAAAAATATCGACAACAAACTACCTTTCATAATGACAAGGCTACCATCCATTAGAGTAACAAAAATCTCGACAACAGACTAACTTCCATAATTTCAAGGCTACCATCCATTGGAGTAACAAATATCTCGACAACATACTACCTTCCATAATGATAAGGCTACCATCCATTGGACTATCAAAATCCTCGACAACATACTACCTTCCATAATGACAAGGCTACCATCCAATGGAATACCAAAAATATCAACAACAAACTACCTTCCATTATGACAAGGCTACCATCAAACGAAATAACAAAAATCTTGACAACATACTACCTTCCATAATTACAAGGTTACCATCCATTGGAATAACAAAAATCTCGAAAACAGAATACCTTCCGTAATGACAAGGCTACCATCCAACGAAATAACAAAAATATCGATAACAGACAACCTTCCATCATTACAAGGCTATTATCCATTGGAGTAACAAAAACTCGACAACAGACTACCTTCCATAATGACAATGTTACCATCCATTGGAATAACAAAAATCTCGATAACATACTACCTTCCATAATGATAAGGTTACCTTCCATTGGAATAACAAAAATCTCGACAACAGACTACTTTCCATAATGACATTGCTAACATCCAACGAAATAACAAAAATCTTGACAACAAACTACCTTCCATAATGACAAGGTTACCATCCATTGAAATAACAAAAAACTCGACAACAGACTACCTTCCATAATGATAAGGTTAACATGCATTGGGGTAACAAAATTATCGACAACAGACTACCTTCCATAATTACAAGGCTACCATCCATTAGAGTAACAAAAACTCGACAACAGACTACCTTCCATAATGACAAGGTTACCATCCATTGGAATAACAAAAATCTCAACAACAGACTACCTTCCATAATGACAAGGCTACTATCCAACGAAATAACAAAAATCTCGAAAACAGACTACCTTCCATAATGACAAGGCTACCATCCATTGGAGTAACACAACTCTCGACAACAGACTACCTTACGTAATGACAATGCTACCATCCATTGGAGTAATAAAAATATAGACAACACACTACATTCCATAATGACAAAGCTACCATCCATTGGAGTAACAAAAATCTCGACAACAGACTACCTTCCATAATGACAAGGCTACCATCCATTAGACTATCAAATATATCGACAACAAACTACCTTTCATAATGACAAGGCTACCATCCATTAGAGTAACAAAAATCTCGACAACATACTAACTTCCATAATTTCAAGGCTACCATCCATTGGAGTAACAAATATCTCGACAACATACTACCTTCCATAATGATAAGGCTACCATTCATTGGACTATCAAAATCCTCGATAACATACTACCTTCCATAATGACAAGGCTACCATCCAATGGAATACCAAAAATATCAACAACAGACTACCTTCCATTATGATAAGGCTACCATCAAACGAAATAACAAAAATCATGACAACATACTACCTTCCATAATTACAAGGTTACCATCCATTGGAATAACAAAAATCTCGACAACAGACTATCTTCCATAATGACAAGTCTACCATCCAACGAAATAACAAAAATATCGACAACAGACAACCTTCCATAATTACAAGGCTATTATCCATTAGAGTAACAAAAACTAGACAACAGACTACCTTCCATAATGACAATGTTACCATCCATTGGAATAACAAAAATCTCGATAACATACTACCTTCCATAATGACAAGGTTACCTTCCATTGGAATAACAAAAATCTCGACAACAGACTACTTTCCATAATGACATGGCTAACATCCAACGAAATAACAAAAATCTTGACAACAAACTACCTTCCATAATGACAAGGTTACCATCCATTGAAATAACAAAAAACTCGACAACAGACTACCTTCCATAATGATAAGGTTAACATGCATTGGGGTAACAAAATTATCGACAACAGACTACCTTTCATAATTACAAGGCTACCATCCATTGGAGTAACAAAAATTTGACAACAGACTACCTTCCATAATGACAAGGTTACCATCCATTGGAATAACAAAAATCTCGACAACAGACTACCTTCCCTAATGACAAGGCTACCATCCAACGAAATAACAAAAATCTCAAAAACATACTACCTTCCATAATGACAAGGCTACCATCCATTGGAGTAACAAAAATCTCGACAACAGACTACCTTACGTAATGACAATGCTACCATCCATTGGAGTAACAAAAATATCGATAACACACTACATTCCATAATGACAAGGCTACCATCCATTGGAGTAACAAAAATCTCGACAACAGATTACCTTCCATAATGACAAGGCTACCATCCATTAGACTATCAAAAATATCGACAGCAAACTACCTTTCATAATGACAAGGCTACCATCCATTGGAGTAACAAAAATCTCGACAACAGACTAACTTCCATAATTACAAGGCCACCATCCATTGGAGTAACAAATATCTCGACAACAGACTACCTTTCATAATGACAAGGCTACCATCTATTGGAGTAACAAAAATCTCGACAACAAACTAACTTCCATAATTACAAGGCTACCATCCATTGGAGTATCAAATATCTCGATAACAGACTACCTTCCATAATGATAAGGCTACCATCCAATGGACTATAAATATCCTCGACAACAGACTACCTTCCATAATGACAAGGCTACCATCCAATGGAATACCAAAAAACTCAACAACAGACTACCTTCCATAATGACAAGGGTACCATCAATTGGAGTAACAAAAATCTGAACTATAAACTACCTTTCATAATGACAACACTACCATCCACTGGACTAACAAAAATCTCAACGAAAGACTACCTTCCATAATTTCAAGGCTACCATCCATTGGAGTAACAAATATCTCGACAACAGACTAACTTCCATAATTAAAAGGCTACCATCCATTGAAGTAACAAATATATTGACAACAGACTACCTTCCATAATGACAAGGCTACCATCCATAGGACTAACCAAAATATCGATAATAGACTACCTTCTATAATGACAAGGCTAGCATCCATTGGAGTAACAAAAATCTCGACAACAGACTACCTCCCATAATTACAAGGCTACCATCTAACGAAATAACAAAAATCTCGACAACAGACTACCTTCCATAATGAGAAGGCTACCATCCATTGGAGTAACAAAATTCTCGAAAACAGATTACCTTCCATAATGACAAGGCTACCATCCAATGGAGTAACAAAAATCTCGACAACAGACTACCTTACGTAATGACAATGCTACCATCCATTGGAGTAACAAAAATATCGAAAACACACTACATTCCATAATGACAAGGCTACCATCAATTGGAGTAACAAAAATCTCGACCACGGACTACCTTCCATAATGACAAAGCTACCATCCATTGGAGTAACAAAAACTCGACAACAGACTATCTTCCATAATGACAAGGTTACCATCCATTGGAATAACAAAAATCACGACAACAGACTACCTTCCATAATGACAAGGCTACTATCCAACGAAATAACAAAAATCTTGAAAACAGACTACCTTCCATAATGACAAGGCTACCATCCAATGGAATACCAAAAAACTCAACAACAGACTGCCTTCCATAATGACAAGGGTACCATCAATTGGAGTAACAAAAATCTGAACTACAAACTACCTTTCATAATGACAACGCTACCATCCATTGGACTAACAAAAATCTCAACGAAAGACTACCTTCCATAATTTCAAGGCTACCATCCATTGGAGTAACAAAAATCTCAACAACAGACTACCTTCCATAATGATAAGGCTACCATCCATTGGACTATCAAAATCCTCGACAACATACTACCTTCCATAATGACAAGGCTACCATCCAATGGAATACCAAAAATATCAACAACAGACTACCTTCCATTATGACAAGGCTACCATCAAACGAAATAACAAAAATCATGACAACATACTACCTTCCATAATTACAAGGTTACCATCCATTGGAATAACAAAAATTTCGACAACAGACTACCTTCCATAATGACAAGGCTACCATCCAACGAAATAACAAAAATATCGACAACAGACAACCTTCCATAATTACAAGGCTATTATCCATTGGAGTAACAAAAACTCGACAACAGACTACCTTCCATAATGACAATGTTACCATCCATTGGAATAACAAAAATCTCGATAACATACTACCTTCCATAATGACAAGGTTACCTTCCATTGGAATAACAAAAATCTCGACAACAGACTACTTTCCATAATGACATGGCTAACATCCAACGAAATAACAAAAATCTTGACAACAAACTACCTTCCATAATGGCAAGGGTACCATCCATTGAAATAACAAAAAACTCGACAACAGACTACCTTCCATAATGATAAGGTTAACATCCATTGGGGTAACAAAATTATCGATAACAGACTACCTTCCATAATTACAAGGCTACCATCCAATAGAGTAACAAAAACTCGACAACAGACTACCTTCCATAATGACAAGGTTACCATCCATTGGAATAACAAAAATCACGACAACAGACTACCTTCCATAATGACAAGGCTACTATCCAACGAAATAACAAAAATCTCAAAAACAGACTACCTTCCATAATGACAAGGCTACCATCCATTGGAGTAACAAAACTCTCGACAACAGACTACCTTACGTAATGACAATGCTACCATCCATTGGAGTAACAAAAATATAGACAACACACTACATTCCATAATGACAAGGCTACCATCCATTGGAGTAACAAAAATCTCGACAACAGACTACCTTCCATAATGACAAGGCTACCATCCATTAGACTATCAAAAATATCGACAACAAACTACCTTTCATAATGACAAGGCTACCATCCATTAGAGTAACAAAAATCTCGACAACAGACTAACTTCCATAATTTCAAGGCTACCATCCATTGGAGTAACAAATATCTCGACAACATACTACCTTCCATAATGATAAGGCTACCATCCATTGGACTATCAAAATCCTCGACAACATACTACCTTCCATAATAACAAGGCTACCATCCAATGGAATACCAAAAATATCAACAACAAACTACCTTCCATTATGACAAGGCTACCATCAAACGAAATAACAAAAATCATGACAACATACTACCTTCCATAATTACAAGGTTACCATCCATTGGAATAACAAATATCTCGACAACAAACTACCTTCCATAATGACAAGGCTACCATCCAACGAAATAACAAAAATATCGATAACAGACAACCTTCCATAATTACAAGGCTATTATCCATTGGAGTAACAAAAACTCGACAACAGACTACCTTCCATAATGACAATGTTACCATCCATTGGAATAACAAAAATCTCGATAACATACTACCTTCCATAATGATAAGGTTACCTTCCATTGGAATAACAAAAATCTCGACAACAAACTACTTTCCATAATGACATTGCTAACATCCAACGAAATAACAAAAATCTTGACAACAAACTACCTTCCATAATGACAAGGTTACCATCCATTGAAATAACAAAAAACTCGACAACAGACTACCTTCCATAATGATAAGGTTAACATGCATTGGGGTAACAAAATTATCGACAACAGACTACCTTCCATAATTACAAGGCTACCATCCATTGGAGTAACAAAAACTCGACAACAGACTACCTTCCATAATGACAAGGTTACCATCCATTGGAATAACAAAAATCTCGACAACAGACTACCTTCCATAATGACAAGGCTACCATCCAACGAAATAACAAAAATCTCGAAAACATACTACCTTCCATAATGACAAGGCTACCATCCATTGGAGTAACAAAAATCTCGACAACAGACTACCTTACGTAATGACAATGCTACCATCCATTGGAGTAACAAAAATATCGATAACACACTACATTCCATAATGACAAGGCTACCATCCATTGGAGTAACAAAAATCTCGACAACAGATTACCTTCCATAATGACAAGGCTACCATCCATTAGACTATCAAAAATATCGACAGCAAACTACCTTTCATAATGACAAGGCTACCATCCATTGGAGTAACAAAAATCTCGACAACAGACTAACTTCCATAATTACAAGGCCACCATCCATTGGAGTAACAAATATCTCAACAACAGACTACCTTTCATAATGACAAGGCTACCATCTATTGGAGTAACAAAAATCTCGACAACAGACTAACTTCCATAATTACAAGGCTACCATCCATTGGAGTATCAAATATCTCGATAACAGACTACCTTCCATAATGATAAGGCTACCATCCATTGGACTATAAATATCCTCGACAACAGACTACCTTCCATAATGACAAGGCTACCATCCAATGGAATACCAAAAAACTCAACAACAGACTACCTTCAATAATGACAAGGGTACCATCAATTGGAGTAACAAAAATCTGAACTACAAACTACCTTTCATAATGACAACGCTACCATCCACTGGACTAACAAAAATCTCAACGAAAGACTACCTTCCATAATTTCAAGGCTACCATCCATTGGAGTAACAAATATCTCGACAACAGACTAACTTCCATAATTACAAGGCTACCATCCATTGAAGTAACAAATATCTCGACAACAGACTACCTTCCATAATGACAAGGCTACATCCATAGGACTAACCAAAATATCGATAATAGACTACCTTCTATAATGACAAGGCTAGCATCCATTGGAGTAACAAAAATCTCGACAACAGACTACGTCCCATAATTACAAGGCTACCATCTAACGAAATAACAAAAATCTCGACAACAGACTACCTTCCATAATGAGAAGGCTACCATCCATTGGAGTAACAAAATTCTCGAAAACAGATTACCTTCCATAATGACAAGGCTACCATCCAATGGAGTAACAAAAATCTCGACAACAGACTACCTTACGTAATGACAATGCTACCATCCATTGGAGTAACAAAAATATCGACAACACACTACATTCCATAATGAAAAGGCTACCATCAATTGGAGTAACAAAAATCTCAACCACGGACTACCTTCCATAATGACAAGGCTACCATCCATTGGAGTAACAAAAACTCGACAACAGACTATCTTCCATAATGACAAGGTTACCATCCATTGGAATAACAAAAATCACGACAACAGACTACCTTCCATAATGACAAGGCTACTATCCAACGAAATAACAAAAATCTCGAAAACAGACTACCTTCCATAATGACAAGGCTACCATCCAATGGAATACCATAAAACTCAACAACAGACTACCTTCCATAATGACAAGGGTACCATCAATTTGAGTAACAAAAATCTGACTTCAAACTACCTTTCATAATGACAACGCTACCATCCATTGGACTAACAAAAATCTCAACGAAAGACTACCTTCCATAATTTCAAGGCTACCATCCATTGGAGTAACAAAAATCTCAACAACAGACTAACTTCCATTACAAGGCTACCATGCATTGACGTAACAAATATCTCGACAACAGACTACCTTCCATAATGACAAGGCTACCAATCATAGGAGTAACCAAAATATCGATAATAGACTACCTTCTATAATGACAAGGCTAGCATCCATTGGAGTAACAAAAATCTCGACAACAGACTACCTCCAATAATTACAAAGCTACCATCTAACGAAATAACAAAAATCTCGACAACAGACTACCTTCCATAATGAGAAGGCTACCATCCATTGGAGTAAAAAAATTCTCGAAAACAGATTACCTTCCATAATGAAAGCCTACCATCCAATGGAGTAACAAAAATCTCGACAACAGACTACCTTACGTAATGACAATGCTACAATCCATTGGAGTAACAAAAATATCGACAACACACTACATTCCATAATGACAAGGCTACCATCCATTGGAGTAACAAAAATCTCGACAACAGACTACCTTCCATAATGACAAGGCTACCATCCATTAGACTATCAAAAATAACGACAGCAAACTACCTTTCATAATGACAAGGCTACCATCCATTGGAGTAACAAAAATCTTGACAACAGACTAACTTTCATAATTACAAGGCTACCATCCATTGGAGTAACAAATATCTCGACAATAGACTACCTTCCATAATGATAAGGCTACCATCCATTGGACTATCAAAATCCTCGACAACATACTATCTTCCATAATGACAAGGCTACCATCCAATGGAATACCAAAAATCTCAACAACAGACTACCTTCCATTATGACAAGGCTACCATCAAACGAAATAACAAAAATCTTGACAACATACTACCTTCCATAATTACCAGGTTACCATCCATTGGAATAACAAAAATCTCGACAACAGACTACCTTCCATAATGACAAGGCTACCATCCAACGAAATAACAAAAATATCGACAACATACTACCTTCCATAATTACAAGGCTATTATCCATTGGAGTAACAAAACCTCGATAACATACTACCTTCCATAATGACAAGGTTACCTTCCATTGGAATAACAAAAAACTCGACAACAGACTACCTTCCATAATGACAAGGTTAACATCCATTGGGGTAACAAAATTATCGACAACAGACTACCTTCCATAATTATAAGGCTACCATCCATTGGAGTAACAAAAACTCGACAACAGACTACCTTCCATAATGACAAGGTTACCATCCATTGGAATAACAAAAATCACGACAACAGACTACCTTCCATAATGACAAGGCTACTATCCACGAAATAACAAAAATCTCGAAAACAGACTACCTTCCATAATGACAAGGCTACCATCCATTGGAGTAACAAAAATCTCGACAACAGACTACCTTACGTAATGACAATGCTACCATCCATTGGAGTAACAAAAATATCGACAACACACTACATTCCATAATGACAAGGCTACCATCCATTGGAGTAACAAAAATCTCGGCAACAGACTACCTTCCATAATGACAAGGCTACCATCCATTAGACTATCAAAAATATCGACGGCAAACTACCTTTCATAATGACAAGGCTACCATCCATTAGAGTAACAAAAATCTCGACAACAGACTAACTTCCATAATTTCAAGGCTACCATCCATTGGAGTAACAAAAATCTCGACAACAGACTAACTTCCATAATTACAAGGCTACCATCCATTGGAGTATCAAATATCTCGACAACAGACTACCTTCTATAATGATAAGGCTACCATCCATTGAGCTATAAATTTCCTCAACAACAGACTACCTTCCATAATGATAAGGGTACCATCCATTGGAGTAACAAAAATCTGAACTACAAACCACCTTCCATAATGACAATGCTACCATCCATTGGACTAACAAAAATCTCAACGAAAGACTACCTTCCATAATTTCAAGGCTACCATCCATTGGAGTAACAAAAATCTCGACAACAGACTAACTTCCATAATTACAAGGCTACCATCCATTGAAGTAACAAATATCTCGACAACAGACTACCTTCCATAATGACAAGGCTACCATCCATAGGAGTAACCAAAATATCGATAATAGACTACCTTCTATAATGACAAGGATAGCATCCATTGGAGTAACAAAAACTCGACAGCAGACTACCTTCCATAATGACATGGTTACCATCCATTGGAATAACAAAAATCTCGACAACAGACTACCTACCATAATTACAAGGCTACCATCCAACGAAATAACAAAAATCTCGACAACAGACTACCTTCTATAATGAGAAGGCTACCATCCATTGGAGTAACAAAATTCTCGAAAACAGACTACCTTCCATAATGACAAGGATACCATCCATTGGAGTAACAAAAATCTCGACAACAGACTACATTCCATAATGACAAGGCTACCATCCATTAGACTATCAAAAATATCGATAGCAAACTACCTTTCATAATGACAAGGCTACCATCCATTGGAGTAATAAAAATCTCGACAACAGACTAACTTCCATAATTACAAGGCTACCATCCATTGGAGTAACAAATATCTCGACAACATACTACCTTCCATAATGATAAGGCTACCATCCATTGGATTATCAAAATCCTCGACAACATACTCCCTTCCATAATGACAAGGCTACCATCCAATGGAATACCAAAAATCTCAACAACAGACTACCTTCCATTATGACAAGGCTACCATCAAACGAAATAACAAAAATCTTGACAACATACTACCTTCCATAATTACCAAGTTACCATCCATTGGAATAACAAAAATCTCGACAACAGACTACCTTCCATAATGACAAGGCTACCATCCAACGAAATAACAAAAATATCGACAACAGACTACCTTCCATAATTATAAGGCTATTATCCATTGGAGTAACAAAACCTCGACATTAGACTACCTTCCATAATGACAATGTTACCATCCATTGGAATAACAAAAATCTCGATAACATACTACCTTCCATAATGACAAGGTTACCTTCCATTGGAATAACAAAAATCTCGACAACAAACTACCTTCCATAATGACAAGGTTACCATCCATTGGAGTAATAAAAATCTCGACAATAGACTACCTTACATAATGACAATGCTACCATCCATTGGAGTAACAAAAATATCGACAACACACTACGATCCATAATGACAAGTCTTCCATCCATTGGAGTAACAAAAATCACGACAACAGACTACTTTCCATAATGACAAGGCTAACCTCAATTAAAACAACAAAAAACTCGACAACAAACTACCTTCCATAATGAGAAGGCTACCATCCATTGGAGTATCAAAAATCTCGACAACAAACTACCTTACATAATGACAATGCTACCATCCATTGGAGTAAAAAAATATCGACAACACACTACGTTCTATAATGACAAGGCTACCATCCATTGGAGTAACAAAAATCTCGACAACAGACTACCTTCCATAATGACAAGGCTACCTTAAATTAGACTATCAAAAATCTCGATAGCAGACTACCTTTCATAATGACAAGGCTACCATCCATTGGAGTGACAAAAATCTCAACAAGAGACTAACTTCCATAATTACAAGGCTACCATCAATTGGAGTAACAAATATCTCGACAACAGACTACCTTCCATAATGAAAAGGCTACCATCCATTGAACTATAAAAATCCTCGACAACAGACTACCTTCCATAATGACAATGCTACGATACAATGTAATACAAAAAATCTCAACAACAGACTACCTTCCATAATGACAAGGCTACCATCAAACGAAATAACAAAAATCTCTACAACAGACTACCTTCCATAATTACCAGGTTACCATCCATTGGAATAACAAAAATCTCGACAACAGACTACCTTCCATAATGACAAGGCTACCATCCAACGAAATAACAAAAATTTCGACAACATACTACCTTCCATAATGACAAGGTTACCATCCATTGGAATAAAGAAAAACTCGACAACACACTACCTTCCATAATGTCAAGGTTACCATCCATTGGAGTAATAAAAATCTCGACAATAGACTACCTTACATAATGACAATGCTACCATCCATTGGAGTAACAAAAATATCGACAACACACTACGATCCATAATGACAAGTCTTCCATCCATTGGAGTAACAAAAATCACGACAACAGACTACTTTCCATAATGACAAGGCTAACCTCAATTAAAACAACAAAAAACTCGACAACAAACTACCTTCCATAATGAGAAGGCTACCATCCATTGGAGTATCAAAAATCTCGACAACAAACTACCTTACATAATGACAATGCTACCATCCATTGGAGTAAAAAAATATCGACAACACACTACGTTCTATAATGACAAGGCTACCATCCATTGGAGTAACAAAAATCTCGACAACAGACTACCTTCCATAATGACAAGGTTACAATCCATTGGAATACCAAAAATATAGACAACAGACTACCTTCCATAATGACAAGGCTACCATCCAACGAAATAACAAAAATCTCGACAATAGACTACCTTCCATAATGAGTAGGCTACCATCCATTGGAGTAACAAAATTATCGACAACAGACTACCTTCCATAATGAGAAGGCTACCATCCATTGGAGTAACAAAAATCTCGACAATAGACTACCTTACATAATGACAATGCTACCATCCATTGGAGTAACAAAAATATCGACAACACACTACGTTCCATAATGATAGGGCTACCATCCATTTGAGTAACCAAAATCTCGACAATAGACTACCTTCCATAATGACAAGGCTACCATCCATTAGACTATCAAAAATCTCGACAACAGACTACCTTTCATAATGACAAGGCTACCATCCATTGGAGTAACAAAAATCTCAACAACAGACTATCTTCCATAATTACAAGGCTACCATCCATTAGACTATTAAAAATCTCGACAGCAGACTACCTTTCATAATGACAAGGATACCATCCATTGGAGTGACAAAAATCTCGACAACAGACTACCTTCCATAATGATATGGCTACCATCCATTGAACTTTAAAAATCCTCGACAACAGACTACCTTCCATAATGACAAGGTTACCATCCAATGGAATACCAATAATCTCAACAATAGACTACCTTCCATAATGACAAGACTACCATCCATTGGAGTAACAAAAATCTGAACTAGAGACTACCTTCCATAATGACAACACTACCATCCATTGGACTAACAAAAATCTCAACGAAAGACTACCTTCCATAATGACAAGGCTACCATCCATTGGAGTATAAAAAATCTCGACAACAGACTAAGTTCCATAATTATAAGGATACCATCCATTGAAGTAACAAATATCTCGACAAAAGACTACCTTCCATAATGACAAGGCTACCATCCATAGGAGTAACCAAAATATCGACAATAGACTACCTTCTATAATGACAAGGCTATCATCAATTGGAGTAACAAAACTCTCGACAACAAACTACCTTCCATAATGAAAAGGGTACCATCCATTGGAGTAAGAAAAATATCAACAACAAACAACCTTCCCATAATGACAAGGCTACCATCCATTGAAGTATCAAAAATATCGACAACAAACTACCTTCCATAATTACAAGGCTACCATCCATTGGAGTAAAAAAAACTCGACAACAGACTACCTTCCATAATGACAAGGTTACCATCCATTGGAATAACAAAAATCTCGACAACAGACTACCTTCCATAATTACAAGGCTATTATCCATTGGAGTAACAAAAACTCGGCAACAGAGTACCTTCCATAATGACAAGGTTACCATCCATTGGAATAAAAAAAATCTCGACAACAGACTACTTGCCATAATGACAAGGCTAACATCCAACGAAATAACAAAAATCTAGACAACAAACTACCTCCCATTACGACATGGTTACTATCCATTGAAATAACAAAAAACTCTAGAACAAACTACCTTCCATAATGACAAGGTTAACATCCATTGGAGTAACAAAATTATCGACAACAGACTACCTTCCATAATTACAAGACTAACATCCATTGGAGTAACAAAAACTTGAAAACAGACTACCTTCCATAATGACAAGGTTACCATCCATTGGAATAACAAAAATATAGACAACAGACTACCTTCCATAATGACAAGGCTACCATCCAACGAAATAACAAAAATCTCGACAACAGACTACCTTCCATAATGAGAAGGCTACCATCCATTGGAGTAACAAAATTATCGACAACAGACTACCTTCCTTAATGAGAAGGCTACCATCCAATGGAATACCAAAAATCTCAACAACAGACTACCTTCTATAATGACAAGGCTACCCTCCATTGGAGTAACAAAAATCTGAACTACAGACTACCGTCCATAATGACAACGCTACCATCCATTGGACTAACAAAAATCTTAACGAAAGACTACCTTCCATAATGACAAGACTACCATTCATTGGAGTAATAAAAATCTCGACAACAGACTATGTCCCATAATTACAAGGCTACCTTCCATTGAAGTAACAAATATCTCGACAAAAGACAACCTTCCGTAATGACAAGGCTACCATCCATAGGAGTAACCAAAATATCGACAATAGACTACCTTCTATAATGACAAGGCTAGCATCCATTGGAGTAACAAAACTCTCGACAACAAACTACCTTCCATAATGAAAAGGGTACCATGCATTGGAGTAACAAAAATATCGACAACAATCTACCTTCCATAATGACAAGGCTACCATCCATTGGAGTATCAAAATTATCGACAACAAACTACCTTCCATAATTACAAGGCTACCAACCATTGGAGTAACAAAAACTAGACAACAGACTACCTTCCATAATGACAAGGTTACCATCCATTGGAATAACAAAAATCTCGACAGTAGACTACCTTCTATAATGACAAGGCTACCATCCAACGAAATAACAAAAATCTCGACAACAGACTACCTTCCATAATGACAAGGCTACCATCCATTGGAGTAATAAAAATCTCGACAATAGACTACCTTACATAATGACAATGCTACCATCCATTGGAGTAACAAAAATATCGACAACACACTACGATCCATAATGACAAGTCTTCCATCCATTGGAGTAACAAAAATCACGACAACAAACTACTTTCCATAATGACAAGGCTACCATCCTTGGAGTATCAAAAATCTCGACAACAAACTACCTTACATAATGACAATGCTACCATCCATTGGAATAAAGAAAAACTCGACAACACACTACCTTCCATAATGTCAAGGTTACCATCCATTGGAGTAACAAAAATATCGACAACAGACTACCTTCTATAATTACAAGGCTACTATCCACTGGAGTAACAAAAACTCTACAACAGACTACCTTCCATAATGACAAGGTTACCATCCATTGGAATAAAAAAAATCTCGACAAAAGACTACTTTCCATAATGACAAGGCTAACATCCAACGAAATAACAAAAATCTCGACAACAAACTACCTTCCATAATGACAAGGTTACCATCCATTGAAATAACAAAAAACTCGAGAACAGACTACCTTACATAATGACAAGGTTAACATCCATTGGAGTAACAAAATTATCGACAACAGACTACATTCCATAATTATAAGGCTAGCATCCATTGGAGTAAAAAAAACTTGAAAACAGACTACCTTCCATAATGACAAGGTTACAATCCATTGGAATAACAAAAATATAGACAACAGACTACCTTCCATAATGACAAGGCTACCATCCAACGAAATAACAAAAATCTCGACAATAGACTACCTTCCATAATGAGTAGGCTACCATCCATTGGAGTAACAAAATTATCGACAACAGACTACCTTCCATAATGAGAAGGCTACCATCCATTGGAGTAACAAAAATCTCGACAATAGACTACCTTACATAATGACAATGCTACCATCCATTGGAGTAACAAAAATATCGACAACACACTACGTTCCATAATGACAGGGCTACCATCCATTTGAGTAACCAAAATCTCGACAATAGACTACCTTCCATAATGACAAGGCTACCATCCATTAGACTATCAAAAATCTCGACAACAGACTACCTTTCATAATGACAAGGCTACCATCCATTGGAGTAACAAAAATCTCAACAACAGACTATCTTCCATAATTACAAGGCTACCATCCATTAGACTATTAAAAATCTCGACAGCAGACTACCTTTCATAATGACAAGGATACCATCCATTGGAGTGACAAAAATCTCGACAACAGACTACCTTCCATAATGATATGGCTACCATCCATTGAACTTTAAAAATCCTCGACAACAGACTACCTTCCATAATGACAAGGTTACCATCCAATGGAATACCAATAATCTCAACAATAGACTACCTTCCATAATGACAAGACTACCATCCATTGGAGTAACAAAAATCTGAACTAGAGACTACCTTCCATAATGACAACACTACCATCCATTGGACTAACAAAAATCTCAACGAAAGACTACCTTCCATAATGACAAGGCTACCATCCATTGGAGTATAAAAAATCTCGACAACAGACTAAGTTCCATAATTATAAGGATACCATCCATTGAAGTAACAAATATCTCGACAAAAGACTACCTTCCATAATGACAAGGCTACCATCCATAGGAGTAACCAAAATATCGACAATAGACTACCTTCTATAATGACAAGGCTATCATCAATTGGAGTAACAAAACTCTCGACAACAAACTACCTTCCATAATGAAAAGGGTACCATCCATTGGAGTAAGAAAAATATCAACAACAAACAACCTTCCCATAATGACAAGGCTACCATCCATTGAAGTATCAAAAATATCGACAACAAAATACCTTCCATAATTACAAGGCTACCATCCATTGGAGTAAAAAAAACTCGACAACAGACTACCTTCCATAATGACAAGGTTACCATCCATTGGAATAACAAAAATCTCGACAACAGACTACCTTCCATAATTACAAGGCTATTATCCATTGGAGTAACAAAAACTCGGCAACAGAGTACCTTCCATAATGACAAGGTTACCATCCATTGGAATAAAAAAAATCTCGACAACAGACTACTTGCCATAATGACAAGGCTAACATCCAACGAAATAACAAAAATCTAGACAACAAACTACCTCCCATTACGACATGGTTACTATCCATTGAAATAACAAAAAACTCGAGAACAGACTACCTTCCATAATGACAAGGTTAACATCCATTGGAGTAACAAAATTATCGACAACAGACTACCTTCCATAATTACAAGACTAGCATCCATTGGAGTAACAAAAACTTGAAAACAGACTACCTTCCATAATGACAAGGTTACCATCCATTGGAATAACAAAAATATAGACAACAGACTACCTTCCATAATGACAAGGCTACCATCCAACGAAATAACAAAAATCTCGACAACAGACTACCTTCCATAATGAGAAGGCTACCATCCATTGGAGTAACAAAATTATCGACAACAGACTACCTTCCTTAATGAGAAGGCTACCATCCAATGGAATACCAAAAATCTCAACAACAGACTACCTTCTATAATGACAAGGCTACCCTCCATTGGAGTAACAAAAATCTGAACTACAGACTACCGTCCATAATGACAACGCTACCATCCATTGGACTAACAAAAATCTTAACGAAAGACTACCTTCCATAATGACAAGACTACCATTCATTGGAGTAATAAAAATCTCGACAACAGACTATGTCCCATAATTACAAGGCTACCTTCCATTGAAGTAACAAATATCTCGACAAAAGACAACCTTCCATAATGACAAGGCTACCATCCATAGGAGTAACCAAAATATCGACAATAGACTACCTTCTATAATGACAAGGCTAGCATCCATTGGAGTAACAAAACTCTCGACAACAAACTACCTTCCATAATGAAAAGGGTACCATGCATTGGAGTAACAAAAATATCGACAACAATCTACCTTCCATAATGACAAGGCTACCATCCATTGGAGTATCAAAATTATCGACAACAAACTACCTTCCATAATTACAAGGCTACCAACCATTGGAGTAACAAAAACTAGACAACAGACTACCTTCCATAATGACAAGGTTACCATCCATTGGAATAACAAAAATCTCGACAGTAGACTACCTTCTATAATGACAAGGCTACCATCCAACGAAATAACAAAAATCTCGACAACAGACTACCTTCCATAATGACAAGGCTACCATCCATTGGAGTAATAAAAATCTCGACAATAGACTACCTTACATAATGACAATGCTACCATCCATTGGAGTAACAAAAATATCGACAACACACTACGATCCATAATGACAAGTCTTCCATCCATTGGAGTAACAAAAATCACGACAACAAACTACTTTCCATAATGACAAGGCTACCATCCTTGGAGTATCAAAAATCTCGACAACAAACTACCTTACATAATGACAATGCTACCATCCATTGGAATAAAGAAAAACTCGACAACACACTACCTTCCATAATGTCAAGGTTACCATCCATTGGAGTAACAAAAATATCGACAACAGACTACCTTCTATAATGACAAGGTTACCATCCATTGAAATAACAAAAAACTCGACAACAGACTACCTTCCATAATGACAAGGTTACCATCCATTGGAATAAAAAAAATCTCGACAAAAGACTACTTTCCATAATGACAAGGCTAACATCCAACGAAATAACAAAAATCTTGACAACAAACTACCTTCCATAATGACAAGGTTACCATCCATTGAAATAACAAAAAACTCGAGAACAGACTACCTTACATAATGACAAGGTTAACATCCATTGGAGTAACAAAATTATCGACAACAGACTACATTCCATAATTATAAGGCTAGCATCCATTGGAGTAAAAAAAACTTGAAAACAGACTACCTTCCATAATGACAAGGTTACAATCCATTGGAATAACAAAAATATAGACAACAGACTACCTTCTATAATGACAAGGCTACCATCCAACGAAATAACAAAAATCTCGACAACAGACTACCTTCCATAATGAGAAGGCTACCATCCATTGGAGTAACAAAATTATCGACAACAGACTACCTTCCATAATGAGAAGGCTACCATCCATTGGAGTAACAAAAATCTCGACAATAGACTACCTTACATAATGATAAGGCTACCATCCATTGGAGTAACAAAAATATCGGCAACACACTACGTTCCATAATGACAGGGCTACCATCCATTTGAGTAACAAAAATCTCGACAACAGACTACCTTCCATATTGACAAGGCTACCATCCATTAGACTATCAAAAATCTCGACAGCAGACTACCTTTCATAATGACAAGGCTACCATCCATTGGAGTAACAAAAATCTCGACAACAGACTAACTTCCATAATTACAAGACTACCATCCATTAGACTATCAAAAATCTCGACATCAGACTACCTTTCATAATGACAAGGCTACCATCCATTGGAGTGACAAAATTCTCGACAAGAGACTAACTTCCATAATTACAAGGCTACCATCCATTGGAGTAACAAATATCTCGACAACTGACTACCTTTCATAATGATAAGGCTACCATCCATTGAACTATAAAAATACTCGACAACAGACTACCTTCCATAATGACAAGGCTACGATCCAATGGAATACCAAAAATCTCAACAACAGACTACCTTCCATAATGACAAGGCTACCATCAAACGAAATAACAAAAATCTCTACAACAGACTACCTTCCATAATTACCAGGTTACCATCCATTGGAATAACAAAAATCTCGACAACAGACTACCTTCCATAATGACAAGGCTACCATCCAACGAAATAAAAATTTTTTTGACAACATACTACCTTCCATAATGACAAGGTTACCATCCATTGGAATAAAGAAAAACTCGACAACAAACTACCTTCCATAATGTCAAGGTTACCATCCATTGGAGTAACAAAAATATCGACAACACACTACCTTCCATAATTACAAGGCTACTATCCATTGGAGTAACAAAAACTCGACAACACACTACCTTCCATAATGACAAGGTTACCATCCATTGGAATAAAAAAAATCTCGACAACAGACTACTTTCCATAATGACAAGGCTAACATCCAACGAAATAACAAAAAACTCGAGAACATACTACCTTCCATAATGACAAGGTTAACATCCATTGGTGTAACAAAATTATCGACAACAGACTACCTTCCATAATTACAAGGCTAGCATCCATTGGAGTAACAAAAACTTGAAAACAGACTACCTTCCATAATTACAAGGTTACCATCCATTGGAATAACATAAATATAGACAACAGACCTCCTTCCATAATGAGAAGGCTACCATCCATTGGAGTAACAAAATTATCGACAACAGACTACCTTCCATAATGAGAAGGCTACCATCCATTGGAGTAACAAAAATCTCGACAATAGACTACCTTACATAATGACAATGCTTCCATCCATTGGAGTAAAAAAATATCGATAACACACTACGTTACATAATGACAGGGCTACCATCCATTTGAGTAACAAAAATCTCTATAACAGACTACCTTCCATAATGATAAGGCTACCATCCATTGGACTATCAAAATCCTCGACAATAGACTACCTTCCATAATGACAAGGTTACCATCCAATGGAATACCAATAATCTCAACAATAGACTACCTTCCATAATGACAAGGCTACCATCCATTGGAGTAACAAAAATCTGAACTAGAGACTACCTTCCATAATGACAACACTACCATCCATTGGACTAACAAAAATCTCAATGAAAGACTACCTTCCATAATGACAAGGCTACCATCCATTGGAGTATAAAAAATCTCGACAACAGACTAACTTCCATAATTACAAGGATACCATCCATTGAAGTAACAAATATCTCGACAAAAGACTACCTTCCATAATGACAAGGCTACCATCAATAGGAGTAACCAAAATATCGACAATAGACTACCTTCTATAATGACAAGGCTAGCATCAATTGAAGTAACAAAACTCTCGACAACAAACTACCTTCCATAATGAAAAGGGTACCATCCATTGGAGTAAGAAAAATATCAACAACAAACAACCTTCCATAATGACAAGGCTACCATCCATTGAAGTATCAAAAATATCGACAACAAACTACCTTCCTTAATTACAAGGCTACCATCCATTGGAGTAAAAATAAACTCGACAACAGACTACCTTCCATAATGACAAGGTTACCATCCATTGGAATAACAAAAATCTCGACAACAGACTACCTTCCTTAATTACAAGGCTATTATCCATTGGAGTAACAAAAACTCGGCAACAAACTACCTTCCATAATGACAAGGTTACCATCCATTGGAATAAAAAAAATCTCGACAACAGACTACTTTCCATAATGACAAGGCTAACATCCAACGAAATAACAAAAATCTAGACAACAAACTACCTTCCATTATGACATGGTTACTATCCATTGAAATAACAAAAAACTCGAGAACAGACTACCTTCAATAATGACAAGGTTAACATCCATTGGAGTAACAAAATTATCGACAATAGACTACCTTCCATAATTACAAGGCTAGCATCCATTGGAGTAACAAAAACTTGAAAATAGACTACCTTCCATAATGACAAGGTTACCATCCATTTGAATAACAAAAATATAGACAACAGACTACCTTCCATAATGACAAGGCTACCATCCAACAAAATAACAAAAATCTCGACAACAGACTACCTTCCATAATGAGAAGGCTACCATCCATTGGAGTAACAAAATTATCGACAACAAACTAACTTCCATAATGAGAAGGCTACCATCCATTGGAGTAACAAAAATCTCGACAATAGACAACCTTACATAATGACAATGCTACCATCCAATGGAATACCAATAATCTCAACAACAGACTACCATCCATAATGACAAGGCTACCATCCATTGGAGTAACAAAAATCTGAACTACAGACTACCTTCCATAATGACAACACTACCATCCATTGGACTAACTAAAATCTCAACGAAAGACTACCTTCCATAATGACAAGGCTACCATCCATAGGAGTAACCAAAATATCGACAATAGACTACCTTCTATAATGACAAGGCTAGCATCAATTGGAGTAACAAAACTCTCGACAACAAACTACCTTCCATAATGAAAAGGGTACCATCCATTGGAGTAAAAAAAATATCGACAACAAACAACCTTCCATAATGACAAGGCTACCATCCATTGAAGTATCAAAAATATCGACAACAAACTACCTTCCATAATTACAAGGCTACCATCCATTGGAGTAAAAAAAAATCGAGAACAGACTACCTTCCATAATGACAAGGTTACCATCCATTGGAATAACAAAAATCTCGACAACAGACTACCTTCCATAATGACAAGGCTACCATCCAACGAAATAATAAAAATCTCGACAACAGACTACCTTCCATAATGAGAAGGAAACCATCCATTGGAGTAACAAAATTCTGGACAACAGACTACCTTCCATAATGACAAGGTTACCATCCATTGAAATAACAAAAAACTCGACAACAGACTACCTTCCATAATGACAAGGTTACCATCCATTGGAATAAAAAAAATCTCGACAACAGACTACTTTCCATAATGACAAGTATAACATCCAACGAAATAACAAAAATCTTGACAACAAACTACCTTCCATAATGACAAGGTTACCATCCATTGAAATAACAAAAAACTCGAGAATAGACTACCTTCCATAATGATAAGGTTAACATCCATTGGAGTAACAAAATTATCGACAACAGACTTCCTTCCATAGTTACAAGGCTAGCATCCATTGGTGTAACAAAAAATTGAAAACAGACTACCTTCCATAATGACAAGGTTTCAATCCATTGGAATAACAAAAATACAGACAACAGACTACCTTCTATAATGACAAGGCTACCATCCAACGAAATAACAAAAATCTCGACAACAGACTACCTTCCATAATGAGAAGGCTACCATCCATTTGAGTAACAAAATTATCGACAACAGACTACCTTCCATAATGAGAAGGCAACCATCCATTCGACTAACAAAAATCTCGACAATAGACTACCTTACATAATGATAATTCTACCATCCATTGGAGTAACAAAAATATCGACAACACACTACGTTCCATAATGACAGGGCTACCATCCATTTGAGTAACAAAAATCTCGACAACAGACTACCTTCCATAATGACAAGGCTACCATCCATTAGACTATCAAAAATCTCGACAACAGACTACCTTTCATAATGACAAGGCTACCATCCATTGGAGTAACAAAAATCTCGACAACAGACTAACTTCCATAATTACAAGACTACCATCCATTAGACTATTAAAAATCTCGAAATCAGACTACCTTTCATAATGACAAGGCTACCATCCATTAGAGTAACAAATATCTCGACAAGAGACTAACTTCCATAATTACAAGGCTACCATCCATTGGAGTAACAAATATCTCGACAACTGACTACCTTCCATAATGATAAGGCTACCATCCATTGAACTATAAAAATACTCGACAACAGACTACCTTCCATAATGACAAGGCTACGATCCAATGGAATACCAAAAATCTCAACAACAGACTACCTTGCATAATGACAAGGCTACCATCAAACGAAATAAGAAAAATCTCTACAACAGACTACCTTCCATAATTACCAGGTTACCATCCATTGGAATAACAAAAATCTCGACAACAGACTACCTTCCTTAATGACAAGGCTACCATCCAATGAAATAACAAAAATTTCGACAACATACTACCTTCCATAATGACAAGGTTACCATCCATTGGAATAAAGAAAAACTCGACAACAAACTACCTTCCATAATGTCAAGGTTACCATCCATTGGAGTAACAAAAATATCGACAACACACTACCTTCCATAATTACAAGGCTACTATCCATTGGAGTAACAAAAACTCGACAACAGACTACCTTCCATAATGACAAGGTTACCATCCATTGGAATAAAAAAAATCTGGACAACAGACTACTTTCCATAATGACAAGGCTAACATCCAACGAAATAACAAAAATATCGACAACAAACGACCTTCCATAATGACAAGGTTACTATCCATTAAAATAACAAAAAACACGAGAACAGACTACCTTCCATAATGACAAGGTTAACATCCATTGGAGTAACAAAATTATCGACAACAGACTACCTTCCATAATTACAAGGCTAGCATCCATTGGAGTAACAAAAACTTGAAAACAGACTACCTTCCATAATTACAAGGTTACCATCCATTGGAATAACAAAAATATAGACAACAGACTACCTTCCATAATGACAAGGCTACCATCCAACGAAATAACAAAAATCTCGACAACAGACTACCTTCCATAATGAGAAGGCTACAATCCATTGGAGTAACAAAATGATCGGCAACAGACTACCTTCCATAATGAGAAGGCTACCATCCATTGGAGTAACAAAAATCTCGACAATAGACTACCTTACATAATGACAATGCTACCATCCATTGGAGTAAAAAAAATATCGATAACACACTACGTTCCATAATGACAGGGCTACCATCCATTTGAGTAACAAAAATCTCGACAACAGACTACCTTCCATAATGACATGGCTACCATCCATTAGACTATCAAAAATCTCGACAGCAGACTACCTTTTATAATGACAAGGCTACCATCCATTGGAGTAACAAAAATCTCGACAAGAGACTAACTTCCATAATTACAAGGCTACCATTCATTGGAGTAACAAATATCTCGACAACAGACTACCTTCCATAATGATAAGGCTACCATCCATTGGACTATCAAAATCCTCGACAACAGACTACCTTCCATAATGACAAGGTTACCATCCAATGGAATACTAATAATCTCAACAACAGACTACCTTCAATAATGACAAGGCTACCATCCATTGGAGTAACAAAAATCTGAACTACAGACTACCTTCCATAATGACAACACTATCATCCATTGGACTAACAAAAATCTCAACGAAAGACTACATTCCATAATGACAAGGCTACCATCCATTGGAGTATAAAAAATCTCGACAACAGACTAACTTCCATAATTACAAGGATACCATCCATTGAAGTAACAAATATCTCGACAAAAGACTACCTTCCATAATGAAAAGGCTACCATCCATAGGAGTAACCAAAATATCGACAATAGACTACCTTCTATAATGACAAGGCTAGCATCAATTGGAGTAACAAAAATCTCTACAACAGACTACATTCCATAATTACCAGGTTACCATCCATTGGAGTAACAAAAATATCGACAACAAACAACCTTCCATAATGACAAGGCTACCATCCATTGAAGTATCAAAAATATCGACAATAAACTACCTTCCATAATTACAAGGCTACCATCCATTAGAGTAAAAAAAACTCGACAACAGACTACCTTCCATAATGACAAGGTTACCATCCATTGGAGTAACAAAATTCTCGACAATAGACTACCTTCGATAATTACAAGGCTACTATCCAATGGAATAACAAAAACTCGACAACAGACTACCTTCCATAATGACAAGGTTACCATCCATTGGAATACAAAAATTCTCGACAACAAACTACTTTCCATAATGACAAGGCTAACATCCAACGAAATAACAAAAATCTCGACAACAAACTACCTTCCATAATGACAAGGTTACTATCCATTGAAATAACAAAAAAATCGAGAACATACTACATTCCATAATGACAAGGTTAACATCCATTGGAGTAACAAAATTATCGACAACAGACTACCTTCCATAATTACAAGGCTAGCATCCATTGGAGTAACAAAAACATGAAAACAGACTACCTTCCATAATGTCAAGGTTACCATCCATTAAAATAACAAAAATATAAACAACACACTACCTTCCATAATGACTAGGCTACCATCCAACGAAATAACAAAAATCTCGACAACAGACTACCTTCCATAATGAGAAGGCTACCATCCATTGGAGTAAAAAAATTATCGACAATAGAATACCTTCCATAATGAGAAGGCTACCATCCATTGGAGTAACAAAAATCTCGACAATAGACTACCTTACATAATGACAATGCTACCATCCATTGGAGTAAAAAAATATCGATAACACACTACGTTCCATAATGACAGGGCTACCATCCATTTGAGTAACAAAAATCTCGACAACAGACTACCTTCCATAATGACAAAGCTACCATCCATTAGACTATCAAAAATCTCGACAGCAGACTAACTTTCATAATGACAAGGCTACCATCCATTGGAGTAACAAAAATCTCGACAACAGACTAACTTCCATAATTACAAGGCTACAATCCATTGGAGTAACAAATATCTCGACAACAGACTACCTTCCATAATGATAAGGCTACCATCCATTGGACTATCAAAATCCTCGACAACAGACTACCTTCCATAATGACAAGGTTACCATCCAATGGAATACTAAAAATCTCAATAACAGACTACCTTCCATAATGACAAGGCTACCATCCATTGGAGTAACAAAAATTTGAACTACAGACTACCTTCCATAATGACAACACTACCATCCATTGGACTAACAAAAATCTCAACAAAAGACTATATTCCATAATGACAAGGCTACCATCCATTGGAGTATAAAAAATCTCGACAACAGACTAACTTCCATAATTACAAGGATACCATCCATTGAAGTAACAAATATCTCGACAAAAGACTACCTTCCATAAAGAAAAGGCTACCATCCATAGGAGTAACCAAAATATCGACAGTAGACTACCTTCTATAATGACAAGGCTAGCATCAATTGGAGTAACAAAACTCTTGACAACAAACTACCTTCCATAATGAAAAGGGTATCATCCATTGGAGTAACAAAAATATCGACAACCAACAACCTTCCATAATGACAAGGCTACCATCCATTGAAGTATTAAAAATATCGACAACAAACTACCTTCCATAATTACAAGGCTATCATCCATTGGAGTAAAAAAAACTCGACAACAGACTACCTTCCATAATGACAAGGTTACCATCCATTGGAATAACAAAAATCTCGACAACAAACTACCTTCCATAATGACAAGGCTACCATCCATTGGAGTATAAAAAATCTCGACAACATACTACCTTCCATAATGACAAGGTTACCATCCATTGCAATAAAAAAAATCTCGACAACAGACTACTTTCCATAATGACAAGGCTAACATCCAACGAAATAACAAAAATCTCGACAACAAACTACCTTCCATAATGACAAGGTTACTATCCATTGAAATAACAAAAAACTCGAGAACAGACTACCTTCCATAATGACAAGGTTAACATCCATTTGAGTAACAAAATTATCGACAACAGACTACCTTCCATAATTACAAGGCTAGCATCCATTGGAGTAACAAAAACTTGAAAACAGACTACCTTCCATAATGACAAGGTTACCATCCATTGGAATAACAAAAATATAGACAACAAACTACCTTCCATAATGACAAGGCTACCATCCAACGAAATAACAAAAATCTCGACAACAGACTACCTTCCATAATGAGAAGGCTACCATCCATTGGAGTAACAAAATTATCGACAACAGACTACCTTCCATAATGAGAAGGCTACCATCCATTGGAGTAACAAAAATCTCGACAATAGACTACTTTACATAATGACAATGCTACCATCCATTGGAGTAAAAAAAATATCGATAACACACTACGTTCCATAATGATAGGGCAACCATCCATTTGAGTAACAAAAATCTCGACAAAAGACTACCTTCCATAATGACAAGGCTACCATCCATTATACTATCAAAAATCACGACAGCAGACTACCTTTCATAATGACAAGGCTACCATCCATTGGAGTAACAAAAATCTCGACAACAGACTAACTTCCACAATTACAAGGCTACCATCCATTGGCGTAACAAATATCTCGACAACAGACTACCTTCCATAATGATAAGTCTACCATCCATTGCACTATCAAAATCCTCGACAAAGACTACCTTCCATAATGACAAGTTTACCATCCAATGGAATACCAATAATCTCAACAACAGACTACCATCCATAATGACAAGGCTACCATCCATTGGAGTAACAAAAATCTGAACTACAGACTACCTTCCATAATGACAACACTACCATCCATTGGACTAACAAAAATCTCAACGAAAGACTACCTTCCATAATTACAAGGCTACCATCCATTAGAGTATAAAAAATCTCGACAACAAACTAACTTCCATAATTACAAGGATACCATCCATTGAAGTAACAAATATCTCGACAAAAGACCACCTTCCATAATGAAAAGGCTACAATCCATTGGAGTAACCAAAATATCGACAATAGACTACCTTCTATAATGACAAGGCTAGCATCAATTGGAGTAACAAAACTCTCGACAACAAACTACCTTCCATAATGAAAAGGGTACCATCCATTGGAGTAACAAAAATATCGACAACAAACAACCTTCCATAATGACAAGGCTACCATCCATTGAAGTATCAAAAATATCGACAACAAACTACCTTCCATAATTACAAGGCTACCATCCATTGGAGTAAAAAAAAACTCAACAACAGACTACCTTCCATAATGACAAGGTTACCATCCATTGGAATAACAAAAATCTCGACAAAAGACTACCTTCCATAATGAAAAGGCTACCATCCAACGAAATAACAAAAATATCGACAACAGGCTACCTTCCATAATGAGAAGGAAACCATCCATTGGAGTAACAAAATTCTCGACAACAGACGACCTTCCATAATGACAAGGTTACCATCCATTGAAATAACAAAAAACTCGACAACAGACTACCTTCCATAATGATAAGGTTAATATCCATTTGGGTAACAAAGTTATCGACAACAGACTACCTTCCATAATGACAAGGCTACCATCCATTGGAGTAACAAAAACTCGACAATAGACTACCTTCCATAATGACAAGGCTACCATCCAACGAAATAACAAAAATCTAGACAACAAACTACCTTCCATAATGAGAAGGCAATCATCCAACGAAATAACAAAAATCTCGACAACAGACTACCTTCCATAATGAGAAGCCTACCATCCATTGGAGTAACAAAATTCTCGAACTCAGACTACCTTCCATAATGACAAGGTTACCATCCAATGGAATACTAATAATCTTAACAACAGACTACCATCCATAATGACAAGGCTACCATCCATTGGAGTAACAAAAATCTGAACTACAAACTACCTTCCATAATGACAACACTACCATCCATTGGACTAACAAAAATCTCAACGAAAGACTACATTCCATAATGACAAGGCTACCATCCATTGGAGTATAAAAAGTCTCGACAACAGACTAACTTCCATAATTACAAGAATACCATCCATTGAAGTAACAAATATCTCGACAAAAGACTACCTTCCATAATGACAAGGCTTCCATCCATAGGAGTAACCAAAATATCGACAATAGACTACCTTCTATAATGACAAGGCTAGCATCAATTGGAGTAACAAAACTCTCGACAACAAACTACCTTCCATAATGAAAAGGGTACCATCCATTGGAGTAACAAAAATATCAACAACAAACAACCTTCCATAATGACAAGGCTACCATCCATTGAAGTATCAAAAATATCGACAACAAACTACCTTCCATAATTACAAGGATACCATCCAGTGGAGTAAAAAAAAACTCGACAACAGACTACCATCCATAATGACAAGGTTACCATCCATTGGAATAACAAAAATCTCGACAACATACTACCTTCCATAATTACAAGGCTACTATCCATTGGAGTAACAAAACTCGACAACAGACTACCTTCCATAATGACAAGGTTACCATCCATTGGAATAAAAAAAATCTCGACAACAGACTACTTTCCATAATGACAAGGCTAACATCCAACAAAATAACAAAAATCTCGACAATAAACTACTTTCCATAATGACAATGTTACTATCCATTTAAATAACAAAAAACTCGAGAATAGACTACCTTCCCTAATGACAAGGTTAACATCCATTGGAGTAACAAAATTATCGACAACAGCCTACCTTCCATAATTACAAGGCTAGCATCCATTGGAGTAACAAAAACTTGAAAACAGACTACCTTCCATAATGACAAGGTTACCAACCATTGGAATAACAAAAATATAGACAACAGACTACCTTCCATAATGACAAGGCTACCATCTAACGAAATAACAAAAATCTCGACAACAGACTACCTTCCATAATGAGAAGGCTACCATCTATTGGAGTAACAAAATTATCGACAACAGACTACCTTCCATAATGAGAAGGCTACCATCCATTGGAGTAACAAAAATCTTGATAATAGACTACCTTACATAATGACAATGCTACCATCTATTGGAGTAAAAACAATATCGATAACACACTATGTTCCATAATGACAGGGCTACCATCCATTTGAGTAACAAAAATCTCGACAACAGACTACCTTCCATAATGACAAGGCTACCATCCATTAGACTATCAAAAATCTCGAGAGCAGACTACCTTTCATAATGACAAGGCTACCATCCATTGGAGTAACAAAAATCTCGACAACAGACTAACTTCCATAATTAGAGGGCTACCATCCATTGGAGTAACAAATATCTCGACAATAGACTACCTTCCATAATGATAAGGCTACAATCCATTGGACTATCAAAATCCTCTACAACAGACTACCTTCCATAATGACAAGGTTAGCATCCAATGGAATACAAATTATCTCAACAATAGACTACCATCCATAATGACAAGGCTACCATCCATTGGAGTAACAAAAATCTGAACTACAGACTACCTTCCATAATGACAACACTACCATCCAATGGACTAACAAAAATCTCAACGAAAGACTACCTTCCATAATGACAAGGCTACCATCCATTGGAGTATAAAAAATCTCGACAACAAACTAACTTCCATAATTATAAGGATACCATCCATTGAAGTAACAAATATCTTGACAAAGGACTACCTTCCATAATGACAAGGCTACCATCCATAGGAGTAACCAAAATATCGACAATAGACTACCTTCTATAATGACAAGGCTAGCATCAATTGGAGTAACAAAACTCTCGACAACAAACTACCTTCCATAATGAAAAGGGTACCATCCATTGGAGTAACAAAAATATCGACAACAAACAACCTTCCATAATGACAAGGCTACCATCCATTAAAGTATCAAAAATATCGACAACAAACTACCTTCCATAATTACAAGGCTACCATCCAGTGGAGTAAAAAAAAAACTCGACAACAGACTACCATCCATAATGAGAAGGAAACCATCCATTGGAGTAACAAAATTCTCGACAACAGACTACCTTCTATAATGACAAGGCTAGCATTAATTGGAGTAACAAAACTCTCGACAACAGACTACCTTCCATAATGACAAGGAAACCATCCATTGGAGTAACAAAATTCTCGACAACAGACTACCTTCCATAATGACAAGGTTAACATCCATTTGGGTAACAAAATTATCGACAATAGACTACCTTCCATAATGACAAGGCTACCATCCATTGGAGTAACAAAAACTCGACAATAGACTACCTTCCATAATGACAAGGCTACCATCCAACGAAATAACAAAAATCTAGACAAGAGACTACCTTCCATAATGAGAAGGCAATCATCCAACGAAATAACAAATATCTCGACAACAGACTACCTTCCATAATGAGAAGGCTACCATCCATTGGAGTAACAAAATTCTCGACAACAGACTACCTTCCATAATGACAAGGTTACCATCCAATGGAATACTAATAATCTCAAAAACAGACTACCATCCATAATGACAAGGCTACCATCCATTGGAGTAACAAAAATCTGAACTACAGACTACCTTCCATAATGACAACACTACCATCCATTGGACTAACAAAAATCTCAACAAAAGACAACATTCCATAATGACAAGGCTACCATCCATTGGAGTATAAAAAATCTCGACAACAGACTAACTTCCATAATTACAAGGATACCATCCATTGAAGTAACAAATATCTCGACAGAAGACTACCTTCCATAATGACAAGGCTACCATCCATAGGTGTAACCAAAATATCGATAATATACTACCTTCTATAGTGACAAGGCTAGCATCAATTGGAGTAACAAAACTCTCGACAACAAACTACCTTCCATAATGAAAAGGGTTCCATCCATTGGAGTAACAAAAATATCGATAACAAACAACCTTCCATAATGACAAGGCTACCATCCATTGAAGTATCAAAAATATCGACAACAAACTACCTTCCATAATTACAAAACTATCATCTATTGGAGTAAAAAAAACTCGACAACAGACTACCTTCCATAAGGACAAGGTTACCATCCATTGGAATAACAAAAATCTCGACAACAGACTACCTTCCATAATTACAAGGCTACTATCCATTGGAGTAACAAAAACTTGACAACAGACTACCTTCCATAATGACAAGGTTACCATCCATTGGAATAAAAAAAATCTCGACAAGAAACTACTTTCCATATTGACAAGGCTAACATCCAACGAAATAACAAAAATCTCGACAACATACTACCTTCCATAATGACAAGGTTACTATCCATTGAAATAACAAAAAACTCGAGAACAGACTACCTTCCATAATGACAAGGTTAACATCCATTGGAGTAACAAAATTATTGACAACAGACTACCTTCCATAATTACAAGGCTAGCATCCATTGGAGTAACAAAAACTTGAAAACAGACTACCTTCCATAATAACAAGGCTACCATCTAACGAAATAACAAAAATCTCGACAACAGACTACCTTCCATAATGAGAAGGCTACCATCTATTGGAGTAACAAAATTATCGACAACAGACTACCTTCCATAATGAGACGGCTACCATCCATTGGAGTAACAAAAATCTCGATAATAGACTACCTTACATAATGACAATGCTACCATCTATTGGAGTAAAAACAATATCGATAACATACTATGTTCCATAATGACAGGGCCACCATCCATTTGAGTAACAAAAATCTCGACAACAGACTACCTTCCATAATGACAAGGCTACCATCCATTAGACTATCAAAAATCTCGAGAGCAGACTACCTTTCATAATGACAAGGCTACCATCCATTGGAGTAACAAAAATCTCGACAACAGACTAACTTCCATAATTAGAGGGCTACCATCCATTGGAGTAACAAATATCTCGACAATAGACTACCTTCCATAATGATAAGGCTACCATCCATTGGACTATCAAAATCCTCTACAACAGACTACCTTCCATAATGACAAGGTTACCATCCAATGGAATACCAATTATCTTAACAATAGACTACCATCCATAATGACAAGGCTACCATCCATTGGAGTAACAAAAATCTGAACTACAGACTACCTTCCATAATGACAACACTACCATCCAATGGACTAACAAAAATCTCAACGAAAGACTACCTTCCATAATGACAAGGCTACCATCCATTGGAGTATAAAAAATCTCGACAACAAACTAACTTCCTTAATTATAAGGATACCATCCATTGAAGTAACAAATATCTCGACAAAGGACTACCTTCCATAATGACAAGGCTACCATCCATAGGAGTAACCAAAATATCGACAATAGACTACCTTCTATAATGACAAGGCTAGCATCAATTGGAGTAACAAAACTCTCGACAACAAACTACCTTCCATAATGAAAAGGGTACCATCCATTGGAGTAACAAAAATATCGACAACAAACAACCTTCCATAATGACAAGGCTACCATCCATTGAAGTATCAAAAATATCGACAACAAACTACCTTCCATAATTACAAGGCTACCATCCAGTGGAGTTAAAAAAACTCGACAACAGACTACCATCCATAATGACAAGGCTACCATCCATAGGAGTAACTAAATTATCGACAATAGACTACCTTCTATAATGACAAGGCTAGCATTAATTGGAGTAACAAAACTCTCGACAACAGACTAGCTTCCATAATGAGAAGGAAACCATCCATTGGAGTAACAAAATTCTCGACAACAGACTACCTTCCATAATGTCAAGGTTAACATCCATTTGGGTAACAAAATTATCGACAATAGACTACCTTCCATAATGACAAGGCTACCATCCATTGGAGTAACAAAAACTCGACAATAGACTACCTTCCATAATGACAAGGCTACCATCCAACGAAATAACAAAAATCTAGACAAGAGACTACCTTCCATAATGAGAAGGCAATCATCCAACGAAATAACAAAAATCTCGACAACAGACTACCTTCCATAATGAGAAGGCTACCATCCATTGGAGTAACAAAATTCTCGACAACAGACTACCTTCCATAATGACAAGGTTACCATCCAATGGAATACTAATAATCTCAACAACAGACTACCATCCATAATGACAAGGCTACCATCCATTGGAGTAACAAAAATCTGAACTACAGACTACCTTCCATAATGATAACATTACCATCCATTGGACTAACAAAAATCTCAACAAAATACTACCTTCCATAATGACAAGGCTACCATCTAATGGAGTATAAAAAATCTCGTCAACAGACTAATTTCCATAATGACAAGGATACCATCCATAGGAGTAACCAAAATATCGATAATAGACTACCTTCTATAATGACAAGGCTAGCATCAATTGGAGTAACAAAACTCTCGACAACAAACTACCTTCCATAATGAAAAGGGTACCATCCATTGGAGTAACAAAAATATCGACAACAAACAACCTTCCATAATGACAAGGCTACCATCCATTGAAGTATCAAAAATATCGACAACAAACTACCTTCCATAATGAAAAGGCTACCATCCATTGGAATAACAAAAATCTCGACAACAGACTACCTTCCATAATGACAAGGCTACCATCCAACGAAATAACAAAAATCTCGACAACAGACTACCTTCCATAATGAGAAGGAAAACATCCATTGGAGTAACAAAATTCTCGACAACAGACTACCTTACATAATGACAAGGTTACCATCCATTGAAATAACAAAAAACTCGACAACAGACTACCTTCCATAATGACAAGGTTAACATCCATTTGGGTAACAAAATTATCGACAACAGACTACCTTCCATAATGACAAAACTACAATCCATTGGAGTAACAAAAAATCGACAATAGACTACCTTCCATAATGACAAGGCTACCATCCAACGAAATAACAAAAATCTCGACAACAGACTACCTTCCATAAACAGAAGGCAATCATCCAACGAAATAACAAAAATCTCGACAACAGACTACCTTCCATAATGAAAAGGCTACCATCCATTGGAGTAACAAAATTATCGACAACAGACTACCTTCCATAATGACAATGCTACCATCCATTGGAGTAACAAAAATATCGACAACAGACTACCTTACATAATGACAATGCTACCATCCATTGGAGTAACAAAAATATCTACAACACACTATGTTCCATAATGACAAGGCTACCATCCATTGAAATAACAAAAATCTCGACAACAAACTACCTTCCATAATAAGAAGGCTACCATCCATTGGAGTAACAAAAATCTCGACAACAGACTACCTTACATAATTACAATGCTACCATCCATGGGAGTAACAAAAATATCGACCATACACTACGTTCTATAATGACAAGGCTATCATCCATTGGAGTAACAAAAATCTCGACAACAGACTACCTTCCATAATGAGAAGGCTACCATCCATTGGACTATCAAAAATCTCGACAACAGACTACCTTTCATAATGGCAAGGCTACCATCCATTGGAGTGACAAAAAGCTCGACAAGAGACTAACTTCCATAATTACAAGGCTACCATCCATTGGAGTAACAAATATCTCGACAACAGACTACCTTCCATAATGATAAGGCTACCATCCATTGAACTATAAAATCCTCGACAACAGACTACCTTCCATAATGACAAGGCTATGATCCAATGGAATACCAAAAATCTCAACAATAGACTACCTTCCATAATGACAAGGCTACCATCAAACGAAATAACAAAAATCTCTACAATAGACTACCTTCCATAATTACCAGGTTACCATCCATTGGAATAACAAAAATCTCGACAACAGACTACCTTCCAATATGACAAGGCTACCATCCAACAAAATAACAAAAATTTCGACAACATACTACCTTCCATAATGACAAGGTTTCCATCCATTGGAATAAAGAAAAACTCGAAAACAAACTACCTTCCATAATGTCAAGGTTACCATCCATTGGAGTAACAAAAATATCGACAACAGACTACCTTCCATAATTACAAGGCTACTATCCATTGTTGTAACAAAAACTCGACAACAGACTACCTTCCATAATAACAAGGTTACCTTCCATTGGAATAACAAAAATCTCGACAACAGACTACTTTCCATAATGACAAGGCTAACATCCAATGAAATAACAAAAATCTCGACAACAAACTACATTCCATAATGACAAGGTTACCATCCATTGAAATAACAAAAAACTCGAGAACAGACTACCTTTCATAATTACAAGGCTACCATCCATTGGAGTAACAAAAACTTGACAACAGACTACCTTCCACAATGACAAGGTTACCATCCATTAGAATAACAAAAATCTAGACAACAAACTACTTTCCATAATGACAAGTCTACCATCCAACGAAATAAGAAAAATTTCGACAACAGACTACCTTCCATAATGAGAAGGCTACCATCCATTGGAGTAACAAAATTCTCGACAACAGACTACCTTCCATAATGAGAAGGCTACCATCCATTGGAGTAACACAAATCTCGACAATAGACTACCTTACGAAATGACAATGCTACCATCTATTGGAGTAACAAAAATATCGATAACACACTACGTTCCATAATGACAAGGCTACCAACTATTTGAGTAACAAAAATCTCGACAAATAGACTACCTTCTATAATGACAAGGCTACCATCCATTAGACTATCAAAAATCTCGACAGCAAACTACCTTTCATAATGACAAGGCTACCATCCATTGGAGTAACAAAAATCTCGACAATAGAGTAACTTCCATAATTAGAAGGCTACCATCCATTGGAGTAACAAATATCTCGACAATAGACTACCTTCAATAATGATAAGGCTACCATCCATTGGACTATCAAAATCCTCGACAACAGACTACCTTCCATAATGACAAGGTTACCATCTAATGGAATACCAAAAATCTCAACAACAGACTACCTTCCATAATGACAAGGCTACCATCCATTGGAGTAACAAAAATCTGAACTACAGACTACCTTCCGTAATGACAACACTACCATCCATTGGACTATCAAAAATCTCACCGAAAGACTACCTTCCATTATAAAAAGGCTACCATCCATTGGAGTAACAAATATCTCGACAAAAGACAACCTTCCATAATGACAAGGCTATCACCCATAGGAGTAACCAAAATATCGACAATAGACTACCTTCTTTAATGACAAGGCTAGCATCCATTGGAGTAACAAAACTCTCGACAACAAACTACCTTCCATAATGAAAAGGGTAACATCCATTGGAGTAACAAAAATATCGACAACAAACTACCTTCCATAATGAAAAGGCTACCATCCATTGAAGTATCAAAAATATCGACAACAAACTACCTTCCATAATTACAAGGCTACCATCCATTGGAGTAACAAAAACTCGACAACAGACTACCTTCCATAATGACAAGGTTACCATCCATTGGAATAACTAAAATCTCGACAACAGACTACCTTCCATAATGACAAGGCTACCATCCAACGAAATAACAAAAATCTCGACAACAAACTACCTTCCATAATGACAAGGCTACCATCCATTAGACTATCAAAAATCTCGACAACAGACTACCTTTCATAATGACAAGGCTACCATCCATTGGAGTAATAAAAATCTCGACAACAGACAACTTTCCATAATGACAAGGCTAAATCCAATGAAATAACAAAAATCTAGACAACAAACTACCTTCCATAATGACAAGGTTACCATCCATTGGAATAACAAAAAAATCGACAACAGACTACCTTCCATAATGACAAGGTTAACATCCATTGGAGTAACAAAAATCTCGACAACAGACAACTTTCAATAATGACAAGGCTAAATCCAACGAAATAACAAAAATCTAGACAACAAACTACCTTCCATAATGACAAGGCTACCATCCATTGGAGTAAGAAAAACTCGACAACAGACTACCTTCCAGAATGACAAGGTTACCATCCATTGGAATAACAAAAATCTCAACAAGAGACTAACTTCCATAATTACAAGGCTACCATCCATTGGAGTAACAAATATCTCGACAACAGACTAACTTCCATAATGATAAGGCTACCATACATTGGATTATCAAAATCCTCGACAACAGACTACCTTCCATAATGACAAGGCTACCATCCATTGGAGTAACAAAAATCTAAACTAATGACTACCTTCCATAATGACAACGCTACCATCCATTGGACTAACGAAAATTTCAATGAAAGACTACTTTCCATAATGACGAGGCTACCATCCATTATAGTAACAAAAATCTCGATAGCAAACTAACTTCCATAATTACAAGGCTACCATCCATTAAAGTAACAAATATCTCGACAAAAGACTACCTTCCATAATGACAAGGCTACCATCCATAGGAGTAACCAAAATATCGAAAATAGACTACCTTCTATAATGACAACGCTGGCATCCATTGGAGTAACAAAACTCTCGACAACAAACAACCTTCCATAATGAAAAGGGTACCATCCATTGGAGTAGCAAAAATATCGACAACAAACTACCTTGCATAATGACAAGGCTACCATCCATTGAAGTATCAAAAATATCGACAACAAACTACCTTCCATAATTACAAGGCTACCATCCATTGGAGTAAGCAAAATTTTGACAACATACTACCTTCCATAATGACAAGGCTACCATCCAACGAAATAACAAAAATCTCGAGAATAGACTACCTTCCATAATGAGAAGGAAACCATCCATTGGAGTAACAAAATTCTCGACAACAGACTACCTTCCATAATGACAAGGCTACCATCCATTGGAGTAACAAAAATCTCGACAACAGACTACCTTACATAATGAAAATGCTACCATCCATTGGAGTAACAAAAATATGGACAACACACTACGTTCCATAATGACAAGTCTACCATCCATTGGAGTAACAAAAATCTCGACAACAAACTACCTTCCATAATGACAAGGCTACCATCCATTAGACTATCAAAAATCTCGATAGCAAACTACCTTTCATAATGACAAGGCTACCATCCATTGGAGTAACAAAAATCTCGACAACAAACTAACTTCTGTAATTACAAGGCTACCATCCATTGGAGTAACAAATATCTCGACAACAGACTACCTTCCATAATGATAAGGCTAACATCCATTGGACTATCAAAATCCTCGACAACAGACTACCTTCCATAATGACAAGGTTACCATCTAATGGAATACCAAAAATATTAAACAACAGACTACCTTCCATAATAACAAGGCTTCCATCCATTGGAGTAACAAAAATCTGAACTACAGCCTACCTTCCATAATGACAACACTACCATCCATTGGACTATCAAAAATCTCAACGAAAGACTACCTTCCATTATGTCAAGGCTACCATCCATTGGAGTAACAAATATCTCAACAAAAGACTACCTTCCATAATGACAAGGCTATCATCCATAGGAGTAACCAAAATATCGACAATAGACTACCTTCTATAATGACAAGGCTAGCATCCATTGGAGTAACAAAACTCTCGACAACAAACTACCTTCCATTATGAAAAGGGTAACATCCATTGGAGTAACAAAAATATCGACAACAAACTACCTTCCATAATGAAAAGGCTACCATCCATTGAAGTATAAAAAATATCGACAACAAACTACCTTCCATAATTACAAGGCTACCATCCATTGGAGTAACAAAAACTCGACAACAGACTACCTTCCATAATGACAAGGTTACCATCCATTGGAATAACTAAAATCTCGACAACAGACTATGTTCCATAATGACAAGGCTACCATCCAACGAAATAACAAAAATCTCGACAACAGACTACCTTCCATAATGAGAAGGAAACCATCCATTGGAGTAACAAAATTCTTGACAACAGACTACCTTCCATAATGACAAGGCTACCATCCATTGGAGTAACAAAATTCTCGACAACAGACTACCTTCCATAATGACAAGGCTACCATCCATTGGAGTAACAAAAATCTCGACAACAAACTACCTTACATAATGATAATGATACCATCCATTGGAGTAACAAAAATATGGACAACACACTATGTTCCATAATGACAAGTCTACCATCCATTGGAGTAACAAAAATCTCGACAACAAACTACCTTCCATAATGACAAGGCTACCATCCATTAAACTATCAAAAATCTCGACAGCAGACTACCTTTCATAATGACAAGACTACCATCCATTGGAGTAAGCAAAATTATGACAACAGACTACCTTCCATAATGACAAGGTTATCATCCATTGGAATAACAAAAATTTCATCAACAGACAACCTTCCGTAATGACAAGGCTACCATCCAACGAAATAATAAAAATATCGACAACAAATTACCTTCCATAATGAGAAGGCTACCATCCATTGGAGTAACAAAATTCTCGACAACAAACTACCTTCCATAATTAGAAGGCTACCATCCATTGGAGTAACAAAAATCTCGACAATAAACTACCTTACATAATTACAATGCTACCATCCATTGGAGTAACAAAAATATCGACAACACACTACGTTCCATAATGAAAAGGCTACCATCCATTGGAGTAACAAAAATCTCGACAACAGACTACCTTCCATAATGACAAGGCTACCATCCATTAGACTATCAAAAATCTCGACAGCAAACTACCTTTCATAATAACAAGGCTACCATCCATTGGAGTAACAAAAATCTTGACAACAAACTAACTTCTATAATTACAAGGCTACCATCCATTGGAGTAACAAATATCTCGACAACAGACTACTTTCCATAATGATAAGGCTAACATCCATTGGACTATCAAAATCCTCGACAACAGACTACCTTCCATAATGACAAGGTTACCATCTAATGGAATACCAAAAATCTCAACAACAAACTACCTTCCATAATGACAAGGCTACCATCCATTGGAGTAACAAAAATCTGAACTACAGACTACCTTCCATAATGACAACGCTACCATCCATTGGACTAACAAAAATCTCAACGAAAGACTACCTTCCATAATGACGAGGCTACCATCCATTATAGTAACAAAAATCTCGACAGCAAACTAACTTCCATAATTACAAGGCTACCATCCATTGGAGTAACAAATATCTCGACAAAAGACTACCTTCCATAATGACAAGGCTACCATCCATAAGAGTAACCAAAATATCAACAATAGACTACCTTCTATAATGACAATGCTAGCATCCATTGGAGTAACAAAACTCTCGACAAAAAACTACCTTCCATAATGACAAGGCAACCATCCATTGAAGTATCAAAAATATCGACAACAAACTACCTTCCATAATTACAAGGCTACCATCCATTGGAGTAACAAAAACTCGACAACAGTCTACCTTCCATAATGACAAGGTTACCATCCATTGGAATAACAAAATTCTCGACAACAGACTACCTTCCATAATGACAAGGCTACCATCCATTGGAGTAACAAAATTCTCGACAACAGACTACCTTCCATAATGACAAGGCTACCATCCATTGGAGTAACAAAAATCTCGTCAACAAACTACCTTACATAATGATAATGATACCATCCATTGGAGTAACAAAAATATGGACAACACACTATGTTCCATAATGACAAGTCTACCATCCATTGGAGTAACAAAAATCTCGACAACAAACTACCTTCCATAATGACAAGGCTACCATCCATTAGACTAACCAAAATATCGACAGCAGACTACCTTTCATAATGACAAGGCTACCATCCATTGGAGTAAGCAAAATTATGACAACAGACTACCTTCCATAATGACAAGGTTACCATCCATTGGAATAACAAAAATCTCATCAACAGACAACCTTCCGTAATGACAAGGCTACCATCCAACGAAATAATAAAAATATCGACAACAAATTACCTTCCATAATGACAAGGCTACCATCCATTAGACTATCAAAAATCTCGATAGCAAACTACCTTTCATAATGACAAGGCTACCATCCATTGGAGTAACAAAAATCTCGACAACAAACTAACTTCTGTAATTACAAGGGTACCATCCATTGGAGTAACAAATATCTCGACAACAGACTACCTTCCATAGTGATAAGGCTAACATCCATTGGACTATCAAAATCCTCGACAACAGACTACCTTCCATAATGACAAGGTTACCATCTAATGGAATACCAAAAATATCAACAACAAACTACCTTCCATAATAACAAGGCTACCTTCCATAGTAACAAAAATCTGAACTACAGCCTACCTTCCATAATGACAACACTACCATCCATTGGACTATCAAAAATCTCAACGAAAGACTACCTTCCATTATGACAAGGCTACCATCCATTGGAGTAACAAATATCTCAACAAAAGACTACCTTCCATAATGACAAGGCTATCATCCATAGGAGTAACCAAAATACCGACAATAGACTACCTTCTATAATGACAAGGCTAGCATCCATTGGAGTAACAAAACTCTCGACAACAAACTACCTTCCATTATGAAAAGGGTAACATCCATTAGAGTAACAAAAATATCGACAACAAACTACCTTCCATAATGAAAAGGCTACCATCCATTGAAGTATCAAAAATATCGACAACAAACTACCTTCCATAATTACAAGGCTACCATCCATTGGAGTAACAAAAACTCGAAAACAGACTACCTTCCATAATGACAAGGTTACCATCCATTGGAATAACTAAAATCTCGACAACAGACTATGTTCCATAATGACAAGGCTACCATCCAACGAAATAACAAAAATCTCGACAACAGACTACCTTCCATAATGAGAAGGAAACCATCCATTGGAGTAACAAAATTCTCGACAACAGACTACCTTCCATAATGACAAGGCTACCATCCATTAGAGTAACAAAATTCTCGACAACATACTACCTTCCATAATGACAAGGCTACCATCCATTGGAGTAACAAAAATCTCGACAACAAACTACCTTACATAATGATAATGATACCATCCATTGGAGTAACAAAAATATGGACAACACACTATGTTCCATAATGACAAGTCTACCATCCATTGGAGTAACAAAAATCTCGACAACAAACTACCTTCCATAATGACAAGGCTACCATCCATTAGACTATCAAAAATCTCGACAGCAGACTACCTTTAATAATGACAAGGCTACCATCCATTGAAGTAAGCAAAATTATGACAACAGACTACCTTCCATAATGACAAGGTTACCATCCATTGGAATAACAAAAATCTCATCAACAGACAACCTTCCGTAATGACAAGGGTACCATCCAACGAAATAATAAAAATCTCGACAATAGACTACCTTCCATAATGGGAAGGAAACCATCCATTGGAGTAACAAAATTCTCGACAATAGACTACCTTCAATAATGACAAGGCTACCATCCATTGGAGTAACAAAAATCTCGACAACAGACTACCTTACATAATGAAAATGCTACCATCCATTGGAGTAACAAAAATATGGACAACACACTACGTTCCATAATGACAAGTATACCACCATTGCAGTAACAAAAATCTCGACAACAAACTACCTTCCATAATGACAAGGCTACAATCCATTAGACTATCCAAAATCTCGACTGCAGACTACCTTACATAATGGCAAGGCTACCATCCATTGGAGTAACAAAAATCTCGACAACCGACAACTTTCCATAATGACAAGGCTAACATCCAACGAAATAACAAAAATCTAGACAACAAACTACCTTCCAGAATGACAAGGTTACCATCCATTGGAATAACAAAAAAATCGACAACAGACTACCTTCAATAATGACAAGTTTAACATCCATTAGAGTAACAAAAATATCGACAACAGACTACCTTCCATAATTACAAGGCTACCATCCATAGGAGTAACAAAAACTCGACAACAGACTACGTTCCATAATGACAAGGTTACTATCCATTGGAATAACAAAAATCTCGTCAACAGAAAACCTTCCATAAAGACAAGGCTACCATCCAACGAAATAACAAAAATATCGACAACAGACTACCTTACATAATGACAATGCTACCATCCATTGGAGTAACAAAAATATCGACAACACACTACGTTCCATAATGACAAGGCTACCATCCATTGGAGTAACAAAAATCTCGACAACAGACTAACTTCCATAATTACAAGGCTACCATCCATTGGAGTAACAAATATCTCAACAACAGACTACCTTCCATAATGATAAGGCTACCATACATTGGACTATCAAAATTCTCGCCAATACACTACCTTCCATAATGACAAGGGCTACCATCCAATGGAATACCAAAAATCTCAACAACAGACTACCTTCCATAATGACAAGGCTACCATCCATTGGAATAACAAAAATCTGAACTACATACTACCTTCCATAATGACAAGGCTACCATCCATTGGACTAACAAAAATCTCAACGAATGACTACCTTCCATAATGACAAGGTTACCATCCATTGGAGTAACAAAAATCTTGACAACATACAAACTTCCATAATTACAAGGCTACCATCCATTGAAGTAACAAATATCTCGATAAAAGACTACCTTCCATAATGACAAGGCTACCATCCATTGGAGTAACAAAAACTCGACAACATACTACCTTCCATAATGACAAGGTTACCATCCATTGGAATAACATAAATCTCGACAACAAACTACCTTCCATATGACAAGGCTACCATCCAACGAAATAACAAAAATTTCGACAACAGACTACCTTCCATAATGAGAAAGAAAACCATCCATTGGAGTAACAAATTTCTCGACAACAGACTACCTTCCATAATGACAAGGCTACCATCCATTGGAGTAACAAAAATCTCGACAATAGACTACCTTACATAATGACAATGCTACCATCCATTGGAGTAACAAAAATATCAACAACACACTACGTTCCATAATGACAAGTCTACCATCCATTAGAGTAACAAAAATCTCGACAACAGACTACCTTCCATAATGACAAGGCTACCGTCCATTAGACTATCAAAAATCTCGACAATAGACTACCTTTCATAATGACAAGGCTACCGTCCATTAGACTATCAAAAATCTCGACAGCAGACTACCTTTCATAATGACAAGGCTATCATCCATTGGAGTAACAAAAATCTCGACAACAGACAACATTCCATAATGACAAGGCTACCATCCATTGGAGTAACAAAAATCTGAACTACAGACTACCTTCAATAATGACAACGCTACCATCCATTGGACTAACAAAAATCTCAATGAAAGACTACCTTGCATAATGACAAGGCTACCAACCATTGGAGTAACAAAAATCACGACAACAGACTAACTTCCATAATTACAAGGCTACCATCCATTGAAGTAACAAATATCTCGACAAAAGACTACCTTCCATAGTGACAAGGCTCCCATCCATAGGAGTAACCAAAATAGCGAAAATAGACTACCTTCTATAGCGACAAGGCTAGCATCCATTGGAGTAACAAAAACATCGACAACAAACTACCTTCCATAATGACAAAACTACCATCCATTGAAGTATCAAAAATATCGATAAAAAACTACCTTCCATAATTACAAGGCTACCATCCATTGGAGTAACAAAAACTCGACAACAAACTACCTTCCATAATGACAAGGTTACCATCCATTGGAATAACAAAAATCTCGACAACAAACTACCTTCCATAATGATAAGGCTACCATCCAACGAAATAACAAAAATCTCGACAATAGACTACCTTCCATAATAAGAAGGAAACCATCCATTGGAGTAACAAAAACTCGACAACATACTACCTTCCATAATGACAAGGTTACCATCCATTGGAATAACAAAAATCTCGACAACAAACTACCTTCCATAATGATAAGGCTACCATCCAAAGAAATAACAAAAATCTCGACAACAGACTACCTTCCATAATGAGAAGGAAACCATCCATTGGAGTAACAAAAATCACGACAACAGACTACCTTACATAATGACAATGCTACCATCCATTGGAGTAACAAAAATATCGACAACACAATACGTTCCATAATGACAAGTCTACCATCCATTGGAGTAACAAAAATCTCGACAACAGAATACCTTCAATAATGACAAGGCTTTCATCCATTAGACTATCAAAAATCTCCATAGCAGACTACCTTTCATAATGACAAGGTTACCATCCATTGGAGTAACAAAAATCTCGACAACAGACAACATTCAATAATGACAAGGCTAACATCCAACGAAATAACAAAAATCTAGACAACAGACTACCTTCCATAATGACAAGGCCACCATCCAATGGAATACCAAAAATCTCAACAACAGACTACCTTCCATAATGACAAGGCTACCATCCATTGGAGTAACAAAAATTTGAACTACAGACTACCTTCCATAATGACAACGCTACCATCCATTGGACTAACAAAAATATCGACAACACACTATGTTCCATAATGACAAGGCTAACATCCATTGGAGTAACAAAAATCTCGACAACAGACTACCTTCCATAATGACAAGGCTACCTTCCATTAGACTATCAAAAATCTCGACAACAGACTACCTTTCATAATAATAAGGCTACCATCCATTGGACAATCAAAATCCTCGACAACAGACTACCTTCCATAATGACAAGGCTACCATCGAATGGAATACCAAAAATCTCAACAACAGACTACTTCCATAATGACAAGGCTACCATCCATTGGAGTAACAAAAATTTGAACTACAGACTACCTTCCATAATGACAAGGCTACCATCCATTGGAGTAACAAATATCTCGACAAAAGACTACCTTCTATAATGACAAGGCTACGATCCATTGGAGTAACAAAAATATGGACAATAGACTACCTTCTATAATGACAAGGCTAGCAACCATTGGAGTAACAAAAATCTTGACAACAAACTACCTTCCATAATGAAAAGGGTACCCTCCATTGGAGTAACAAAAATATCGACAAGAAACTACCTTCCATAATGACAAGGCTACCATCCATTGGAGTATGAAAAATATCGACAACAAACTACCTTCCATAATTACAAGGCTACCATCCATTGGAGTAACAAAAACTCGACAACAGACTACTTTCCATAATGACAAGGTTACCATCCATTGGAATAACAAAAATCTCGACAACAGACTACCTTCCATAATGACAAGGCTACCATCCAACAAAATAACAAAAATCTCGACAACAGATTACCTTCCATAATGAGAAGGCTACCATCCCTTGGAGTAAAAAAATTCTCGACAACAGACTACCTTCCATAATGACAAGGTTACCATCCAATGGAATACCAAAAATCTCAACAACAGACTACCTTCCATAATGACATGGCTACCATCCATTGGAATATCAAAAATCTCGACAACAAACTACCTTCCATAATGACAAGGCTACCATCCATTGGACTAACAAAAATCTCAACGAATGACTACCTTCCATAATGACAAGGTTACCATCCATTGGAGTAACAAAAATCTTGACAACAGACAAACTTCCATAATTACACGGCTACCATCCATTGAAGTAACAAATATCTCGATAAAAGACTACCTTCCATAACAAGGCTACCATCCATTGGAGTAACCAAAATATCGACAATAGACTATGTTCTATAATGACAAGGCTAGCATCCATTGGAATAACAAAACTCTCGACAAGAAACTACCTTCCATAATGAAAAGGGTACCATCCATTGGAGTAACAAAAATATCGAAAACAAACTACCTTCCATAATTACAAGGCTACCATCCATTGGAGTAACAAAAACTCCACAATATACTACCTTCCATAATGACAAGGTTACCATCCATTGGAATAACAAAAATCTCGACAACAAACTACCTTCCATATGACAAGGCTACCATCCAACGAAATAACAAAAATCTCGACAACAGACTACCTTCCATAATGAGAAGGAAACCATCCATTGGAGTAACAAATTTCCCGACAACAGACTACCTTCCATAATGACAAGGCTACCATCCATTGGAGTAACAAAAATCTCGACAATAGACTACCTTACATAATGACAATGCTACCATCCATTGGAGTAACAAAAATATCAACAACACACTACGTTCCATAATGACAAGTCTACCATCCATTAGGGTAACAAAAATCTCGACAACAGACTACCTTCCATAATGACAAGGCTACCGTCCATTAGACTATCAAAAATCTCGACAGCAGACTACCTTTCATAATGAGAAGACTACCATCCATTGGAGTAACAAAAATCTCGACAACATATAACATTCCATAATGACAAGGCTACCATCCATTGGAGTAACAAAAATCTAAACTACCTTGCATAATGACAAGGCTACCATCCATTGGAGTAACATTCTCAATAAAAGACTACCTTGCATAATGACAAGGATACCAACCATTGGAGTAACAAAAATCACGACAACAGACTAACTTCCATAATTACAAGGCTACCATCCATTGAAGTAACAAATATCTCGACAAAAGACTACCTTCCATAGGAGTAACAAAAATAGCGAAAATAGACTACCTTCTATAGCGACAAGGCTAGCATCCATTGGAGTAACAAAACTCTCGACAACAAACTACCTTCCATATTGAAAAGGGTACCATCCATTGGAGTAACAAAAATATCGACAACAAACTACCTTCCATAATGACAATGCTACCATCCATTGAAGTATCAAAAATATCGATAACAAACTACCTTCCATAATTACAAGGCTACCATCCATTGGAGTAACAAAAACTCGACAACAGACTACCTTCCATAATGACAAGGTTACCATCCATTGGAATAAAAAAAATCTCGACAACAAACTACCTTCCATAATGATAAGGCTACCATCCAACGAAATAACAAAAATCTCGACAATAGACTACCTTCCATAATAAGAAGGAAACCATCCATTGGAGTAACAAAAACTCGACAACATACTACCTTCCATAATGACAAGGTTACCACCCATTGGAATAACAAAAATCTCGACAACAGACTACCTTCCATAATGACATGGCTAACATCCAACGAAATAACAAAAATCTCGACAACAGACTACCTTCCATAATGAGAAGGAACCCATCCATTGGAGTAACAAAATTCCCGACAACAGACTACCTTCCATAATGACAAGGTTACCATCCATTGGAGTAACAAAAATCTCGAAAACAGACTACCTTACATAATGACAATGCTACCATCCATTGGAGTAACAAAAATATCGACAACACACTATGTTCCATAATGACAAGTCTACCATCCATTGGAGTAACAAAAATCTCGACAACAGACTACCTTCAATAATGACAAGGCTACCATCCGTTAGACTATAAAAAATCTCGACAGCAGACTACCTTTCATAATGACAAGACTACCATCCATTGGAGTAACAAAAATCTCGATAACAGACTAACTTCCATAATTACAAGGCTACCATCCATTGGAGTAACAAATATCTCGTAAATAGACTACCTTCCATAATGATAAGGTTACCATACATTGGACTATCAAAATCCTCGACAATAGACTACCTTCCCTAATGACAAGGCTTCCATCCAATGGAATACCAAAAATCTCAACAACAGACTACCTTCCATAATGACAAGGCTACCATCCATTGGAGTAACAAAAATCTGAACTATAGACTACCTTCCATAATGACAAGGCTATTATCCATTGGACTAACAAAAATCACAACGAAAGAATACCTTCCATAATGACAAGGTTACCATCCGTTGGAGTAACAAAAATCACGACAACAGACAAACTTCCATAATTACAAGGCTACCATCCAATGGAATACCAAAAATCTCAACAACAGACTACCTTCCATAATGACAAGGCTACCATCCATTGGAGTAACCAAAATAGCGAAAATAGACTACCTTCTATAGCGAGAAGGCTAGCATCCATTGGAGTAACAAAAACATCGACAACAAACTACCTTCCATAATGACAAAACTACCATCCATTGAAGTATCAAAAATATCGATAAAAAACTACCTTCCATAATTACAAGGCTACCATCCATTGGAGTAACAAAAACTCGACAACAAACTACCTTCCATAATGACAAGGTTACCATCCATTGGAATAACAAAAATCTCGACAACAAACTACCTTCCATAATGATAAGGCTACCATCCAACGAAATAACAAAAATCTCGACAATAGACTACCTTCCATAATAAGAAGGAAACCATCCATTGGAGTAACAAAAACTCGACAACATACTACCTTCCATAATGACAAGGTTACCATCCATTGGAATAACAAAAATCTCGACAACAGACTACCTTCCATAATGACAAGGCTACCATCCAAAGAAATAACAAAAATCTCGACAACAGACTACCTTCCATAATGAGAAGGAAACCATCCATTGGAGTAACAAAAATCACGACAACAGACTACCTTACATAATGACAATGCTACCATCCATTGGAGTAACAAAAATATCGACAACACAATACGTTCCATAATGAAAGTCTACCATCCATTGGAGTAACAAAAATCTCGACAACAGAATACCTTCAATAATGACAAGGCTTTCATCCATTAGACTATCAAAAATCTCGACAGCAGACTACCTTTCATAATGACAAGGCTACCATCCATTAGAGTAACAAAAATCTCGACAACAGACTACCTTCCATAATGAGAAGGAAACCATCCATTGGAGTAACAAATTTCCCGACAACAGACTACCTTCCATAATGACAAGGCTACCATCCATTGGAGTAACAAAAATCTCGACAATAGACTACCTTACATAATGACAATGCTACCATCCATTGGAGTACCAAAAATATCAACAACACACTACGTTCCATAATGACAAGTCTACCATCCATTAGGGTAACAAAAATCTCGACAACAGACTACCTTCCATAATGACAAGGCTACCGTCCATTAGACTATCAAAAATCTCGACAGCAGACTACCTTTCATAATGAGAAGACTACCATCCATTGGAGTAACAAAAATCTCGACAACAGACAACATTCCATAATGACAAGGCTACCATCCATTGGAGTAACAAAAATCTAAACTACCTTGCATAATGACAAGGCTACCATCCATTGGAGTAACATTCTCAATAAAAGACTACCTTGCATAATGACAAGGATACCAACCATTGGAGTAACAAAAATCACGACAACAGACTAACTTCCATAATTACAAGGCTACCATCCATTGAAGTAACAAATATCTCGACAAAAGACTACCTTCCATAATGACAAGGCTCCCATCCATAGGAGTAACCAAAATAGCGAAAATAGACTACCTTCTATAGCGACAAGGCTAGCATCCATTGGAGTAACAAAACTCTCGACAACAAACTACCTTCCATATTGAAAAGGGTACCATCCATTGGAGTAACAAAAATATCGACAACAAACTACCTTCCATAATGACAATGCTACCATCCATTGAAGTATCAAAAATATCGATAACAAACTACCTTCCATAATTACAAGGCTACCATCCATTGGAGTAACAAAAACTCGACAACAGACTACCTTCCATAATGACAAGGTTACCATCCATTGGAATAAAGAAAATCTCGACAACAAACTACCTTCCATAATGATAAGGCTACCATCCAACGAAATAACAAAAATCTCGACAATAGACTACCTTCCATAATAAGAAGGAAACCATCCATTGGAGTAACAAAAACTCGACAACATACTACCTTCCATAATGACAAGGTTACCACCCATTGGAATAACAAAAATCTCGACAATAGACTACCTTCCATAATGACATGGCTAACATCCAACGAAATAACAAAAATCTCGACAACAGACTACCTTCCATAATGAGAAGGAACCCATCCATTGGAGTAACAAAATTCCCGACAACAGACTACCTTCCATAATGACAAGGCTACCATCCATTGGAGTAACAAAAATCTCGAAAACAGACTACCTTACATAATGACAATGCTACCATCCATTGGAGTAACAAAAATATCGACAACACACTATGTTCCATAATGACAAGTCTACCATCCATTGGAGTAACAAAAATCTCGACAACAGACTACCTTCAATAATGACAAGGCTTTCATCCATTAGACTATCAAAAATCTCGACAGCAGACTACCTTTCATAATGACAAGGCTACCATCCATTAGAGTAACAAAAATCTCGACAACATACTACCTTCCATAATGACAAGGCTACCATTCGTTAGACTATCAAAAATCTCGACAACAGACTACCTTTCATAATGACAAGACTACCATCCATTGGAGTAACAAAAATCTCGATAACAGACTAACTTCCATAATTACAAGGCTACCATCCATTGGAGTAACAAATATCTCGTAAATAGACTACCTTCCATAATGATAAGGTTACCATACATTGGACTATCAAAATCCTCGACAATAGACTACCTTCCCTAATGACAAGACTACCATCCAATGGAATACCAAAAATCTCAACAACAGACTACCTTCCATAATGACAAGGCTACCATCCATTGGAGTAACAAAAATCTGAACTATAGACTACCTTCCATAATGACAAGGCTATTATCCATTGGACTAACAAAAATCACAATGAAAGAATACCTTCCATAATGACAAGGTTACCATCCGTTGGAGTAACAAAAATCACGACAACAGACAAACTTCCATAATTACAAGGCTACCATCCAATGGAATACCAAAAATCTCAACAACAGACTACCTTCCATAATGACAAGGCTACCATCCATTGGAGTAACCAAAATAGCGAAAATAGACTACCTTCTATAGCGACAAGGCTAGCATCCATTGGAGTAACAAAAACAGCGACAACAAACTACCTTCCATAATGACAAAACTACCATCCATTGAAGTATCAAAAATATCGATAAAAAACTACCTTCCATAATTACAAGGCTACCATCCATTGGAGTAACAAAAACTCGACAACAAACTACCTTCCATAATGACAAGGTTACCATCCATTGGAATAACAAAAATCTCGACAACAAACTACCTTCCATAATGATAAGGCTACCATCCAACGAAATAACAAAAATCTCGACAATAGACTACCTTCCATAATAAGAAGGAAACCATCCATTGGAGTAACAAAAACTCGACAACATACTACCTTCCATAATGACAAGGTTACCATCCATTGGAATAACAAAAATCTCGACAACAGACTACCTTCCATAATGACAAGGCTACCATCCAAAGAAATAACAAAAATCTCGACAACAGACTACCTTCCATAATGAGAAGGAAACCATCCATTGGAGTAACAAAAATCACGACAACAGACTACCTTACATAATGACAATGCTACCATCCATTGGAGTAACAAAAATATCGACAACACAATACGTTCTATAATGACAAGTCTACCATCCATTGGAGTAACAAAAATCTCGACAACAGAATACCTTCAATAATGACAAGGCTTTCATCCATTAGACTATCAAAAATCTCGACAGCAGACTACCTTTCATAATGACAAGGCTACCATCCATTAGAGTAACAAAAATCTCGACAACAGACTACCTTCCATAATGACAAGGCTACCACCCATTAGACTATCAAAAATCTCGACAGCAGACTACCTTTCATAATGACAAGACTACCATCCATTGGAGTAACAAAAATCTCGATAACAGACTAACTTCCATAATTACAAGGCTACCATCCATTGGAGTAACAAATATCTCGTAAATAGACTACCTTCCATAATGATAAGGTTACCATACATTGGACTATCAAAATCCTCGACAATAGACTACCTTCCCTAATGACAAGGCTACCATCCAATGGAATACCAAAAATCTCAACAACATACTACCTTCCATAATGACAAGGCTACCATCCATTGGAGTAACAAAAATCTGAACTATAGACTACCTTCCATAATGACAAGGCTATTATCCATTGGACTAACAAAAATCACAACGAAAGAATACCTTCCATAATGACAAGGTTACCATCCGTTGGAGTAACAAAAATCACGACAACAGACAAACTTCCATAATTACAAGGCTACCATCCAATGGAATACCGAAAATCTCAACAACAGACTACCTTCCATAATGACAAGGCTACCATCCATTGGAGTAACCAAAATAGCGAAAATAGACTACCTTCTATAGCGACAAGGCTAGCATCCATTGGAGTAACAAAAACATCGACAACAAACTACCTTCCATAATGACAAAACTACCATCCATTGAAGTATCAAAAATATCGATAAAAAACTACCTTCCATAATTACAAGGCTACCATCCATTGGAGTAACAAAAACTCGACAACAAACTACCTTCCATAATGACAAGGTTACCATCCATTGGAATAACAAAAATCTCGACAACAAACTACCTTCCATAATGATAAGGCTACCATCCAACGAAATAACAAAAATCTCGACAATAGACTACCTTCCATTATAAGAAGGAAACCATCCATTGGAGTAACAAAAACTCGACAACATACTACCTTCCATAATGACAAGGTTACCATCCATTGGAATAACAAAAATCTCGACAATAGACTACCTTCCATAATGACAAGGCTACCATCCAAAGAAATAACAAAAATCTCGACAACAGACTACCTTCCATAATGAGAAGGAAACCATCCATTGGAGTAACAAAAATCACGACAACAGACTACCTTACATAATGACAATGCTACCATCCATTGGAGTAACAAAAATATCGACAACATAATACGTTCCATAATGACAAGTCTACCATCCATTGGAGTAACAAAAATCTCGACAACAGAATACCTTCAATAATGACAAGGCTTTCATCCATTAGACTATCAAAAATCTCCACAGCAGACTACCTTTCATAATGACAAGGTTACCATCCATTGGAGTAACAAAAATCTCGACAACAGACAACATTCAATAATGACAAGGCTAACATCCAACGAAATAACAAAAATCTAGACAACAGACTACCTTCCATAATGACAAGGCCACCATCCAATGGAATACCAAAAATCTCAACAACAGACTACCTTCCATAATGACAAGGCTACCATCCATTGGAGTAACAAAAATCTGAACTACAGACTACCTTCCATAATGACAACGCTACCATCCATTGGACTAACAAAAATATCGACAACACACTATGTTCCATAATGACAACACTACCATCCATTGGAGTAACAAAAATCTCGACAACAGACTACCTTCCATAATGACAAGGCTACCTTCCATTAGACTATCAAAAATCTCGACAACAGACTAACTTCCATAATTACAAGGCTACCATCCATTGGAGTAACAAATATCTCGACAACAGACTACCTTTCATAATAATAAGGCTACCATCCATTGGACAATCAAAATCCTCGACAACAGACTACCTTCCATAATGACAAGGCTACCATCGAATGGAATACCAAAAATCTCAACAACAGACTACTTCCATAATGACAAGGCTACCATCCATTGGAGTAACAAAAATTTGAACTACAGACTACCTTCCATAATGACAAGGCTACCATCCATTGAGTAACAAAAACCTCAACAATAGACTAACTTCCATAATTACAAGGCTACCATCCATTGGAGTAACAAATATCTCGACAAAAGACTACCTTCTATAATGACAAGGCTACCATCCATTGGAGTAACAAAAATATGGACAATAGACTACCTTCTATAATGACAAGGCTAGCAACCATTGGAGTAACAAAAATCTTGACAACAAACTACCTTCCATAATGAAAAGGGTACCCTCCATTGGAGTAACAAAAATATCGACAAGAAACTACCTTCCATAATGACAAGGCTACCATCCATTGGAGTATGAAAAATATCGACAACAAACTACCTTCCATAATTACAAGGCTACCATCCATTGGAGTAACAAAAACTCGACAACAGACAACTTTCCATAATGACAAGGTTACCATCCATTGGAATAACAAAAATCTCGACAACAGACTACCTTCCATAATGACAAGGCTACCATCCAACGAAATAACAAAAATCTCGACAACAGATTACCTTCCATAATGAGAAGGCTACCATCCCTTGGAGTAAAAAAATTCTCGACAACAGTCTACCTTCCATAATGACAAGGTTACCATCCATTGGAGTAACAAATATCTCGACAAGGGACTACCTTCCATTATGATAAGGCTACCATACATTGGACTATCAAAATCCTCGACAACAGACTACCTTCCATAATGACAAGGCTACCATCCAATGGAATACCAAAAATCTCAACAACAGACTACCTTCCCTAATGACAAGGCTACCATCCATTGGAGTAACAAAAATCTGAACTATAGACTACCTTCCATAATGACAAGGCTACTATCCATTGGACTAACAAAAATCTCAATGAAAGACTACCTTCCATAATGATAAGGCTACCATACATTGGACTATCAAAATCCTAGACAACAGACTACCTTCCATAATGATAAGGCTATTATACCATGGAATACCAAAAATCTCAACAACAGACTACCTTCCATAATGACAAGGCTACCATCCATTGGAGTAACAAAAATCTGAACTATAGACTACCTTCCATAATGACAGGGTACCATCCATTGGACTATCAAAAATCTCAATGAAAGACTACCTTCCATAATGACAAGGATACCATCCATTGGAGTAACAAAAATCACGACAACAGACAAACATCCATAATTACAAGGCTACCATCCAATAGAAATACCAAAAATCTCAACAACATATTACCTTCCATAATGACAAGGCTACCATCCATAGGAGTAACCAAAATAGCGACAATAGACTACCTTCTATAATGACAAGGCTAGCATCCTTTGGAGTAACAAAACTCTCGACAACAAACTACTTTCCATAATGAAAAGGGTACCATCCATTGGAGTAACAAAAATATCGATAACAAACTACCTTCCATAATGACAAGGCTACCATCCATTGAAGTATCAAAAATATCGACAACAAATTACCTTCCATAATTACAATAATACCATCCATTGGAGTAACAAAAAATCGACAACAGACCACCTTCCATAATAACAAGGTTACCATCCATTGGAATAACAAAAATCTCGACAACAGACTACCTTCCATAATGAAAAGGCTACCATCCAACGAAATAACAAAAAACTCGACAACAGACTACCTTCCATAATGACAAGGCTACTATCCAAGGAAATAACAATAAGCATAAAAACAAACTACCTTCCATAATGAGAAGGAAACCATCCATTGGAGTAACAAAATTCTCGACAACAGAATACCTTCCATAATGACAAGGTTACCATCCATTGGAGTAACAAATATCTCGACAAGGGACTACCTTCCATTATGATAAGGCTACCATACATTGGACTATCAAAATCCTCGACAACAGACTACCTTCCATAATGACAAGGCTACCATCCAATGGAATACCAAAAATCTCAACAACAGACTACCTTCCCTAATGACAAGGCTACCATCCATTGGAGTAACAAAAATCTGAACTATAGACTACCTTCCATAATGACAAGGCTACTATCCATTGGACTAACAAAAATCTCAATGAAAGACTACCTTCCATAATGATAAGGCTACCATGCATTGGACTATCAAAATCCTCGACAACAGACTACCTTCCATAATGATAAGGCTACCATACAATGGAATACCAAAAATCTCAACAACAGACTACCTTCCATAATGACAATGCTACCATCCATTGAAGTATCAAAAATATCGATAACAAACTACCTTCCATAATTACAAGGCTACCATCCATTGGAGTAACAAAAACTCGACAACAGACTACCTTCCATAATGACAAGGTTACCATCCATTGGAATAAAAAAAATCTCGACAACAAACTACCTTCCATAATGATAAGGCTACCATCCAACGAAATAACAAAAATCTCGACAATAGACTACCTTCCATAATAAGAAGGAAACCATCCATTGGAGTAACAAAAACTCGACAACATACTACCTTCCATAATGACAAGGTTACCACCCATTGGAATAACAAAAATCTCGACAACAGACTACCTTCCATAATGACATGGCTAACATCCAACGAAATAACAAAAATCTCGACAACAGACTACCTTCCATAATGAGAAGGAAACAATCCATTGGAGTAACAAAATTCCCGACAACAGACTACCTTCCATAATGACAAGGCTACCATCCATTGGAGTAACAAAAATCTCGAAAACAAACTACCTTACATAATGACAATGCTACCATCCATTGGAGTCACAAAAAATATCGACAACACACTATGTTCCATAATGACAAGTCTACCATCCATTGGAGTAACAAAAATCTCGACAACAGACTACCTTCAATAATGACAAGGCTTTCATCCATTAGACTATCAAAAATCTCGACAGCAGACTACCTTTCATAATGACAAGGCTACCATCCATTAGAGTAACAAAAATCTCGACAATAGACTACCTTCCATAATGACAAGGCTACCATCCATTAGACTATCAAAAATCTCGATAGGAAACTACCTTTCATAATGACAAGGCTACCATCCATTGGAGTAACAAAAATCTCGACAACAGACTAACTTCCATAATTACAAGGCTACCATCCTTTGGAGTAACAAATATCTCGACAACAGACTACCTTCCATAATGATAAGGCTACCATACATTGGACTATCAAAATCCTCGACAACAGACTACCTTCCATAATGATAAGACTACCATACAATGGAATACCAAAAATCTCAACAACATACTACCTTCCATAATGACAAGGCTACCATCCATTGGAGTAACAAAAATCTGAACTATAGACTACCTTCCATAATGACAAGGCTACCATCCATTGGACTAACAAAAATCTCAATGAAAGACTACCTTCTATAATGACAAGGTTACCATCCGTTGGAGTAACAAAAATCACGACAACAGACAAACTTCCATAATTACAAGGCTACCATCCAATGGAATACCAAAAATCTCAACAACAGACTACTTTCCATAATGACAAGGCTACCATCCATTGGAGTAACAAAAATCTGAACTACAGACTACCTTCCATAATGACAAGGCTACCATTCATTGGACTAAAAAAAATCTCAACGAAAGACTACCTTCCATAATGTCAAGGCTACCATCCATTGGAGTAACAAAAATCACAACAACAGACAAAGTTCCATAATTACAAGGCTACCATCCATTGAAGTAACAAATATCTCGACAAAAGACTACCTTCCATAATGACAAGACTACCATCCAATGGAGTAACCAAAATATCGACAAAAGACTACCTTCTATAATGACAAGGCTAGCATCCATTGGAATAACAAAACTCTCGACAACAAACTACCTTCCATAATGAAAAGGGTACCATCCATTCGAGTAACAAAAATATTGATAAAAAACTACCTTCCATAATTACAAGGCCACCATCCATTGGAATAACAAAAATCTCGACAACAGACTACCTTCCATAATGACAAGGCTACCATCCAAGGAAATAACAATAAGCATGACAACAAACTACCTTCCATAATGAGAAGGAAACCATCCATTGGAGTAACAGAATTCTCGACAACAGAATACCTTCCATAATGACAAGGTTACCATCCATTGGAGTAACAAATATCTCGACAAGGGACTACCTTCCATTATGATAAGGCTACCATACATTGGACTATCAAAATCCTCGACAACAGACTACCTTCCATAATGACAAGGATACCATCCAATGGAATACCAAAAATCTCAACAACAGACTACCTTCCCTAATGACAAGGCTACCATCCATTGGAGTAACAAAAATCTGAACTATAGACTACCTTCCATAATGACAAGGCTACTATCCATTGGACTAACAAAAATCTCAATGAAAGACTACCTTCCATAATGATAAGGCTACCATGCATTGGACTATCAAAATCCTCGACAACAGACTACCTTCCATAATGATAAGGCTACCATACAATGGAATACCAAAAATCTCAACAACAGACTACCTTCCATAATGACAAGGCTACCATCCATTGGAGTAACAAAAATCTCGAAAACAGACTACCTTACATAATGACAATGCTACCATCCATTGGAGTCACAAAAAATATCGACAACACACTATGTTCCATAATGACAAGTCTACCATCCATTGGAGTAACAAAAATCTCGACAACAGACTACCTTCAATAATGACAAGGCTTTCATCCATTAGACTATCAAAAATCTCGACAGCAGACTACCTTTCATAATGACAAGGCTACCATCCATTAGAGTAACAAAAATCTCGACAATAGACTACCTTCCATAATGACAAGGCTACCATCCATTAGACTATCAAAAATCTCGATAGGAAACTACCTTTCATAATGACAAGGCTACCATCCATTGGAGTAACAAAAATCTCGACAACAGACTAACTTCCATAATTACAAGGCTACCATCCTTTGGAGTAACAAATATCTCGACAACAGACTACCTTCCATAATGATAAGGCTACCATACATTGGACTATCAAAATCCTCGACAACAGACTACCTTCCATAATGATAAGACTACCATACAATGGAATACCAAAAATCTCAACAACATACTACCTTCCATAATGACAAGGCTACCATCCATTGGAGTAACAAAAATCTGAACTATAGACTACCTTCCATAATGACAAGGCTACCATCCATTGGACTAACAAAAATCTCAATGAAAGACTACCTTCTATAATGACAAGGTTACCATCCGTTGGAGTAACAAAAATCACGACAACAGACAAACTTCCATAATTACAAGGCTACCATCCAATGGAATACCAAAAATCTCAACAACAGACTACCTTCCATAATGACAAGGCTACCATCCATTGGAGTAACAAAAATCTGAACTACAGACTACCTTCCATAATGACAAGGCTACCATTCATTGGACTAAAAAAAATCTCAACGAAAGACTACCTTCCATAATGTCAAGGCTACCATCCATTGGAGTAACAAAAATCACAACAACAGACAAAGTTCCATAATTACAAGGCTACCATCCATTGAAGTAACAAATATCTCGACAAAAGACTACCTTCCATAATGACAAGACTACCATCCAATGGAGTAACCAAAATATCGACAAAAGACTACCTTCTATAATGACAAGGCTAGCATCCATTGGAATAACAAAACTCTCGACAACAAACTACCTTCCATAATGAAAAGGGTACCATCCATTCGAGTAACAAAAATATCGATAAAAAACTACCTTCCATAATTACAAGGCCACCATCCATTGGAATAACAAAAATCTCGACAACAGACTACCTTCCATAATGACAAGGCTACCATCCAAGGAAATAACAATAAGCATGACAACAAACTACCTTCCATAATGAGAAGGAAACCATCCATTGGAGTAACAGAATTCTCGACAACAGAATACCTTCCATAATGACAAGGTTACCATCCATTGGAGTAACAAATATCTCGACAAGGGACTACCTTCCATTATGATAAGGCTACCATACATTGGACTATCAAAATCCTCGACAACAGACTACCTTCCATAATGACAAGGATACCATCCAATGGAATACCAAAAATCTCAACAACAGACTACCTTCCCTAATGACAAGGCTACCATCCATTGGAGTAACAAAAATCTGAACTATAGACTACCTTCCATAATGACAAGGCTACTATCCATTGGACTAACAAAAATCTCAATGAAAGACTACCTTCCATAATGATAAGCCTACCATGCATTGGACTATCAAAATCCTCGACAACAGACTACCTTCCATAATGATAAGGCTACCATACAATGGAATACCAAAAATCTCAACAACAGACTACCTTCCATAATGACAAGGCTACCATCCATTGGAGTAACAAAAATCTCGAAAACAGACTACCTTACATAATGACAATGCTACCATCCATTGGAGTCACAAAAAATATCGACAACACACTATGTTCCATAATGACAAGTCTACCATCCATTGGAGTAACAAAAATCTCGACAACAGACTACCTTCAATAATGACAAGGCTTTCATCCATTAGACTATCAAAAATCTCGACAGCAGACTACCTTTCATAATGACAAGGCTACCATCCATTAGAGTAACAAAAATCTCGACAATAGACTACCTTCCATAATGACAAGGCTACCATCCATTAGACTATCAAAAATCTCGATAGGAAACTACCTTTCATAATGACAAGGCTACCATCCATTGGAGTAACAAAAATCTCGACAACAGACTAACTTCCATAATTACAAGGCTACCATCCTTTGGAGTAACAAATATCTCGACAACAGACTACCTTCCATAATGATAAGGCTACCATACATTGGACTATCAAAATCCTCGACAACAGACTACCTTCCATAATGATAAGACTACCATACAATGGAATACCAAAAATCTCAACAACATACTACCTTCCATAATGACAAGGCTACCATCCATTGGAGTAACAAAAATCTGAACTATAGACTACCTTCCATAATGACAAGGCTACCATCCATTGGACTAACAAAAATCTCAATGAAAGACTACCTTCTATAATGACAAGGTTACCATCCGTTGGAGTAACAAAAATCACGACAACAGACAAACTTCCATAATTACAAGGCTACCATCCAATGGAATACCAAAAATCTCAACAACAGACTACCTTCCATAATGACAAGGCTACCATCCATTGGAGTAACAAAAATCTGAACTACAGACTACCTTCCATAATGACAAGGCTACCATTCATTGGACTAAAAAAAATCTCAACGAAAGACTACCTTCCATAATGTCAAGGCTACCATCCATTGGAGTAACAAAAATCACAACAACAGACAAAGTTCCATAATTACAAGGCTACCATCCATTGAAGTAACAAATATCTCGACAAAAGACTACCTTCCATAATGACAAGACTACCATCCAATGGAGTAACCAAAATATCGACAAAAGACTACCTTCTATAATGACAAGGCTAGCATCCATTGGAATAACAAAACTCTCGACAACAAACTACCTTCCATAATGAAAAGGGTACCATCCATTCGAGTAACAAAAATATCGATAAAAAACTACCTTCCATAATTACAAGGCCACCATCCATTGGAATAACAAAAATCTCGACAACAGACTACCTTCCATAATGACAAGGCTACCATCCAAGGAAATAACAATAAGCATGACAACAAACTACCTTCCATAATGAGAAGGAAACCATCCATTGGAGTAACAGAATTCTCGACAACAGAATACCTTCCATAATGACAAGGTTACCATCCATTGGAGTAACAAATATCTCGACAAGGGACTACCTTCCATTATGATAAGGCTACCATACATTGGACTATCAAAATCCTCGACAACAGACTACCTTCCATAATGACAAGGATACCATCCAATGGAATACCAAAAATCTCAACAACAGACTACCTTCCCTAATGACAAGGCTACCATCCATTGGAGTAACAAAAATCTGAACTATAGACTACCTTCCATAATGACAAGGCTACTATCCATTGGACTAACAAAAATCTCAATGAAAGACTACCTTCCATAATGATAAGGCTACCATGCATTGGACTATCAAAATCCTCGACAACAGACTACCTTCCATAATGATAAGGCTACCATACAATGGAATACCAAAAATCTCAACAACAGACTACCTTCCATAATGACAAGGCTACCATCCATTGGAGTAACAAAAATCTCGAAAACAGACTACCTTACATAATGACAATGCTACCATCCATTGGAGTCACAAAAAATATCGACAACACACTATGTTCCATAATGACAAGTCTACCATCCATTGGAGTAACAAAAATCTCGACAACAGACTACCTTCAATAATGACAAGGCTTTCATCCATTAGACTATCAAAAATCTCGACAGCAGACTACCTTTCATAATGACAAGGCTACCATCCATTAGAGTAACAAAAATCTCGACAATAGACTACCTTCCATAATGACAAGGCTACCATCCATTAGACTATCAAAAATCTCGATAGGAAACTACCTTTCATAATGACAAGGCTACCATCCATTGGAGTAACAAAAATCTCGACAACAGACTAACTTCCATAATTACAAGGCTACCATCCTTTGGAGTAACAAATATCTCGACAACAGACTACCTTCCATAATGATAAGGCTACCATACATTGGACTATCAAAATCCTCGACAACAGACTACCTTCCATAATGATAAGACTACCATACAATGGAATACCAAAAATCTCAACAACATACTACCTTCCATAATGACAAGGCTACCATCCATTGGAGTAACAAAAATCTGAACTATAGACTACCTTCCATAATGACAAGGCTACCATCCATTGGACTAACAAAAATCTCAATGAAAGACTACCTTCTATAATGACAAGGTTACCATCCGTTGGAGTAACAAAAATCACGACAACAGACAAACTTCCATAATTACAAGGCTACCATCCAATGGAATACCAAAAATCTCAACAACAGACTACCTTCCATAATGACAAGGCTACCATCCATTGGAGTAACAAAAATCTGAACTACAGACTACCTTCCATAATGACAAGGCTACCATTCATTGGACTAAAAAAAATCTCAACGAAAGACTACCTTCCATAATGTCAAGGCTACCATCCATTGGAGTAACAAAAATCACAACAACAGACAAAGTACCATAATTACAAGGCTACCATCCATTGAAGTAACAAATATCTCGACAAAAGACTACCTTCCATAATGACAAGACTACCATCCAATGGAGTAACCAAAATATCGACAAAAGACTACCTTCTATAATGACAAGGCTAGCATCCATTGGAATAACAAAACTCTCGACAACAAACTACCTTCCATAATGAAAAGGGTACCATCCATTCGAGTAACAAAAATATCGATAAAAAACTACCTTCCATAATTACAAGGCCACCATCCATTGGAATAACAAAAATCTCGACAACAGACTACCTTCCATAATGACAAGGCTACCATCCAAGGAAATAACAATAAGCATGACAACAAACTACCTTCCATAATGAGAAGGAAACCATCCATTGGAGTAACAGAATTCTCGACAACAGAATACCTTCCATAATGACAAGGTTACCATCCATTGGAGTAACAAATATCTCGACAAGGGACTACCTTCCATTATGATAAGGCTACCATACATTGGACTATCAAAATCCTCGACAACAGACTACCTTCCATAATGACAAGGATACCATCCAATGGAATACCAAAAATCTCAACAACAGACTACCTTCCCTAATGACAAGGCTACCATCCATTGGAGTAACAAAAATCTGAACTATAGACTACCTTCCATAATGACAAGGCTACTATCCATTGGACTAACAAAAATCTCAATGAAAGACTACCTTCCATAATGATAAGGCTACCATGCATTGGACTATCAAAATCCTCGACAACAGACTACCTTCCATAATGATAAGGCTACCATACAATGGAATACCAAAAATCTCAACAACAGACTACCTTCCATAATGACAAGGCTACCATCCATTGGACTAACAAAAATCTCAATGAAAGACTACCTTTCATAATGACAAGGATACCATCCATTGGAGTAACAAAAATCATGACAACAGACAAACTTCCATAATTACAAGGCTACCATCCAATAGAAATACCAAAAATCTCAACAACAGATTACCTTCCATAATGACAAGGCTACCATCCATAGGAGTAACCAAAATAGCGACAATAGACTACCTTCTATAAAGACAAGGCTAGCATCCTTTGGAGTAACAAAACTCTCGACAACAAACTACTTTCCATAATGAAAAGGGTACCATCCATTGGAGTAACAAAAATATCGATAACAAACTACCTTCCATAATGACAAGGCTACCATCCATTGAAGTATCAAAAATATCGACAACAAATTACCTTCCATAATTACAAGGATACCATCCATTGGAGTAACAAAAAATCGACAACAGACCACCTTCCATAATGTCAAGGTTACCATCCATTGGAATAACAAAAATCTCGACAACAGACTACCTTCCATAATGAAAAGGCTACCATCCAACGAAATAACAAAAATCTCGACAACAGACTACCTTCCATAATGAGAAGGAAACCATCCATTGGAGTAACAAAATTCTCGACAACATACTACCTTACATAATGACAATGCTACCATCCATTGGAGTAACAAAAATATCGACAACACACTATGTTCCATAATGACAAGTCTACCATCCATTGGAGTAACAAAAATATCGACAACAAAATACCTTCCATAATGACAAGGCTACCATTCATTAAACTATCAAAAATCTCGACAACAGACTACCTTTCATAATGACAAGCCTACCATCCATTGGAGTAACAAAAATCTCGACAACAGACAACTTTCCATAATGACAAGGCTAACATCCAATGAAATAACAAAAATCTAGACAACAAACTACCTTCCATAATGACAAGGTTACCATCCATTGAAATAACAAAAAAATCGACAACAGACTACCTTCCATAATGACAAGGTTAACATCCATTGGAGTAACAAAAATATCGACAACAGACTACCTTCCATAATTACAAGGCTACCATCCATAGGAGTAACAAAAACTCGACAACCGACTACCTTCCATAATGACAAGGTTACCATCCATTGGAATAACAAAAATCTCGTCTACAGACAACCTTCCATAATGACAAGGCTACCATCCAACGAAATAACAAAAATCTCGACAACAGACTACCTTCCATAATGATTAGGCTATAATCCATTGGAGTAACAAAATTCTTGACAACAAACTACCTTCCATAAGGAGAAGGCTACCATCCATTGGAGTAACAAAAATCTCGACAACAAACTACCTTACATAATGACAATGCTACCATCCATTGGAGTAACAAAAATATCGACAACACACTACGTTCCATAATGACAAGGCTACCATCCATTGGAGTAACAAAAATCTCGACAACAGACTACCTTCCATAATGACAAGGCTACCATCCATTAGACTATAAAAAATCTCGATAGGAAACTACCTTTCGTAATGACAAGGTTACCATCCATTGGAGGAACAAAAATATCGACAACAAACTAACTTCCATAATTACAAGGCTACCATCCATTGGAGTAACAAATATCTCGACAACAGACTACCTTCCATAATGATAAGGCTACCATCCATTGGACTATCAAAATCCTCGACAACAGACTACCTTCCATAATGACAAGGCTACCGTCCAACGGAATACCAAAAATCTCAACAACAGACTACCTTAAATAATGACAAGGCTACCATCCATTGGAGTAACAAAAATCTGAACTATAGACAACCTTCCATAATGACAAGGCTACCATCCATTGGACTAACAAAAATCTCAACAAAAGACTACCTTCCATAATGACAAGGATGCCATCCTTTGGAGTAACAAAAATCACGACAACGGTCAAACTTCCATAATTACAAGGCTACCATTCATTGAAGTAACAAATATCTCGACAAAAGACAACCTTCCATAATGACAAGGCTACCATCCATAGGAGTAACCAAAATAGAAACAATAGACTTCCTTCTATAATGACAAGGCTAGCCTCCATTGGAGTAACAAAACTCTCGACAACAAACTACCTTCCATAATGAAAAGGGTAACATTCATTGGGTTAACAAAAATATCGACAACAAACTACCTTCCATAATGACAAGGCTACCATCCATTGAAGTATCAAAAATATCGACAACAAACTACCTTCCATAATTACAAGGCTACCATCCATTGGAGTAACAATAACTCGACAACAGACTACCTTCAATAATGATAAGGTTACCATCCAATGAAATAACAAAAATCTCGACAACAGACTACCTTCCATAATGACAATGCTACCATCCATTGGAGTAACAAAAATATCGACAACACACTACGTTCCATAATGACAAGGCTACCATTCATTGGAGTAACAAAAATCTCGACAATAGACTACCTTCCATAATGACAAGGCTACCATCCATTAGACTATCAAAAATCTCGATAGGAAACTACCTTTCATAATGACAAGGCTACCATCCATTGGAGTAACAAAAATCTCGACAACAGACTAACTTCCATAATTACAAGGCTACCATCCATTGGAGTAACAAATATCTCGACAACAGACTACCTTCCATAATGATAAGGCTACCATACATTGGACTATCAAAATCCTCGACAACAGACTACCTTCCATAATGATAAGACTACCATACAATGGAATACCAAAAATCTCAACAACATACTACCTTCCATAATGACAAGGCTACCATCCATTGGAGTAACAAAAATCTGAACTATAGACTACCTTCCATAATGACAAGGCTACCATCCATTGGACTAACAAAAATCTCAATGAAAGACTACCTTCAATAATGACAAGGATACCATCTATTGGAGTAACAAAAATCACAACAACAGACAAACTTCCATAATTACAAGGCTACCATCCAATGGAATACCAAAAATCTCAACAACAGATTACCTTCCATAATGACAAGGCTACCATCCATAGGAGTAACCAAAATAGCGACAATAGACTACCTTCTATAATGACAAGGCTAGCATCCTTTGGAGTAACAAAACTCTCGACAACAAACTACTTTCCATAATGAAATGGGTACCATCCATTGGAGTAACAAAAATATCGATAACAAACTACCTTCCATAATGACAAGGCTACCATCCATTGAAGTATCAAAAATATCGACAACAAATTACCTTCCATAATTACAAGGATACCATCCATTGGAGTACCAAAAAATCGACAACAGACTACCTTCCATAATGAGAAGGCTACTATCCATTGGAGTAACAAAATTCTCGACAACAAACTACCTTCCATAATGAGAAGGCTACCATCCATTGGAGTAACAAAAATCTCCACAACAAACTACCTTACATAATGACAATGCTACCATCCATTGGAGTAACAAAAATATCGACAACACACTACGTTCCATAATGACAAGGCTACCATCCATTGGAGTAACAAAAATCTCGACAACAGACTACCTTCCATAATGACAAGGCTACCATCCATTAGACTATAAAAAATATCGATAGGAAACTACCTTTCGTAATGACAAGGTTACCATCCATTGGAGTAACAAAAATATCGACAACAAACTAACTTCCATAATTACAAGGCTACCATCCATTGGAGTAACAAATATCTCGACAACAGACTACCTTCCATAATGATAAGGCTACCATCCATTGGACTATCAAAATCCTCGACAACAGACTACCTTCCATAATGACAAGGCTACCATCCAACGGAATACCAAAAATCTCAACAACAGACTACCTTCAATAATGACAAGGCTACCATCCATTGGAGTAACAAAAATCTGAACTATAGACAACCTTCCATAATGACAAGGCTACCATCCATTGGACAAACAAAAATCTCAACAAAAGACTACCTTCCATAATGACAAGGATGCCATCCTTTGGAGTAACAAAAATCACGACAACAGTCAAACTTCCATAATTACAAGGCTACCATCCATTGAAGTAACAAATATCTCGACAAAAGACTACCTTCCATAATGACAAGGCTACCATCCATAGGAGTAACCAAAATAGCAACAATAGACTTCCTTCCATAATGACAAGGCTAGCCTCCATTGGAGTAACAAAACTCTCGACAACAAACTACCTTCCATAATGAAAAGGGTAACATCCATTGGAGTAACAAAAATATCGACAACAAACTACCTTCCATAATGACAAGGATACCATCCATTGAAGTATCAAAAATATCGACAACAAACTACCTTCCATAATTACAAGGCTACCATCCATTGGAGTAACAATAACTCGACAACAGACTACCTTCAATAATGATAAGGTTACCATCCAATGAAATAACAAAAATCTCGACAACAGACTACCTTCCATAATGAGAAGGCTACCATCCATTGGAGTAACAAAAATCTCGACAACAAACTACCTTCCATAATGACAATGCTACCATCCATTGGAGTAACAAAAATATCGACAACACACTACGTTCCATAATGACAAGGCTACCATTCATTGGAGTAACAAAAATCTCGACAATAGACTACCTTCCATAATGACAAGGCTACCATCCATTAGACTATCAAAAATCTCGATAGGAAACTACCTTTCATAATGACAAGGCTACCATCCATTGGAGTAACAAAAATCTCGACAACAGACTAACTTCCATAATTACAAGGCTACCATCCATTGGAGTAACAAATATCTCGACAACAGACTACCTTCCATAATGATAAGGCTACCATACATTGGACTATCAAAATCCTCGACAACAGACTACCTTCCACAATGACAAGGTTTACATCCATTGGAGTAACAAAAATATCAACAACAGACTACCTTCCATAATTACAAGGCTACCATCCGTAGGAGTAACAAAAACTCGACAACAGACTACCTTCCATAATGACAAGGTTACCATCCATTGGAATAACAAAAATCTCTTTAACATACAACCTTCCATAATGACAAGGCTACCATCCAACGAAACAACAAAAATCTCGACAACAGACTACCTTCCATAATGATTAGGCTACCATCCATTGGAGTAATAAAATTCTCGACAACAAACTACCTTCCATAATGAGAAGGCTACCATCCATTGGAGTAACAAAAATCTCGACAACAAACTACCTTACATAATGACAATGCTACCATCCATTAGAGTAACAAAAATATCGACAACACACTACGTTCCATAATGACAAGGCTACCATCCATTGGAGTAACAAAAATCTCGACAAAAGACTACCTTCCATAATGACAAGGCTAGCATCCATTAGACTATCAGAAATCTCGATAGCAAACTACCTTTCATAATGACAAGGCTACCAACCATTGGAGTAACAAAAATCTCGACAACAGACTAACTTCCATAATTACAAGGCTACCATCCATTGGAGTAACAAATATCTCGACAACAGACTACCTTCCATAACGATAAGGCTACCATACATTGGACTATCAAAATCCTCGACAACAGACTACCTTCCCTAATGACAAGGCTACCATCCAATGGAATACTAAAAATCTCAATAACATACTACCTTCCATAATGACAAGGCTACCATCCATTGGAGTAACAAAAATCTGAACTATAGACTACCTTCCATAATGACAAGGCTACCATCCATTGGACTAACAAAAATCTCAATGAAAGACTACCTTCCATAATGACGAGGATACCATCCATTGGAGTAACAAAAATCACGACAACAGACAAACTTCCATAATTACAAAGCTTCCATCCAATGGAATACCAAAAATCTCAACAACAGATTACCTTCCATAATGACAAGGCTACCATCCATAGGAGTAACCAAAATAGCGACAATAGACTACCTTCTATAATGACAAGGCTAGCATCCTTTGGAGTAACAAAACTCTCGACAACAAACTACTTTCCATAATGAAAAGGGTACCATCCATTAGAGTAACAAAAATATCGATAACAAACTACCTTCCATAATGACAAGGCTACCATCCATTGAAGTATCAAAATATCGACAACAAATTACCTTCCATAATTACAAGGATACCATCCATTGGAGTACCAAAAAATCGACAACATACTACCTTCCATAATGACAAGGTTACCATCCATTGGAATAACAAAAATTTTGACAACAGACTACCTTCCATAATGAAAAGGCTACCATCCAACGAAATAAAAAAAATCTCGACAACAGACTACCTTCCATAATGAGAAGGAAACCATCCATTGGAGTAACAAAATTCTCGACAACATACTACCTTACATAATGAAAAGGCTACCATCCATTGGAGTACCAAAAATATCGACAACAGACTACCTTACATAATGACAATGCTACCATCCATTGGAGTAACAAAAATATCGACAACACACTATGTTCCATAATGACAAGTCTACCATCCATTGGAGTAACAAAAATATCGACATCAAAATACCTTCCATAATGACAAGGCTACCATCCACTAAACTATCAAAAATGTCGACAACAGACTACCTTTCATAATGACAAGCCTACCATCCATTGGAGTAACAAAAATCTCGACAACAGACAACTTTCCATAATGACAAGGCTAACATCCAACGAAATAACAAAAATCTAGACAACAAACTACCTTCTATAATGACAAGGTTACCATCCATTGGAATAACAAAAAAATCGATAACAGACTACCTTCCATAATGACAAGGTTAACATCCATTGGAGTAACAAAAATATCGACAACAGACTACCTTCCATAATTACAAGGCTACCATCCATAGGAGTAATAAAAACTCGACAACCGACTACCTTCCAAAATGACAAGGTTACCATCCATTGGAATAACAAAAATCTCGTCTACAGACAACCTTCCATAATGACAAGGCTACCATCCAACGAAATAACAAAAATCTCGACAACAGACTACCTTCCGTAATGATTAGGCTACCATCCATTGGAGTAACAAAATTCTCGACAACAAACTACCTTCCATAATGAGAAGGCTACCATCCATTGGAGTAACAAAAATCTCGACAACACACTACGTTCCATAATGACAAGGCTACCATTCATTGGAGTAACAAAAATCTCGACAATAGACTACCTTCCATAATGACAAGGCTACCATCCATTAGACTATCAAAAATCTCGATAGGAAACTACCTTTCATAATGACAAGGCTACCAACCATTGGAGTAACAAAAATCTCGACAACAGACTAACTTCCATAATTACAAGGCTACCATCCATTGGAGTAACAAATATCTCGACAACAGACTACCTTCCATAATGATAAGGCTACCATACATTGGACTATCAAAATCCTCGACAACAAACTACCTTCCCTAATGACAAGGCTACCATCCAATGGAATACTAAAAATCTCAACAACATACTACCTTCAATAATGACAAGGCTACCATCCATTGGAGTAACAAAAATCTGAACTATAGACTACCTTCCATAATGACAAGGCTACCATCCATTGGACTAACAAAAATCTCAATGAAAGACTAACTTCCATAATGACGAGGATACCATCCATTGGAGTAACAAAAATCACGACAACAGACAAACTTCCATAATTACAAAGCTACCATCCAATGGAATACCAAAAATCTCAACAACAGATTACCTTCCATAATGACAAGGCTACCATCCATAGGAGTAACCAAAATAGCGACAATAGACTACCTTCTATAATGACAAGGCTAGCATCCTTTGGAGTAACAAAACTCTCGACAACAAACTACTTTCCATAATGAAAAGGGTACCATCCATTAGAGTAACAAAAATATCGATAACAAACTACCTTTCATAATGACAAGGCTACCATCCATTGAAGTATCAAAAATATCGACAACAAATTACCTTCCATAATTACAAGGATACCATCCATTGGAGTACCAAAAAATCGACAACAGACTACCTTCCATAATGAGAAGGCTACCATCCATTGGAGTAACAAAATTCTCGACAACAAACTACCTTCCATAATGAGAAGGCTACCAACCATTGGAGTAACAAAAATCTCGACAACAAACTACCTTACATAATGACAATGCTACCATCCATTGGAGTAACAAAAATATCGACAACACACTACGTTCCATAATGACAAGGCTACCATTCATTGGAGTAACAAAAATCTCGACAATAGACTACCTTCCATAATGACAAGGCTACCATCCATTAGACTATCAAAAATCTCGATAGGAAACTACCTTTCATAATGACAAGGCTACCATCCATTGGAGTAACAAAAATCTCGACAACAGACTAACTTCCATAATTACAAGGCTACCATCCATTGGAGTAACAAATATCTCGACAACAGACTACCTTCCATAATGATAAGGCTACCATACATTGGACTATCAAAATCCTCGACAACAGACTACCTTCCATAATGATAAGGCTACCATACAATGGAATACCAAAAATCTCAACAATAGACTACCTTCCATAATGACAAGGCTACCATCCGTTGGAGTAACAAAAATCTGAACTATAGACTACCTTCCATAATGACAAGGCTACCATCCATTGGACTAACAAAAATCTCAATGAAAGACTACCTTCCATAATGACAAGGATACCATCCATTGGAGTAACAAAAATCACGACAACATACAAACTTCCATAATTACAAGGCTACCATCCAATGGAATACCAAAAATCTCAACAACAGATTACCTTCCATAATGACAAGGCTACCATCCATAGGAGTAACCAAAATAGCGACAATAGACTACCTTCTATAATGACAAGGCTAGCATCCTTTGGAGTAACAAAACTCTCGACAACAAATTACTTTCCATAATGAAAAGGGTACCATTCATTAGAGTAACAAAAATATCGATAACAAACTACCTTCCATAATGACAAGGCTACCATCCATTGAAGTATCAAAATATCGACAACAAATTACCTTCCATAATTACAAGGATACCATCCATTGGAGTACCAAAAAATCGACAACATACTACCTTCCATAATGACAAGGTTACCATCCATTGGAATAACAAAAATTTTGACAACAGACTACCTTCCATAATGAAAAGGCTACCATCCAACGAAATAACAAAAATCTCGACAACAGACTACCTTCCATAATGAGAAGGAAACCATCCATTGGAGTAACAAAATTCTCGACAACATACTACCTTACATAATGAAAAGGCTACCATGCATTGGAGTACCAAAAATATCGACAACAGACTACCTTACATAATGACATTGCTACCATCCATTGGAGTAACAAAAATATCGACAACACACTATGTTCCATAATGACAAGTCTACCATCCATTGGAGTAACAAAAATATCGACAACAAAATACCTTCCATAATGACAAGGCTACCATCCACTAAACTATAAAAAATGTCGACAACAGACTACCTTTCATAATGACAAGCCTACCATCCATTGGAGTAACAAAAATCTCGACAACAAACAACTTTCCATAATGACAAGGCTAACATCCAACGAAATAACAAAAATCTAGACAACAAACTACCTTCCATAATGACAAGGTTACCATCCATTGGAATAACAAAAAAATCGACAACAGACTACCTTCCATAATGACAAGGTTAACATCCATTGGAGTAACAAAAATATCGACAACAGACTACGTTCCATAATTACAAGGCTACCATCCATAGGAGTAACAAAAACTCGACAACCGACTACCTTCCAAAATGACAAGGTTACCATCCATTGGAATAACAAAAATCTCGTCTACAGACAACCTTCCATAATGACAAGGCTACCATCCAACGAAATAACAAAAATCTCGAAAACAGACTACCTTCCGTAATGATTAGGCTACCATCCATTGGAGTAACAAAATTCTCGACAACAAACTACCTTCCATAATGAGAAGGCTACCATCCATTGGAGTAACAAAAATCTCGACAACACACTACGTTCCATAATGACAAGGCTACCATTCATTGGAGTAACAAAAATCTCGACAATAGACTACCTTCCATAATGACAAGGCTACCATCCATTAGACTATCAAAAATCTCGATAGGAAACTACCTTTCATACTGACAAGGCTACCATCCATTGGAGTAAAAAAAATCTCGACAACAGACTAACTTCCATAATTACAAGGCTACCATCCATTGGAGTAACAAATATCTCGACAACAGACTACCTTCCATAATGATAAGGCTATCATACATTGGACTATCAAAATCCTCGACAAAAGACTACCTTCCATAATGATAAGACTACCATACAATGGAATACCAAAAATCTCAACAACATACTACCTTCCATAATGACAAGGCTACCATCCATTGGAGTAACAAAAATCTGAACTATAGACTACCTTCCATAATGACAAGGCTACCATCCATTGGACTAACAAAAATCTCAATGAAAGACTACCTTCCATAATGACAAGGATACCATCCATTGGAGTAACAAAAATCACGACAACAGACAAACTTCCATAATTACAAGGCTACCATCCAATGGAATACCAAAAATCTCAACAACAGATTACCTTCCATAATGACAAGGCTACCATCCATAGGAGTAACCAAAATAGCGACAATAGACTACCTTCTATAATGACAAGGCTAGCATCCTTTGGAGTAACAAAAATCTCGACAACAAACTACTTTCCATAATGAAAAGGGTATCATCCATTGGAGTAACAAAAATATCGATAACAAACTACCTTCCATAATGACAAGGCTACCATCCATTGAAGTATCAAAAATATCGACAACAAATTACCTTCCATAATTACAAGGATACCATCCATTGGAGTACCAAAAAATCGACAACAGACTACCTTCCATAATGAGAAGGCTACCATCCATTGGAGTAACAAAAATCTCGATAACAAACTACCTTCCATAATGAGAAGGCTACCAACCATTGGAGTAACAAAAATCTCGACAACAAACTACCTTACATAATGACAATGCTACCATCCATTGGAGTAACAAAAATATCGACAACACACTACGTTCCATAATGACAAGGCTACCATTCATTGGAGTAACAAAAATCTCGACAATAGACTACCTTCCATAATGACAAGGCTACCATCCATTAGACTATCAAAAATCTCGATAGGAAACTACCTTTCATAATGACAAGGCTACCATCCATTGGAGTAACAAAAATCTCGACAACAGACTAACTTCCATAATTACAAGGCTACCATCCATTGGAGTAACAAATATCTCGACAACAGACTACCTTCCATAATGATAAGGCTACCATACATAGGACTATCAAAATCCTCGACAACAGACTACCTTCCATAATGATAAGGCTACCATACAATGGAATACCAAAAATCTCAACAACAGACTACCTTCCATAATGACAAGGCTACCATCCACTGGACTAACAAAAATCTCAATGAAAGACTACCTTCCATAATGACAAGGATACCATCCATTGGAGTAACAAAAATCACGACAACATACAAACTTCCATAATTACAAGGCTACCATCCAATGGAATACCAAAAATCTCAACAACAGATTACCTTCCATAATGACAAGGCTACCATCCATAGGAGTAACCAAAATAGCGACAATAGACTACCTTCTATAATGACCAGGCTAGCATCCTTTGGAGTAACAAAACTCTCGACAACAAACTACTTTCCATAATGAAAAGGGTACCATCCATTAGAGTAACAAAAATATCGATAACAAACTACCTTCCATAATGACAAGGCTACCATCCATTGAAGTATCAAAATATCGACAACAAATTACCTTCCATAATTACAAGGATACCATCCATTGGAGTACCAAAAAATCGACAACATACTACCTTCCATAATGACAAGGTTACCATCCATTGGAATAACAAAAATTTTGACAACAGACTACCTTCCATAATGAAAAGGCCACCATCCAACGAAATAACAAAAATCTCGACAACAGACTACCTTCCATAATGAGAAGGAAACCATCCATTGGAGTAACAAAATTCTCGACAACATACTACCTTACATAATGAAAAGGCTACCATCCATTGGAGTACCAAAAATATCGACAACAGACTACCTTACATAATGACAATGCTACCATCCATTGGAGTAACAAAAATATCGACAACACACTATGTTCCATAATGACAAGTCTACCATCCATTGGAGTAACAAAAATATCGACAACAAAATACCTTCCATAATGACAAGGCTACCATCCACTAAACTATCAAAAATGTCGACAACAGACTACCTTTCATAATGACAAGCCTACCATCCATTGGAGTAACAAAAATCTCGACAACAGACAACTTTCCATAATGACAAGGCTAACATCCAACGAAATAACAAAAATCTAGACAACAAACTACCTTCCATAATGACAAGGCTACCATCCATAGGAGTAACAAAATTCTCGACAACAAACTACCTTCCATAATGAGAAGGCTACCATCCATTGGAGTAACAAAAATCTCGACAACAAACTGCCTTACATAATGACAATGCTACCTTCCATTGGAGTAACAAAAATATCGACAACACACTACGTTCCATAATGACAAGGCTACCATTCATTGGAGTAAAAAAAATCTCGACAATAGACTACCTTCCATAATGACAAGGCTACCATCCATTAGACTATCAAAAATCTCGATAGGAAACTACCTTTCATAATGACAAGGCTACCATCCATTGGAGTAACAAAAATCTCGACAACAAACTAACTTCCATAATTACAAGGCTACCATCCATTGGAGTAACAAATATCTCGACAACAGACTACCTTCCATAATGATAAGGCTACCATCCATTGGACTATCAAAATCCTCGACAACAGACTACCTTCGATAATGACAAGGCTACCATCCAACGGAATACCAAAAATCTCAACAACAGACTACCTTCCATAATGACAAGGCTACCATCCATTGGAGTAACAAAAATCTGAACTATAGACAACCTTCCATAATGACAAGGCTACCATCCATTGGACTAACAAAAATATTAACGAAAGACTACCTTCCATAATGACAAGGCTACCATCCATTGGAGTAACAAAAATCACGACAACAGACAAACTTCCATAATTACAAGGCTACCATCCATTGAAGTAACAAATATCTCGACAAAAGACTACCTTCCATAATGATAAGTCTACCATCCATAGGAGTAACCAAAATAGCGACAACAGACTACCTTCTATAATGACAAGGCTAGCATCCATTGGAGTAACAAAACTCTCGACAACAAACTACCTTCAATAATTAAAAGGGTACCATCCATTGGAGTAACAAAAATATCGACAACAAACTACCTTCCATAATGACAAGGCTACCATCCATTGAAGTATCAAAAATATCGACAACAAACTACCTTCCATAATGACAAGGTTACCATCCATTGGAATAACAAAAAAATCGACAACAGACTACCTTCCATAATGACAATGCTACCATCCATTAGAGTAACAAAAATCTCGAAAACAAACAACTTTCCATAATGACAAGGCTAACATCCAACGAAATAACAAAAATCTAGACAACAAACTACCTTCCATAATGACAAGGTTACCATCCATTGGAATAACAAAAAAATCGACAACAGACTACCTTCCATAATGACAAGGTTAACATCCATTGGAGTAACAAAAATATCGACAACAGACTACCTTCCATAATTACAAGGCTACCATCCATAGGAGTAACAAAAACTCGACAACAGACTACCTTCCATAATGACAAGGTTACCATCCATTGGAATAACAAAAATCTCTTTAACATACAACCTTCCATAATGACAAGGCTACCATCCATTGGAGTAACAAAATTCTCGACAACAAAATACCTTCCATAATGACAAGGCTACCGTCCATTGGAGTAACAAAAATCTCGACAACAGACTACCTTACATAATGAGAATACTACCATCCATTGGAGTACCAAAAATATCGACAACACACTACGATCCATAATGACAAGGCTACCATCCATTGGAGTAACAAAAATCTTGACAACATACTACCTTCCATAATGACAAGGCTAGCATCCATTAGACTTTCAAAAATCTCGATAGCAAACTACCTTTCATAATGACAAGGCTACCAACCATTGGAGTAACGAAAATCTCGACAACAGACTAACTTACATAATTACAAGGCTACCATCCATTGGACAATCAAAAATCCTCGACAACAGACTACCTTCCATAATGACAAGGCTACCATCCAACGGAATACCAAAAATCTCAACAAAAGACTACCTTCCATAATTACAAGGCTACCATCCATTGGAGTAACAAAAATTTGAACTACAGACTACCTTCCATAATGACAAGGTTACCATCCATTGGACTAACAAAAATCTCAACGAAAGACTACCTTCCATAATGATAAGGCTACCATCCACTGGAGTAACAAAAATCATGACAATTGACAAACTTCCATTATTACAAGGCTACCATCCATTGAAGTAACAAATATCTTGACAAAAGAATACCTTCCATAATGACAAGGCTACCATCCATTGGAGTAACAAAAATATCGACAAAAACTACCTTCCATAATTACAAGGCTACCATCCATTGGAATAACAAAAATCTTGACAACAGACTACCTTTCATAATGACAAGGCTACCATCCAACGAAATAACAAAATTTTTGACAACAGACTACCTTCCATAATGAGAAGGCTACCATACATTGGAGTAACAAAATTCTCGACAACAAACTACCTTCCATAATGAGAAGGCTACCATCCATTGGAGTAACAAAAATCTCGACAACAAACTACCTTACATAATGACAATTCTACCATCCATTGGAGTAACAAAAATATCGACAACACACTATGTTACATAATGACAAGGCTACCATCCATTGGAGTAACAAAAATCTCGACAACAGACTACCTTCCATAATGACAAGGCTACCATCCATTAGACTATCAAAAATCTCGATAGAAAACTACCTTTCATAATGACAAGGCTACCATCCATTGGAGTAACAAAAATCTCGATAAGAGACTAACTTCCATAATTACAAGGCTACCATCCATTGGAGTAACAAATATCTCGACAACAGACTACCTTCCATAATGATAAGGCTACCATCCATTGGACTATCAAAATCCTCGACAACAGACTACCTTCCATAATGACAAGGCTACCATCCAACGGAATACCAAAAATCTCAACAACAGACTACCTTCCATAATGACAAGGCTACCATCCATTGGAGAAACAAAAATCACGACAACAGACAACCTTCCATAATGACAAGGCTACCATCCATTGGACTAACAAAAATCTCAACGAAAGACTACCTTCCATAATGACAAGTCTACCATCCATAGGAGTAACCAAAATAGCGACAACAGACTACCTTCTATAATGACAAGGCTAGCATCCATTGGAGTAACAAAACTCTCGACAACAAACTACCTTCCATAATGAAAAGGGTACCATCCATTGGAGTAACAAAAATATCGACAACAAACTACCTTCCATAATAACAAGGCTACCATCCTTTGAAGTATCAAAAATATCGACAACAAACTACCTTCCATAATTACAAGGCTACCACCCATTGGAATAACAAAAACTCGACAACAGACTACCTTCCATAATGATAAGGCAACCATCCATTGGAGTAAGAAAAATCTCGACAACAGACTACCTTACATAATGACAATGCTACCATCCATTGGAGTAACAAAAATATCGACAACACACTACGTTCCATAATGACAAGTCTACCATCCATTGGAGTAACAAAAATCTCGACAACAAAATACCTTCCATAATGACAAGGCTACCATCCATTGGAGTAACAAAAATCTCGACAATAGACTACCTTACATAATGACAATGCTACCATCCATTAGAGTAAAAAAAATATCGACAACACACTACGATCCATAATGACAAGTCTACCATCCATTGGAGTAACAAAAATCTCGACAACAAAATACCTTCCATAATGACAAGGCTACCATCCATTAGACTATCAAAAATCTCGACAGCAGACTACCTTTCATAATGACAAGGCTGCCATCCATTAGAGTAACAAAAATCTCGACAACAGACAACTTTCCATAATGACAAGGCTAACATCCAACGAAATAACAAAAATCTAGACAACAAACTACCTTCCATAATGACAAGGTTACCATCCATTGGAATAACAAAAAAATCGACAACAGACTACCTTCCACAATGACAAGGTTAACATCCATTGGAGTAACAAAAATATCAACAACAGACTACCTTCCATAATTACAAGGCTACCATCCATAGGAGTAACAAAAACTCGACAACAGACTACCTTCCATAATGACAAGGTTACCATCCATTGGAATAACAAAAATCTCTTTAACATACAACCTTCCATAATGACAAGGCTACCATCCAACGAAATAAAAAAAATCTCGACAACAGACTACCTTCCATAATGATTAGGCTACCATCCATTGGAGTAACAAAATTCTCGACAACAAACTACCTTCCATAATGAGAAGGCTACCATCCATTGGAGTAACAAAATTCTCGACAACAAACTACCTTACATAATGACAATGCTACCATCCATTAGAGTAACAAAAATATCGACAACACACTACGTTCCATAATGACAAGGCTACCATCCATTGGAGTAACAAAAATCTCGACAAAAGACTACCTTCCATAATGACAAGGCTAGCATCCATTAGACTATTAGAAATCTCGATAGCAAACTACCTTTCATAATGACAAGGCTACCAACCATTGGAGTAACAAAAATCTCGACAACAGACTAACTTCCATAATTACAAGGCTACCATCCATTGGAGTAACAAATATCTCGACAACAGACTACCTTCCATAATGATAAGGCTACCATACATTGGACTATCAAAATCCTCGACAACAGACTACCTTCCCTAATGACAAGGCTACCATCCAATGGAATACTAAAAATCTCAACAATAGACTACCTTCCATAATGACAAGGCTACCATCCATTGGAGTAACAAAAATTTGAACTACAGACTACCTTCCATAATGACAAGGCTACCATCCATTGGACTAACAAAAATCTCAACGAAAGACTACCTTCCATAATGACAAGGCTACAATCCATTGGAGTAACAAAAATCATGACAACTGACAAAATTCCATAATTAGAAGGCTACCATCCATTGAAGTAACAAATATCTCGACAAAAGACTACCTTCCATATTGACAAGGCTACCATCCATTGGAGTAACCAATATATCGACAATATACTACCTTCTATAATAATAAGGCTAGCATCCATTGGAATAACAAACCTCTCGACAACATACCTTCCATAATGAAAAGGGTACCATCCATTCGAGTAACAAAAATATCGACAAAAAACTACCTTCCATAATTACAAGGCTTCCATCCATTGGAGTAACAAAAACTTGACAACAGACTACCTTCCATAATGACAAGGTTACAATCCATTGGAATAACAAAAATCTGGACAACAGACTACCTTCCATAATGACAAGGCTACCATCCAACGAAATAACAAAAATCTTGACAATAGACTACCTTCCATAATGAAAAGGAAACCATCCATTGGAGTAACAAAATTCTCGACAACAGACTACCTTCCATAATGACAAGGCTACCATCCATTGAAGTAACAAAAATCTTGATAATAAATTACCTTACATAATGACAATGCTACAATCCATTGGAGTAACAAAAATATCGACAACACACTATGTTCCATAATGACAAGTCTACCATCCATTGGAGTAACAAAAATCTCGACAACAAAATACCTTCCATAATGACAAGGCTACCATCCATTAGACAATCAAAAATCTCGACAGCAGACTACCTTTCATAATGACAAGGCTACCATCCATTGGAGTAACAAAATTCTCGACAAAAGACTACCTTCCATAATGACAAGGCTACCATCCATTGAAGTAACAAAAATCTCGACAACAAACTACCTTCCATAATGACAAGGCTACCATCCATTAGACTATCAAAAATCTCGATAGGAAACTACCTTTCATAATGACAAGGCTACCATCCATTGGACTATCAAAATCCTCGACAACAGACTACCTTCCATAATGACAAGGCTACCATCCAACGGAATACCAAAAATATCAACAACAGACTACCTTCCAAAATGACAAGGCTACCATCCATTGGAGAAACAAAAATCTGAACTATAGACAACCTTCCATAATGACAAGGCTACCATCCATCGGACTAACAAAAATCTCAATGAAAGACTACCTTCCATAATGACAAGGCTACCATCCATTGGAGTAACAAAAATCACGACAACAGACAAACTTCCATAATTACAAGGCTACCATCCATTGAAGTAACAAATATCTCGACAAAAGACTACCTTCCATAATGACAAGTCTACCATCCATAGGAGTAACCAAAATAGTGACAACAGACTACCTTCTATAATGACAAGGCTAGCATCCATTGGAGTAACAAAACTCTCGACAACAAACTACCTTCCATAATGAAAAGGGTACCATCCATTGGAGTAACAAAAATATCGACAACAAACTACCTTCCATAATGACAAGGCTACCATCCATTGAAGTATCAAAAATATCGACAACAAACTACCTTCCATAATTACAAGGCTACCATCCATTGGAGTAACAAAAACTCGACAACAGACTACCTTACATAATGACAATTCTACCATCCATTGGAGTAACAAAAATATCGACAACACACTACGTTCCATACTGACAAGTCTACCATCCGTTGGAGTAACAAAAATCTCGACAACAAAATACCTTCCATAATGACAAGGCTACCATCCATTGGAGTAACAAAAATCTCGACAATAGACTACCTTATATAATGACAATGCTACCATCCATTAGAGTAACAAAAATATCGACAACACACTACGATCCATAATGACAAGTCTACCATCCATTGGAGTAACAAAAATCTCGACAACAAAATACCTTCCATAATGACAAGGCTACCATCCATTCGACTAATAAAAATCTCGACAGCAGACTACCTTTCAAAATGACAAGGCTGCCATCCATTAGAGTAACAAAAATCTCGACAACAGACAACTTTCCATAATGACAAGGCTAACATCCAACGAAATAACAAAAATCTAGACAACAAACTACCTTCCATAATGACAAGGTTACCATCCATTGGAATAACAAGAAAAATCGACAACAGACTACCTTCCACAATGACAAGGTTAACATCTATTGGAGTAACAAAAATATCGACAACAGACTACCTTCCATAATTACAAGGCTACCATCCATAGGAGTAACAAAAACTCGACAACAGACTACCTTCCATAATGACAAGGTTACCATCCATTGGAATAACAAAAATCTCTTTAACATACAACCTTCCATAATGACAAGGCTACCATCCAACGAAATAACAAAAATCTCGACAACAGAATACCTTCCATAATGATTAGGCTACCATCCATTGGAGTAACAAAATTCTCGACAACAAACTACCTTCCATAATGAGAAGGCTACCATCCATTGGAGTAAAAAAAATCTCGACAACAAACTACCTTACATAATGACAATGCTACCATCCATTGGAGTAACAAAAATATCGACAACACACTACCTTCCATAATGACAAGGCTACCATCCATTGGAGTAACAAAAATCTCGACAACATACTACCTTCCATAATGACAAGGCTACCATCCATTGAAGTAACAAATATCTCGACAAAAGACTACCTTCCATAATGACAGGGCTACCATCCAAAGGAGTAACCAAAATAGCGACAATAGACTACCTTCTATAATGACAAGGCTAGCATCCATTGGAGTAACAAAACTCTCAACAACAAACTACCTTCCATAATGAAAAGGGTACCATCCATTGGAGTAACAAAAATATCGACAACAAACTACATTCCATAATGACAAGGCTACCATTCATTGAAGTATCAAAAATATCGTCAACAAACTACCTTCCATACTTACAAGGCTACCATCCATTGGAGTAACAAAAACTCGACAACAGACTACCTTCCATAATGACAAGGTTACCATCCATTGGAATAACAAAAATCTCGACAACAGACTACCTTCCATAATGACAAGGCTACCATCCAACGAAATAACAAAAATCTCGACAACAGACTACCTTCCATAATGAGAAGGAAACCATCCATTGGAGTAACAAAATTCTCGACAACAGACTACCTTCCATAATGACAAGGCTACCATCCATTGGAGTAACAAAATTCTCGACAACAGACTACCTTACATAATGACAATGCTACCATCCATTGGAGTAACAAAAATATCGACAACACACTTCGTTCCATAATGAAAAGTCTACCATCCATTGGAGCAACAAAAATCTCGACAACAAAATACCTTCCATAATGACAAGGCTACCATCCATTAGACTATCAAAAATCACGACATAAGACTACCTTTCATAATGACAAGGCTAATATCCATTGGAGTAACAAAAATCTCGACAACAGATAACTTTCCATAATGACAAGGCAAACATCCAACGAAATAACAAAAATCTAGACAACAAACTACCTTCCATAATGACAAGGTTACCATCCATTGGAATAACAAAAAAATCAACAACAGACTACCTTCCATAATAACAAGGTTAACATCCGTTGGATTAACAAAAATATCGACAACAGACTACCTTCCATAATTACAAGGCTACCATCCATAGGAGTAACAAAAACTCGATAACAAACTACCTTCCATAATGACAAGGATACCATCCAACGAAATAACAAAAATCTTGACAATAGACTACCTTCCATATTGAGAAGGAAACCATCCATTGGAGTAATAAAATTCTCGACAACAGACTACCTTCCATAATGACAAGGCTACCATCCATTGAAGTAACAAAAATCTCGACAACAGACTACCTTACATAATGAAAATGCTACCATCCATTAGAGTAACAAAAATATCGACAACACACTACGTTCCATAATGACAAGTCTACCATCCATTGGAGTAACAAAAATCTCGACAACAAAATACCTTCCATAATGACAAGGCTACCATCCATTAGATTCTCAAAAATCTCGACAGCAGACTACCTTTCATAATGACAAGGCTACCATCCATTGGAGTAACAAAAATCTCGACAGTAGACTAACTTCCATAATTACAAGGCTACCATCCATTGGAGTAACAAATATCTCAACAACAGACTACCTTCCATAATGATAAGGCTACCATACGTTGGACTATCAAAATCCTCGACAACAGACTACCATCCATAATGACAAGGCTACCGTCCATTGGAGTAACAATAATATGAACTATAGACTACCTTCCATAATGACAAGGCTACCATACATTGGACTAACAAAAATCTCAAAGAAAGACTACCTTCCATAATGACAAGGCTACCATCCATTGGAGTAACAAAAATCACGACAACAGACAAACTTCCGTAATTACAAGGCTAACATCCATTGAAGTAACAAATATCTCGACAAAAGACTACCTTCCATAATGACAAGGCTACCATCCATAGGAGTAACCAAAATAGCGACAATAGACTACCTTCTATAATGACAAGGCTAGCATCCATTGGAGTAACAAAACTCTCGACAACAAACTACCTTCCATAATGAAAAGGGTACCATCCATTGGAGTAAAAAAAATATCGACAACAAACTACCTTCCATAATGACAAGGCTACCATCCATTGAAGTATCAAAAATATCGACAACAAACTACCTTCCATAATTACAAGGCTACCATCCATTGGAGTAACAAAAACTCAACAACAGACTACCTTCCATAATGACAAGGTTACCATCCATAAGAATAACAAAAATCTTGACAACAGACTACCTTCCATAATGACAAGGCTACCATTCAACGTAATAACAAAAATCTTGACAACATACTACCTTCCATAATGAGAAGGAAACCATCCATTGGAGTAACCAAATTCTCGACAACAGACTACCTTCCATAATGACAAGGCTACCATCCATTAAAGTAACAAAAATCTCGACAACAGACTACCTTACATAATGACAATGCTACCATCCATATGAGAAACAAAAATATCGATAACACACTACGTTCCATAATGACAAGTCTACCATCCATTGGAGTAACAAAAATATCAACAACAAAATACCTTCCATAACGACAAGGCTACCATCCATTAGACTATCAGAAATCTCGACAGCAGACTACCTTTCATAATGACAAGGCTACCATCCATTGGAGTAACAAAAATCTCGACAACAGACTAACTTCCATAATTACAAGTCTACCATCCATTGGAGTAACAAATATCTTGACAACAGACTACCTTCCATAATGATAAGGCTACCATACATTGGACTATCAAAATGCTCGACAACAAACTACCTTCCATAATGACAAGGCTACCATCCAATGGAATACCAAAAATCTCAACAACAGACTACCTTCCATAATGACAAGGCTACCATCCATTGGAGCAACAAAAATCTGAACTATATACTACCTTCCATAATGACAAGGCTACCATCCATTGGACTAACAAAAATCTCAACGAAAGACTACCTTCCATAATGACAAGGCTACCATCCATTGGAGTAACAAAAATCACGACAACAGACAAACTTCCATAATTACAAGGCTACCATCCATTGAAGTAACAAATATCTCGACAAAAGTCTACCTTCCATAATGACAAGGCTACCATCCAAAGGAGTAACCAAAATAGCGACAATAGACTACCTTCTATAATGACAAAGCTAGCATCCATTGGAGTAACAAAACTCTCGACAACAAACTACCTTCCATAATGAAAAGGGTACCATCCATTGGAGTAACAAAAATATCGACAACAAACTACATTCCATAATGACAAGGCTACCATCCATTGAAGTATCAAAAATATCGACAACAAACTACCTTCCATAATTACAAGGCTACCATCCATTGGAGTAACAAAAACTCGACAACAGACTACCTTCCATAATGACAAGGTTACCATCCATTGGAATAACAAAAATCTCGACAACAGACTACCTTCCATAATGACAAGGCTACCATCCAATGAAATAACAAAAATCTCGACAACAGACTACGTTCCATAATGAGAAGGAAACCATCCATTGGACTAACAAAATTCTCGATATCAGACTACCTTCCATAATGACAAGGCTACCATCCATTGGAGTAACAAAAATCTCGACAACAGACTACCTTACATAATGACAATGCTACCATCCATTGGAGTAACAAAAATATCGACAACACACTTCGTTCCATAATGACAAGTCTACCATCCATTGGAGTAACAAAAATCTCGACAACAAAATACCTTCCATAATGACAAGGATACCATCCATTAGACTATCAAAAATCACGACATAAGACTACCTTTCATAATGACAAGGCTACTATCCATTGGAGTAACAAAAATCTCGACAACAGACAACTTTCCATAATGACAAGGCTATCATCCAACGAAATAACAAAAATCTAGACAACAAACTACCTTCCATAATGACAAGGTTACCATCCATTGGAATAACAAAAAAATCGACAACAGACTACCTTCCATAATAACAAGGTTAACATCCATTGGAGTAGCAAAAATATCGACAACAGACTACCTTCCATAATTACAAGGCTACCATCCATAGGAGTAATAAAAACTCGACAACAAACTACCTTCCATAATGACAAGGTTACCATCCATTGGAATAACAAAAATCTCGTCAACAGACAACCTTCCATAATGACAAGCCTACCATCCAACGAAATAACAAAAATATCGACAAGAGACTACCTTCCATAATGATTAGGCTTCCATCCATTGGAGTAACAAAATTCTCGATAACAAACTACCCTCCATAATGAGAAGGCTACCATCCATTGGAGTAACAAAAATCTCAACAACAAACTACCTTACATAATGACAATGCTACCATCCATTGGAGTAACAAAAATATCGACAACACACTACGTTACATAATGACAAGACTACCATCCATTGGAGTAACAAAAATATCGACAACACACTACGTTACATAATGACAAGACTACCATCCATTGGAGTAACAAAAATCTCGACAACAGACTACCTTCCATAATGACAAGGTTACCATCCATTAGACTATCAAAAATCTAGATAGCAAACTACCTTTCATAATGACAAGGCTACCATCCATTGGAGTAACAAAAATCTCGACAACTGACTAACTTCCATAATTACAAGGCTACCATCCATTGGAGTAACAAATATCCCGACAACAGACTACCTTCCATAATGATAAGGCTACCATACATTGGACTATCAAAATCCTCGACAACATACTACCTTCCATAATGACAAGCGTACCATCCCATGGAATACCAAAAATCTCAACAATAGACTACCTTCCATAATGACAAGGCTACCATCCATTGGAGTAACAAAAATCTGAACAACAGACTACCTTCCATAATGACAAGGCTACCATCCATTGGACTAACAAAAATATCAACGAAAGACTACCTTCCATAATGACCAGGCTACCATCCATTGGAGTAACAAAAATCACGACAACAAACAAACTTCCATAATTACAAGGCTATAATCCATTAAAGTAACAAATATCTCGACAAAAGACTACCTTCCATAATGACAAGGCTACCATCCATCGGAGTAAACAAAATATCGACAATAGACTACCTTTTATAATGACAAGGCTAGCATCCATTGGAGTAACAAAACTCTCGACAACAAAATACCTTCCATAATGAAAAGGGTACCATCCATTGAAGTAACAAAAATATCGACAACAAACTACATTTCATAATGACAAGGCTACCATCCATTGAAGTATCAAAAATATCGACAACAAACTACCTTCCATAATTACAAGGCTACCATCCATTGGAGTAACAAAAACTCGACAGCAGACTACCTTCCATAATGACAAGGTTACCATCCATTGGAATACCAGAAATCTCGACAACAGACTACCTTCCATAATGACAAGGCTACCATCCAACGAAATAACAAAAATCTCGACAATAGACTACCTTCCATAATGAGAAGGAAACCATCCATTGGAGTAACAAAATTCTCGACAACAAACTACCTTACATAATGACAAGGCTACCATCCATTGGAGTAACAAAAATCTCGACAACAGACTACCTTACATAATGACAATGCTACCATCCATTGGAGTAACAAAAATATCGACAACACACTTTGTTCCATAATGACAAGTCTACCATCCATTGGAGTAACAAAAATCTCGACAACAAAATACCTTCCATAATGACAAGGCTACCATCTATTAGACTATCAAAAATCTCGACATAAGACTACCTTTCGTAATGACAAGTCTACTATCCATTGGAGTAACAAAAATCTCGACAACAGACAACTTTCCATATTGACAAGGCTAACATCCAACGAAATAACAAAAATCTGGACAACAAACTACCTTCCATAATGACAAGGTTACCATCCATTGAAATAACAAAAAAATCGACAACAGACTACCTTCCATAATAACAAGGTTAACATCCATTGGAGTAACAAAAATATCGACAACAGACTACCTTCCATAATTACAAGGCTACCATCCATAGGAGTAACAAAAACTCGACAACAAACTACCTTCCATAATGACAAGGTTACCATCCATTGGAATAACAAAAATCTCGCCAACAGACAACCTTCCATAATGACAAGGCTACCATCCAACGAAATAACAAAAATATCGACAAGAGACTACCTTCCATAATGATTAGGCTACCATCCATTGGAGTAACAAAATTCTCGAAAACAAACTACCCTCCATAATGACAAGGCTACCATCCATTGGAGTAACAAAAATCTCGACAACAGACTACCTTCCATAATGACAAGGTTACCATCCATTAGACTATAAAAAATCTAGATAGCAAACTACCTTTCATAATGACAAGGCTACCATCCATTGGAGTAACAAAAATCTCGACAACAGACTAACTTCCATAATTACAAGGCTACCATCCATTGGAGTAACAAATATCTCGACAACAGACTACCTTTCATAATGATAAGGCTATCATACATTGGACTATCAAAATCCTCGACAATAGACTACCTTCCAAAATGACAAGGCTACCATCCATTGGAGTAACAAAAATCTGAAGAACAAACTACCTTCCATAATGACAAGGCTACCATCCATTGGACTAACAAAAATCTCAACGAAAGACTAACTTCCATAATGACAAGGCTACCATCCATTGGAGTAACAAAAATCACGACAACAGACAAACTTCCATAATTACAAGGCTACAATCCATTGAAGTAACAAATATCTCGACAAAAGACTACCTTCCATAATGACAAGGCTACCATCCATTGGAGTAAACAAAATATCGACAATAGACTACCTTCTATAATTACAAGGCTAGCATCCATTGGAATAACAAAAATATCGACAACAAACTACCTTCCATAATGAAAAGGGTACCATCCATTCGAGTAACAAAATTATTGACAACAAACTACCTTCCATAATGACAGGGCTACCATCCATAGGAGTAACCAAAATAGCGACAATAGACTACCTTCTATAATGACAAGGCTACCATCCATTGAAGTTTCAAAAATATCGAGAACAAACTACCTTCCATAATTACAAGGCTACCATCCATTGGAGTAAAAAAAACTCGACAACAGACTACCTTCCATAATGACAAGGTTACCATCCATTGGAATAACAAAAATCTCGACAACAGACTACCTTCCATAATGACAAGGCTACCATCCAATGAAATAACAAAAATCTCGACAATAGACTACCTTCCATAATGAGAAGGAAACCGTCCACTGGAGTAACAAAATTCTCGACAACAGACTACCTTCCATAATGACAAGGCTACCATCCATCGAAGTAACAAAAATCTCGACAACAGACTACCTTACATAATGATAATGCTACCATCCATTGGAGTAACAAAAATATCGACAACACACTATGTTCCATAATGACAAGTCTACCATCCATTGGAGTAACAAAAATCTCGACAACAAAATACCTTCCATAATGACAAGGCTACCATCCATTAGACTATCAAAAATCTCTACAGCAGACTACCTTTCATAATGACAAGGCTACCATCCATTGGAGTAACAAAAATCTCGACAACAGACAACTTTGCATATTGACAAGGCTAACATCCAACGAAATAACAAAAATTTAGACAACAAACTACCTTCCATAATGACAAGGTTACCATCCATTCGAATAACAAAAAAATCGACAACAGACTACCTTCCATAATGAAAAGGTTAACATCCATTGGAGTAACAAAAATATCAACAATAGACTACCTTCCATAATTACAAGGCTACCATCAATAGGAGTAACAAAAACTCGACAACAACCTAGCTTCCATAATGACAAGGATACCATCCATTGGAATAACAAAAATCTCGTCAACAAACAACCTTCCATAATGACAAGGCTACCATCCAACAAAAATAACAGAAATCTCGACAACAGACTACCTTTCATAATGATTAGGCTAATATCCATTGGACTATCAAAATCCTCGACAACAGACTACCATCCATAATGACAAGGCTACCATCCATTGGAGTAACAAAAATCTGAACTATAGACTACCTTCCATAATGACAAGGCTACCATCCATTGGACTAACAAAAATCTCAACGAAAGACTACCTTCCATAATGACAAGGCTACCATCCATTGGAGTAACAAAAATCACGACAACAGACAAACTTCCATAATTACAAGGCTACCATCCATTGAAGTAACAAATATCTCGACAAAAGACTACCTTCCATAATGACAAGGCTACCATCCATAGGAGTAACCAAAATAGCGACAATAGACTACCTTCTATAATGACAAGGCTAGCATCAATTGAAGTAACAAAACTCTCGACAACAAACTACCTTCCATAATGAAAAGGGTACCATCCATTGGAGTAAAAAAAATATCGACAACAAACTACCTTCCATAATGACAAGGCTACCATCCATTGAAGTATTGAAAATATCGACAACAAACTACCTTCCATAATTACAAGGCTACCATCCATTGGAGTAACAAAAACTCGACAATAGACTACCTTCCATAATGACAAGGTTACCATCCATTGGAATAACAAAAATCTCGACAACAGACTACCTTCCATAATGACAAGGCTACCATCCAACGAAATAACAAAAATCTAGACAACAGACTACCTTCCAGAATGAGAAGGAAACCATCCATTGGAGTAACAAAATTCTCGACAACAGACTACCTTCCATAATGACAAGTCTACCATCCAGTGGAGTAACAAAAATCTCGACAACACACTTCGTTCCATAATGACAAGTCTACCATCCATTGGAGTAACAAAAATCTCGACAACAAAATACCTTCCATAATGACAAGGCTACCATCCATTAGACTATCAAAAATCACGACATAAGACTACCTTTCATAATGACAAGGCTACTATGCATTGGAGTAACAAAAATCTCGACAACAGACAACTTTCCATAATGACAAGGCTAACATCCAACGAAATAACAAAAATCTAGACAATAAACTACCTTCCATAATGACAAGGTTACCATCCATTGGAATAACAAAAAAATCGACAACAGACTACCTTCCATAATTACAAGGCTACCATCCATAGGAGTAATAAAAACTCGACAACAAACTACCTTCCATAATGACAAGGTTACCATCCATTGAAATAACAAAAATCTCGACAATAGACTACCTTCCATAATGACAAGCCTACCATCCAACGAAATAACAAAAATATCGACAAGAGACTACCTTCCATAATGATTAGGCTACCATCCATTGGAGTAACAAAATTCTCGACAACAAACTACCCTCCATAATGAGAAGGCTACCATCCATTGGAGTAACAAAAATCTCAACAACAAACTACCTTACATAATGACAATGCTACCATCCATTGGAGTAACAAAAATATCGATAACACACTACGTTACATAATGACCAGGCTACCATCCATTGGAGTAACAAAAATCTCGACAACAGACTACCTTCCATAATGACAAGGTTACCATCCATTAGACTATCAAAAATCTAGATAGCAAACTACCTTTCATAATGACAAGGCTACCATCCATTGGAGTAACAAAAATCTCGACAACAGACTAACTTCCATAATGACAAGGCTACCATCCAATGGAATACCAAATATCCCGACAACAGACTACCTTCCATAATTACAAGGCTACCATCCATTGGAGTAACAAAAATCTGAACAACAGACTATCTTCCATAATGACAAGGCTACCATCCATTGGACTAACAAAAATCTCAATGAAAGACTACCTTCTATAATGACAAGGCTACCATTCATTGGAGTAACAAAAATCACGACAAAAGACTACCTTCCATAATGACAAGGCTACCATCCATTGGAGTAAACAAAATATCGACAATAGACTACCTTCTATAATGACAAGGCTAGCATCCATTGGAATAACAAAACTCTCGACAACAAACTACCTTCCATAATGAAAAGGATACCATCTATTCGAGTAACAAAAATATTGACAACAAACTACCTTTCATAATGATAAGGCTACCATCCATAGGATTAACCAAAATAACGATAATAGACTACCTTCTATAATGACAAGGCTAGCATCCATTGGAGTAACTAAACTCTCGACAACAAACTACCTTCCATAATGAAAAGTGTACAATCCATTGGAGTAACAAAAATATCGAAAACAAACTACCTTCCATAATGACAAGGCTACCATCCAATGGAATACCAAAAATCTCAACAACAGACTACCTTCCATAATGACAAGGCTACCATCCATTGGAGTAACAAAAATCTGAACTATATACTACCTTCCATAATGACAAGGCTACCATCCATTGGACTAACAAAAATCTCAACGAAAGACTACCTTCCATAATGACAAGGCTACCATCCATTGGAGTAACAAAAATCACGACAACAGACAAACTTCCATAATTACAAGGCTACCATCCATTGAAGTAACAAATATCTCGACAAAAGTCTACCTTCCATAATGACAAGGCTACCATCCAAAGGAGTAACCAAAATAGCGACAATAGACTACCTTCTATAATGACAAGGCTAGCATCCATTGGAGTAACAAAACTCTCGACAACAAACTACCTTCCATAATGAAAAGGGTACCATCCATTGGAGTAACAAAAATATCGACAACAAACTACATTCCATAATGACAAGGCTACCATCCATTGAAGTATCAAAAATATCGACAATAAACTACCTTCCATAATTACAAGGCTACCATCCATTGGAGTAACAAAAACTCGACAACAGACTACCTTCCATAATGACAAGGTTACCATCCATTGGAATAACAAAAATCTCGACAACAGACTACCTTCCATAATGACAAGGCTACCATCCAATGAAATAACAAAAATCTCGACAACAGACTACGTTCCATAATGAGAAGGAAACCATCCATTGGACTAACAAAATTCTCGACATCAGACTACCTTCCATAATGACAAGGCTACCATCCATTGGAGTAACAAAAATCTCGACAACAGACTACCTTACATAATGACAATGCTACCATCCATTGGAGTAACAAAAATATCGACAACACACTTCGTTCCATAATGACAAGTCTACCATCCATTGGAGTAACAAAAATCTCGACAACAAAATACCTTCCATAATGACAAGGCTACCATCCATTAGTCTATCAAAAATAACGACATAAGACTACCTTTCATAATGACAAGGCTACTATCCATTGGAGTAACAAAAATCTCGACAACAGACAACTTTCCATAATGACAAGGCTATCATCCAACGAAATAACAAAAATCTAGACAACAAACTACCTTCCATAATGACAAGGTTACCATCCATTGGAATAACAAAAAAATCGACAACAGACTACCTTCCATAATAACAAGGTTAACATCCATTGGAGTAACAAAAATATCGACAACAGACTACCTTCCATAATTACAAGGCTACCATCCATAGGAGTAATAAAAACTCGACAACAAACTACCTTCCATAATGACAAGGTTACCATCCACTGGAATAACAAAAATCTCGTCAACAGACAACCTTCCATAATGACAAGCCTACCATCCAACGAAATAACAAAAATATCGACAAGAGACTACCTTCCATAATGATTAGGCTACCATCCATTGGAGTAACAAAATTCTCGATAACAAACTACCCTCCATAATGAGAAGGCTACCATCCATTGGAGTAACAAAAATCTCAACAACAAACTACCTTACACAATGACAATGCTACCATCCATTAGAGTAACAAAAATATCGACAACACACTACGTTACATAATGACAAGACTACCATCCATTGGAGTAACAAAAATCTCGACAACAGACTACCTTCCATAATGACAAGGTTACCATCCATTAGACTATCAAAAATCTAGATAGCAAACTACCTTTCATAATGACAAGGCTACCATCCATTGGAGTAACAAAAATCTCGACAACAGACTAACTTCAATAATTACAAGGCTACCATCCATTGGAGTAACAAATATCCCGACAACAGACTACCTTCCATAATGATAAGGCTACCATACATTGGACTATCAAAATCCTCGACAACATACTACCTTCCATAATGACAAGCGTACCATCCCATGGAATACCAAAAATCTCAACAATAGACTACCTTCCATAATGACAAGGCTACCATCCATTGGAGTAACAAAAATCTAAACAACAGACTACCTTCCATAATGACAAGGCTACCATCCATTGGACTAACAAAAATCTCAACGAAAGACTACCTTCCATAATGTCCAGGCTACCATCCATTGGAGTAACAAAAATCACGACAACAAACAAACTTCCATAATTACAAGGCTATAATCCATTAAAGTAACAAATATCTCGACAAAAGACTACCTTCCATAATGACAAGGCTACCATCCATCGGAGTAACAAAAATCTCGACAACAGACTACCTTACATAATGACAATGCTACCATCCATTGGAGTAACAAAAATATCGACAACACACTTCGTTCCATAATGACAAGTCTACCATCCATTGGAGTAACAAAAATCTCGACAACAAAATACCTTCCATAATGACAAGGCTACCATCCATTAGACTATCAAAAATAACGACATAAGACTACCTTTCATAATGACAAGGCTACTATCCATTGGAGTAACAAAAATCTCGACAACAGACAACTTTCCATAATGACAAGGCTATCATCCAACGAAATAACAAAAATCTAGACAACAAACTACCTTCCATAATGACAAGGTTACCATCCATTGGAATAACAAAAAAATCGACAACAGACTACCTTCCATAATAACAAGGTTAACATCCATTGGAGTAACAAAAATATCAACAACAGACTACCTTCCATAATTACAAGGCTACCATCCATAGGAGTAATAAAAACTCGACAACAAACTACCTTCCATAATGACAAGGTTACCATCCACTGGAATAACAAAAATCTCGTCAACAGACAACCTTCCATAATGACAAGCCTACCATCCAACGAAATAACAAAAATATCGACAAGAGACTACCTTCCATAATGATTAGGCTTCCATCCATTGGAGTAACAAAATTCTCGATAACAAACTACCCTCCATAATGAGAAGGCTACCATCCATTGGAGTAACAAAAATCTCAACAACAAACTACCTTACATAATGACAATGCTACCATCCATTAGAGTAACAAAAATATCGACAACACACTACGTTACATAATGACAAGACTACCATCCATTGGAGTAACAAAAATCTCGACAACAGACTACCTTCCATAATGACAAGGTTACCATCCATTAGACTATCAAAAATCTAGATAGCAAACTACCTTTCATAATGACAAGGCTACCATCCATTGGAGTAACAAAAATCTCGACAACAGACTAACTTCAATAATTACAAGGCTACCATCCATTGGAGTAACAAATATCCCGACAACAGACTACCTTCCATAATGATAAGGCTACCATACATTGGACTATCAAAATCCTCGACAACATACTACCTTCCATAATGACAAGCGTACCATCCCATGGAATACCAAAAATCTCAACAATAGACTACCTTCCATAATGACAAGGCTACCATCCATTGGAGTAACAAAAATCTAAACAACAGACTACCTTCCATAATGACAAGGCTACCATCCATTGGACTAACAAAAATCACAACGAAAGACTACCTTCCATAATGTCCAGGCTACCATCCATTGGAGTAACAAAAATCACGACAACAAACAAACTTCCATAATTACAAGGGTATAATCCATTAAAGTAACAAATATCTCGACAAAAGACTACCTTCCATAATGACAAGGCTACCATCCATCGGAGTAAACAAAATATCGACAATAGACTACCTTTTATAATGACAAGGCTAGCATCCATTGGAGTAACAAAACTCTCGACAACAAAATACCTTCCATAATGAAAAGGGTACCATCCATTGGAGTAACAAAAATATCGACAACAAACTACATTTCATAATGACAAGGCTACCATCCATTGAAGTATCAAAAATATCGACAACAAACTACCTTCCATAATTACAAGGCTACCATCCATTGGAGTAACGAAAACTCGACAGCAGACTACTTTCCATAATGACAAGGTTACCATCCATTGGAATAACAGAAATCTCGACAACAGACTACCTTCCATAATGACAAGGCTACCATCCAACGAAATAACAAAAATCTCGACAACAGACTACCTTCCATAATGAGAAGGAAACCATCCATTGGAGTAACAAAATTCTCGACAACAAACTACCTTACATAATGACAAGGCTACCATCCATTGGAGTAACAAAAATCTCGACAACAGACTACCTTACATAATGACAATGCTACCATCCATTGGAGTAACAAAAATATCGACAACACACTTCGTTCCATAATGACAAGTCTACCATCCATTGGAGTAACAACAATCTCGACAACAAAATACCTTCCATAATGACAAGGCTACCATCTATTAGACTATCAAAAATCTCGACATAAGACTACCTTTCGTAATGACAAGGCTACTATCCATTGGAGTAACAAAAATCTCGACAACAGACAACTTTCCATATTGACAAGGCTAACATCCAACGAAATAACAAAAATCTGGACAACAAACTACCTTCCATAATAGCAAGGTTACCATCCATTGAAATAACAAAAAAATCGACAACAGACTACCTTCCATAATAACAAGGTTAACATCCATTGGAGTAACAAAAATATCGACAACAGACTACCTTCCATAATTACAAGGCTACCATCCATAGGAGTAACAAAAACTCGACAACAAACTACCTTCCATAATGACAAGGTTACCATCCATTTGAATAACAAAAATCTCGCCAACAGACAACCTTCCATAATGACAAGGCTACCATCCAACGAAATAACAAAAATATCGACAAGAGACTACCTTCCATAATGATTAGGCTACCATCCATTGGAGTAACAAAATTCTCGAAAACAAACTACCCTCCATAATGAGAAGGCTACCATCTATTGGAGTAACAAAAATCTCGACAACAAACTACCTTACATAATGACAATGCTACCAACAATTGGAGTAACAAAAATATCGACAACACACTACGTTACATAATGACAAGGCTACCATCCATTGGAGTAACAAAAATCTCGACAACAGACTACCTTCCATAATGACAAGGTTACCATCCATTAGACTATAAAAAATCTAGATAGCAAACTACCTTTCATAATGACAAGGCTACCATCCATTGGAGTAACAAAAATCTCGACAACAGACTAACTTCCATAATTACAAGGCTACCATCCATTGGAGTAACAAATATCTCGACAACAGACTACCTTTCATAATGATAAGGCTATCATACATTGGACTATCAAAATCCTCGACAATAGACTACCTTCCATAATGACAAGGCTACCATCCAATGGAATACCAAAAAACGCAACAACAGACTACCTTCCATAATGACAAGGCTACCATCCATTGGAGTAGCAAAAATCTGAACTATATACTATCTTCGATAATGACAAGGCTACCATCCATTGGACTAACAAAAATCTCAACGAAAGACTACCTTCCATAATGACAAGGCTACCATCCATTGGAGTAACAAAAATCACGACAACAAACAAACTTCCATATTTACAAGGCTACCATCAATTGAAGTAACAAATATCTCGACAAAAGAATACCTTCCATAATGACAAGGCTACCATCCAAAGGAGTAACCAAAATAGCGACAATAGACTACCTTCTATAATGACAAGGCTAGCATCCATTGGAGTAACAAAACTCTCGACAACAAACTACCTTCCATAATGAAAAGGGTACCATCCATTGGAGTAACAAAAATATCGACAACAAACTACCTTCCATAATGACAAGGCAACCATCCATTGAAGTATCAAAAATATCGACAACAAACTACCTTCCCAAATTACAAGGCTACCATCCATTGGAGTAACAAAAACTCGACAACAGACTACCTTCCATAATGACAAGGTTACCATCCATTGGAATAACAAAAATCTCGACAACAGACTACCTTCCATAATGATAAGGCTACCATCCAACGAAATAACAAAAATCTCGACAACAGACTACCTTCCATAATGAGAAGGAAACCATCCATTGGAGTAACAAAATTCTCGACAACAGACTACCTTCCATAATTACAAGGCTACCATCCATTGGAGTAACAAAAATCTCGACAACAGACTACCTTACATAATGACAATGCTACCATCCATTGGAGTAACAAAAACATCGACAACACACTTCGTTCCATAATGAAAAGTCTACCATCCATTGGAGTAACAAAAATCTCCACAAAAAATACCTTCCATAATGACAAGGCTACCATCCATTAGACTATCAAAAATCTCGACAGAAGACTACGTTTCATAATGACAAGGCTACTATCCATTGGAGTAACAAAAATCTCCACAACAGACAACTTTCCATAATGACAAGGCTAACATCCAACGAAATAACAAAAATCTAGACAACAAACTCCATTCCATAATGACAAGGTTACCATCCATTGGAATATCAAAAAAATCAAAAACAGACTACCTTTCATAATGACAAGGTTAAAATCCATTGGAGTGACAAAAATATCGACAACAGACTACCTTCCATAATTACAAGGCTACCATCCATAGGAGTAACAAAAACTCGACAACAAACTACCTTTCATAATGACAAGGTTACCATCCATTGGAATAACAAAAATCTCGTCAACAGACAACCTTCCATAATGACAAGGCTACCATCCAACGAAATAACAAAAATATCGACAACAGACTACCTTCCATAATGATTAGGCTACCATCCATTGGAGTAACGAAATTCTCGACAACAAACTACCCTCCATAATGAGAAGTCTACCATCCATTGGAGTACCAAAAATCTCGACAACAAACTACCTTACATAATGACAATGCTACCATCCATTGGAGTAACAAAAATATCGACAACACACTACGTTACATAATGACAAGGCTACCATCCATTGGAGTAACAAAAATCTCGACAATAGACTACCTTCCATAATGACAAGGTTACCATCCATTAGACTATCAAAAATCTAGATAGCAAACTACCTTTCATAATGACAAGGATACCATCCATTGGAGTAACAAAAATCTCGACAACAAACTAACTTCCATAATTACAAGGCTACCATCCATTGGAGTAACAAATATCTCGACAACAGACTACCTTCCTTAATGATAAGGCTACCATACATTGGACTATAGAAATCCTCGACAACAGACTACCTTCCATAATGATAAGGCTACCATCCAATGGAATACCAAAGATATCAACAACAGACTACCTTCCATAATGACAAGGCTACCATCCATTGGAGTAACAAAAATCTGAACAACAGACTACCTTCCATAATGACAAGGCTACTATCCATTGGACTAACAAAAATCTCAACGAAAGACTACCTTCCATAATGACAAGGCTACCATCCATTGGAGTAACAAAAATCACGACAACATACAAACTTCCATAATTACAAGGCTACAATCCATTGAAGTAATAAATATCTCGACAAAAGACTACATTCCATAATGACAAGGCTACCATCCATTGGAGTAAACAAAATATCGACAATAGACTACCTTCTATAATGACAAGGCTAGCATCCATTAGAATAACAAAACTCTCGACAACAAACTACCTTCCATAATGAAAAGGGTACCATACATTCGAGTAACAAAAATATTGACAACAAACTACCTTCCATAATGACAAGGCTACCATCCATAGAAGTAACCAAAATAGCGACAATAGACTACCTTCTATAATGACAAGGCTAGCATCCATTGGAGTAACAAAACTCTCGACAACAAACTACCTTCCATAATGAAAAGGGTACAATCCATTGGAGTAACAAAAATATCGACAACAAACTACCTTCCATAATGACAAGGCTACCATCCATTGAAGTATCAAAAATATGGACAACAAGCTACCTTCCATAATTACAAGGCTACCATCCATTGGAGTAACAAAAACTCGACAACAGACTACCTTCCATAATGACAAGGTTACCATCCATTGGAATAACAAAAAAATCGACAACAGACTACCTTCCATAATGACAAGGTTAAAATCCATTGGAGTAACAAAAATATCGACAATAGACTACCTTCCATAATTACAAGACTACCATCCATAGGAGTAACAAAAACTCGACAACAAACTACCTTCCATAATGACAAGGTTACCATCCATTGGAATAACAAAAATCTCGTCAACAGACAACCTTCCATAATGACAAGGCTACCATCCAACGAAATAACAAAAATATCGACAACAGACTACCTTCCATAATGATTAGGCTACCATCCATTGGAGTAACAAAATTCTCGACAACAAACTACCCTCCATAATGAGAAGGATACCATCCATTGGAGTAACAAAAATCTCGACAACAAACTACCTTACATAATGACAATGCTACAATCCATTGGACTATCAAAAATATCGACAACACACTACGTTACATAATGACAAGGCTACCATCCATTAGAGTAACAAAAATCTCGAAAACAGACTACCTTCCATAATGACAATGTTACCATCCATTAGACTATCAAAAATCTAGATAGCAAACTACCTTTCATAATGACAAGGCTACCATCCATTGGAGTAACAAAAATCTCGACAACAGACTACCTTCCATAATGATAAGGCTACCATACATTGGACTATCAAAATCCTTGACAACAGACTACCTTCCATAATGACAAGGCTACCATCCATTGGAGTATAAAAAACCTGAACAACAGACTACCTTCCATAATGACAAGGCTACCATCCATTGGACTAACAAAAATCTCAACGAAAGACAACCTTCCATAATGACAAGGCTACCATCCATTGGAGTAACAAAAATCACGACAACAGACAAACTTCCATAATTACAAGGCTACAATCCATTGAAGTAACAAATATCTCGACAAAAGACTACCTTCCATAATGATAAGGCTACCATCCATTGGAGTAAAAAAAATATCGACAATAGACTACCTTCTATAATGACAAGGCTAGCATCCATTGGAATAACAAAACTCTCGACAACAAACTACCTTCCATAATGAAAAGGGTACCATCCATTCGAGTAACAAAAATATTGACAACAAACTACCTTCCATAATGACAAGGCTACCATCCATAGGAGTAACCAAAATAGCGACAATAGACTACCTTCTATAATGACAAGGCTAGCATCCATTGGAGTAACAAAACTCTCGACAACAAACTACCTTCCATAATGAAAAGGGTACAATCCATTGGAGTAACAAAAATATCGACAACAAACTACCTTCCATAATGACAAGGCTACCATCCATTGAAATATCAAAAATATGGACAACAAGCTACCTTCCATAATTACAAGGCTACCATCCATTGGAGTAACAAAAACTCGACAACAGACTACCTTCCATAATGACAAGGTTACCATCCATTGGAATAACAAAAATCTCGACAACATACTACCTTCCATAATGACAAGGCTACCATCCAACGAAATAACAAAAATCTCGACAACAGACTACCTTCCATAATGAGAAGGAAACCATCCATTGGAGTAACAAAATTCTCGACAACAGACTACCTTCCATAATGACAAGGCTACCATCCAACAAAATAACAAAAATCTTGACAACAGACTACCTTCCATAATGAGAAGGAAACCATCCATTGGAGTAACAAAATTCTCGACAACAGACTACCTTCCATAATGGCAAGGCTACCATCCATTGGAGTAACAAAAATCTCGACAATAGACTACCTTACATAATGACAATTCTACCATCCATTGGAGTAACAAAAATATCGACAACACACTACGTTCCATAATGAAAAGTCTACCATCCATTGGAGTAACAAAAATCTAGACAACAAAATACCTTTCATAATGACAATGCTACCATCCATTAGACTATCAAAAATCTCGACAACAAAATACCTTTCATAATGACAAGGCTACCATCCATTGGAGTAACAAAATCCTCGACAACATACTACCTTCCATAATGACAAGGCTACCATCCATTGGAGTAACAAAAATCTGAACTATAGACTACCTTCCATATTGACAAGGCTACCATCCATTGGACTAACAAAAATCTCAACGAAAAACTACCTTCCATAATGCCAAGTCTACCATCCATTGGTGTAACAAAAATCACGACAATAGACAAACTTCCATAATTACAAGGCTACCATCCATTGAAGTAACAAATATCTCGACAAAAGACTACCTTCCATAATGACAAGGCTACCATCCATAGGAGTAGCCAAAATAGCGACAATAGACTAGCTTCTATAATGACAAGGCTAGCATCCATTGGAGTAAGAAAACTCTCGACAACAAACTACCTTCCATAATGAAATGGGTACCATCCATTGGAGTAACAAAAATATCGACAACAAACTACCTTCCATAATGACAAGGCTACCATCCATTGAAGTATCAAAAATATCGACAACAAACTACCTTCCATAATTACAAGGCTACCATCCATTGGAGTAACAAAAACTCGACAACAGACTACCTTCCATAATGACAAGGTTACCATCCATTGGAATAACAAAAATCTTGACAACATACTACCTTCCATAATGACAAGGCTAACATCCAACGAAATAATAAAAATCTCGACAAAAGACTACCTTCCATAATGAGAAGGAAACCATCCATTGGAGTAACAAATTTCTCGACAACAGACTACCTTCCATAATGAAAAGGCTACCATCCATTGGAGTAACAAAAATCTCGACAACAGACTACCTTACATAATGACAATGCTACCATCCATTGGAGTAACAAAAATATCGACAAGACTCTACGTTCCATAATGACAAGTCTACCATCCATTGGAGTAACAAAAATCTAGACAACAAAATACCTTTAATAATGACAACGCTACCATCCATTAGACTATCAAAAATCTCGACAGCAGACTACCTTTCATAATGACAAGGCTACCATCCATTGGAGTAACAAAAATCTCGACAACAGACTAACTTCCATAACTACAAGGCTACCATCCATTGGAGTAACAAATATCTCGACAACAAACTACCTTCCATAATGATAAGGCTACCATACATTGGACTATCAAAATCGTCGACAACATACTACCTTCCATAATGACAAGGCTACCATCCATTGGAGTAACAAAAATCTGAACTATAGACTACCTTCCATAATGACAAGGCTACCATCCATTGGACTTACAAAAATCTCAACGAAAGACTACCTTCCTGAAGGAAAATTGCGATAAAAAACGCAGCGGAATATAAAATTTTCCTTTAGAGATCCTTACGAATGAGCATGGTCAGTGATAGAAATATTTACCTCTTGTGGCGATTCAAACCTTTGATGTCGTGATCACGAGCGTTGATGAAGAACAACGCCTCTACTCAGTCCACACGAACAGATCGCTTCCGGTCACAGTGCTAGCTGATCACGAACGGAAACCTTGAGTGAGAGAGAGAATCAAAAACGAAATTGCATCAAGTGAAATTGCTTCATCACAAGGGATCTATTTATAGAATCACTCGTGTGGTCTACAATCTAAAAGCCCAATTAAGGCTATAAGCTAAAAGCCCAATTAAGCTTATGGACATCATACCTTATGATGTACCATATATCAGTTATCCACGTGGTACCTTACCACTTTCCGTATTACACTTAAGTGCACCGTACCTTACGGTGTTCCTTATTTATTCTATCTCTCATCAACCTGTCCTTATGTGTGTGACCCTGTAGGTTTTCGCGACGTTGGCAATTATATTAAATCACACATTTAATATAATAAACAGTGAGTGGTATCTAGCAACACATCACTGTTACCCAAGTCACGAAAATGTCATGTGATCTGACCAAACCTTTTCGTGATAATATTTGTGTTGTACAATTACCCTTTTGCCCTCATGTCTATATTGAACACAAGGCATACACTGTGTCACCCTTGTCCAGTTCAATATAGGGCCCTTAGACATTTATCCTGTTATGCAGGATGAGCAAATTCCATCTAGGTCACTCATGTCCCTTAGCATGCTTTGTGAAGTACCCATAAACCGTCTTTATAGTCATCCAGTTACGAATGACGTTTGATCAGCAATAAAGTACTTGACTCTACATCTAGGGTCCATAGTGGTTTCAGGTCGAAGGGTGGTATACACCATTATCATCATGAGAATAACTTATGACACTTTGCATAACATTCTATGTAGTATTCTCATAGTGGGTCAATCCAGTATAAATATTACTCCTAATATTCATACCTATGTCAAGACTTGATAACTCCTTATCTATGATCCATGAGATGTGATCATCAATCTATCTTCATAATAATATTAATGCTTTAATGTTATCCCACTTCACATTAAAGCTTGACTACAGATACTTTAAGAATAGTTTCTTATGTTTAATGGGATCTCATGATTAAGTCACACTTAACATTTCATTAAACCAATAAACCATTCTAGGCACTTTATTATTTTGGAAAGCAAACATAATAAAGAAATGCCTTTTATTATTAATAAATAATTCGATACAAGTACCAAAAGTATTGGCCTCTAGGGCTTACACCAACACTTCCATAATGCCAAGGCTACCATCCATTGGTGTAACAAAAATCACGACAATAGACAAAGTTCCATAATTACAAGGCTACCATCCATTGAAGTAACAAATATCTCAACAAAAGACTACCTTCCATAATGACAAGACTACCATCCATAGGAGTAGCCAAAATAGCGACAATAGACTAGCTTCTATAATGACAAGGCTAGCATCCATTCGAGTAAGAAAACTCTCGACAACAAACTACCTTCCATAATGAAATGGGTACCATCCATTGGAGTAACAAAAATATCGACAACAAACTACCATCCATAATGACAAGGCTACCATCCATTGAAGTATCAAAAATATCGACAACAAACTACCTTCCATAATTACAAGGCTACCATCCATTGGAGTAACAAAAACTCGACAACAGACTACCTTCCATAATGACAAGGTTACCATCCATTGGAATAACAAAAATCGTGACAACAGACTACCTTCCATAATGACAAGGCTAACATCCAACGAAATAATAAAAATCTCGACAACAGACTACCTTCCTTAATGAGATGGAAACCATCCATTGGAGTAACAAAATTCTCGACAACAGACTACCTTCCATAATGAAAAGGCTACCATCCATTGGAGTAACAAAAATCTCGACAACAGACTACCTTACATAATGACAATGCTACCATCCATTGGAGTAACAAAAATATCGACAACACTCTACGTTCCAAAATGACAAGTCTACCATCCATTGGAGTAACAAAAATCTCGACAAAAAAATACCTTCCATAATGACAAGACTACCATCCATTAGACTATCAAAAATCTCGACAACAGAATACCTTTCATAATGACAAGGCTACCATCCATTGGAGTAACAAAAATATCGACAACAAACAACTTTCCATAATGACAAGGCTAACATCCAACGAAATAGCAAAAATCTATACAACAAACTACCTTCCATAATGACAAGGTTACCATCCATTGGAATACCAAAAAAATCGACAACAGACTACCTTCCATAATGACAAGGTTACCATCCATTGGAATAACAAAAATCTCGTCAACAGACAACCTTCCATAATGACAAGGCTACCATCCAACAAAATAACAAAAATCTCGACAACAGACTACCTTCCATAATAATTAGGCTACCATCCATTGGAGTAACAAAATTATCGACAACAAACTACCTTCTATAATGAGAAGGCTACCATCCATTGGAGTAACAAAAATCTCGAAATCAAATTACCTTACATAATGACAATGCTACCATCCATTGGAGTAACAAAAATATCGACAACACACTACGTTCCATAATGACAAGGCTATCATCCATTGGAGTAACAAAAATCTCGACAATAGACTACCTTCCATAATGACAAGGCTACCATCCATTAGACTATCAAAAATATCGATAGCAAACTACCTTTCATAATGACAAGGCTACCATCCGTTGGAGTAACAAAAATCTCGACAACAAACTAACTTTCATAATTACAAGGCTACCATCCATTGGAGTAACAAATATCTCGACAATAGACTACCTTCAATAATTATAATGCTACCATACATTGGACTATCAAAATCCTCGACGACAAACTACCTTCCATAATGACAAGGCTATCATCCAATGGAATACCAAAAATCTCAACAATAGACTACCTTCCATAAATACAAGGCTACCATCCATTGGAGTAACAAATATCTGAACTACAGACTACCTTCCATAATGACAAGGCTACCATCCATTGGACTAACAAAAATCTCCACGAAAGACTACCTTTCATAATGACAAGGCTACCATCCATTGGAGTAAAAAAAATCACGACAACAGACAAACTTCCATAATTACAAGGCTACCATCCATTGAAGTAACAAATATCTTGACAAAAGACTACCTTCAATAATGACAAGGCTACCATCCATTGGAGTAACCAAAATATCGATAATAGACTACCTTCTATAATGACAAGGCTAGCATCCATTGGAATAACAAAACTCTCGACAACAAACTACCTTCCATAATGAAAAGGGTACCATCCATTGGAGTAACAAAAATATCGACAACAAACTACCTTCCTTAATTACAAGGCTACCATCCATTGGAGTAACAAAAATCTCGACAACAAACTACCTTCCATAATGACAAGGCTACCTTCCAACGAAATAACAAAAATCTCGACAACAGACTACCTTCCATAATGAGAAGGAAACCATCCATTGGAGTAACAAAATTCTCGACAACAGACTGCCTACCATAATGACAAGGCTACCATCCATTGGAGTAACAAAAATCTCGGCAACAAACTACCTTACATAATGACAATGCTACCATCCATTGGAGTAACAAAAATATCAACAACACACTATGTTCCATAATGACAAGTCTACTATCCATTGGAGTAACAAAATTCTCGACAACAGACTACCTTCCATAATGACAAGGCTACCATCCATTATACTATCAAAAATATCGATAGCAGACTACCTTTCATAATGACAAGGCTACCATCCATTGGAGTAACAAAAATCTTGACAACATACTACTTTCCATAATGACAAGGCTAACATCACACGAAATAACAAAAATCTCGACAACAAACTACCTTCCATAATGACAAGGTTACCATCCATTAGAATAACAAAAAACTGGACAATAGACTACCTTCCATAATGACAAGGTTAACATCCATTGGAGTAACAAAAATATCGACAACATACTACCTTCCATAATTACAAGGCTACCATCCATTGGAGTAACAAAAACTCAACAACAGACTACCTTCCATAATGACAAGGTTACCATGCATTGGAATAACAAAAATCTCGACAACATACTACCTTCCATAATGACAAGGCTATCCTCCAACGAAATAACAAAAATCTCGACAACAGACTACCTTCCATAATGAGAAGGCAACAATCCATTGGAGTAACAAAATTCTCGACAACAGACTACCTTCCATAATGACAAGGCTACCATCCATTGGAGTAACAAAAATCTCGACAACAAACTACCTTACATAATGACAATGCTACCATCCATTGGAGTAACAAAAATATCGATAACACACTATGTTTCATAATGACAAGGCTACCATCCATTGGAGTAACAAAAATCCCGACAACAGACTACCTTCCATGATGAAAAGGCTACCATTCATTAGACCATCAAAAATCTCGACAGCAGACTACCTTTCATAATGACAAGGATACCATCCATTGGAGTAACAAAAATCTCGACAACAGACTAACTTCCATAATTACATGGCTACCATCCATTGGAGTAACAAATATCTCGAAAAAAGAGTAACTTCCATAATGATAAGGCTACCATCCATTGGACTATCAAAATTCTCGACAACAGACTACCTTCCATAATGACAAGGCTACCATACAATGGAATACCAAAAATCTCAACAACAGACTACCTTCCATAATGACAAGGCTACCATCCATTCAAGTAACCAAAATCTGAACTACAGAGTACCTTCCATAATGACAACGCTATTATCCATTGGAGTAACAAAAATCTGAACTACAGACTACCTTCCATAATGACAAGGCTACCATCCATTGGACTAACAAAAATCTCCACGAAAGACTACCTTCCATAATGACAAGGCTACCATCCATTGGAGTAAAAAAAATCACGACAACAGACAAACTTCCATAATTACAAGGCTACCATCCATTGAAGTAACAAATATCTTGACAAAAAACTACCTTCAATAATGCGAAGGCTACCATCCATTGGAGTAACCAAAATATCGATAATAGACTACCTTCTATAATGACAAGGCTAGCATTCATTGGAATAACAAAACTCTCAACAACAAACTACCTTCCATAATGAAAAGGGTACCATCCATTCGAGTAACAAAAATATCGACAACAAACTACCTTCCATAATTACAAGGCTACCATCCATTGGAGTAACAAAAACTCGACAACAGACTTCCTTCCATAATGACAAGGTTACCATCCATTGGAATAACAAAAATCTCGACAACAAACTACCTTCCATAATGACAAGGCTACCATCCAACGAAATAACAAAAATCTCAACAACAGACTACCTTCCATAATGAGAAGGAAACCATCCATTGGAGTAACAAAATTCTCGACAACAGACTGCCTACCATAATGACAAGGCTACCATCCATTGGAGTAACAAAAATCTCGGCAACAAACTACCTTACATAATGACAATGCTACCATCCATTGGAGTAACAAAAATATCAACAACACACTATGTTCCATAATGACAAGTCTACTATCCATTGGAGTAACAAAATTCTCGACAACAGACTACCTTCCATAATGACAAGGCTACCATCCATTATACTATCAAAAATATCGATAGCAGACTACCTTTCATAATGACAAGGCTACCATCCATTGGAGTAACAAAAATCTTGACAACATACTACTTTCCATAATGACAAGGCTAACATCACACGAAATAACAAAAATCTCGACAACAAACTACCTTCCATAATGACAAGGTTACCATCCATTAGAATAACAAAAAACTCGACAATAGACTACCTTCCATAATGACAAGGTTAACATCCATTGGAGTAACAAAAATATCGACAACACACTACCTTCCATAATTACAAGGCTACCATCCATTGGAGTAACAAAAACTCAACAACATACTACCTTCCATAATGACAAGGTTACCATGCATTGGAATAACAAAAATCTCGACAACATACTACCTTTCATAATGACAAGGCTATCCTCCAACGAAATAACAAAAATCTCGACAACAGACTACCTTCCATAATGAGAAGGCAACAATCCATTGGAGTAACAAAATTCTCGACAACAGACAACCTTCCATAATGACAAGGCTACCATCCATTGGAGTAACAAAAATCTCGACAACAAACTACCTTACATAATGACAATGCTACCATCCATTGGAGTAACAAAAATATCGAGAACACACTACGTTCCATAATGACAAGACTAAGTAAGAAAAATCTCTACAACTGACTAACTTCCCTAATGACAATGCTACCATCCATTAGACTATCAAAAATATCGATAGCAGACTACCTTTCATAATGACAATGCTAACATCCATTGGAGTAACAAAAATCTGGACAACAGACTACTTTCCATAATGACAAGGCTAACATCCAACGAAATAAAAAAAATCTCGACAACAAACTACCTTCCATAATGACAAGGTTACCATCCATTAGAATAACAAAAAACTCGACAACAGACTACCTTCCATATTAACAAGGTTAACATGCATTGGAGAAACAAAAATATCTACAACAGACTACCTTCCATAATTACAAGGCTACCATCCATTGGAGTAACAAAAACTCGACAACAGACTACCTTCCATAATTACAAGGTTACCATCCATTGGAATAACAAAAATATCGACAACAGACAACCTTCCATAATGACAAGGCTACCATCTAACAAAATAAAAAAAAATCTCGACAATAGACTATCTTCCATAATGAGAAGGCTACCATCCATTGGAGTAACAAAATTCTCGACAACAGACTACCTTCCATAATGATAAGGCTACCATCCATTGGAGTAACAAAAATCTCGACAACAGACTACCTTACATAATGACATTGCTACCATCCATTGGAGTAACATAAATATCGATAACACACTATGTTTTATAATGACAAGGCTACCATCCATTGGAGTAACAAAAATCCCGACAACATACTACCTTCCATAATGAAAAGGCTACCATTCATTAGACCATCAAAAATCTCGACAGCAGACTACCTTTCATAATGACAAGGCTACCATCCATTGGAGTAACAAAAATCTCGACAACAGACTAACTTCCATAATTACATGGCTACCATCCATTGGAGTAACAAATATCTCGAAAAAAGAGTAACTTCCATAATGATAAGGCTACCATCCATTGGACTATCAAAATTCTCGACAACAGACTACCTTCCATAATGACAAGGCTACCATCCAATGGAATACCAAAAATCTCAACAACAGACTACCTTCCATAATGACAAGGCTACCATCCATTGAAGTAACAAAAATCTGAACTACAGAGTACCTTCCATAATGACAACGCTATTATCCATTGGAGTAACAAAAATCTGAACTACAGACTACCTTCCATAATGACAAGGCTACCATCCATTGGACTAACAAAAATCTCATTGAAAGACTACCTTCCATAATGACAAGGCTACCATCCATTGGAGTAACAAAAATCACGACAACAAACAAACTTCCATAATTACAAGGCTACCATCCATTGAAGTAACAAATATCTCGACAAAAGACTACCTTCTATAATGACAAGGCTACCATCCATTGGAGTAACCAAAATATCGACAATAGACTACCTTCTATAATGACAAGGCTAGCATCCATTACAATAACAAAACTCTCGACAACAAACTACCTTCCATAATGAAAAGGGTACCATCCATCCAAGTAACAAAAATATCGACAACAAACTACCTTCCATAATTACAAGGCTACCATCCATTGGAGTAACAAAAACTCGACAACAGACTTCCTACCATAATGACAAGGTTACCATCCATTGGAATAACAAAAATCTCGACAACAGACTACCTTCCATAATGACAAGGCTACCATCCAACGAAATAACAAAAATCTCGACAACAGACTACCTTCCATAATAAGAAGGAAACCATCCATTGGAGTAACAAAATTCTCGACAACAGACTGCCTACCATAATGAAAAGGCTACCATTCATTAGACCATCAAAAATCTCGACAGCAGGCTACCTTTCATAATGACAAGGCTACCATCCATTGGAGTAACAAAAATCTCGACAACAGACTAACTTCCATAATTACATGGCTACCATCCATTGGAGTAACAAATATCTCGAAAAAAGAGTAACTTCCATAATGATAAGGCTACCATCCATTGGACTATCAAAATTCTCGACAACAGACTACCTTCCATAATGACAAGGCTACCATCCAATGGAATACCAAAAATCTCAACAACAGACTACCTTCCATAATGACAAGGCTACCATCCATTGAAGTAACAAAAATCTGAACTACAGAGTACCTTCCATAATGACAACGCTATTATCCATTGGAGTAACAAAAATCTGAACTACAGACTACCTTCCATAATGACAAGGCTACCATCCATTGGACTAACAAAAATCTCATTGAAAGACTACCTTCCATAATGACAAGGCTACCATCCATTGGAGTAACAAAAATCACGACAACAAACAAACTTCCATAATTACAAGGCTACCATCCATTGAAGTAACAAATATCTCGACAAAAGACTACCTTCTATAATGACAAGGCTACCATCCATTGGAGTAACCAAAATATCGACAATAGACTACCTTCTATAATGACAAGGCTAGCATCCATTACAATAACAAAACTCTCGACAACAAACTACCTTCCATAATGAAAAGGGTACCATCCATCCAAGTAACAAAAATATCGACAACAAACTACCTTCCATAATTACAAGGCTATCATCCATTGGAGTAACAAAAACTCGACAACAGACTTCCTACCATAATGACAAGGTTACCATCCATTGGAATAACCAAAATCTCGAAAACAGACTACCTTCCATAATGACAAGGCTACCATCCAACGAAATAACAAAAATCTCGACAACAGACTACCTTCCATAATAAGAAGGAAACCATCCATTGGAGTAACAAAATTCTCGACAACAGACTGCCTACCATAATGACAAGGCTACCATCCATTGGAGTAACAAAAATCTCGGCAACAGAATACCTTACATAATGACAATGCTACCATCCATTGGAGTAACAAAAATATCAACAACACACTATGTTCTATAATGACAAGTCTACCATCCATTGGAGTAACAAAATTCTCGACAACAGACTACCTTCCATAATGATAAGGCTACCATACATTGGACTATCAAAATCCTCGACAACAGACTACCTTCCACAATGACAAGGTTTACATCCATTGGAGTAACAAAAATATCAACAACAGACTACCTTCCATAATTACAAGGTTACCATCCATTATACTATCAAAAATATCGATAGCAGACTACCTTTCATAATTACAAGGCTACCATCCATTGGAGTAACAAAAATCTTGACAACATACTACTTTCCATAATGACAAGGCTAACATCCAACGAAATAACAAAAATCTCGACAACAAACTACCTTCCATAATGACAAGGTTACCACCCATTGGAATAACAAAAAACTCGACAATTGACTACCTTCCATAATGACAAGGCTACCATCCATTGGAGTAACAAAAATCTAGACTACAGACTACCTTCCATAATGACAAGGCTACCATCCATTGGACTAACAAAAATCTCAACGAAAAACTACCTTCCATAATGACAAGGCTACTATCCATTGGAGTAACAAAAATCACGACAACAGACAAACTTCCATAATTACAAGGCTAACATCCATTGAAGTAACAAATATCTCGAAAAAAGACTACCTTCCATAATGACAAGGCTACCATCCATTGGAGTAACCAAAATATCGACAATAGACTACCTTCTATAATGACAAGGCTAACATCCATTGGAATATAAAAACTCTCGACAACAAACTACCTTCCATAATGAAAAGGGTACCATCCATTCGAGTAATAAAAATATCGATAACAAACTACCTTCCATAATTACAAGGTTACCATCCATTAGAGTAACAAAAACTCGACAACAGACTTCCTTCCATAATGACAAGGTTACCATCCATTGGAATAACAAAAATCTTGAGAATAGACTACCTTCCATAATGAGAAGGAAACCATGCATTAGAGTAACAAAATTCTCGACAACAGACTACCTTCCATAATGACAAGGCTAATATCCATTGGAGTAAAAAAAATCTGGACAACAGACTACTTTCCATAATGACAAGGCTAACATCCAACGAAATAAAAAAAATCTCGACAACAAACTACCTTCCATAATGACAAGGTTACCATCCATTAGAATAACAAAAAACTCGACAACAGACTACCTTCCATATTGACAAGGTTAACATGCATTTGAGTAACAAAAATATCGACAACAGACTACCTTCCATAATTACAAGGCTACCATCCATTGGAGTAACAAAAACTCGACAACAGACTACCTTCCATAATTACAAGGTTACCATCCATTGGAATAACAAAAATCTCGACAACAGACAACCTTCCATAATGACAAGGCTACCATCTAACAAAATAAAAAAAAAATCTCGACAATAGACTATCTTCCATAATGAGAAGGCTACCATCCATTGGAGTAACAAAATTCTCGACAACAGACTACCTTCCATAATGACAAGGCTACCATCCATTGGAGTAACAAAAATCTCGACAACAGACTACCTTACATAATGACAATGCTACCATCCATTGGAGTAACATAAATATCGACAACACACTATGTTTCATAATGACAAGGCTACTATCCATTGGAGTAACAAAAATCTCGACAACAGACTACCTTCCATAATGACAAGGCTACCATTCATTAGACCATCAAAAATCTCGACAGCAGACTACCTTTCATAATGACAAGGCTACCATCCATTGGAGTAACAAAAATCTCGACAACAGACTAACTTCCATAATTACATGGCTACCATCCATTGGAGTAACAAATATCTCAACAACAGACTACCTTCCATAATGATAAGGCTATAGTCCATTAGAGTAACAAAATTCTCGACGACAGACTACCTTCAATAATGACAATGCTACCATCCATTGGAGTAACAAAAATCTCGACAGCAGACTACCTTTCATAATGACAAGGCTACCATCCATTGGAGTAACAAAAACTCGACAACAGACTTCCTACCATAATGACAAGGTTACCATCCATTGGAATAACAAAAATCTCGACAACAGACTACCTTCCATAATGACAAGGCTACCATCCAACAAAATAACAAAAATCTCGACAACAGACTACCTTCCATAATAAGAAGGAAACCATCCATTGGAGTAACAAAATTCTCGACAACAGACTGCCTACCATAATGACAAGGCTACCATCCATTGGAGTAACAAAAATCTCGGCAACAGACTACCTTACATAATGACAATGCTACCATCCATTGGAGTAACAAAAATATCAACAACACACTATGTTCCATAATGACAAGTCTACCATCCATTGGAGTAACAAAATTCTCGACAACAGACTACCTTCCATAATGACAAGGTTACCATCCATTATACTATCAAAAATATCGATAGCAGACTACCTTTCATAATTACAAGGCTACCATCCATTGGAGTAACAAAAATCTTGACAACATACTACTTTCCATAATGACAAGGCTAACATCCAACGAAATAACAAAAATCTCGACAACAAACTACCTTCCATAATGACAAGGTTACCATCCATTGGAATAACAAAAAACTCGACAATTGACTACCTTCCATAATGACAAGGCTACCATCCATTGGAGTAACAAAAATCTAGACTACAGACTACCTTCCATAATGACAAGGCTACCATCCATTGGACTAACAAAAATCTCAACGAAAAACTACCTTCCATAATGACAAGGCTACTATCCATTGGAGTAACAAAAATCACGACAACAGACAAACTTCCATAATTACAAGGCTAACATCCATTGAAGTAACAAATATCTCGACAAAAGACTACCTTCCATAATGACAAGGCTACCATCCATTGGTGTAACCAAAATATCGACAATAGACTACCTTCTATAATGACAAGGCTAACATCCATTGGAATAACAAAACTCTCGACAACAAACTACCTTCCATAATGAAAAGGGTACCATCCATTCGAGTAATAAAAATATCGATAACAAACTACCTTCCATAATTACAAGGCTACCATCCATTGGAGTAACAAAAACTCGACAACAGACTTCCTTCCATAATGACAAGGTTACCATCCATTGGAATAACAAAAATCTTGACAATAGACTACCTTCCATAATGAGAAGGAAACCATGCATTAGAGTAACAAAATTCTCGACAACAGACTACCTTCCATAATGACAAGGCTAATATCCATTGGAGTAACAAAAATCTGGACAACAGACTACTTTCCATAATGACAAGGCTAACATCCAACGAAATAAAAAAAATCTCGACAACAAACTACCTTCCATAATGACAAGGTTACCATCCATTAGAATAACAAAAAACTCGACAACAGACTACCTTCCATATTGACAAGGTTAACATGCATTTGAGTAACAAAAATATCGACAACAGACTACCTTCCATAATTACAAGGCTACCATCCATTGGAGTAACAAAAACTCGACAACAGACTACCTTCCATAATTACAAGGTTACCATCCATTGGAATAACAAAAATCTCGACAACAGACAACCTTCCATAATGACAAGGCTACCATCTAACAAAATAAAAAAAAAATCTCGACAATAGACTATCTTCCATAATGAGAAGGCTACCATCCATTGGAGTAACAAAATTCTCGACAACAGACTACCTTCCATAATGACAAGGCTACCATCCATTGGAGTAACAAAAATCTCGACAACAGACTACCTTACATAATGACAATGCTACCATCCATTGGAGTAACATAAATATCGACAACACACTATGTTTCATAATGACAAGGCTACTATCCATTGGAGTAACAAAAATCTCGACAACAGACTACCTTCCATAATGACAAGGCTACCATTCATTAGACCATCAAAAATCTCGACAGCAGACTACCTTTCATAATGACAAGGCTACCATCCATTGGAGTAACAAAAATCTCGACAACAGACTAACTTCCATAATTACATGGCTACCATCCATTGGAGTAACAAATATCTCAACAACAGACTACCTTCCATAATGATAAGGCTATAGTCCATTAGAGTAACAAAATTCTCGACGACAGACTACCTTCAATAATGACAATGCTACCATCCATTGGAGTAACAAAAATCTCGACAGCAGACTACCTTTCATAATGACAAGGCTACCATCCATTGGAGTAACAAAAACTCGACAACAGACTTCCTACCATAATGACAAGGTTACCATCCATTGGAATAACAAAAATCTCGACAACAGACTACCTTCCATAATGACAAGGCTACCATCCAACGAAATAACAAAAATCTCGACAACAGACTACCTTCCATAATAAGAAGGAAACCATCCATTGGAGTAACAAAATTCTCGACAACAGACTGCCTACCATAATGACAAGGCTACCATCCATTGGAGTAACAAAAATCTCGGCAACAGACTACCTTACATAATGACAATGCTACCATCCATTGGAGTAACAAAAATATCAACAACACACTATGTTCCATAATGACAAGTCTACCATCCATTGGAGTAACAAAATTCTCGACAACAGACTACCTTCCATAATGACAAGGTTACCATCCATTATACTATCAAAAATATCGATAGCAGACTACCTTTCATAATTACAAGGCTACCATCCATTGGAGTAACAAAAATCTTGACAACATACTACTTTCCATAATGACAAGGCTAACATCCAACGAAATAACAAAAATCTCGACAACAAACTACCTTCCATAATGACAAGGTTACCATCCATTGGAATAACAAAAAACTCGACAATTGACTACCTTCCATAATGACAAGGCTACCATCCATTGGAGTAACAAAAATCTAGACTACAGACTACCTTCCATAATGACAAGGCTACCATCCATTGGACTAACAAAAATCTCAACGAAAAACTACCTTCCATAATGACAAGGCTACTATCCATTGGAGTAACAAAAATCACGACAACAGACAAACTTCCATAATTACAAGGCTAACATCCATTGAAGTAACAAATATCTCGACAAAAGACTACCTTCCATAATGACAAGGCTACCATCCATTGGAGTAACCAAAATATCGACAATAGACTACCTTCTATAATGACAAGGCTAACATCCATTGGAATAACAAAACTCTCGACAACAAACTACCTTCCATAATGAAAAGGGTACCATCCATTCGAGTAATAAAAATATCGATAATAAACTACCTTCCATAATTACAAGGCTACCATCCATTGGAGTAACAAAAACTCGACAACAGACTTCCTTCCATAATGACAAGGTTACCATCCATTGGAATAACAAAAATCTTGACAATAGACTACCTTCCATAATGAGAAGGAAACCATGCATTAGAGTAACAAAATTCTCGACAACAGACTACCTTCCATAATGACAAGGCTAATATCAATTGGAGTAACAAAAATCTGGACAACAGACTACTTTCCATAATGACAAGGCTAACATCCAACGAAATAAAAAAAATCTCGACAACAAACTACCGTCCATAATGACAAGGTTACCATCCATTAGAATAACAAAAAACTCGACAACAGACTACCTTCCATATTGACAAGGTTAACATGCATTTGAGTAACAAAAATATCGACAACAGACTACCTTCCATAATTACAAGGCTACCATCCATTGGAGTAACAAAAACTCGACAACAGACTACCTTCCATAATTACAAGGTTACCATCCATTGGAATAACAAAAATCTCGACAACAGACAACCTTCCATAATGACAAGGCTACCATCTAACAAAATAAAAAAAAAATCTCGACAATAGACTATCTTCCATAATGAGAAGGCTACCATCCATTGGAGTAACAAAATTCTCGACAACAGACTACCTTCCATAATGACAAGGCTACCATCCATTGGAGTGACAAAAATCTCGACAACAGACTACCTTACATAATGACAATGCTACCATCCATTGGAGTAACATAAATATCGACAACACACTATGTTTCATAATGACAAGGCTACTATCCATTGGAGTAACAAAAATCTCGACAACAGACTACCTTCCATAATGACAAGGCTACCATTCATTAGACCATCAAAAATCTCGACAGCAGACTACCTTTCATAATGACAAGGCTACCATCCATTGGAGTAACAAAAATCTTGACAACAGACTAACTTCCATAATTACATGGCTACCATCCATTGGAGTAACAAATATCTCAACAACAGACTACCTTCCATAATGATAAGGCTATAATCCATTAGAGTAACAAAATTCTCGACGACAGACTACCTTCAATAATGACAATGCTACCATCCATTGGAGTAACAAAAATCTCGACATCAGACTACCTTTCATAATGACAAGGCTACCATCCATTGGAGTAACAAAAATCTCGACAACAGACTACCTTCCATAATGACAAGGCTACCATCCATTGGAGTAACAAAAATCTCGACAACAGACTACCTTACATAATGACAATGCTACCATCCATTGGAGTAACATAAATATCGACAACACACTATGTTTCATAATGACAAGGCTACTATCCATTGGAGTAACAAAAATCTCGACAACAGACTACCTTCCATAATGACAAGGCTACCATTCATTAGACCATCAAAAATCTCGACAGCAGACTACCTTTCATAATGACAAGGCTACCATCCATTGGAGTAACAAAAATCTCGACAACAGACTAACTTCCATAATTACATGGCTACCATCCATTGGAGTAACAAATATCTCAACAACAGACTACGTTCCATAATGATAAGGCTATAGTCCATTAGAGTAACAAAATTCTCGACGACAGACTACCTTCAATAATGACAATGCTACCATCCATTGGAGTAACAAAAATCTCGACAGCAGACTACCTTTCATAATGACAAGGCTACCATCCATTGGAGTAACAAAAACTCGACAACAGACTTCCTACCATAATGACAAGGTTACCATCCATTGGAATAACAAAAATCTCGACAACAGACTACCTTCCATAATGACAAGGCTACCATCCAACGAAATAACAAAAATCTCGACAACAGACTACCTTCCATAATAAGAAGGAAACCATCCATTGGAGTAACAAAATTCTCGACAACAGACTGCCTACCATAATGACAAGGCTACCATCCATTGGAGTAACAAAAATCTCGGCAACAGACTACCTTACATAATGACAATGCTACCATCCATTGGAGTAACAAAAATATCAACAACACACTATGTTCCATAATGACAAGTCTACCATCCATTGGAGTAACAAAATTCTCGACAACAGACTACCTTCCATAATGACAAGGTTACCATCCATTATACTATCAAAAATATCGATAGCAGACTACCTTTCATAATTACAAGGCTACCATCTATTGGAGTAACAAAAATCTTGACAACATACTACTTTCCATAATGACAAGGCTAACATCCAACGAAATAACAAAAATCTCGACAACAAACTACCTTCCATAATGACAAGGTTACCATCCATTGGAATAACAAAAAACTCGACAATTGACTACCTTCCATAATGACAAGGCTACCATCCATTGGAGTAACAAAAATCTAGACTACAGACTACCTTCCATAATGACAAGGCTACCATCCATTGGACTAACAAAAATCTCAACGAAAAACTACCTTCCATAATGACAAGGCTACTATCCATTGGAGTAACAAAAATCACGACAACAGACAAACTTCCATAATTACAAGGCTAACATCCATTGAAGTAACAAATATCTCGACAAAAGACTACCTTCCATAATGACAAGGCTACCATCCATTGGAGTAACCAAAATATCGACAATAGACTACCTTCTATAATGACAAGGCTAACATCCATTGGAATAACAAAACTCTCGACAACAAACTACCTTCCATAATGAAAAGGGTACCATCCATTCGAGTAATAAAAATATCGATAATAAACTACCTTCCATAATTACAAGGCTACCATCCATTGGAGTAACAAAAACTCGACAACAGACTTCCTTCCATAATGACAAGGTTACCATCCATTGGAATAACAAAAATCTTGACAATAGACTACCTTCCATAATGAGAAGGAAACCATGCATTAGAGTAACAAAATTCTCGACAACAGACTACCTTCCATAATGACAAGGCTAATATCAATTGGAGTAACAAAAATCTGGACAACAGACTACTTTCCATAATGACAAGGCTAACATCCAACGAAATAAAAAAAATCTCGACAATAAACTACCTTCCATAATGACAAGGTTACCATCCATTAGAATAACAAAAAACTCGACAACAGACTACCTTCCATATTGACAAGGTTAACATGCATTTGAGTAACAAAAATATCGACAACAGACTACCTTCCATAATTACAAGGCTACCATCCATTGGAGTAACAAAAACTCGACAACAGACTACCTTCCATAATTACAAGGTTACCATCCATTGGAATAACAAAAATCTCGACAACAGACAACCTTCCATAATGACAAGGCTACCATCTAACAAAATAAAAAAAAAATCTCGACAATAGACTATCTTCCATAATGAGAAGGCTACCATCCATTGGAGTAACAAAATTCTCGACAACAGACTACCTTCCATAATGACAAGGCTACCATCCATTGGAGTAACAAAAATCTCGACAACAGACTACCTTACATAATGACAATGCTACCATCCATTGGAGTAACATAAATATCGACAACACACTATGTTTCATAATGACAAGGCTACTATCCATTGGAGTAACAAAAATCTCGACAACAGACTACCTTCCATAATGACAAGGCTACCATTCATTAGACCATCAAAAATCTCGACAGCAGACTACCTTTCATAATGACAAGGCTACCATCCATTGGAGTAACAAAAATCTTGACAACAGACTAACTTCCATAATTACATGGCTACCATCCATTGGAGTAACAAATATCTCAACAACAGACTACCTTCCATAATGATAAGGCTATAATCCATTAGAGTAACAAAATTCTCGACGACAGACTACCTTCAATAATGACAATGCTACCATCCATTGGAGTAACAAAAATCTCGACATCAGACTACCTTTCATAATGACAAGGCTACCATCCATTGGAGTAACAAAAATCTCGACAACAGACTACCTTCCATAATGACAAGGCTACCATCCATTGGAGTAACAAAAATCTCGACAACAGACTACCTTACATAATGACAATGCTACCATCCATTGGAGTAACATAAATATCGACAACACACTATGTTTCATAATGACAAGGCTACTATCCATTGGAGTAACAAAAATCTCGACAACAGACTACCTTCCATAATGACAAGGCTACCATTCATTAGACCATCAAAAATCTCGACAGCAGACTACCTTTCATAATGACAAGGCTACCATCCATTGGAGTAACAAAAATCTTGACAACAGACTAACTTCCATAATTACATGGCTACCATCCATTGGAGTAACAAATATCTCAACAACAGACTACCTTCCATAATGATAAGGCTATAATCCATTAGAGTAACAAAATTCTCGACGACAGACTACCTTCAATAATGACAATGCTACCATCCATTGGAGTAACAAAAATCTCGACATCAGACTACCTTTCATAATGACAAGGCTACCATCCATTGGAGTAACAAAAATCTCGACAACAGACTACATTCCATAATGACAAGGCTACCATCCATTGGAGTAACAAAAATCTCGACAACAGACGACATTCCATAATGACAAGGCTACCATCAATTAGACCATCAAAAATCTCGACATCAGACTACCTTTCATAATGACAAGGCTACCATCCATTGGAGTAACAAAAATCTCGACAAAAGACTAACTTCCATAATGATAAGGCTACCATCCATTGGACTATCAAAATCCTCGACAACAGACTACCTTCCATAATGAAAAGGCTACCATCAAATGGAATACCAAAAATCTCAACAATAGACTACCTTCCATAATGACAAGGCTACCATCCATTAGAGTAACAAAAATCTGAACTACAGACTACCTTCCATAATGACAACACTACCATCCATTGGACTAACAAAAATCTCAACAAAAGACTACCTTCCATAATGACAAGGCTACCATCCATTGGAGTAACAAAAATCTCGACAACAAACTAACTTCCATAATTACAAGGCTACCATCCATTGGAGTAATAAAAACTCGACAATAGACTACCTTCCATAATGACAAGGCTACCATCCAACGAAATAACAAAAATCTCGACAACAGACTACCTTCCATAATCAGAAAGCTACCATCCATTGGAGTAACAAAATTCTCGACAACAGACTACCTTCCATAATGACAAGGCTAACATCCATTGGAGTAACAAAAATCTCGACAACAGACTACCTTACAAAATGACAATGCTACCATCCATTGGAGTAACAAAAATATTGACAACACACTATGTTTCATAATGACAAGGCTACCATCCATTGGAGTAACAAAAATCTCGACAACAGACTACCTTCCATAATGACATGGCTACCATCCATTAGACTATCAAAAATCTCGACAGCAGACTACCTTTCATAATGACAAGGCTACCATTCCATTGGAGTAACAAAAATCTCGACAACAGACTAACTTCCATAATTACAAGGCTACCATCCATTGTAGTAACAAATATCTCAACAACAGACTACATTCCATAATGATAAGGCTACAATCCATTGGAGTAACAAAATTCTCGACAATAGACTACCTTCAATAATGACAATGCTACCATCCATTGGAGTAACAAAAATCTCGACACCAGACTACCTTTCATAATGACAAGGCTACCATCCATTGGAGTAACAAAAATCTCTACAACAGACTAACTTCCATAATTACAAGGCTACCATCCATTGGAGTAACAAATATCTCGACAACAGACTACATTCCATATCGACAAGGCTACCATCCATTGGAGTAACAAAAATCTCGACAACAGACTACCTTCCATAATGACAAGGCTACCATCAATTAGACCATCAAAAATCTCGACATCAGACTACCTTTCATAATGACAAGGCTACCATCCATTGGAGTAACAAAAATCTCGACAACAGACTAACTTCCATAATTATAAGGCTACCATCCATTGGAGTAACAAATATCTCGACAACAGACTAACTTCCATAATGATAAGGCTACCATCCATTGGACTATCAAAATCCTCGACAACAGACTACCTTCCATAATGAAAAGGCTACCATCAAATGGAATACACAAAATCTCAACAATAGACTACGTTCCATAATGACAAGGCTACCATCCATTAGAGTAACAAAAATCTGAACTACAGACTACCTTCCATAATGACAACGCTACCATCCATTGGACTAACAAAAATCTCAACAAAAGACTACCTTCCATAATGACAAGGCTACCATCCATTGGAGTAACAAAAATCTTGACAACAGACTAACTTCCATAATTACAAGGCTACCATCCATTGGAGTAACAAAAACTCGACAATAGACTACCTTCCATAATTACAAGGCTACCATCCATTGTAGTAACAAATATCTCAACAACAGACTACCTTCCATAATGATAAGGCTACAATCCATTGGAGTAACAAAATTCTCGACAACAGACTACCTTCAATAATGACAATGCTACCATCCATTGGAGTAACAAAAATCTCGACAGCAGACTACCTTTGATAATGACAAGGCTACCATCCATTGGAGTAACAAAAATCTCTACAACAGACTAACTTCCATAATTACAAGGCTACCATCCATTGGAGTAACAAATATCTCGACAACAGACTACATTCCATAATGACAAGGCTACCATCCATTGGAGTAACAAAAATCTCGACAACAGACTACCTTCCATAATAACAAGGCTACCATCAATTAGACCATCAAAAATCTCGACATCAGACTACTTTTCATAATGACAAGGCTACCATCCATTGGAGTAACAAAAATCTCGACAACAGACGACATTCCATAATGACAAGGCTACCATCCATTGGAGTAACAAATATCTCGACAACAGACTAACTTCCATAATGATAAGGCTACCATCCATTGGACTATCAAAATCCTCGACAACAGACTATCTTCCATAATGAAAAGGCTACCATCAAATGGAATACCAAAAATCTCAACAATAGACTACGTTCCATAATGACAAGGCTACCATCCATTAGAGTAACAAAAATTTGAACTACAGACTACCTTCCATAATGACAACGCTACCATCCATTGGACTAACAAAAATCTCAACAAAAGACTACCTTCCATAATGACAAGGCTACCATCCATTGGAATAACAAAAATCTTGACAACAGACTAACTTCCATAATTACAAGGCTACCATCCATTGGAGTAACAAAAACTCGACAATAGACTACCTTCCATAATGACAAGGTTACCATCCATTGGAATAAAAAAAATCTCGACAATAGACTACCTTCAATAATGACAAGGCTACCATCCAACGAAATAACAAAAATCTCGACAACAAACTACCTTCCATAATCAGAAAGCTACCATCCATTGGAGTAACAAAATTCTCGACAACAGACTACCTTCCATAATGACAAGGCTAACATCCATTGGAGTAACAAAAATCTAGACAACAGACTACCTTACAAAATGACAATGCTACCATCCATTGGAGTAACAAAAATATCGACAACACACTATGTTTCATAATGACAAGGCTACCATCCATTGGAGTAACAAAAATCTCGACAATAGACTACCTTCCATAATGACATGGCTACCATCCATTAGACTATCAAAAATCTCGACAGCAGACTACCTTTCATAATAACAAGGCTACCATTCCATTGGAGTAACAAAAATCTCGACAACAGACTAACTTCCATAATTACAAGGCTACCATCCATTGTAGTAACAAATATCTCAACAACAGACTACCTTCCATAATGATAAGGCTACCATCCATTGGAGTAACAAAATTCTCGACAACAGACTACCTTCAATAATGACAATGCTACCATCCATTGGAGTAACAAAAATCTAGACATCAGACTACCTTACATAATGACAATGCTACCATCCATCGGAGTAACAAAAATATCGACAACAAACTATGTTTCATAATGACAAGGCTACCATCCATTGGAGTAACAAAAATCTCGACAACAAACTACCTTCCATAATGACAAGGCTACCATCCATTAGACCATTAAAAATCTCGACAGCAGACTACCTTTCATAATGACAAAGCTACCATCCATTGGAGTAACAAAAATCTCGACAACAGACTAACTTCCATAATTACAAGGCTACCATCCATTGGAGTAAGAAATATCTCGACAAAAGACTACCTTCCATAATGACAAGGCTACCATCCATTGGAGTAACCAAATTATCTACAATAGACTACCTTCTATAATGACAAGGCTAGCATCCATTGGAGTAACAAAAATCTCGACAACAAACTACCTTCCATAATGAAAAGGGTACCATCCATTGGAGTAACAAAAATATCGACAACAAAATACCTTCCATAATGACAAGGCTACCATCCATTGGAGTATTAAAAATATCGACAACAAACTGCCTTCCATAATTTCAAGGCTACCATCCATTGGAGTAACAAAAACTCGACAATAGACTACCTTACATAATGACAAGGTTACCATCCTTTGGAATAACAAAAATCTCGACAACAGACTACCTTCCATAATTACAAGGCTACCATCCAACGAAATAACAAAAATATCGACAACAGACTACCTTTCATAAAGAGAAGGCTACCATCCATTGGAGTAACAAAATTCTCGACAACAGACTACCTTCAATAATGACAATGCTACCATCCATTGGAGTAACAAAAATCTAGACATCAGACTACCTTACATAATGACAATGCTACCATCCATTGGAGTAACAAAAATATCAACAACAAACTACGTTCCGTAATGACAAGGCTACCATCCATTGGAGTAACAAAAATCTCGACAACAGACTAACTTCCATAATTACAAGGCTACCATCCATTGGAGTAACCAAAATATCGACAATAGACTACCTTCTATAATGACAAGGCTAGCATCCATTGGAGTAACAAAAATCTCGACAACAAACTACCTTCCATAATGAAAAGGGTACCAACCATTGGAGTAACAAAAATATCGACAACAAACTACCTTCCATAATGACAAGGCTACCATCCATTGGAGTATTAAAAATATCGACAACAAACTGCCTTCCATAATTTTAAGGCTACCATCCATTGGAGTAACAAAAACTCGACAACAGACTACCTGCCATTATGACAAGGCTACCATCCAACGAAATAACAAAAATCTCGACAACAGACTACCTTCCATAATGAGAAGGCTACCATCCCTTGGAGTAACAAAAATCTCGACAATAGACTACCTTACATAATGACAATGCTACCATTCATTGGAGTAACAAAAATATCGACAACAAACTATGTTCCATAATGACAAGGCTACCATCCATTGGAGTAACAAAAATCTCGACAATAGACTACCTTCAATAATGACAAGGCTACCATCCATTAGACTATCAAAAATCTCGACAACAGACTACCTTTCAAAATGACAAGGCTACCATCCATTGGAGTAACAAAAATCTCGATAACAGACTAACTTCCATAATTACAAGGCTACCATCCATTGGAGTAACAAAATTCTCGACAAAAGACTACCTTCAATAATGACAAGGCTACAATCCATTGGAGTAACAAAAATCTCGATAACAGACTACCTTACATAATTACAAGGCTACCATCCATTGGAGTAACAAAAATATCGACAACAAACTACCTTCCATAATGATAAGGCTATCCATCCATTGGAGTAACAAAATTCTCGACAACAGACTACCTTCAATAATGACAAGGCTACAATCCATTGGAGTAACAAAAATCTCGAAAACATACTACCTTACATAATGACAATGCTACCATCCATTGGAGTGACAAAAATATCGACAACAAACTACGTTCATAATGACAAGGCTACCATCCATTGGAGTAACAAAAATCTCGACAATAGACTACCTTCCATAATGACAAGGCTACCATCCATTAGACCATCAAAAATCTCGACATCAGACTACCTTTCATAATGACAAGGCTACCATCCATTGGAGTAACGAAAATCTCGACAACAGACTAACTTCCATAATTATAAGGCTACCATCCATTGGAGTAACAAATATCTCGACAACAGACTAACTTCCATAATGATAAGGCTACCATCCATTGGACTATCAAAATCCTCGACAACAAACTACCTTCCATAATGACAAGGCTACCATCCAATGGAATACCAAAAATCTCAACAATAGACTACCTTCCATAATGACAAGGCTACCATCCATTAGAGTAACAAAAATATGAACTAAAGACTACCTTCCATAATGACAACGCTACCATCCATTGGACTAACAAAAATCTCAACAAAAGACTACCTTCCATAATGACAAGGCTACCATCCATTGCAGTAACAAAAATCTCGACAACAGACTACCTTCCATAATTACAAGGCTACCATCCATTGGAGTAACAAAAACTCGACAATAGACTACCTTCCATAATGAAAAGGTTACCATCCATTGGAATAACAAAAATCTCGGAAATAGACTACCTTCCATAATGACAAGGCTACCATCCAACGAAATAACAAAAATCTCGACAACAGACTACCTTCCATACTCAGAAAGCTACCATCCATTGGAGTAACAAAATTCTCGACAACAGACTACCTTCCATAATGACAAGGCTAACATCCATTGGAGTAACAAAAAAATCGACAACAAACTACCTTCCATGATGACAAGGCTACCATCCATTGGAGTAACAAAAATATCGACAACACACTATGTTTCATAATGACAAGGCTACCATCCATTGGAGTAACAAAAATCTCGACAACAGACTACCTTCCATAATGACATGGCTACCATCCATTAGACTATCAAAAATCTCGACAGCAGACTACCTTTCATAATGACAAGGCTACCATTCCATTGGAGTAACAAAAATCTCGACAACAGACTAACTTCCATAATTACAAGGCTACCATCCATTGTGGTAACAAATATCTCAACAACAGACTACCTTCCATAATGATAAGGCTACCATCCATTGGAGTAACAAAATTCTCGACAACAGACTACCTTCAATAATGACAATGCTACCATCCATTGGAGTAACAAAAATCTAGACAGCAGACTACCTTACATAATGACAATGCTACCATCCATTGGAGTAACAAAAATATCGACAACAAACTACGTTCCGTAATGACAAGGCTACCATCCATTGGAGTAACAAAAATCTCGACAACAAACTACCTTCCATAATGACAAGGCTACCATCCATTAGACCATTAAAAATCTCGATAGCGGACTACCTTTCATAATGACAAAGCTACCATCCATTGGAGTAACAAAAATCTCGACAACAGACTAACTTCCATAATTACAAGGCTACCATCCATTGGAGAAAGAAATATCTCGACAAAAGACTACCTTCCATAATGACAAGGCTACCATCCATTGGAGTAACCAAATTATCGATAATAGACTACCTTCTATAATGACAAGGCTAGCATCCATTGGAATAACAAAAATCTCGACAACAAACTACCTTCCATAATGAAAAGGGTACCATCCATTGGAGTAACAAAAATATCGACAACAAACTACCTTCCATAATGACAAGGCTACCATCCATTGGAGTATTAAAAATATCGACAACAAACTGCCTTCCATAATTTCAAGGCTACCATCCATTGGAGTATCAAAAACTCGACAATAGACTACCTTACATAATGACAAGGTTACCATACTTTGGAATAACAAAAATCTCGACAACAGACTACCTTCCATAATGACAAGGCTACCATCCAACGAAATAACAAAAATCTCGAAAAAGACTACCTTCCATAAAGAGAAGGCTACCATCCATTGGAGTAACAAAATTCTCGACAACAGACTACCTTCAATAATGACAATGCTACCATCCATTGGAGTAACAAAAATCTAGACATCAGACTACCTTACATAATGACAATGCTACCATCCATTGGAGTAACAAAAATATCGACAACAAACTATGTTCCGTAATGACAAGGCTACCATCCATTGGAGTAACAAAAATCTCGACAACAAACTACCTTCCATAATGACAAGTTTACCATCCATTAGACCATTAAAAATCTCGATAGCAGACTACCTTTCATAATGACAAGGCTACCATCCATTGGAGTAACAAAAATCTCGACAACAGACTAACTTCCATAATTACAAGGCTACCATCTATTGGAGTAAGAAATATCTCGACAAAAGACTACCTTCCATAATGACAAGGATACCATCCATTGGAGTAACCAAAATATCGACAATAGACTACCTTTTATAATGACAAGGCTAGCATCCATTGGAGTAACAAAAATCTCGACTACAAACTACCTTCCATAATGAAAAGGGCCCCATCCATTGGAGTAACAAAAATATCGACAACAAACTACCTTCCATAATGACAAGGCTATCATCCATTGGAGTATTAAAAATATCGACAACAAACTGCCTTCCATAATTTCAAGGCTACCATCCATTGGAGTAACAAAAACTCGACAATAGACTACCTTACATAATGACAAGGTTACCATCCTTTGGAATAACAAAAATCTCGGCAACAGACTACCTTCCATAATGACAAGGCTACCATCCAAAGAAATAACAAAAATCTCGACAACAGACTACCTTCCATAAAGAGAAGGCTACCATCCATTGGAGTAACAAAATTCTCGACAACAGACTACCTTCAATAATGACAATGCTACCATCCATTGGAGTAACAAAAATCTAGACATCAGACTACTTTACATAATGACATTGCTACCATCCATTGGAGTAACAAAAATATCGACAACAAACTACATTCCATAATGACAAGGCTACCATCAATTGGAGTAACAAAAATCTCGACAACAGACTAACTTCCATAATTACAAGGCTACCATCCATTGGAGTAAGAAATATCTCGACAAAAGACTACCTTCCATAATGACAAGGCTACCATCCATTGGAGTAACCAAAATATCGACAATCGACTACCTTCTACAATGACAAGGCTAGCATCCATTGGAGTAACAAAAACCTCGACAACAAACTACCTTCCATAATGACAAGGCTACCATCCATTGGAGTAACAAAAATCTCGACAACAGACTAACTTCCATAATTACAAGGCTACCATCCGTTGGAGTAACAAAAACTCGACAGTAGACTACCTTCCATAATGACAAGGTTACCATCCATTGGAATAACAAAAATCTCGACAACAGACTACCTTCCATAATGACAAGGCTACCATCCAACGAAATAACAAAAATCTCGACAACAGACTACCTTCCATAATGAGAAGGCTACCATCCATTGGAGTAACAAAATTCTCGACAACAAACTACCTTCCATAATGACAAGGCTACCATCCCTTGGAGTAACAAAAATCTTGACAATAGACTACCTTACATAATGACAATGCTACCATCCATTGGAGTAACAAAATTCTCGACAACAGACTACCTTCAATAATGACAATGCTACCATCCATTGGAGTAACAAAAATCTAGACAGCAGACTACCTTCCATAATGACAATGCTACCATCCATTGGAGTAACAAAAATATCGACAACAAACTACATTCCATAATGACAAGGCTACCATCAATTGGAGTAACAAAAATCTCGACAACAGACTAACTTCCATAATTACAAGGCTACCATCCATTGGAGTAAGAAATATCTCGACAAAAGACTACCTTCCATAATGACAAGGCTACCATCCATTGGAGTAACCAAAATATCGACAATCGACTACCTTCTACAATGACAAGGCTAGCATCCATTGGAGTAACAAAAACCTCGACAACAAACTACCTTCCATAATGACAAGGCTACCATCCATTGGAGTAACAAAAATCTCGACAACAGACTAACTTCCATAATTACAAGGCTACCATCCGTTGGAGTAACAAAAACTCGACAGTAGACTACCTTCCATAATGACAAGGTTACCATCCATTGGAATAACAAAAATCTCGACAACAGACTACCTTCCATAATGACAAGGCTACCATCCAACGAAATAACAAAAATCTCGACAACAGACTACCTTCCATAATGAGAAGGCTACCATCCATTGGAGTAACAAAATTCTCGACAACAAACTACCTTCCATAATGACAAGGCTACCATCCCTTGGAGTAACAAAAATCTTGACAATAGACTACCTTACATAATGACAATGCTACCATCCATTGGAGTAACAAAATTCTCGACAACACACTACCTTCAATAATGACAATGCTACCATCCATTGGAGTAACAAAAATCTAGACAGCAGACTACCTTACATAATGACAATGCTACCATCCATTGGAGTAACAAAAATATCGACAACAAACTACATTCCGTAATGACAAGGCTACCATCCATTGGAGTAACAAAAATCTCGACAACAAACTACCTTCCATAATGACAAGGCTACCATCCATTAGACCATTAAAAATCTCGATAGCGGACTACCTTTCATAATGACAAAGCTACCATCCATTGGAGTAACAAAAATCTCGACAACAGACTAACTTCCATAATTACAAGGCTACCATCCATTGGAGAAAGAAATATCTCGACAAAAGACTACCTTCCATAATGACAAGGCTACCATCCATTGGAGTAACCAAATTATCGATAATAGACTACCTTCTATAATGACAAGGCTAGCATCCATTGGAGTAACAAAAATCTCGACAACAAACTACCTTCCACAATGAAAAGGGTACCATCCATTGGAGTAACAAAAATATCGACAACAAACTACCTTCCATAATGACAAGGCTACCATCCATTGGAGTATTAAAAATATCGACAACAAACTGCCTTCCATAATTTCAAGGCTACCATCCATTGGAGTATCAAAAACTCGACAATAGACTACCTTACATAATGACAAGGTTACCATACTTTGGAATAACAAAAATCTCGACAACAGACTACCTTCCATAATGACAAGGCTACCATTCAACGAAATAACAAAAATCTCGAAAAAGACTACCTTCCATAAAGAGAAGGCTACCATCCATTGGAGTAACAAAATTCTCGACAACAGACTACCTTCAATAATGACAATGCTACCATCCATTGGAGTAACAAAAATCTAGACATCAGACTACCTTACATAATGACAATGCTACCATCCATTGGAGTAACAAAAATATCGACAAAAAACTATGTTCCGTAATGACAAGGCTACCATCCATTGGAGTAACAAAAATCTCGACAACAAACTACCTTCCATAATGACAAGTTTACCATCCATTAGACCATTAAAAATCTCGATAGCAGACTACCTTTCATAATGACAAGGCTACCATCCATTGGAGTAACAAAAATCTCGACAACAGACTAACTTCCATAATTACAAGGATACCATCTATTGGAGTAAGAAATATCTCGACAAAAGAGAACCTTCCAAAATGACAAGGATACCATCCATTGGAGTAACCAAAATATCGACAATAGACTACCTTTTATAATGACAAGGCTAGCATCCATTGGAGTAACAAAAATCTCGACTACAAACTACCTTCCATAATGAAAAGGGCCCCATCCATTGGAGTAACAAAAATATCGACAACAAACTACCTTCCATAATGACAAGGCTATCATCCATTGGAGTATTAAAAATATCGACAACAAACTGCCTTCCATAATTTCAAGGCTACCATCCATTGGAGTAACAACAACTCGACAATAGACTACCTTACATAATGACAAGGTTACCATCCTTTGGAATAACAAAAATCTCGGCAACAGACTACCTTCCATAATGACAAGGCTACCATCCAAAGAAATAACAAAAATCTCGACAACAGACTACCTTCCATAAAGAGAAGGCTACCATCCATTGGAGTACCAAAATTCTCGACAACAGACTACCTTCAATAATGACAATGCTACCATCCATTGGAGTAACAAAAATCTAGACATCAGACTACTTTACATAATGACATTGCTACCATCCATTGGAGTAACAAAAATATCGACAACAAACTACATTCCATAATGACAAGGCTACCATCAATTGGAGTAACAAAAATCTCGACAACAGACTAACTTCCATAATTACAAGGCTACCATCCATTGGAGTAAGAAATATCTCGACAAAAGACTACCTTCCATAATGACAAGGCTACCATCCATTGGAGTAACCAAAATATCGACAATCGACTACCTTCTACAATGACAAGGCTAGCATCCATTGGAGTAACAAAAATCTCGACAACAAACTACCTTCCATAATGACAAGGCTACCATCCATTGGAGTAACAAAAATCTCGACAACAGACTAACTTCCATAATTACAAGGCTACCATCCGTTGGAGTAACAAAAACTCGACAGTAGACTACCTTCCATAATGACAAGGTTACCATCCATTGGAATAACAAAAATCTCGACAACAGACTACCTTCCATAATGACAAGGCTACCATCCAACGAAATAACAAAAATCTCGACAACAGACTACCTTCCATAATGAGAAGGCTACCATCCATTGGAGTAACAAAATTCTCGACAACAAACTACCTTCCATAATGACAAGGCTACCATCCCTTGGAGTAACAAAAATCTCGACAATAGACTACCTTACATAATGACAATGCTACCATCCATTGGAGTAACAAAAATATCGACAACAAACTATGTTCCATAATGACAAGGCTACCATCCATTGGAGTAACAAAAATATCGACAATAGATTACCTTCTTTAATGACAAGGCTACCATCCATTAGACTATCAAAAATCTCGACAACAGACTACCTTTCAAAATGACAAGGCTACCATCCATTGGAGTAACAAAAATCTCGATAACAAACTAACTACCATAATTACAAGGCTACCATCCATTGGAGTAACAAATATCTTGACGATAGACTACCTTCCATAATGATAAGGCTATCCATCCATTGGAGTAACAAAATTCTCGACAATAGACTACCTTCCATAATGACAAGGCTACCATCCATTGGAGTATTAAAAATATCGACAACAAACTGCCTTCCAGAATTTCAAGGCTACCATCCATTGGAGTAACAAAAACTCGACAATAGACTACCTTACATAATGACAAGGTTACCATCCTTTGGAATAACAAAAATCTCGGCAACAGACTACCTTCCATAATGACAAGGCTACCATCCAAAGAAATAACAAAAATCTCGACAACAGACTACCTTCCATAAAGAGAAGGCTACCATCCATTGGAGTAACAAAATTCTCGACAACAGACTACCTTCAATAATGACAATGCTACCATCCATTGGAGTAACAAAAATCTAGACATCAGACTACTTTACATAATGACATTGCTACCATCCATTGGAGTAACAAAAATATCGACAACAAACTACATTCCATAATGACAAGGCTACCATCAATTGGAGTAACAAAAATCTCGACAACAGACTAACTTCCATAATTACAAGGCTACCGTCCATTGGAGTAAGAAATATCTCGACAAAAGACTACCTTCCATAATGACAAGGCTACCATCCATTGGAGTAACCAAAATATCGACAATCGACTACCTTCTACAATGACAAGGCTAGCATCCATTGGAGTAACAAAAATCTCGACAATAAACTACCTTCCATAATGACAAGGCTACCATCCATTGGAGTAACAAAAATCTCGACAACAGACTAACTTCCATAATTACAAGGCTACCATCCGTTGGAGTAACAAAAACTCGACAGTAGACTACCTTCCATAATGACAAGGTTACCATCCATTGGAATAACAAAAATCTCGACAACAGACGACCTTCCATAATGACAAGGCTACCATCCAACGAAATAACAAAAATCTCGACAACAGACTACCTTCCATAATGAGAAGGCTACCATCCATTGGAGTAACAAAATTCTCGACAACAAACTACCTTCCATAATGACAAGGCTACCATCCCTTGGAGTAACAAAAATCTCGACAATAGACTACCTTACATAATGACAATGCTACCATCCATTGGAGTAACAAAAATATCGACAACAAACTATGTTCCATAATGACAAGGCTACCATCCATTGGAGTAACAAAAATCTCGACAATAGTTTACCTTCTTTAATGACAAGGCTACCATCCATTAGACTATCAAAAATCTCGACAACAGACTACCTTTCAAAATGACAAGGCTACCATCCATTGGAGTAACAAAAATCTCGATAACAAACTAACTACCATAATTACAAGGCTACCATCCATTGGAGTAACAAATATCTTGACAATAGACTACCTTCCATAATGATAAGGCTATCCATCCATTGGAGTAACAAAATTCTCGACAATAGACTACCTTCCATAATGACAAGGCTACCATCCATTGGAGTATTAAAAATATCGACAACAAACTGCCTTCCAGAATTTCAAGGCTACCATCCATTGGAGTAACAAAAACTCGACAATAGACTACCTTACATAATGACAAGGTTACCATCCTTTGGAATAACAAAAATCTCGGCAACAGACTACCTTCCATAATGACAAGGCTACCATCCAAAGAAATAACAAAAATCTCGACAACAGACTACCTTCCATAAAGAGAAGGCTACCATCCATTGGAGTAACAAAATTCTCGACAACAGACTACCTTCAATAATGACAATGCTACCATCCATTGGAGTAACAAAAATCTAGACATCAGACTACTTTACATAATGACATTGCTACCATCCATTGGAGTAACAAAAATATCGACAACAAACTACATTCCATAATGACAAGGCTACCATCAATTGGAGTAACAAAAATCTCGACAACAGACTAACTTCCATAATTACAAGGCTACCGTCCATTGGAGTAAGAAATATCTCGACAAAAGACTACCTTCCATAATGACAAGGCTACCATCCATTGGAGTAACCAAAATATCGACAATCGACTACCTTCTACAATGACAAGGCTAGCATCCATTGGAGTAACAAAAATCTCGACAACAAACTACCTTCCATAATGACAAGGCTACCATCCATTGGAGTAACAAAAATCTCGACAACAGACTAACTTCCATAATTACAAGGCTACCATCCGTTGGAGTAACAAAAACTCGACAGTAGACTACCTTCCATAATGACAAGGTTACCATCCATTGGAATAACAAAAATCTCGACAACAGACTACCTTCCATAATGACAAGGCTACCATCCAACGAAATAACAAAAATCTCGACAACAGACTACCTTCCATAATGAGAAGGCTACCATCCATTGGAGTAACAAAATTCTCGACAACAAACTACCTTCCATAATGACAAGGCTACCATCCCTTGGAGTAACAAAAATCTCGACAATAGACTACCTTACATAATGACAATGCTACCATCCATTGGAGTAACAAAAATATCGACAACAAACTATGTTCCATAATGACAAGGCTACCATCCATTGGAGTAACAAAAATCTCGACAATAGTTTACCTTCTTTAATGACAAGGCTACCATCCATTAGACTATCAAAAATCTCGACAACAGACTACCTTTCAAAATGACAAGGCTACCATCCATTGGAGTAACAAAAATCTCGATAACAAACTAACTACCATAATTACAAGGCTACCATCCATTGGAGTAACAAATATCTTGACAATAGACTACCTTCCATAATGATAAGGCTATCCATCCATTGGAGTAACAAAATTCTCGACAATAGACTACCTTCCATAATGACAAGGCTACCATCCATTGGAGTATTAAAAATATCGACAACAAACTGCCTTCCAGAATTTCAAGGCTACCATCCATTGGAGTAACAAAAACTCGACAATAGACTACCTTACATAATGACAAGGTTACCATCCTTTGGAATAACAAAAATCTCGGCAACAGACTACCTTCCATAATGACAAGGCTACCATCCAAAGAAATAACAAAAATCTCGACAACAGACTACCTTCCATAAAGAGAAGGCTACCATCCATTGGAGTAACAAAATTCTCGACAACAGACTACCTTCAATAATGACAATGCTACCATCCATTGGAGTAACAAAAATCTAGACATCAGACTACTTTACATAATGACATTGCTACCATCCATTGGAGTAACAAAAATATCGACAACAAACTACATTCCATAATGACAAGGCTACCATCAATTGGAGTAACAAAAATCTCGACAACAGACTAACTTCCATAATTACAAGGCTACCGTCCATTGGAGTAAGAAATATCTCGACAAAAGACTACCTTCCATAATGACAAGGCTACCATCCATTGGAGTAACCAAAATATCGACAATCGACTACCTTCTACAATGACAAGGCTAGCATCCATTGGAGTAACAAAAATCTCGACAACAAACTACCTTCCATAATGACAAGGCTACCATCCATTGGAGTAACAAAAATCTCGACAACAGACTAACTTCCATAATTACAAGGCTACCATCCGTTGGAGTAACAAAAACTCGACAGTAGACTACCTTCCATAATGACAAGGTTACCATCCATTGGAATAACAAAAATCTCGACAACAGACTACCTTCCATAATGACAAGGCTACCATCCAACGAAATAACAAAAATCTCGACAACAGACTACCTTCCATAATGAGAAGGCTACCATCCATTGGAGTAACAAAATTCTCGACAACAAACTACCTTCCATAATGACAAGGCTACCATCCCTTGGAGTAACAAAAATCTCGACAATAGACTACCTTACATAATGACAATGCTACCATCCATTGGAGTAACAAAAATATCGACAACAAACTATGTTCCATAATGACAAGGCTACCATCCATTGGAGTAACAAAAATATCGACAATAGATTACCTTCTTTAATGACAAGGCTACCATCCATTAGACTATCAAAAATCTCGACAACAGACTACCTTTCAAAATGACAAGGCTACCATCCATTGGAGTAACAAAAATCTCGATAACAAACTAACTACCATAATTACAAGGCTACCATCCATTGGAGTAACAAATATCTTGACAATAGACTACCTTCCATAATGATAAGGCTATCCATCCATTGGAGTAACAAAATTCTCGACAATAGACTACCTTCCATAATGACAAGGCTACCATCCATTGGAGTATTAAAAATATCGACAACAAACTGCCTTCCAGAATTTCAAGGCTACCATCCATTGGAGTAACAAAAACTCGACAATAGACTACCTTACATAATGACAAGGTTACCATCCTTTGGAATAACAAAAATCTCGGCAACAGACTACCTTCCATAATGACAAGGCTACCATCCAAAGAAATAACAAAAATCTCGACAACAGACTACCTTCCATAAAGAGAAGGCTACCATCCATTGGAGTAACAAAATTCTCGACAACAGACTACCTTCAATAATGACAATGCTACCATCCATTGGAGTAACAAAAATCTAGACATCAGACTACTTTACATAATGACATTGCTACCATCCATTGGAGTAACAAAAATATCGACAACAAACTACATTCCATAATGACAAGGCTACCATCAATTGGAGTAACAAAAATCTCGACAACAGACTAACTTCCATAATTACAAGGCTACCGTCCATTGGAGTAAGAAATATCTCGACAAAAGACTACCTTCCATAATGACAAGGCTACCATCCATTGGAGTAACCAAAATATCGACAATCGACTACCTTCTACAATGACAAGGCTAGCATCCATTGGAGTAACAAAAATCTCGACAACAAACTACCTTCCATAATGACAAGGCTACCATCCATTGGAGTAACAAAAATCTCGACAACAGACTAACTTCCATAATTACAAGGCTACCATCCGTTGGAGTAACAAAAACTCGACAGTAGACTACCTTCCATAATGACAAGGTTACCATCCATTGGAATAACAAAAATCTCGACAACAGACTACCTTCCATAATGACAAGGCTACCATCCAACGAAATAACAAAAATCTCGACAACAGACTACCTTCCATAATGAGAAGGCTACCATCCATTGGAGTAACAAAATTCTCGACAACAAACTACCTTCCATAATGACAAGGCTACCATCCCTTGGAGTAACAAAAATCTCGACAATAGACTACCTTACATAATGACAATGCTACCATCCATTGGAGTAACAAAAATATCGACAACAAACTATGTTCCATAATGACAAGGCTACCATCCATTGGAGTAACAAAAATCTCGACAATAGATTACCTTCTTTAATGACAAGGCTACCATCCATTAGACTATCAAAAATCTCGACAACAGACTACCTTTCAAAATGACAAGGCTACCATCCATTGGAGTAACAAAAATCTCGATAACAAACTAACTACCATAATTACAAGGCTACCATCCATTGGAGTAACAAATATCTTGACAATAGACTACCTTCCATAATGATAAGGCTATCCATCCATTGGAGTAACAAAATTCTCGACAATAGACTACCTTCCATAATGACAAGGCTACCATCCATTGGAGTATTAAAAATATCGACAACAAACTGCCTTCCAGAATTTCAAGGCTACCATCCATTGGAGTAACAAAAACTCGACAATAGACTACCTTACATAATGACAAGGTTACCATCCTTTGGAATAACAAAAATCTCGGCAACAGACTACCTTCCATAATGACAAGGCTACCATCCAAAGAAATAACAAAAATCTCGACAACAGACTACCTTCCATAAAGAGAAGGCTACCATCCATTGGAGTAACAAAATTCTCGACAACAGACTACCTTCAATAATGACAATGCTACCATCCATTGGAGTAACAAAAATCTAGACATCAGACTACTTTACATAATGACATTGCTACCATCCATTGGAGTAACAAAAATATCGACAACAAACTACATTCCATAATGACAAGGCTACCATCAATTGGAGTAACAAAAATCTCGACAACAGACTAACTTCCATAATTACAAGGCTACCATCCATTGGAGTAAGAAATATCTCGACAAAAGACTACCTTCCATAATGACAAGGCTACCATCCATTGGAGTAACCAAAATATCGAATATCGACTACCTTCTACAATGACAAGGCTAGCATCCATTGGAGTAACAAAAATCTCGACAACAAACTACCTTCCATAATGACAAGGCTACCATCCATTGGAGTAACAAAAATCTCGACAACAGACTAACTTCCATAATTACAAGGCTACCATCCGTTGGAGTAACAAAAACTCGACAGTAGACTACCTTCCATAATGACAAGGTTACCATCCATTGGAATAACAAAAATCTCGACAACAGACTACCTTCCATAATGACAAGGCTACCATCCAACTAAATAACAAAAATCTCGACAACAGACTACCTTCCATAATGAGAAGGCTACCATCCATTGGAGTAACAAAATTCTCGACAACAAACTGCCTTCCATAATGACAAGGCTACCATCCCTTGGAGTAACAAAAATCTCGACAATAGACTACCTTACATAATGACAATGCTACCATCCATTGGAGTAACAAAAATATCGACAACAAACTATGTTCCATAATGACAAGGCTACCATCCATTGGAGTAACAAAAATCTCGACAATAGATTACCTTCTTTAATGACAACGCTACCATCCATTAGACTATCAAAAATCTGGACAACAGACTACCTTTCAAAATGACAAGGCTACCATCCATTGGAGTAACAAAAATCTCGATAACAAACTAACTACCATAATTACAAGGCTACCATCCATTGGAGTAACAAATATCTTGACAATAGACTACCTTCCATAATGATAAGGCTATCCATCCATTAGAGTAACAAAATTCTCGACAATAGACTACCTTCAATAATGACAAGGCTACAATCCATTGGAGTAACAAAAATCTCGAAAACATACTACCTTACATAATGACAATGCTACCATCCATTGGAGTAACAAAAATATCGACAACAAACTACGTTCCATAATGACAAGGCTACCATCCATTGGAGTAACAAAAATCTCTACAACAGACTACCTTCCATAATGACAAGGCTACCATCCATTAGACCATCAAAAATCTCGACATCAGACTACCTTTCATAATGACAAGGCTACCATCCATTGGAGTAACGAAAATCTCTACAACAGACTAACTTCCATAATTATAAGGCTACCATCCATTGGAGTAACAAATATCTCGACAACAGACTAACTTCCATAATGATAAGGCTACCATCCATTGGACTATCAAAATCCTCGACAACAGACTACCTTCCATAATGACAAGGCTACCATCCAATGGAATACCAAAAATCTCAACAATAGACTACCTTCCATAATGACAAGGCTACCATCCATTAGAGTAACAAAAATATGAACTTCAGACTACCTTCCATAATGACAACGCTACCATCCATTGGACTAACAAAAATCTCAACAAAAGACTACCTTCCATAATGACAAGGCTACCATCCATTGGAGTAACAAAAATCACGACAACAGACTAACTTCCATAATTACAAGGCTACCATCCATTGGAGTAACAAAAAATCGACAATAGACTACCTTCCATAATGACAAGGTTACCATCCATTGGAATAACAAAAATCTCGACAATAGACTACCTTCCATAATGCCAAGGCTACCATCCAACGAAATAACAAAAATCTTGACAACAGACTACCTTCCATAATCAGAAGGCTAACATCCATTGGAGTAACAAAAATATCGACAACAGACTACCTTACAAAATGACAATGCTACCATCCATTGGAGTAACAAAAATATCGACAGCACACTATGTTTCAAAATGACAAGGCTACCATCCATTGGAGTAACAAAAATCTCGACAATAGACTAACTTCCATAATTACAAGGCTACCATCCATTGGAGTAAGAAATATCTCGACAATAGACTAACTTCCATAATTACAAGGCTACCATCCATTGGAGTAACAAATATCTCGACAAAAGACTACCTTCCATAATGACAAGGCTACCATCCATTGGAGTAACCAAAATATCGACAATAGACTACCTTCTATAATGACAAGGCTAGCATCCATTGGAGTAACAAAAATCTCGACGACAAACTACCTTCCATAATAAAAAGGGTACCATCCATTGGAGTAACAAAAATATCAACAACAAACTACCTTCCATAATGACAAGGCTACAATCCATTGGAGTATTAAAAATATCGACAACAAACTACCTTCCATAATTTCAAAGCTACCATCCATTGGAGTAACAAAAACTCGACAATAGACTACCTTCCATAATGTAAAGGTTACCATCCATTGGAATAACAAAAATCTCGACAACAGACTACCTTCCATAGTGACAAGGATACCATCCAACGAAATAACAAAAATCTCGACAACATACTACCTTCCATAATGAGAAGTCTACCAACCATTGGAGTAACAAAATTCTCGACAACAGACTACCTTCAATAATGACAAGGCTACCATCCATTGGAGTAACAAAAATCTTGGCAATAGACTACCTTACATAATGAGAATGCTACCATCCATTGGAGTAACAAAAATATCGACAACACACTACGTTCCATAATGACAAGGCTACCATCCATTGGAGTAACAAAAATCTCGACAACAGACTACCTTCCATAATGACAAGGCTACCACCCATTAGACCATTAAAAATCTCGACAGCAGACTACCTTTCATAATGACAAGGCTACCATCCATTGGAGTAACAAAAATCTCGACAACAGACTAACTTCCATAATTACAAGGCTACCATCCATTGGAGTAAGAAATATCTCGACAAAAGACTACCTTCCATAATGACAAGGCTACCATCCATTGGAGTAACCAAAATATCGACAATAGACTACCTTCTATAATGACAAGGCTAGCATCCATTGGAGTAACAATAATCTCGACAACAAACTACCTTCCATAATGAAAAGGGTACCATCCATTGGAGTAACAAAAATATCGACAACAAACTACCTTCCATAATGACAAGGCTACCATCCATTGGAGTATTAAAAAATATTGACAACAAACTGCCTTCCATAATTTCAGGGCTACCATCCATTGGAGTAACAAAAACTCGACAACAGACTACCTTCCATAATGACAAGGTTACCATCCAACGAAATAACAAAAATCTCGACAACAGACTACCTTCCATAATGAGAAGGCTACCATCCCTTGGAGTAACAAAAATCTTGACAATAGACTACCTTACATAATGACAATGCTACCATCCATTGGAGTAACAAAAATATCGATAACACACTATGTTCCATAATGACAAGGATACCATCCATTGGAGTAACAAAAATCTCGACAACAGACTACCTTTCATAATGACAAGGCTACCATCCATTAGACTATCAAAAATCTCGACAGCAGACTACCTTTCAAAATGACAAGGCTACCATCCATTGGAGTAACAAAAATTTCGATAACAGACTAACTTCCATAATTACAAGGCTACAATCCATTGGAGTAACAAATATCTTGACAATAGACTACCTTGCATAATGATAAGGCTATCCATCCATTGGAGTAACAAAATTCTCGACAACAGACTACCTTCAATAATGACAAGGCTACAATCCATTGGAGTAACAAAAATCTCGAAAACATACTACCTTACATAATGACAACGCTACCATCCATTGGAGTAACAAAAATATCGACAACAAACTACGTTCCATAATGACAAGGCTACCATCCATTGGAGTAACAAAAATCTTGACAACAGACTACCTTCCATAATGACAAGGCTACCATCCATTAGACCATCAAAAATCTCGACATCAGACTACCTTTCATAATGACAAGGCTACCATCCATTGGAGTAACAAAAATATCGACAACAAACTATGTTCCATAATGACAAGGCTACCATCCATTGGAGTAACAAAAATCACGACAATAGATTACCTTCTTTAATGACAAGGCTACCATCCATTAGACTATCAAAAATCTCGACAACAGACTACCTTTCAAAATGACAAGGCTACCATCCATTGGAGTAACAAAAATCTCGATAACAAACTAACTACCATAATTACAAGGCTACCATCCATTGGAGTAACAAATATCTTGACAATAGACTACCTTCCATAATGATAAGGCTATCCATCCATTGGAGTAACAAAATTCTCGACAATAGACTACCTTCAATAATGACAAGGCTACAATCCATTGGAGTAACAAAAATCTCGAAAACATACTACCTTACATAATGACAATGCTACCATCCATTGGAGTAACAAAAATATCGACAACAAACTACGTTCCATAATGACAAGGCTACCATCCATTGGAGTAACAAAAATCTCTACAACAGACTACCTTCCATAATGACAAGGCTACCATCCATTAGACCATCAAAAATCTCGACATCAGACTACCTTTCATAATGACAAGGCTACCATCCATTGGAGTAACGAAAATCTCTACAACAGACTAACTTCCATAATTATAAGGCTACCATCCATTGGAGTAACAAATATCTCGACAACAGACTAACTTCCATAATGATAAGGCTACCATCCATTGGACTATCAAAATCCTCGACAACAGACTACCTTCCATAATGACAAGGCTACCATCCAATGGAATACCAAAAATCTCAACAATAGACTACCTTCCATAATGACAAGGCTAACATCCATTAGAGTAACAAAAATATGAACTTCAGACTACCTTCCATAATGACAACGCTACCATCCATTGGACTAACAAAAATCTCAACAAAAGACTACCTTCCATAATGACAAGGCTACCATCCATTGGAGTAACAAAAATCACGACAACAGACTAACTTCCATAATTACAAGGCTACCATCCATTGGAGTAACAAAAAATCGACAATAGACTACCTTCCATAATGACAAGGTTACCATCCATTGGAATAACAAAAATCTCGACAATAGACTACCTTCCATAATGCCAAGGCTACCATCCAACGAAATAACAAAAATCTCGACAACAGACTACCTTCCATAATCAGAAGGCTAACATCCATTGGAGTAACAAAAATATCGACAACAGACTACCTTACAAAATGACAATGCTACCATCCATTGGAGTAACAAAAATATCGACAGCACACTATGTTTCAAAATGACAAGGCTACCATCCATTGGAGTAACAAAAATCTCGACAATAGACTAACTTCCATAATTACAAGGCTACCATCCATTGGAGTAAGAAATATCTCGACAATAGACTAACTTCCATAATTACAAGGCTACCATCCATTGGAGTAACAAATATCTCGACAAAAGACTACCTTCCATAATGACAAGGCTACCATCCATTGGAGTAACCAAAATATCGACAATAGACTACCTTCTATAATGACAAGGCTAGCATCCATTGGAGTAACAAAAATCTCGACGACAAACTACCTTCCATAATAAAAAGGGTACCATCCATTGGAGTAACAAAAATATCAACAACAAACTACCTTCCATAATGACAAGGCTACAATCCATTGGAGTATTAAAAATGTCGACAACAAACTACCTTCCATAATTTCAAAGCTACCATCCATTGGAGTAACAAAAACTCGACAATAGACTACCTTCCATAATGTAAAGGTTACCATCCATTGGAATAACAAAAATCTCGACAACAGACTACCTTCCATAGTGACAAGGATACCATCCAACGAAATAACAAAAATCTCGACAACATACTACCTTCCATAATGAGAAGTCTACCAACCATTGGAGTAACAAAATTCTCGACAACAGACTACCTTCCATAATGACAAGGCTACCATCCATTGGAGTAACAAAAATCTTGGCAATAGACTACCTTACATAATGAGAATGCTACCATCCATTGGAGTAACAAAAATATCGACAACACACTACGTTCCATAATGACAAGGCTACCATCCATTGGAGTAACAAAAATCTCGACAACAGACTACCTTCCATAATGACAAGGCTACCACCCATTAGACCATTAAAAATCTCGACAGCAGACTACCTTTCATAATGACAAGGCTACCATCCATTGGAGTAACAAAAATCTCGACAACAGACTAACTTCCATAATTACAAGGCTACCATCCATTGGAGTAAGAAATATCTCGACAAAAGACTACCTTCCATAATGACAAGGCTACCATCCATTGGAGTAACCAAAATATCGACAATAGACTACCTTCTATAATGACAAGGCTAGCATCCATTGGAGTAACAAAAATCTCGACAACAAACTACCTTCCATAATGAAAAGGGTACCATCCATTGGAGTAACAAAAATATCGACAACAAACTACCTTCCATAATGACAAGGCTACCATCCATTGGAGTATTAAAAAATATCGACAACAAACTGCCTTCCATAATTTCAGGGCTACCATCCATTGGAGTAACAAAAACTCGACAACAGACTACCTTCCATAATGACAAGGTTACCATCCAACGAAATAACAAAAATCTCGACAACAGACTACCTTCCATAATGAGAAGGCTACCATCCCTTGGAGTAACAAAAATCTTAACAATAGACTACCTTACATAATGACAATGCTACCATCCATTGGAGTAACAAAAATATCGATAACACACTATGTTCCATAATGACAAGGATACCATCCATTGGAGTAACAAAAATCTCGACAACAGACTACCTTTCATAATGACAAGGCTACCATCCATTAGACTATCAAAAATCTCGACAGCAGACTACCTTTCAAAATGACAAGGCTACCATCCATTGGAGTAACAAAAATTTCGATAACAGACTAACTTCCATAATTACAAGGCTACAATCCATTGGAGTAACAAATATCTTGACAATAGACTACCTTGCATAATGATAAGGCTATCCATCCATTGGAGTAACAAAATTCTCGACAACAGACTACCTTCAATAATGACAAGGCTACAATCCATTGGAGTAACAAAAATCTCGAAAACATACTACCTTACATAATGACAACGCTACCATCCATTGAAGTAACAAAAATATCGACAACAAACTACGTTCCATAATGACAAGGCTACCATCCATTGGAGTAACAAAAATCTTGACAACAGACTACCTTCCATAATGACAAGGCTACCATCCATTAGACCATCAAAAATCTCGACATCAGACTACCTTTCATAATGACAAGGCTACCATCCATTGGAGTAACAAAAATATCGACAACAAACTATGTTCCATAATGACAAGGCTACCATCCATTGGAGTAACAAAAATCACGACAATAGATTACCTTCTTTAATGACAAGGCTACCATCCATTAGACTATCAAAAATCTCGACAACAGACTACCTTTCAAAATGACAAGGCTACCATCCATTGGAGTAACAAAAATCTCGATAACAAACTAACTACCATAATTACAAGGCTACCATCCATTGGAGTAACAAATATCTTGACAATAGACTACCTTCCATAATGATAAGGCTATCCATCCATTGGAGTAACAAAATTCTCGACAATAGACTACCTTCAATAATGACAAGGCTACAATCCATTGGAGTAACAAAAATCTCGAAAACATACTACCTTACATAATGACAATGCTACCATCCATTGGAGTAACAAAAATATCGACAACAAACTACGTTCCATAATGACAAGGCTACCATCCATTGGAGTAACAAAAATCTCTACAACAGACTACCTTCCATAATGACAAGGCTACCATCCATTAGACCATCAAAAATCTCGACATCAGACTACCTTTCATAATGACAAGGCTACCATCCATTGGAGTAACGAAAATCTCTACAACAGACTAACTTCCATAATTATAAGGCTACCATCCATTGGAGTAACAAATATCTCGACAACAGACTAACTTCCATAATGATAAGGCTACCATCCATTGGACTATCAAAATCCTCGACAACAGACTACCTTCCATAATGACAAGGCTACCATCCAATGGAATACCAAAAATCTCAACAATAGACTACCTTCCATAATGACAAGGCTACCATCCATTAGAGTAACAAAAATATGAACTTCAGACTACCTTCCATAATGACAACGCTACCATCCATTGGACTAACAAAAATCTCAACAAAAGACTACCTTCCATAATGACAAGGCTACCATCCATTGGAGTAACAAAAATCACGACAACAGACTAACTTCCATAATTACAAGGCTACCATCCATTGGAGTAACAAAAAATCGACAATAGACTACCTTCCATAATGACAAGGTTACCATCCATTGGAATAACAAAAATCTCGACAATAGACTACCTTCCATAATGCCAAGGCTACCATCCAACGAAATAACAAAAATCTCGACAACAGACTACCTTCCATAATCAGAAGGCTAACATCCATTGGAGTAACAAAAATATCGACAACAGACTACCTTACAAAATGACAATGCTACCATCCATTGGAGTAACAAAAATATCGACAGCACACTATGTTTCAAAATGACAAGGCTACCATCCATTGGAGTAACAAAAATCTCGACAATAGACTAACTTCCATAATTACAAGGCTACCATCCATTGGAGTAAGAAATATCTCGACAATAGACTAACTTCCATAATTACAAGGCTACCATCCATTGGAGTAACAAATATCTCGACAAAAGACTACCTTCCATAATGACAAGGCTACCATCCATTGGAGTAACCAAAATATCGACAATAGACTACCTTCTATAATGACAAGGCTAGCATCCATTGGAGTAACAAAAATCTCGACGACAAACTACCTTCCATAATAAAAAGGGTACCATCCATTGGAGTAACAAAAATATCAACAACAAACTACCTTCCATAATGACAAGGCTACAATCCATTGGAGTATTAAAAATGTCGACAACAAACTACCTTCCATAATTTCAAAGCTACCATCCATTGGAGTAACAAAAACTCGACAATAGACTACCTTCCATAATGTAAAGGTTACCATCCATTGGAATAACAAAAATCTCGACAACAGACTACCTTCCATAGTGACAAGGATACCATCCAACGAAATAACAAAAATCTCGACAACATACTACCTTCCATAATGAGAAGTCTACCAACCATTGGAGTAACAAAATTCTCGACAACAGACTACCTTCCATAATGACAAGGCTACCATCCATTGGAGTAACAAAAATCTTGGCAATAGACTACCTTACATAATGAGAATGCTACCATCCATTGGAGTAACAAAAATATCGACAACACACTACGTTCCATAATGACAAGGCTACCATCCATTGGAGTAACAAAAATCTCGACAACAGACTACCTTCCATAATGACAAGGCTACCACCCATTAGACCATTAAAAATCTCGACAGCAGACTACCTTTCATAATGACAAGGCTACCATCCATTGGAGTAACAAAAATCTCGACAACAGACTAACTTCCATAATTACAAGGCTACCATCCATTGGAGTAAGAAATATCTCGACAAAAGACTACCTTCCATAATGACAAGGCTACCATCCATTGGAGTAACCAAAATATCGACAATAGACTACCTTCTATAATGACAAGGCTAGCATCCATTGGAGTAACAAAAATCTCGACAACAAACTACCTTCCATAATGAAAAGGGTACCATCCATTGGAGTAACAAAAATATCGACAACAAACTACCTTCCATAATGACAAGGCTACCATCCATTGGAGTATTAAAAAATATCGACAACAAACTGCCTTCCATAATTTCAGGGCTACCATCCATTGGAGTAACAAAAACTCGACAACAGACTACCTTCCATAATGACAAGGTTACCATCCAACGAAATAACAAAAATCTCGACAACAGACTACCTTCCATAATGAGAAGGCTACCATCCCTTGGAGTAACAAAAATCTTGACAATAGACTACCTTACATAATGACAATGCTACCATCCATTGGAGTAACAAAAATATCGATAACACATTATGTTCCATAATGACAAGGATACCATCCATTGGAGTAACAAAAATCTCGACAACAGACTACCTTTCATAATGACAAGGCTACCATCCATTAGACTATCAAAAATCTCGACAGCAGACTACCTTTCAAAATGACAAGGCTACCATCCATTGGAGTAACAAAAATTTCGATAACAGACTAACTTCCATAATTACAAGGCTACAATCCATTGGAGTAACAAATATCTTGACAATAGACTACCTTGCATAATGATAAGGCTATCCATCCATTGGAGTAACAAAATTCTCGACAACAGACTACCTTCAATAATGACAAGGCTACAATCCATTGGAGTAACAAAAATCTCGAAAACATACTACCTTACATAATGACAACGCTACCATCCATTGGAGTAACAAAAATATCGACAACAAACTACGTTCCATAATGACAAGGCTACCATCCATTGGAGTAACAAAAATCTTGACAACAGACTACCTTCCATAATGACAAGGCTACCATCCATTAGACCATAAAAAATCTCGACATCAGACTACCTTTCATAATGACAAGGCTACCATCCATTGGAGTAACAAAAATATCGACAACAAACTATGTTCCATAATGACAAGGCTACCATCCATTGGAGTAACAAAAATCTCGACAATAGATTACCTTCTTTAATGACAAGGCTACAATCCATTAGACTATCAAAAATCTCGACAACAGACTACCTTTCAAAATGACAAGGCTACCATCCATTGGAGTAACAAAAATCTCGATAACAAACTAACTACCATAATTACAAGGCTACCATCCATTGGAGTAACAAATATCTTGACAATAGACTACCTTCCATAATGATAAGGCTATCCATCCATTGGAGTAACAAAATTCTCGACAATAGACTACCTTCAATAATGACAAGGCTACAATCCATTGGAGTAACAAAAATCTCGAAAACATACTACCTTACATAATGACAATGCTACCATCCATTGGAGTAACAAAAATATCGACAACAAACTACGTTCCATAATGACAAGGCTACCATCCATTGGAGTAACAAAAATCTCTACAACAGACTACCTTCCATAATGACAAGGCTACCATCCATTAGACCATCAAAAATCTCGACATCAGACTACCTTTCATAATGACAAGGCTACTATCCATTGAAGTAACGAAAATCTCTACAACAGACTAACTTCCATAATTATAAGGCTACCATCCATTGGAGTAACAAATATCTCGACAACAGACTAACTTCCATAATGATAAGGCTACCATCCATTGGACTATCAAAATCCTCGACAACAGACTACCTTCCATAATGACAAGGCTACCATCCAATGGAATACCAAAAATCTCAACAATAGACTACCTTCCATAATGACAAGACTACCATCCATTAGAGTAACAAAAATATGAACTTCAGACTACCTTCCATAATGACAACGCTACCATCCATTGGACTAACAAAAATCTCAACAAAAGACTACCTTCCATAATGACAAGGCTACCATCCATTGGAGTAACAAAAATCACGACAACAGACTAACTTCCATAATTACAAGGCTACCATCCATTGGAGTAACAAAAAATCGACAATAGACTACCTTCCATAATGACAAGGTTACCATCCATTGGAATAACAAAAATCTCGACAATAGACTACCTTCCATAATGCCAAGGCTACCATCCAACGAAATAACAAAAATCTCGACAACAGACTACCTTCCATAATCAGAAGGCTAACATCCATTGGAGTAACAAAAATATCGACAACAGACTACCTTACAAAATGACAATGCTACCATCCATTGGAGTAACAAAAATATCGACAGCACACTATGTTTCAAAATGACAAGGCTACCATCCATTGGAGTAACAAAAATCTCGACAATAGACTAACTTCCATAATTACAAGGCTACCATCCATTGGAGTAAGAAATATCTCGACAATAGACTAACTTCCATAATTACAAGGCTACCATCCATTGGAGTAACAAATATCTCGACAAAAGACTACCTTCCATAATGACAAGGCTACCATCCATTGGAGTAACCAAAATATCGACAATAGACTACCTTCTATAATGACAAGGCTAGCATCCATTGGAGTAACAAAAATCTCGACGACAATCTACCTTCCATAATAAAAAGGGTACCATCCATTGGAGTAACAAAAATATCAACAACAAACTACCTTCCATAATGACAAGGCTACAATCCATTGGAGTATTAAAAATATCGACAACAAACTACCTTCCATAATTTCAAAGCTACCATCCATTGGAGTAACAAAAACTCGACAATAGACTACCTTCCATAATGTAAAGGTTACCATCCATTGGAATAACAAAAATCTCGACAACAGACTACCTTCCATAGTGACAAGGATACCATCCAACGAAATAACAAAAATCTCGACAACATACTACCTTCCATAATGAGAAGTCTACCAACCATTGGAGTAACAAAATTCTCGACAACAGACTACCTTCCATAATGACAAGGCTACCATCCATTGGAGTAACAAAAATCTTGGCAATAGACTACCTTACATAATGAGAATGCTACCATCCATTGGAGTAACAAAAATATCGACAACACACTACGTTCCATAATGACAAGGCTACCATCCATTGGAGTAACAAAAATCTCGACAACAGACTACCTTCCATAATGACAAGGCTACCACCCATTAGACCATTAAAAATCTCGACAGCAGACTACCTTTCATAATGACAAGGCTACCATCCATTGGAGTAACAAAAATCTCGACAACAGACTAACTTCCATAATTACAAGGCTACCATCCATTGGAGTAACAAAAATCTCGACAACAAACTACCTTCCATAATGAAAAGGGTACCATCCATTGGAGTAACAAAAATATCGACAATAGACTACCTTCCATAATGACAAGGCTACCATCCATTGAAGTATTAAAAAATATCGACAACAAACTGCCTTCCATAATTTCAGGGCTACCATCCATTGGAGTAACAAAAACTCGACAACAGACTACCTTCCATAATGACAAGGTTACCATCCAACGAAATAACAAAAATCTCGACAACAGACTACCTTCCATAATGAGAAGGCTACCATCCCTTGGAGTAACAAAAATCTTGACAATAGACTACCTTACATAATGACAATGCTACCATCCATTGGAGTAACAAAAATATCGATAACACACTATGTTCCATAATGACAAGGATACCATCCATTGGAGTAACAAAAATCTCGACAACAGACTACCTTTCATAATGACAAGGCTACCATCCATTAGACTATCAAAAATCTCGACAGCAGACTACCTTTCAAAATGACAAGGCTACCATCCATTGGAGTAACAAAAATTTCGATAACAGACTAACTTCCATAATTACAAGGCTACAATCCATTGGAGTAACAAATATCTTGACAATAGACTACCTTGCATAATGATAAGGCTATCCATCCATTGGAGTAACAAAATTCTCGACAACAGACTACCTTCAATAATGACAAGGCTACAATCCATTGGAGTAACAAAAATCTCGAAAACATACTACCTTACATAATGACAACGCTACCATCCATTGGAGTAACAAAAATATCGACAACAAACTACGTTCCATAATGACAAGGCTACCATCCATTGGAGTAACAAAAATCTTGACAACAGACTACCTTCCATAATGACAAGGCTACCATCCATTAGACCATCAAAAATCTCGACATCAGACTACCTTTCATAATGACAAGGCTACCATCCATTGGAGTAACGAAAATCTCGACAACAAACTAACTTCCATAATTATAGGGCTACCATCCATTGGAGTAACAAATATCTCGACAACAGACTAACTTCCATAATGATAAGGCTACCATCCATTGGACTATCAAAATCCTTGACAACAGACTACCTTCCATAATGACAAGGCTACCATCCAATGGAATACAAAAAATATCAACAATAGACTACCTTCCATAATGACAAGGCTACAATCCATTAGAGTAACAAAAATCTAAACTACAGACTACCTTCCATAATGACAACGCTACCATCCAATGGACTAACAAAAATCTCAATGAAAGACTACCTTCCATAATGACAAGGCTACCATCCATTGGAGTAACAAAAATCTCGACAACAGACTAACTTCCATAATTACAAGGCTACCATCCATTGGACTATCAAAAATTTCGACAGCATACTACCTTTTATAATGACAAGGCTACCATCCATTTGAGTATCAAAAATATCAACAACAAACTACCTTCCATAATGACAAGGCTACCATCCATTGGAGTAACAAAAATCTCGACAACAGACTACCTTCCATAATGACATGGCTACCATCCACTAGACTATCAAAAATCTCGACAACAGACTACCTTTCATAATGACAAGGCTACCATTCATTGGAGTAACAAAAATATCGAAAACAAACTAACTTCCATAATTACAAGGCTACCATCCATTGGAATAACAAATATCTCAACAATAGACTACTTTCCATAATGATAAAGCTACCATCCATTGGAGTACCAAAATTCTCGACAACAGACTACCTTCAATAATGGCAAGGCTACCATCCATTGGAGTAACAAAAATCTCGACATCAGACTACCTTACATAATGACAATGCTACCATCCATTGGAGTAACAAAAATATCGATAACAAACTACGTTTTGTAATGACAAGGCTACCATCCATTGGGGTAACAAAAATCTCGACAACAGACTACCTTCTATAATGATAAGGCTACCATCCATTAAACCATTAAAAATCTTGATAGCAGACTACCTTTCATAATGACAAGGCTACCATCCATTGGAGTAACAAAAATCTCGACAACAGACTAACTTCCATAATTACAAGGCTACCATCCATTGGAGTAACAAATATCTCGACAAAAGACTACCTTCCATAATGACAAGGCTACCATCCATTGGAGTAACCAAAATATCGACAATAGACTACCTTCTATAATGACAAGGCTAACATCCATTGGAGTAACAAAAATCTCGACGAGAAACTACCTTCCATAATAAAAAGGGTACCATCCATTGGAGTAACAAAAATATCGACAACAAACTACCTTCCATAATGACAAGGCTACAATCCATTGGAGTATCACAAATATCGACAACAAACTACCTTCCATAATTTCAAAGCTACCATCCATTAGAGTAACAAAAACTCGACAATAGACTACCTTCCATAATGTAAAGGTTACCATCCATTGGAATAACAAAAATCTCGACAACAGACTACCTTCCATAGTGACAAGGATACCATCCAACGAAATAACAAAAGTCTCGACAACAGACTACCTTCCATAATGAGAAGGCTACCATCCATTGGAGTAACAAAATTCTCGACAACAGACTACCTTCCATAATGACAAGGCTACCATCCATTGGAGTAACAAAAATCTTGGCAATAGACTACCTTACATAATGAGAATGCTACCATCCATTGGAGTAACAAAAATATCGACAACACACTATGTTCCATAATGACAAGGATACCATCCATTGGAGTAACAAAAATCTCGACAACAGACTACCTTCCATAATGACAAGGCTACCACCCATTAGACTATCAAAAATCTCGACAGCAGACTACCTTTTAAAATGACAAGGCTACCATCCATTGGAGTAACAAACATCTCGACAACAGACTAACTTCCATAATTATAAGGCTACCATCCATTGGAGTAACAAATATCTCAACAACAGACTACCTTCCATAATGATAAGGCTATCCATCCATTGGAGTAACAAAATTCTCGACAACACACTACCTTCAATAATGACAAGGCTACAATCGATTGGAGTAACAAAAATCTCGAAAACATACTACCTTACATAATGACAATGCTACCATCCATTGGAGTAACAAAAATATCGACAACAAACTACATTCCATAATGACAAGGCTACCATCCATTGGAGTAACAAAAATCTCGACAATAGACTACCTTCCATAATGACATGGCTACCATCCATTAGACTATCAAAAATCTCGACAACAGACTACCTTTCTCAATGACAAGGCTACCATCCATTGGAGTGACAAAAATATCGACAACAAACTAACTTCCATAATTACAAGGCTACCATCCATTGGAATAACAAATATCTCAACAATAGACTACTTTCCATAATGATAAAGCTACCATCCATTGGAGTACCAAAATTCTCGAAAAAACACTACCTTCAATAATGGCAAGGCTACCATCCATTGGAGTAACAAAAATCTCGACATCAGACTACCTTACATAATGACAATGCTACCATCTATTGGAGTAACAAAAATATCGATAACAAACTACGTTTTTTAATGACAAGGCTACCATCCATTGGAGTAACAAAAATCTCGACAACAGACTACCTTCTATAATGATAAGGCTACCATCCATTAAACCATTAAAAATCTTGACAGCAGACTACCTTTCATAATGACAAGGCTACCATCCATTGGAGTAACAAAAATCTCGACAACAGACTAACTTCCATAATTACAAGGCTACCATCCATTGGAGTAACAAATATCTCGACAAAAGACTACCTTCCATAATGACAAGGCTACCATCCATTGGAGTAACCAAAATATCGACAATAGACTACCTTCTATAATGACAAGGCTAGCATCCATTGGAGTAACAAAAATCTCGACAACAAACTACCTTCCATAATAAAAAGGGTACCATCCATTGGAGTAACAAAAATATCGACAACAAACTACCTTCCATAATGACAAGGCTACAATCCATTGGAGTATCAAAAATATCGACAACAAACTACCTTCCATAATTTCAAGGCTACCATCCATTGCAGTAACAAAAACTCGACAATAGACTACCTTCCATAATGTAAAGGTTACCATCCATTGGAATAACAAAAATCTCGACAACAGACTACCTTCCATAGTGACAAGGATACCATCCAACGAAATAACAAAAATCTCGACAACAGACTACCTTCCATAATGAGAAGGCTACCATCCATTGGAGTAACAAAATTCTCGACAACAGACTACCTTCCATAATGACAAGGCTACCATCCATTGGAGTATTAAAAATATCGACAACAAACTGCCTTCCATAATTTCAAGGCTACCATCCATTGGAGTAACAAAAACTCGACAATAGACTACCTTACATAATGACAAGGTTACCATCCTTTGGAATAACAAAAATGTCGACAATAGACTACCTTCCATAATGACAAGGCTACCATCCAACGAAATAACAAAAATCTCGACAACAGACTACCTTCCATAATGAGAAGGCTACCATCCATTGGAGTAACAAAATTCTCGACAACAGACTACCTTCAATAATGACAATGCTACCATCCATTGGAGTAACAAAAATCTCGACAACAAACTATCTTCCATAATGACAAGGCTACCATCCATTAGACCATTAAAAATCTCGACAGCAGACTTCCTTTCATAATGACAAGGCTACCATCCATTGGAGTAACATAAATCTCGACAACAGACTAACTTCCATAATTACAAGGCTACCATCCATTGGAGTAAGAAATATCTCGACAAAAGACTACCTTCCATAATGACAAGGCTACCATCCATTGGAGTAACCAAAATATTGACAACATACTACCTTCTATAATGACAAGGCTAGCATCCATTGGAGTAACAAAAATCTCGACAACAAACTACCTTCCATAATGAAAAGGGTACCATCCATTGGAGTAACAAAAATATCGACAACAAACTACCTTCCATAATGACAAGGCTACCATCCATTGGAGTATTAAAAAATATCGACAACAAACTGCCTTCCATAATTTCAGGGCTACCATCCATTGGATTAACAAAAACTCGACAATAAACTACCTTCCATAATGACAAGGCTACCATCCAACGAAATAAAAAAAATCTCAACAACAGACTACCTTCCATAATGAGAAGGCTACCATCCCTTGGAGTAACAAAAATCTCGACAATAGACTACCTTACATAATGACAATGCTACCATCCATTGGAGTAACAAAAATATCGATAACACACTATGTTCCATAATGACAAGGATACCATCCATTGGAGTAACAAAAATCTCGACAACAGACTACCTTTCATAATGACAAGGCTACCATCCATTAGACTATCAAAAATCTCGACAGCAGACTACCTTTCAAAATGACAAGGCTACCATCCATTGGAATAACAAAAATTTCGATAACAGACTAACTTCCATAATTACAAGGCTACCATCCATTGGAGTAACAAATATCTTGACAATAGACTACCTTGCATAATGATAAGGCTATCCATCCATTGGAGTAACAAAATCCTCGACAACAGACTACCTTCAATAATGACAAGGCTACAATCCATTGGAGTAACAAAAATCTCGAAAACATACTACCTTACATAATGACAATGCTACCATCCATTGGAGTAACAAAAATATCGACAACAAACTACGTTCCATAATGACAAGGCTACCATCCATTGGAGTAACAAAAATCTCGACAACAAACTACCTTCCATAATGACAAGGCTACCATCCATTAGACCATCAAAAATCTCGACATCAGACTACCTTTCATAATGACAAGGCTACCATCCATTGGAGTAACGAAAATCTCGACAACAAACTACCTTCCATAATGACAAGGCTACCATCCAACGAAATAAAAAAAATCTCAACAACAGACTACCTTCCATAATGAGAAGGCTACCATCCCTTGGAGTAACAAAAATCTCGACAATAGACTACCTTACATAATGACAATGCTACCATCCATTGGAGTAACAAAAATATCGATAACACACTATGTTCCATAATGACAAGGATACCATCCATTGGAGTAACAAAAATCTCGACAACAGACTACCTTTCATAATGACAAGGCTACCATCCATTAGACTATCAAAAATCTCGACAGCAGACTACCTTTCAAAATGACAAGGCTACCATCCATTGGAATAACAAAAATTTCGATAACAGACTAACTTCCATAATTACAAGGCTACCATCCATTGGAGTAACAAATATCTTGACAATAGACTACCTTGCATAATGATAAGGCTATCCATCCATTGGAGTAACAAAATCCTCGACAACAGACTACCTTCAATAATGACAAGGCTACAATCCATTGGAGTAACAAAAATCTCGAAAACATACTACCTTACATAATGACAATGCTACCATCCATTGGAGTAACAAAAATATCGACAACAAACTACGTTCCATAATGACAAGGCTACCATCCATTGGAGTAACAAAAATCTCGACAACAAACTACCTTCCATAATGACAAGGCTACCATCCATTAGACCATCAAAAATCTCGACATCAGACTACCTTTCATAATGACAAGGCTACCATCCATTGGAGTAACGAAAATCTCGACAACAAACTAACTTCCATAATTATAAGGCTACCATCCATTGGAGTAACAAATATCTTGACAACAGACTAACTTCCATAATGATAAGGCTACCATCCATTGGACTATCAAAATCCTTGACAACAGACTACCTTCCATAATGACAAGGCTACCATCCAATGGAATACCAAAAATATCAGCAATAGACTACCTTCCATAATGACAAGGCTACAATCCATTAGAGTAACAAAAATCTGAACTACAGACTACCTTCCATAATGACAAGGCTACCATCCATTGGAGTAACAAAAATCTCGACAACAGACTAACTTCCATAATTACAAGGCTACCATCCATTGGACTATCAAAAATCTCGACAGCATACTACCTTCCATAATGACAAGGCTACCATCCATTTGAGTATCAAAAATATCAACAACAAACTACCTTCCATAATGACAAGGCTACCATCCATTGGAGTAACAAAAATCTCGACAACAGACTACCTTCCATAATGACATGGCTACCATCCATTAGACTATCAAAAATCTCGACAACAGACTACCTTTCATAATGACAAGGCTACCATCCATTGGAATAACAAAAATATCGAAAACAAACTAACTTCCATAATTACAAGGCTACCATCCATTGGAATAACAAATATCTCAACAATAGACTACTTTCCATAATGATAAAGCTACCATCCATTGGAGTACCAAAATTCTCGACAACAGACTACCTTCAATAATGGCAAGGCTACCATCCATTGGAGTAACAAAAATCTCGACATCAGACTACCTTACATAATGACAATGCTACCATCCATTGGAGTAACAAAAATATCGATAACAAACTACGTTTTGTAATGACAAGGCTACCATCCATTGGAGTAACAAAAATCTCGACAACAAACTACCTTCTATAATGATAAGGCTACCATCCATTAAACCATTAAAAATCTTGATACCAGACTACCTTTCATAATGACAAGGCTACCATCCATTGGAGTATTAAAAATCTCGACAACAGACTAACTTCCATAATTACAAGGCTACCATCCATTGGAGTAACAAATATCTCGACAAAAGACTACCTTCCATAATGACAAGGCTACCATCCATTGGAGTAACCAAAATATCGACAATAGACTACCTTCTATAATGACAAGGCTAGCATCCATTGGAGTAACAAAAATCTCGACGACAAACTACCTTCCATAATAAAAAGGGTACCATCCATTGGAGTAACAAAAATATCGACAACAAACTACCTTCCATAATGACAAGGCAACAATCCATTGGAGTATCACAAATATCGACAACAAACTACCTTCCATAATTTCAAAGTTACCATCCATTGGAGTAACAAAAACTCGACAATAGACTAACTTCCATAATGTAAAGGTTACCATCCATTGGAATAACAAAAATCTCGACAACAGACTACCTTCCATAGTGACAAGGATACCATCCAACGAAATAACAAAAATCTCGACAACAGACTACCTTCCATAAGAGAAGGCTACCATCCATTGGAGTAACAAAATACTCGACAACAAACTACCTTCCATAATGACAAGGCTACCATCCATTGGAGTAACAAAAATCTTGGCAATAGACTACCTTACATAATGAGAATGCTACCATCCATTGGAGAAACAAAAATATCGATAACACACTATGTTCCATAATGACAAGGCTACCATCCATTGGAGTAACAAAAATCTCGACAACAGACTACCTTCCATAATGACAAGGCTACCACCCATTAGACTATAAAAAATATCGACAGCAGACTACCTTTAAAAATGACAAGGCTACCATCCATTGGAGTAACAAACATCTCGACTACAGACTAACTTCCATAATTATAAGGCTACCATCCATTGGAGTAACAAATATCTCAACAACAGACTACCTTCCATAATGATAAGGCTATCTATCCATTGGAGTAACAAAATTCTCGACAACAGACTACCTTCAATAATGACAAGGCTACAATCGATTGGAGTAACAAAAATCTCGAAAACATACTACCTTACATAATGACAATGCTACCATCCATTGGAGTAACAAAAATATCGACAACAAACTACATTCCATAATGACAAGGCTACCAGCCATTGGAGTAACAAAAATCTCGACAATAGACTACCTTCCATAATGACATGGCTACCATCCATTAGACTATCAAAAATCTCGACAACAGACTACCTTTCATAATGACAAGGCTACCATCCATTGGAGTAACAAAAATTCGACAACAGAATAACTTCCATAATTACAAGGCTACCATCCATTGGAATAACAAATATCTCAACAATAGACTACTTTCCATAATGATAAAGCTACCATCCATTGGAGTACCAAAATTCTCGACAAAACACTACCTTCAATAATGGCAAGGCTACCATCCATTGGAGTAACAAAAATCTCGACATCAGACTACCTTACATAATGACAATGCTACCATCCATTGGAGTAACAAAAATATCGATAACAAACTACGTTTTTTAATGACAAGGCTACCATCCATTGGAGTAACAAAAATGTCGACAACAGACTACCTTCTATAATGATAAGGCTACCATCCATTAAACCATTAAAAATCTTGATACCAGACTACCTTTCATAATGACAAGGCTACCATCCATTGGAGTAACAAAAATCTCGACAACAGACTAACTTCCATAATTACAAGGCTACCATCCATTGGAGTAACAAATATCTCGACAAAAGACTACCTTCCATAATGACAAGGCTACCATCCATTGGAGTAACCAAAATATCGACAATAGACTACCTTCTATAATGACAAGGCTAGCATCCATTGGAGTAACAAAAATCTCGACAACAAACTACCTTCCATAATAAAAACGGTACCATCCATTGGAGTAACAAAAATATCGACAACAAACTACCTTCCATAATGACAAGGCTACAATCCATTGGAGTATCAAAAATATCGACAACAAACTACCTTCCATAATTTCAAGGCTACCATCCATTGCAGTAACAAAAACTCGACAATAGACTACCTTCCATAATGTAAAGGTTACCATCCATTGGAAAAACAAAAATCTCGACAACAGACTACCTTCCATAGTGACAAGGATACCATCCAACGAAATAACAAAAATCTCGACAACAGACTACCTTCCATAATGAGAAGGCTACCATCCATTGGAGTAACAAAATTCTCGACAACAGACTACCTTCCATAATGACAAGGCTACCATCCATTGGAGTAACAAAAATCTTGGCAATAGACTACCTTACATAATGAGAATGCTACCATCCATTGGAGAAACAAAAATATCGATAACACACTATGTTCCATAATGACAAGGCTACCATCCATTGGAGTAACAAAAATCTCGACAACAGACTACCTTCCATAATGACAAGGCTACCACCCATTAGACTATAAAAAATATCGACAGCAGACTACCTTTAAAAATGACAAGGCTACCATCCATTGGAGTAACAAACATCTCGACTACAGACTAACTTCCATAATTATAAGGCTACCATCCATTGGAGTAACAAATATCTCAACAACAGACTACCTTCCATAATGATAAGGCTATCTATCCATTGGAGTAACAAAATTCTCGACAACAGACTACCTTCAATAATGACAAGGCTACAATCGATTGGAGTAACAAAAATCTCGAAAACATACTACCTTACATAATGACAATGCTACCATCCATTGGAGTAACAAAAATATCGACAACAAACTACATTCCATAATGACAAGGCTACCAGCCATTGGAGTAACAAAAATCTCGACAATAGACTACCTTCCATAATGACATGGCTACCATCCATTAGACTATCAAAAATCTCGACAACAGACTACCTTTCATAATGACAAGGCTACCATCCATTGGAGTAACAAAAATTCGACAACAGAATAACTTCCATAATTACAAGGCTACCATCCATTGGAATAACAAATATCTCAACAATAGACTACTTTCCATAATGATAAAGCTACCATCCATTGGAGTACCAAAATTCTCGACAAAACACTACCTTCAATAATGGCAAGGCTACCATCCATTGGAGTAACAAAAATCTCGACATCAGACTACCTTACATAATGACAATGCTACCATCCATTGGAGTAACAAAAATATCGATAACAAACTACGTTTTTTAATGACAAGGCTACCATCCATTGGAGTAACAAAAATGTCGACAACAGACTACCTTCTATAATGATAAGGCTACCATCCATTAAACCATTAAAAATCTTGACAGCAGACTACCTTTCATAATGACAAGGCTACCATCCATTGGAGTAACAAAAATCTCGACAACAGACTAACTTCCATAATTACAAGGCTACCATCCATTGGAGTAACAAATATCTCGACAAAAGACTACCTTCCATAATGACAAGGCTACCATCCATTGGAGTAACCAAAATATCGACAATAGACTACCTTCTATAATGACAAGGCTAGCATCCATTGGAGTAACAAAAATCTCGACAACAAACTACCTTCCATAATAAAAAGGGTACCATCCATTGGAGTAACAAAAATATCGACAACAAACTACCTTCCATAATGACAAGGCTACAATCCATTGGAGTATCAAAAATATCGACAACAAACTACCTTCCATAATTTCAAGGCTACCATCCATTGCAGTAACAAAAACTCGACAATAGACTACCTTCCATAATGTAAAGGTTACCATCCATTGGAAAAACAAAAATCTCGACAACAGACTACCTTCCATAGTGACAAGGATACCATCCAACGAAATAACAAAAATCTCGACAACAGACTACCTTCCATAATGAGAAGGCTACCATCCATTGGAGTAACAAAATTCTCGACAACAGACTACCTTCCATAATGACAAGGCTACCATCCATTGGAGTAACAAAAATCTTGGCAATAGACTACCTTACATAATGAGAATGCTACCATCCATTGGAGTAACAAAAATATCGACAACACACTATGTTCCATAATGACAAGGCTACCATCCATCAGAGTAACAAAAATCTCGACAACAGACTACCTTCCATAATGACAAGGCTACCACCCATTAGACTATCAAAAATCTCGACAGCAGACTACCTTTAAAAATGACAAGGCTACCATCCATTGGAGTAACAAACATCTTGACAACAGACTAACTTCCATAATTATAAGGCTACCATCCATTGGAGTAACAAATATCTCAACAACAGACTACCTTCCATAATGATAAGGCTATCCATCCATTGGAGTAACAAAATTCTCGACAACAGACTACCTTCAATAATGACAAGGCTACAATCGATTGGAGTAACAAAAATCTCGAAAACATACTACCTTACATAATGACAATGCTACCATCCATTGGAGTAACAAAAATATCGACAAAAAACTACATTCCATAATGACAAGGCTACCATCCATTGGAGTAACAAAAATCTCGACAATAGACTACCTTCCATAATGACATGGCTACCATCCATTAGACTATCAAAAATCTCGACAACAGACTACCTTTCATAATGACAAGGCTACCATCCATTGGAGTAACAAAAATTCGACAACAGAATAACTTCCATAATTACAAGGCTACCATCCATTGGAATAACAAATATCTCAACAATAGACTACTTTCCATGATGATAAAGCTACCATACATTGGAGTACCAAAATTCTCGACAAAACACTACCTTCAATAATGGCAAGGCTACCATCCATTGGAGTAACAAAAATCTCGACATCAGACTACCTTACATAATGACAATGCTACCATCCATTGGAGTAACAAAAATATCGATAACAAACTACGTTTTTTAATGACAAGGCTACCATCCATTGGAGTAACAAAAATGTCGACAACAGACTACCTTCTATAATGATAAGGCTACCATCCATTAAACCATTAAAAATCTTGACAGCAGACTACCTTTCATAATGACAAGGCTACCATCCATTGGAGTAACAAAAATCTCGACAACAGACTAACTTCCATAATTACAAGGCTACCATCCATTGGAGTAACAAATATCTCGACAAAAGACTACCTTCCATAATGACAAGGCTACCATCCATTGGAGTAACCAAAATATCGACAATAGACTACCTTCTATAATGACAAGGCTAGCATCCATTGGAGTAACAAAAATCTCGACAACAAACTACCTTCCATAATAAAAAGGGTACCATCCATTGGAGTAACAAAAATATCGACAACAAACTACCTTCCATAATGACAAGGCTACAATCCATTGGAGTATCAAAAATATCGACAACAAACTACCTTCCATAATTTCAAGGCTACCATCCATTGCAGTAACAAAAACTCGACAATAGACTACCTTCCATAATGTAAAGGTTACCATCCATTGGAAAAACAAAAATCTCGACAACAGACTACCTTCCATAGTGACAAGGATACCATCCAACGAAATAACAAAAATCTCGACAACAGACTACCTTCCATAATGAGAAGGCTACCATCCATTGGAGTAACAAAATTCTCGACAACAGACTACCTTCCATAATGACAAGGCTACCATCCATTGGAGTAACAAAAATCTTGGCAATAGACTACCTTACATAATGAGAATGCTACCATCCATTGGAGTAACAAAAATATCGACAACACACTATGTTCCATAATGACAAGGCTACCATCCATCAGAGTAACAAAAATCTCGACAACAGACTACCTTCCATAATGACAAGGCTACCACCCATTAGACTATCAAAAATCTCGACAGCAGACTACCTTTAAAAATGACAAGGCTACCATCCATTGGAGTAACAAACATCTTGACAACAGACTAACTTCCATAATTATAAGGCTACCATCCATTGGAGTAACAAATATCTCAACAACAGACTACCTTCCATAATGATAAGGCTATCCATCCATTGGAGTAACAAAATTCTCGACAACAGACTACCTTCAATAATGACAAGGCTACAATCGATTGGAGTAACAAAAATCTCGAAAACATACTACCTTACATAATGACAATGCTACCATCCATTGGAGTAACAAAAATATTGACAACAAACTACATTCCATAATGACAAGGCTACCATCCATTGGAGTAACAAAAATCTCGACAATAGACTACCTTCCATAATGACATGGCTACCATCCATTAGACTATCAAAAATCTCGACAATAGACTACCTTTCATAATGACAAGGCTACCATCCATTGGAGTAACAAAAATTCGACAACAAACTAACTTCCATAATTACAAGGCTACCATCCATTGGAATAACAAATATCTCAACAATAGACTACTTTCCATAATGATAAAGCTACCATACATTGGAGTAACAAAATTCTGGACAACAGACTACCTTCAATAATGGCAAGGCCACCATCCATTGGAGTAACAAAAATCTCGACATCAGACTACCTTACATAATGACAATTCTACCATCCATTGGAGTACCAAAAATATCGATAACAAACTACGTTTTGTAATGACAAGGCTACCATCCATTGGAGTAACAAAAATCTCGACAACAGACTACCTTCCATAATGACAAGGCTACCATCCATTAAACCATTAAAAATCTTGACAGCAGACTACCTTTCATAATGACAAGGCTTTCAAACATTGGAGTAACAAAAATCTCGACAACAGACTAACTTCCATAATTACAAGGCTACCATCCATTGGAGTAACAAATATCTCGACAAAAGACTACCTTCCATAATGACAAGGCACCATCCATTGGAGTAACCAAAATATCGACAATAGATTACCTTCTATAATGACAAGGCTAGCATCCATTGGAGTAACTAAAATCTCGACAACAAACTACCTTCCATAATAAAAAGGGTACCATCCATTGGAGTAACAAATATATCGACAACAAACTACCTTCCATAATGACAAGGCTACCATCCATTGGAGTATCAAAAATATCGACAACAAACTACCTTCCATAATTTCAAGGCTACCATCCATTGGAGTAACAAAAACTCGACAATAGACTACCTTCCATAATGTAAAGGTTACCATCCATTGGAATAACAAAAATCTCGACAACAGACTACCTTCCATAGTGACAAGGATACCATCCAAAGAAATAACAAAAATCTGGACAACAGACTACCTTCCATAATGACAAGGCTACCATCCATTGGAGTAACAAAAATCTCGACAACAGACTACCTTCCATAATGACAAGGCTACCATCCATTGGAGTAACAAAAATCTCGACAATAGACTACCTTACATAATGAGAATGCTACCATCCATTGGAGTAACAAACATCTCGAAAACAGACTAACTTCCATAATTATAAGGCTACCATCCATTGGAGTAACAAATATCTCGACAACAGACTACCTTCCATAATGATAAGGCTATCCATCCATTGGAGTAACAAAAATCTCGACAACAGACTACCTTCAATAATGACAAGGCTACAATCGATTGGAGTAACAAAAATCTCGAAAAAATACTGCCTTACATAATGACAATGCTACCATCCATTAGAGTAACAAAAATATCGACAACAAACTACGTTCCATAATGACAAGGCTACCATCCATTGGAGTAACAAAAATCTCGACAATAGACTACCTTCCATAATGAGAAGGCTACCATCCATTAGACCATCAAAAATCTCGACATCAAACTACCTTTCATAATGACAAGGCTACCATCCATTGGAGTAACAAAAATCTCGACAACAGACTAACTTCCTTAATTATAAGGCTACCATCCATTGGAGTAACAAATATCTCGACAACAGACTAACTTCCATAATGAGAAGGCTACCATCCATTGGAATAAAAAAATTCTCGACAACAGACTACCTTCCATAATGACAAGGCTACCATCCATTGGAGTAACAAAAATCTCGACAACAGACTACCTTACATAATTACAATTCTACCATCTATTGGAGTAACAAAAATATCGACAACACACTATGTTCCATAATGACAAGGCTACCATCCATTGGAGTAACAAAAACTCGACAATAGACTACCTTCCATAATGTAAAGGTTACCATCCATTGGAATAACAAAAATCTCGACAACAGACTACCTTCCATAGTGACAAGGATACCATCCAAAGAAATAACAAAAATCTCGACAACAGACTACCTTCCATAATGACAAGGCTACCATCCATTGGAGTAACCAAAATCTCGACAACAGACTACCTTCCATAATGACAAGGCTACCATCCATTGGAGTAACAAAAATCTCGACAATAGACTACCTTACATAATGAGAATGCTACCATCCATTGGAGTAACAAACATCTCGACAACAGACTAACTTCCATAATCATAAGGCTACCATCCATTGGAGTAACAAATATCTCGACAACAGACTACCTTCCATAATGATAAGGCTATCCATCCATTGGAGTAACAAAAATCTCGACAACAGACTACCTTCAATAATGACAAGGCTACAATCGATTGGAGTAACAAAAATCTCGAAAAAATACTGCCTTACATAATGACAATGCTACCATCCATTAGAGTAACAAAAATATCGACAACAAACTACGTTCCATAATGACAAGGCTACCATCCATTGGAGTAACAAAAATCTCGACAATAGACTACCTTCCATAATGAGAAGGCTACCATCCATTAGACCATCAAAATCTCGACATCAAACTACCTTTCATAATGACAAGGCTACCATCCATTGGAGTAACAAAAATCTCGACAACAGACTAACTTCCTTAATTATAAGGCTACCATCCATTGGAGTAACAAATATCTCGACAACAGACTAACTTCCATAATGAGAAGGCTACCATCCATTGGAATAAAAAAATTCTCGACAACAGACTACCTTCCATAATGACAAGGCTACCATCCATTGGAGTAACAAAAATCTCGACAACAGACTACCTTACATAATTACAATTCTACCATCTATTGGAGTAACAAAAATATCGACAACACACTATGTTCCATAATGACAAGGCTACCATCCATTGGAGTAACAAAAATCTCGACAACAGACTACCTTCCATAATGACAAGGCTACCATCCATTAGACTTCAAAAATCTCGACAGTAGACTACCTTTCATAATGACAAGGCTACCATCCATTGGAGTAACAAAAATCTCGACAACATACTACCTTCCATAATGACAAGGCTACCATCCATTACACCATTAAAAATCTCGACAACAGACTACCTTTCATAATGACAAGGCTACCATCCATTGGAGTAACAAAAATCTCGACACCAGACTAACTTCCATAATTTCAAGGCTATTATCCATTGGAGTAACAAATATCTCAACAACAAACTAACTTCCATAATGATAAGTCTACCATCCATTGGACTATCAAAATCCTCGACAACAGACTACCTTCCATAATGACAAGGCTACCATCCAATGGAATACCAAAAATCTCAACAACAGACTACCTTCCATAATGACAAGGCTACCATCCATTGGAGTAACAAAAATCTAAACTACAGACTACCTTCCATAATGACAACGCTACCATCCATTGGACTAAAAAAAATCTCAACGAAAGACTACCTTCCATAAGGACAAGGCTATCATCCATTGGAGTTACAAAAATCTCGACAATAGACTAACTTCCATAATTACAAGGCTACCATCCATTAGAGTAACCAAAATATCGACAATAGACAACCTTCTATAATGACAAGGCTTGTATCCATTGGACTATCAAAATCCTCGACAATAGTCTACCTTCTATAATGAAAAGGGTACCATTCATTGGAGTAACAAAAATATCGACAACAAACTACCTTCCATAATGACAAGGCTACCATCCATTGGAGTATTAAAAATATCCACAACAAACTACCTTCCATAATGACAAGGCTACCATCCATTGGAGTAACAAAAACTCGACAACAGACTACCTTCCATAATGACAAGGTTACCATCCATTGGAATAACAAAAATCTCGACAACAGACTACCTTCCATAATGACAAGGCTACCATCCAACGAAATAACAAAAATCTCAACAACAGACTACCTTCCATAATGAGAAGGTTACCATCCATTGGAATAAAAAAATTCTCGACAACAGACTACCTTCCATAATGACAAGGCTACCATCCATTGGAGTAACAAAAATCTCGACAACAGACTACCTTACATAATTACAATTCTACCATCTATTGGAGTAACAAAAATATCGACAACACACTATGTTCCATAATGACAAGGCTACCATCAATTGGAGTAACAAAAATCTTGACAACAGACTACCTTCCATAATGACAAGGCTACCATCCATTAGACTATCAAAAATCTCGAGAGTAGACTACCTTTCATAATGACAAGGCTACCATCCATTGGAGTAACAAAAATCTCGACAATAGACTACCTTACATAATGAGAATGCTACCATCCATTGGAGTAACAAACATCTAGACAACAGACTAACTTCCATAATCATAAGGCTACCATCCATTGGAGTAACAAATATCTCGACAACAGACTACCTTCCATAATGATAAGGCTATCCATCCATTGGAGTAACAAAAATCTCGACAACAGACTACCTTCAATAATGACAAGGCTACAATCGATTGGAGTAACAAAAATCTCGAAAAAATACTGCCTTACATAATGACAATGCTACCATCCATTAGAGTAACAAAAATATCGACAACAAACTACGTTCCATAATGACAAGGCTACCATCCATTGGAGTAACAAAAATCTCGACAATAGACTACCTTCCATAATGAGAAGGCTACCATCCATTAGACCATCAAAATCTCGACATCAAACTACCTTTCATAATGACAAGGCTACCATCCATTGGAGTAACAAAAATCTCGACAACAGACTAACTTCCTTAATTATAAGGCTACCATCCATTGGAGTAACAAATATCTCGACAACAGACTAACTTCCATAATGAGAAGGCTACCATCCATTGGAATAAAAAAATTCTCGACAACAGACTACCTTCCATAATGACAAGGCTACCATCCATTGGAGTAACAAAAATCTCGACAACAGACTACCTTACATAATTACAATTCTACCATCTATTGGAGTAACAAAAATATCGACAACACACTATGTTCCATAATGACAAGGCTACCATCCATTGGAGTAACAAAAATCTCGACAACAGACTACCTTCCATAATGACAAGGCTACCATCCATTAGACTTCAAAAATCTCGACAGTAGACTACCTTTCATAATGACAAGGCTACCATCCATTGGAGTAACAAAAATCTCGACAACAGACTACCTTCCATAATGACAAGGCTACCATCCATTACACCATTAAAAATCTCGACAACAGACTACCTTTCATAATGACAAGGCTACCATCCATTGGAGTAACAAAAATCTCGACACCAGACTAACTTCCATAATTTCAAGGCTATTATCCATTGGAGTAACAAATATCTCAACAACAAACTAACTTCCATAATGATAAGTCTACCATCCATTGGACTATCAAAATCCTCGACAACAGACTACCTTCCATAATGACAAGGCTACCATCCAATGGAATACCAAAAATCTCAACAACAGACTACCTTCCATAATGACAAGGCTACCATCCATTGGAGTAACAAAAATCTAAACTACAGACTACCTTCCATAATGACAACGCTACCATCCATTGGACTAAAAAAAATCTCAACGAAAGACTACCTTCCATAAGGACAAGGCTATCATCCATTGGAGTTACAAAAATCTCGACAATAGACTAACTTCCATAATTACAAGGCTACCATCCATTAGAGTAACCAAAATATCGACAATAGACAACCTTCTATAATGACAAGGCTTGTATCCATTGGACTATCAAAATCCTCGACAATAGTCTACCTTCTATAATGAAAAGGGTACCATTCATTGGAGTAACAAAAATATCGACAACAAACTACCTTCCATAATGACAAGGCTACCATCCATTGGAGTATTAAAAATATCCACAACAAACTACCTTCCATAATGACAAGGCTACCATCCATTGGAGTAACAAAAACTCGACAACAGACTACCTTCCATAATGACAAGGTTACCATCATTTGGAATAACAAAAATCTCGACAACAGACTACCTTCCATAATGACAAGGCTACCATCCAACGAAATAACAAAAATCTCAACAACAGACTACCTTCCATAATGAGAAGGTTACCATCCATTGGAATAAAAAAATTCTCGACAACAGACTACCTTCCATAATGACATGGCTACCATCCATTGGAGTAACAAAAATCTCGACAACAGACTACCTTACATAATTACAATTCTACCATCTATTGGAGTAACAAAAATATCGACAACACACTATGTTCCATAATGACAAGGCTACCATCAATTGGAGTAACAAAAATCTTGACAACAGACTACCTTCCATAATGACAAGGCTACCATCCATTAGACTATCAAAAATCTCGAGAGTAGACTACCTTTCATAATGACAAGGCTACCATCCATTGGAGTAACAAAAATCTCGACAATAGACTACCTTACATAATGAGAATGCTACCATCCATTGGAGTAACAAACATCTGGACAACAGACTAACTTCCATAATCATAAGGCTACCATCCATTGGAGTAACAAATATCTCGACAACAGACTACCTTCCATAATGATAAGGCTATCCATCCATTGGAGTAACAAAAATCTCGACAACAGACTACCTTCAATAATGACAAGGCTACAATCGATTGGAGTAACAAAAATCTCGAAAAAATACTGCCTTACATAATGACAATGCTACCATCCATTAGAGTAACAAAAATATCGACAACAAACTACGTTCCATAATGACAAGGCTACCATCCATTGGAGTAACAAAAATCTCGACAATAGACTACCTTCCATAATGAGAAGGCTACCATCCATTAGACCATCAAAATCTCGACATCAAACTACCTTTCATAATGACAAGGCTACCATCCATTGGAGTAACAAAAATCTCGACAACAGACTAACTTCCTTAATTATAAGGCTACCATCCATTGGAGTAACAAATATCTCGACAACAGACTAACTTCCATAATGAGAAGGCTACCATCCATTGGAATAAAAAAATTCTCGACAACAGACTACCTTCCATAATGACAAGGCTACCATCCATTGGAGTAACAAAAATCTCGACAACAGACTACCTTACATAATTACAATTCTACCATCTATTGGAGTAACAAAAATATCGACAACACACTATGTTCCATAATGACAAGGCTACCATCCATTGGAGTAACAAAAATCTCGACAACAGACTACCTTCCATAATGACAAGGCTACCATCCATTAGACTTCAAAAATCTCGACAGTAGACTACCTTTCATAATGACAAGGCTACCATCCATTGGAGTAACAAAAATCTCGACAACAGACTACCTTCCATAATGACAAGGCTACCATCCATTACACCATTAAAAATCTCGACAACAGACTACCTTTCATAATGACAAGGCTACCATCCATTGGAGTAACAAAAATCTCGACACCAGACTAACTTCCATAATTTCAAGGCTATTATCCATTGGAGTAACAAATATCTCAACAACAAACTAACTTCCATAATGATAAGTCTACCATCCATTGGACTATCAAAATCCTCGACAACAGACTACCTTCCATAATGACAAGGCTACCATCCAATGGAATACCAAAAATCTCAACAACAGACTACCTTCCATAATGACAAGGCTACCATCCATTGGAGTAACAAAAATCTAAACTACAGACTACCTTCCATAATGACAACGCTACCATCCATTGGACTAAAAAAAATCTCAACGAAAGACTACCTTCCATAAGGACAAGGCTATCATCCATTGGAGTTACAAAAATCTCGACAATAGACTAACTTCCATAATTACAAGGCTACCATCCATTAGAGTAACCAAAATATCGACAATAGACAACCTTCTATAATGACAAGGCTTGTATCCATTGGACTATCAAAATCCTCGACAATAGTCTACCTTCTATAATGAAAAGGGTACCATTCATTGGAGTAACAAAAATATCGACAACAAACTACCTTCCATAATGACAAGGCTACCATCCATTGGAGTATTAAAAATATCCACAACAAACTACCTTCCATAATGACAAGGCTACCATCCATTGGAGTAACAAAAACTCGACAACAGACTACCTTCCATAATGACAAGGTTACCATCCATTGGAATAACAAAAATCTCGACAACAGACTACCTTCCATAATGACAAGGCTACCATCCAACGAAATAACAAAAATCTCAACAACAGACTACCTTCCATAATGAGAAGGTTACCATCCATTGGAATAAAAAAATTCTCGACAACAGACTACCTTCCATAATGACAAGGCTACCATCCATTGGAGTAACAAAAATGTCGACAACAGACTACCTTACATAATTACAATTCTACCATCTATTGGAGTAACAAAAATATCGACAACACACTATGTTCCATAATGACAAGGCTACCATCAATTGGAGTAACAAAAATCTTGACAACAGACTACCTTCCATAATGACAAGGCTACCATCCATTAGACTATCAAAAATCTCGAGAGTAGACTACCTTTCATAATGACAAGGCTACCATACATTGGAGTAACAAAAATCTCGACAACAAACTAACTTCCATAATTACAAGGCTACCATCCATTGGAGTAACAAATATCTCGACAACATACTACCTTCCATAATGATAAGGCTACCATCCATTGGACTATCAAAATCCTCGACAACAGACTACCTTCCATAATGACAAGGCTACCATCCATTGGAGTAAAAAAATCTCGACATCGGACTACCTTACATAATGACAATGCTACTATCCGTTGGAATAACAAAAATATCGACAACAAACTACGTTCCGTAATGACAAGTCTACCATCCATTGGAGTAACAAAAATCTCGACAACAGACTACCTTCCATAATGACAAGGCTACCATCCATTAGACCATTAAAAATCTCGATAGCAGACTACCTTTCATAATGACAAGGCTACCATCCATTGGAGTAACAAAAATCTCGACAACAGACTACCTTCCATAATGACAAGGCTACCATCCATTGGAGTAACAGAAATCTTGACAACAGACTACCTTCCATAATGAAAATGCTACCATCCATTAGACTATCAAAAATATCAACAACAGACTACCTTTCATAAAGATAAGGCTAACATCCATTGGAGTAACAAATATCTCGGCAACAGACTAACTTCCATAATTACAAGGCTACCATCCATTGGAGTAACAAATATCACATTAACACACTACCTTCCATAATTATAAGGCTACCATCCATTGGAGTAACAAAATTCTTGACAATTGACTACCTTCAATAATGACAAGGCTACCATCCATTAGAGTAACAAAAATCTCGACATCAGACCTCCTTACATAATGACAATGCTGCAATCCATTGGAGTAACAAAAATATCGACAACAAACTGCGTTCCATAATGACAAGGCTACCATCCATTGGAGTAACAAAAATCTCGACAACAAACTACCTTCCATAATGACAAGGCTACCATCCATTAGACCATTAAAAATCTCGACAACAGACTACCTTCCATAATGACAAGGCTACCATCCATTAGACCATTAAAAATCTCGACAACAGACTACCTTTCATAATGACAAGGCTACCATCCATTGGAGTAACAAATATCTCGACAACAGACTAACTTCCATAATGATAAGGCTACCATCCATTGGACTATCAAAATCCTCGACAACAGACTACCTTCCATAATGACAAGGCTACTATCAAATGGAATACCAAAAATCTCAACAACAAACTACCTTCCATAATGACAAGGCTACCATCCATTGGAGTAACAAAAATTTGAACTACATACTACCTTCCATAATGACAACGGTACCATCCATTGGACTAAAAAAAATCTCAACGAAAGACTACCTTCCATAAGGACAAGGCTATCATCCATTGGAGTTACAAAAATCTCGACAATAGACTAACTTCCATAATTACAAGGCTACCATCCATTGGAGTAACCAAAATATCGACAATAGACAACCTTCTATAATGACAAGGCTTGTATCCATTGGACTATCAAAATCCTCGACAATAGTCTACCTTCTATAATGAAAAGGGTACCATTCATTGGAGTAACAAAAATATCGACAACAAACTACCTTCCATATTGACAAGGCTACCATCCATTGGAGTATTAAAAATATCGACAACAAACTACCTTCCATAATGACAAGGCTACCATCCATTGGAGTAACAAAAACTCGACAACAGACTACCTTCCATAATGACAAGGTTACCATCCATTGGAATAACAAAAATCTCGACAACAGACTACCTTCCATAATGACAAGGCTACCATCCAACGAAATAACAAAAATCTCGACAACAGACTACCTTCCATAATGAGAAGGTTACCATCCATTGGAATAAAAAAATTCTCGACAACAGACTACCTTCCATAATGACAAGGCTACCATCCATTGGAGTAACAAAAATCTCGACAACAGACTACCTTACATAATTACAATTCTACCATCTATTGGAGTAACAAAAATATCGACAACACACTATGTTCCATAATGACAAGGCTACCATCAATTGGAGTAACAAAAATCTTGACAACAGACTACCTTCCATAATGACAAGGCTACCATCCATTAGACTATCAAAAATCTCGAGAGTAGACTACCTTTCATAATGACAAGGCTACCATACATTGGAGTAACAAAAATCTCGACAACAAACTAACTTCCATAATTACAAGGCTACCATCCATTGGAGTAACAAATATCTCGACAACATACTACCTTCCATAATGATAAGGCTACCATCCATTGGACTATCAAAATCCTCGACAACAGACTACCTTCCATAATGACAAGGCTACCATCCATTGGAGTAAAAAAATCTCGACATCGGACTACCTTACATAATGACAATGCTACTATCCGTTGGAATAACAAAAATATCGACAACAAACTACGTTCCGTAATGACAAGTCTACCATCCATTGGAGTAACAAAAATCTCGACAACAGACTACCTTCCATAATGACAAGGCTACCATCCATTAGACCATTAAAAATCTCGACAGCAGACTACCTATCATAATGACAAGGCTACCATCCATTGGAGTAACAAAAATCTCGACAACAGACTACCTTCCATAATGACAAGGCTACCATCCATTGGAGTAACAAAAATCTTGACAACAGACTACCTTCCATAATGAAAATGCTACCATCCATTAGACTATCAAAAATATCGACAACAGACTACCTTTCATAAAGATAAGGCTAACATCCATTGGAGTAACAAATATCTCGGCAACAGACTAACTTCCATAATGACAAGGCTACCATCCATTGGAGTAACCAAAATATCGACAATAGACTACCTTCTATAATGACAAGGCTAGCATCCATTGGAGTAACAAAAATCTCGACAACAAACTAACTTCCATAATGAAAAGGGTACCATCCATTGGAGTAACAATAATATCGACAACAAACTATCTTCCATAATGACAAGGATACCATTCATTGCAGTATTAAAAATATCGACAACAAACTACCTTCAATAATGACAAGGCTACCATTCATTCGAGTAACAAAAATCTCAACATCATACTACCTTACATAATGACAATGCTACCATCCGTTGGAGTAACAAAAATCTCGACAACAGACTACCTTCCATAATGACAAGGCTACCCTCCATTACACCATTAAAAATCTCGACAGCAGACTACCTTTCATAATGACAAGGCTAACATCCATTGGAGTAACAAAAATCTCGACAACATACTAACTTCCATAATTACAAGGCTACCATCCATTGGAGTAACAAATATCTCGACAAAAGACTACCTTCCATAATGACAAGGCTACCATCCATTGGAGTAACCAAAATATCGACAATAGACTACCTTCTATAATGACAAGGCTAGCATCCATTGGAGTAACAAAAATCTCGACAACAAACTAACTTCCATAATGAAAAGGGTACCATCCATTGGAGTAACAAAAATATCGACAACAAACTATCTTCCATAATGACAAGGATACCATTCATTGCAGTATTAAAAATATCGACAACAAACTACCTTCAATAATGACAAGGCTACCATTCATTGGAGTAACAAAAATCTCAACATCATACTACCTTACATAATGACAATGCTACCATCCGTTGGAGTAACAAAAATCTCGACAACAGACTACCTTCCATAATGACAAGGCTACCATCCATTACACCATTAAAAATCTCGACAGCAGACTACCTTTCATAATGACAAGGCTAACATCCATTGGAGTAACAAAAATCTCGACAACAGACTAACTTCCATAATTTCAAGGCTACTATCCATTGGAGTAACAAATATCTCAACAACAAACTAACTTCCATAATGATAAGGCTACCATCCATTGGACTATCAAAATCCTCGACAACAGACTACCTTCCATAATGACAAGGCTACCATCCAATGGAATACCAAAAATCTCAACAAAAGACTACCTTCCATAATGACAAGGCTACCATCCATTGGAGTAACAAAAATCTAAACTACATAGTACCTTCCATAATCACAACGCTACCATCCATTGGACTAACAAAAATCTCAACGAAAGACTACCTTCCATAATGACAACGCTACCATCCATTGGACTAACAAAAATCTCAACGAAAGACTACCTTCCATAATTACAAGGCTACCATCCATTGTAGAAACCAAAATATCGACAATAGACAACCTTCTATAATGACAAGGCTTGTATCCATTGGACTGTCAAAATCCTCGACAATAGACTACCTTCCATAATGAAAAGGGTACCATCCATTGGAGTAACAAAAATATCGACAACAAACTACCTTCCATAATTACAAGGCTACCATCCATTGGAGTAACAAAAACTCGACAACAGACTACCTTCCATAATGACAAGGTTACCATTCATTGGAATAACAAAAATCTCGACAACATGCTACCTTCCATAATGACAAGGCTACCATCGATTAGACCATTAAAAATCTCGACAGCAGACTACCTTTCATAATGACAAGGCTACCATCCATTGGAGTAACAAAAATCTCGACAACAGACTAACTTCCATAATTACAAGGCTACCATCCATTGGACTATCAAAATCCTCGACAACAGACTACCTTCCATAATGACAAGGCTACCATCCAATGGAATACCAAAAATCTCAACAACAAACTACCTTCCATAATGACAAGGCTACCATCCATTGGAGTACCAAAAATCTGAACTACAGACTACCTTCCATAATGACAACGGTACCATCCATTGGACTTACAAAAATCTCAATGAAAGACTACCTTCCATAAGGACAAGGCTACCATCCATTGGAGTAACAAAAATCTCGACAACAGACTAACTTACATAATTACAAGGCTACCATCCATTGGAGTAACAAATATCTCGACAAAAGACTACCTTCCATAATGACAATGCTACCATCCATTGGAGTAACAAAAATCTCGACAACAGACTACCTTCCATAATGACAAGGCTACCATCCATTAGACTATCAAAAATCTCGACAATAGACTACCTTTCATAATGACAAGGCTACCATCCATTAGAGTAACAAAAATCTCGACAACAGACTAACTTCCATAATTACAAGGCTACCATCCATTGGAGAAACAAATATCTCGACAACAGACTACCTTCCATAATGATAATGCTACCATCCATTAGACTATCAAAATCCTCGACAACAGACTACCTTTCATAATGACAAGGCTACCATCCATTGGAGTAACAAAAATCTCGACATCGGACTACCTTACATAATGACAATGCTACCATCCGTTGGAGTAAAAAAAATATCGACAACAAACTACGTTCCGTAATGACAAGTCTACCATCCATTGGAGTAACAAAAATATCGACAACAGACTACCTTCCATAATGACAAGGCCACCATCCATTAGACCATTAAAAATCTTGACAGCAGACTACCTTTCATAATGACAAGGCTACCATCCATTGGAGTAACAAAAATCTCGACAACAGACTACCTTCCATAATGACAAGGCTACCATCCATTGGAGTAACAAAAATCTCGACAACAGACTACCTTCCATAATGACAATGATACCATCCATTAGACTATCAAAAATATCGACAGCAGACTACCTTTCATAATGACAAGGCTACCATCCATTGGAGTAACAAATATCTCGACAACAGACTAACTTCCATAATTACAAGGCTACCGTCCATTGGAGTAACAAATATCTCAACAACAGACTACCTTCCATAATGATAAGGCTACCATCCATTGGAGTAACAAAATTCTTGACAACCGACTACCTTCAATAATGACAAGGCTACCATCCATTAGAGTAACAAAAATCTCGACATCAGGCCACCTTACATAATGACAATGCTGCCATCCATTGGAGTAACAAAAATATCGACAACAAACTGCGTTCCGTAATGACAAGGCTACCATCCATTGGAATAACAAAAATCTCGACAACAGACTACCTTCCATAATGACAAGGCTACCATCCATTAGACCATTAAAAATCTTGACAGCAGACTACCTTTCATAATGACAAGGCTACCATCCATTGGAGTAACAATAATCTCGACAACAGACTAACTTCCATAATTAAAAGGCTACCATCCATTGGACTATCAAAATCCTCGACAACAGACTACCTTCCATAATGACAAGGCTACCATCCAATGGAATACCAAAAATCTCAACAACAAACTACCTTCCATAATGACAAGGCTACCATCCATTGGAGTAACAAAAATCTTAACTACAAACTACCTTCCATAATGACAACGGTACCATCCATTGGACTTACAAAAATCTCAATGAAAGACTACCTTCCATAAGGACAAGGCTACCATCCATTGGAGTAACAAAAATCTCGACAACAGACTAACTTCCATAATAACAAGGCTACCATCCATTGGAGTAACAAATATCTCGACAAAAGACTAGCTTCCATAATGACAAGGCTACCATCCATTGGAGTAACAAAAATCTCGACAACAAACTAACTTCCATAATGAAAAGGGTACCATCCATTGGAGTAACAAAAATATCGACAACAAACTACCTTCCATAATGACAAGGATACCATTCATTGGAGTATTAAAAATATCAACAACAAACTACCTTCAATAATGACAAGGCTACCATTCATTGGAGTAACAAAAATCTCGACATCAGACTACCTTACATAATGACAACACTACCATCCGTTGGAGTAACAAAAATATCGACAACAAACTACCTTCCATAATGACAAGTCTACCATCCATTGGAGTAACAAAAATCTCGACAACAGACTACCTTCCATAATGACAAGTCTACCATCCATTAGACCATTAAAAATCTCGACAGCAGACTACCTTTCATAATGACAAGGCTACCATCCATTGGAGTAACAAAAATCTCGACAACAGACTAACTTCCATAATTTCAAGGCTATTATCCATTGGAGTAACAAATTTCTCAACAACAAACTAACTTCCATAATGATAAGGCTACCATCCATTGAACTATCAAAATCCTCGACAACAGACTACCTTCCATAATGATAAGGCTACCATCCAATGGAATACCAAAAATCTCAACAACAGACTACCTTCCATAATGACAAGGCTACCATCCATTGGAGTATCAAAAATCTGAACTACAGACTACCTTCCATAATGACAACGCTACCATCCATTGGACTAACAAAAATCTCAATGAAAGACTACCTTCCATAAGGACAAGGCTACCATCCATTGAAGTTACAAAAATCTCGACAATAGACTAACTTCCATAATTACAAGGCTACCATCCATTGGAGTAACAAAAATATCGACAATAGACAACCTTCTATAATGACAAGGCTTGTATCCATTGGACTTTCAGAATCCTCGACAATAGACTACCATCCATAATGAAAAGGGTACCATCCATTGGAGTAACAAAATTCTTGACAACCGACTACCTTCAATAATGACAAGGCTACCATCCATTAGAGTAACAAAAATCTCGACATCAGACCACCTTACACAATGACAATTCTGCCATCCATTGGAGTAACAAAAATATCGACAACAAACTGCGTTCCGTAATGACAAGGCTACCATCCATTGGAGTAACAAAAATCTCGACAACAGACTACCTTCCATAATGACAAGGCTACCATCCATTAGACCATTAAAAATCTCGACAGCAGACTACCTTTCATAATGGCAAAGCTACCATCCATTGGAGTAATAAAAATCTCGACAACAGACTAACTTCCATAACTACAAGGCTACCATCCATTGGAGTAACAAATATCTCGACAACAGAGTAACTTCCATAATGATAAGGCTACCATCCATTGGACTATCAAAATCCTCGACAACAGACTACCTTCCGTAATGACAAGGCTACCATCCAATGGAATACCAAAAATCTCAACAACAAACTACCTTCCATAATGACAAGGCTACCATCCATTGGAGTAACAAAAATCTGAACTACAGACTACCTTCCATAATGACAACGGTACCATCCATTGGACTTACAAAAATCTCAATGAAAGACTACCTTCCATAAGGACAAGGCTACCATCCATTGGAGTAACAAAAATCTCGACAACAGACTAACTTCCATAATTACAAGGCTACCATCCATTGGAGTAACAAATATCTCGACAAAAGACTACCTTCCATAATGACAAGGCTACCATCCATTGGAGTAACAAAAATATCGACAATAAAATACCTTCTATAATGACAAGGCTAGCATCCATTGGAGTAACAAAAATCTCGACAACAAACTAACTTCCATAATGAAAAGGGTACCATCCATCGGAGTAACAAAAATATCGACAACAAACTACCTTCCATAATGACAAGGATACCATTCATTGGAGTATTAAAAATATCGACAACAAACTACCTTCAATAATGACAAGGCTACCATTCATTGGAGTAACAAAAATCTCGACATCAGACTACCTTACATAATGACAATGCTACCATCCGTTGGAGTAACAAAAATATCGACAACAAACTACCTTCCGTAATTACAAGTCTACCATACATTGGAGTAACAAAAATCTCGACAACAGACTACTTTCCATAATGACAAGGCTACCAACCATTAGACCATTAAAAATCTCGACAGCAGACTACCTTTCATAATGACAAAGCTACCATCCATTGGAGTAACAAAAATCTCGACAACAGACTAACTTCCATAATTTCAAGGCTACTATCCATTGGAGTAACAAATTTCTCAACAACAAACTAACTTCCATAATGTTAAAGCTACCATCCATTGGACTATCAAAATCCTCGACAACAGACTACCTTCCATAATGACAAGGCTACCATCCAGTGGAATACCAAAAATCTCAACAACAGACTACCTTCCATAATGACAAGGCTACCATCCATTGGAGTAATAAAAATCTGAACTACAGACTACCTTCCATAATGACAATGCTACCATCCATTGGACTAACAAAAATCTCAACGAAAGACTACCTTCCATAAGGACAAGGATACCATCCATTGGAGTTACAAAAATCTCGACAATAGACTAACTTCCATAATTACAAGGCTACCATCCATTGGAGTAACCAAAATATCGACAATAGACAACCTTCTATAATGACATAGCTTGTATCCATTGGACTATCAAAATCCTCAACAATAGACTACCTTCCATAATGAAAAGGGTACCATCCATTGGAGTAACAAAAATATCGACAAGAAACTACCTTCCATAATGACAAGGCTACCATCCATTGGAGTATTAAAAATATCGACAACAAACTACCTTCCATAATTACAAGGCTAACATCCATTGGAGTAACAAAAACTCGACAACAGACTACATTCCATAGTGACAAGGTTACCATCCATTGGAATAACAAAAATCTCGACAACAGACTACCTTCCATAATGACAAGGCTACCATCCAAGGAAATAACAAAAATCTCGACAACAGACTACCTTCCATTATGAGAAGGCTACCATCCATTGGAGTATTAAAAATATCGACAACAAACTACCTTCCATAATTACAAGGCTACCATCCATTGGAGTAACAAAAACTCGACAACAGACTACCTTCCATAATGACAAGGTTACCATCCATTGGAATAACAAAAATCTCGACAACAGACTACCTTCCATAATGACAAGGCTACCATCCAACGAAATAACAAAAATCTCGACAACAGACTACCTTCCATAATGAGAAGGCTGCCATCCATTAGAATAAAAAATTTACGATAACAGACTACCTTCCATAATTACAAGGCTACCATCCATTGGAGTAACAAAAATCTCGACAACAGACTACTTTACATAATGACAAGGATACCATCTATTGGAGTAACAAAAATATCGACAACACACTATGTTCCATAATGACAAGGCTACCATCCATTGGAGTAACAAAAATCTCGACAACAGACTACCTTCCATAATGACAAGGCTACCATCCATTAGACTATCAAAAATCTCGACAATAGACTACCTTTCATAATGATAAGGCTACCATCCATTGGAGTAACAAAAATATCGACAATAGACTAACTTCCATAATGACAAGGCTACCATCCATTAGACTATCAAAAATCTCGACAATAGACTACCTTTCATAATGACAAGGCTACCATCCATTGGAGTAACAAAAATCTCGACAACAGACTAACTTCCATAATTACAAGGCTACCATCCATTGGTGTAAAAAATATCTCGACAACAGACTACCTTCCATAATGATAAGGCTACCATCCATTGGACTATCAAAATCCTCGACAACAGACTACCTTCCATAATAACAAGGCTACCATCCATTGGAGTAACAAAAACTCGACATCGGACTACCTTACATAATGAAAATGCTACCATCCGTTGGAGTAACAAAAATATCGACAACAAACTACGTTCCGTAATGACAAGTCTACCATCCATTGGAGTAACAAAAATCTCGACAACAGACTACCTTCCATAATGACAAGGCTACCATCCATTAGACCATTAAAAATCTCGATAGCAGACTACCTTTCATAATGACAAGGCTGCCATCCATTGGAGTAACAAAAATCTCGACAACAGACTAACTTCCATAATTTCAAGGCTATTATCCATTGGAGTAACAAATATCTCAACAACAGACTAACTTTGATAATGATAAGGCTACCATCCATTGGACTATCAAAATCCTCGACAACAGACTACCTTCCATAATGAAAAGGCTACCATCTAATGGAATACCAAAAATCTCAACAACAGACTACCTTCCATAATGACAAGGCTACCATCCATTGGAGTAACAAAAATCGGAACTACAGAATACCTTCCATAATGACAACGCTACAATCCATTGGACTAACAAAAATCTCAACGAAAGACTACCTTCCATAAGGAAAAGGCAACCATCCATTGGAGTTACAAAAATATCGACAACAGACTAACTTCCATAATTACAAGGCTACCATCCATTGGAGTAACAAATATCTCGACAAAAGACTACCTTCCATAATGACAAGGCTACCATCCATTGGAGTAACCAAAATATCGACAATAGACAACCTTCTATAATGACAAGGCTAGTATCCATTGGAGTAACAAAAATCTCGACAACAAACTACCTTCCATAATGAAAAGGGTACCATCCATTGGAGTAACAAAAATATAGACAACAAACTACCTTCCATAATGACAAGGCTACCATCCATTGGAGAATTAAAAATATCGACAACAAACTACCTTCCATAATTATAAGGCTACCATCCATTGGAGTAACAAAAACTCGACAACAAACTACCTTCCATAATGACAAGGCTACCATCCAACGAAATAACAAAAATCTCGACAACAGACTACCTTCCATAATGAGAAGGCTACCAACCATTGGAGTAAAAAAATTCTCGACAACAGACTACCTTCCATAATGACAAGGCTACCATCCATGGAGTAACAAAAATCTCGACAACAGACTACCTTACATAATGACAATTCTACCATCCATTGGAGTAACAAAAATATCGACAAGAAACTGCGTTCCGTAATGACAAGGCTACCATCCATTGGAGTAACAAAAATCTCGACAACAGACTACCTTCCATAATGACAAGGCTACCATCCATTAGACCATTAAAAATCTCGACAGCAGACTACCTTTCATAATGGCAAGGCTACCATCCATTGGAGTAATAAAAATCTCGACAACAGACTAACTTCAATAACTACAAGGCTACCATCCATTGGAGTAACAAATATCTCGACAACAGACTAACTTCCATAATGATAAGGCTACCAACCATTGGACTATCAAAATCCTCGACAACAGACTACCTTCCGTAATGACAAGGCTACCATCCAATGGAATACCAAAAATCTCAACAACAAACTACCTTCCATAATGACAAGGCTACCATCCATTGGAGTAACAAAAATCTGAACTACATACTACCTTCCATAATAACAACGGTACCATCCATTGGACTTACAAAAATCTCAATGAAAGACTACCTTCCATAAGGACAAGGCTACCATCCATTGGAGTAACAAAAATCTCGACAACAGACTAACTTCCATAATTACAAGGCTACCATCCATTGGAGTAACAAATATCTCGACAAAAGACTACCTTCCATAATGACAAGGCTACCATCCATTGGAGTAACAAAAATATCGACAATAGACTACCTTCTAAAATGACAAGGCTAGCATCCATTGGAGTAACAAAAATCTCGACAACAAACTAACTTCCATAATGAAAAGGGTACCATCCATTGGAGTAACAAAAATATCGACAACAAACTACCTTCCATAATGACAAGGATACCATTCATTGGAGTATTAAAAATATCGACAACAAACTACCTTCAATAATGACAAGGCTACCATTCATTGGAGTAACAAAAATCTCGACATCAGACTACCTTACATAATGACAATGCTACCATCCGTTGGAGTAACAAAAATATCGACAACAAACTACCTTCCGTAATGACAAGTCTACCATCCATTGGAGTAACAAAAATCTCGACAACAGACTACCTTCCATAATGACAAGGCTACCAACCATTAGACTATTAAAAATCTCGACAGCAGACTAGCTTTCATAATGACAAAGCTACCATCCATTGGAGTAACAAAAATCTCGACAACAGACTAACTTCCATAATTTCAAGGCTACTATCCATTGGAGTAACAAATTTCTCAACAACAATCTAACTTCCATAATGTTAAAGCTACCATCCATTGGACTATCAAAATCCTCGACAACAGACTACCTTCCATAATGACAAGGCTACCATCCAGTGGAATACCAAAACTCTCAACAACAGACTACCTTCCATAATGACAAGGCTACCATCCATTGGAGTAATAAAAATCTGAACTACAGACTACCTTCCATAATGACAATGCTACCATCCATTGGACTAACAAAAATCTCAACGAAAGACTACCTTCCATAAGGACAAGGCTACCATCCATTGGAGTTACAAAAATCTCGACAATAGACTAACTTCCATAATTACAAGGCTACCATCCATTGGAGTAACCAAAATATAGACAATAGACAACCTTCTATAATGACAAGGCTTGTATCCATTGGACTATCAAAATCCTCAACAATAGACTACCTTCCATAATGAAAAGGGTACCATCCATTGGAGTAACAAAAATATCGACAAGAAACTACCTTCCATAATGACAAGGCTACCATCCATTGGAGTATTAAAAATATCGACAACAAACTACCTTCCATAATTACAAGGCTACCATCCATTGGAGTAACAAAAACTCGACAACAGACTACCTTCCATAGTGACAAGGTTACCATCCATTGGAATAACAAAAATCTCGACAACAGACTACCTTCCATAATGACAAGGCTACCATCCAAGGAAATAACAAAAATCTCGACAACAGACTACCTTCCATTATGAGAAGGCTACCATCCATTGGAGTATTAAAAATATCGACAACAAACTACCTTCCATAATTACAAGGCTACCATCCATTGGAGTAACAAAAACTCGACAACAGACTACCGTCCATAATGACAAGGTTACCATCCATTGGAATAACAAAAATCTCGACAATAGACTACCTTCCATAATGACAAGGCTACCATCCAACGAAATAACAAAAATCTCGACAACAGACTACCTTCCATAATGAGAAGGCTACCATCCATTGGAATAAAAAAATTTCGATAACAGACTTCCTTCCATAATTACAAGGCTACCATCCATTGGAGTAACAAAAATCTCGACAACAGACTACTTTACATAATGACAATTCTACCATCTATTGGAGTAACAAAAATATCGACAACACACTATGTTCCATAAAGACAAGGCTACCATCCATTGGAGTAACAAAAATCTCGACAACAGACTACCTTCCATAATGACAAGGCTACCATCCATTAGACTATCAAAAATCTCGACAATAGACTACCTTTCATAATGATAAGGCTACCATCCATTGGAGTAACAAAAATATCGACAATAGACTAACTTCCATAATGACAAGGCTACCATCCATTAGACTATCAAAAATCTCGACAGTAGACTACCTTTCATAATGACAAGGCTACCATCCATTGGAGTAACAAAAATCTCGACAACAGACTAACTTCCATAATTACAAGGCTACAATCCATTGGTGTAAAAAATATTTCGACAACAGACTACCTTCCATAATGATAAGGCTACCATCCATTGGACTATCAAAATTCTCGACACAGACTACCTTACATAATGACAAGGCTACCATCCATTGGAGTAACAAAAACTCGACATCAGACTACCTTACATAATGAAAATGCTACCATCCGTTGGAGTAACAAAAATATCGACAAAAAACTACGTTCCGTAATGACAAGTCTACCATCCATTGGAGTAACAAAAATCTCGACAACAGACTACCTTCCATAATGACAAGGCTACCATCCATTAGACCATTAAAAATCTCGATAGCAGACTACCTTTCATAATGACAAGGCTGCCATCCATTGGAGTAACAAAAATCTCGACAACAGACTAACTTCCATAATTTCAAGGCTATTATCCATTAGAGTAACAAATATCTCAACAACAGACTAACTTCGATAATGATACGGCTACCATCCATTGGACTATCAAAATCCTCGACAACAGACTACCTTCCATAATGAAAAGGCTACCATCCAAAGGAATACCAAAAATCTCAACAACATACTACCTTCCATAATAACAAGGCTACCATCCATTGGAGTAACAAAAATCGGAACTACAGAATACCTTCCATAATGACAACGCTACCATCCATTGGACTAACAAAAATCTCAAGGAAAGACTACCTTGCATAAGGAAAAGGCTACCATCCATTGGAGTTACAAAAATATCGACAACAGACTAACTTCCATAATTACAAGGTTACCATCCATTGGAGTAACAAATATCTCGACAAAAGACTACCTTCCATAATGACAAGGCTACCATCCATTGGAGTAACCAACATATCGACAATAGACAACCTTCTATAATGACAAGGCTAGTATCCATTGGAGTAACAAAAATCTCGACAACAAACTACCTTCCATAATGAAAATGGTACCATCCATTGGAGTAACAAAAATATCGACAACAAACTACCTTCCATAATGACAAGGCTACCATCCATTGGAGAATTAAAAATATCGACAACAAACTACCTTCCATAATTACAAGGCTACCATCCATTGGAGTAACAAAAACTCGACAACAGACTACCTTCCATAATGACAAGGCTACCATCCAACGAAATAACAAAAATCTCGACAACAGACTACCTTCCATAATGAGAAGGCTACCAACCATTGGAGTAAAAAAATTCTCGACAAAAGACTACCTTCCATAATGACAAGGCTACCATCCATGGAGTAACAAAAATCTCGACAACAGACTACCTTACATAAAGACAATTCTACCATCTATTGGAGTAACAAAAATATCGACAACACACTATGTTCCATAATGACAAGGCTACCATCCGTTGGAGTAACAAAAATCTCGACAACAGACTACCTTCCATAATGACAAGGCTACCATCCATTAGACTATCAAAAATCTCGACAATAGACTACCTTTCATAATGACAAGGCTACCATCCATTGGAGTAACAGAAATCTCGACAACATACTAACTTCCATAATGACAAGGCTACCATCCATTAGACTATCAAAAATCTCGACAGTAGACTACCTTTCATAATGACAAGGCTACCATCCATTGGAGTAACAAAAATCTCGACAACAGACTAACTTCCATAATTACAAGGCTACCATCCATTGGAGTAACAAATATCTCGACAACAGACTACCTTCCATAATGATAAGGCTACCATCCATTGGATTATCAAAATCCTCGACAACAGACTACCTTCCATAATGACAAGGCTACCATCCATTGGAGTAACAAAAATCTCGACATCTGACTACCTTACATAATGAAAATGCTACCATCCGTTGGAGTAACAAAAATATCGACAACAAACTACGTTCCGTAATGACAAGTCTACCATCCATTGGAGTAACAAAAATCTCGACAACAGACTACCTTCCATAATGACAAGGCTACCATCCATTAGACCATTAAAAATCTCGACAACAGACTACCTTTTATAATGACAAGGCTACAATCCATTGGAGTAACAAATATCTCGACAACAGACTAACTTCCATAATTTCAAGGCTACCATCCATTGGAGTAACAAATATCTCAACAGCAGAATAATTTCCATAATGATAAGGCTACCATCCATTGGACTATCAAAATCCTCGACAATAGACTACCTTCCATAATGACAAGGCTACCATCCAATGGAATACCAAAAATCTCAACAACAGACTACCTTCCTAATGACAAGGCTACCATCCATTGGAGTAACAAAAATTTGAACTACATACTACCTTCCATAATGACAATGCTATAATCCATTGGAATAACAAAAATCTCAACGGAAGACTACCTTCCATAAGGACAAGGCTACCATCCATTGGAGTAACAAAAATCTGGACAACAGACTAACTTCCATAATTACAAAGCTACCATCCATTGGAGTAACATATATCTCGACAAAAGACTACCTTCCATAATGACAAGGCTACCATCCATTGGAGTAACCAAAATATCGACAATAGACGACCTTCTAAAATGACAAGGCTAGCATCCATTGGAGTAACAAAAATCTCGACAACAAACTACCTTACATAATGAAAAGGGTACCATCCATTGGAGTAACAAAAATATCGACAACAAACTACCTTCCATAATGACAAGGCTACCATCCATTGGAGTATTAAAAATATCGACAACAAACTAACTTCCATAATGACAAGGCTACCATCCATTGGAGTAACAAATATCTCGACAACAGACTACCTTCCATAATGATAAGGCTACCATCCACTGGACTATCAAAATCCTCGACAACAGACTACCTTCCATAATTATAAGGCTACCATCCATTGGAGTAACAAAAATCTCGACATCGGACTACCTTACATAATGACAATGCTACCATCCGTTGGAGTAACAAAAATAACGACAACAAACTACGTTCAGTAATGACAAGTATACCATCCATTGTAGTAACAAAAATATCGACAACAGACTACCTTCCATAATGACAAGGCTACCATCCATTGGACCATTAAAAATCTCGACAGCAGACTACCTTTCATAATGGCAAGGCTACCATCCATTGGAGTAACAAAAATCTCGACAATAGACTACCTTCCATAATGACAAGGCTACCATCCATTGGAGTAACAAAAATCTCGATAACAGACTAACTTCCATAATGATAAGGCTACCATCCATTGGACTATCAAAATCCTCGACAACAGACTACCTTCCATAATGACAAGGCTACCATCCAATGGACTACCAAAAATCTCAACAACAAACTACCTTCCATAATGACAAGGCTACCCTCCATTGGAGTAACAAAAATCTGAACTACAGACTACCTTCCATAATGACAACGGTACCATCCATTGGACTTACAAAAATCTCAATGAAAGACTACCTTCCATAAGGACAAGGCTACCATCCATTGGAGTAACAAATATCTCGACAAAAGACTACCTTCTATAATGACAAGGCTACCATCCATTGGAGTAACCAAAATATCGACAATAGACTACCTTCTATAATGACAAGGCTAGCATCCATTGGAGTAACAAAAATCTCGACAACAAACTAACTTCCATAATGAAAAGGGTACCATCCATTGGAGTAAAAAAATATCGACAACTAACTACCTTCCATAATGACAAGGATACCATTCATTGGAGTATTAAAAATATCGACAACAAACTACCTTCAACAATGACAAGGCTACCATTCATTGGAGTAACAAAAATCTCGACATCAGACTACCTTACATAATGACAATGCTACCATCCGTTGGAGTAACAAAAATATCGAAAACAAACTACCTTCCGTAATGACAAGTCTACCATCCATTGGAGTAACAAAAATCTCGACAACAGACTACCTTCCATAATGACAAGGCTACCATCCATTAGACCAAAAAAACTCTCGACAGCAGACTACCTTTCGTAATGACAAGGCTACCATCCATTGGAGTAACAAAAATCTCGACAACAGACTAACTTCCATAATTTCAAGGCTACTATCCATTGGAGTAACAAATTTCTCAACAACAAACTAACTTCCCTAATGATAAAGCTACCATCTATTGGACTATCAAAATCCTCGACAACAGACTACCTTCCATAATGACAAGGCTACCATCCAATGGAATACCAAAAATCTCAACAACAGACTACCTTCCATAATGACAAGGCTACCATCCATTGGAGTAACAAAAATCTGAACTACAAGCTACCTTCCATAATGACAACGCTACCATCCATTGGACTAACAAAAATCTCAACGAAAGACTACCTTCCATAAGGACAAGGCTACCATCCATTGGAGTTACAAAAATCTCGACAATAGACTAACTTCCATAATTACAAGGCTACCATCCATTGGAGTAACCAAAATATCGACAATAGACAACCTTCTATAATGACAAGGGTTGTATCCATTGGACTATCAAAATCCTCAACAACAGACTACCTTCCATAATGACAAGGCTATCATCCAATGAAATAACAAAAATCTCGACAACAGACTACCTTCCATAATGAGAAGGCTACTATCCATTGGAGTATTAAAAATATCGACAACAAACTACCTTCGATAATTACAAGGCTACCATCCATTGGAGGAACAAAAACTCGACAACAGACTACCTTCCATAATGACAAGGTTACCATCCATTGGAATAACAAAAATCTCGACAACAGACTACCTTCCATAATGACAAGGCTACCATCCAACAAAATAACAAAAATCTCGACAGTAGACTACCTTTCATAATGACAAGGCTACCATCCATTGGAGTAACAAAAATCTCGACAACAGACTAACTTCCATAATGACAAGGCTACCATCCATTGGAGTAACAAATATCTCGACAATAGACTACCTTCCATAATGATAAGGCTACCATCCATTAGACTATAAAAATCCTCGACAATAGACTACCTTCCATAATAACAAGGCTACCATCCATTGGAGTAACAAAAATCTCGACATCGGACTACCTTACATAATGAAAATGCTACCATCCGTTGGAGTAAAAAAAAAATCGACAACAAACTATGTTCCGTAATGACAAGTCTACCATCCATTGGTGTAACAAAAATCTCGACAACAGACTACCTTCCATAATGACAAGGCTACCATCCATTAGACCATTAAAAATATCCACAACAGACTACCTTTCATAATGACAAGGCTGCTATCCATTGGAGTAACAAAAATCTCGACAACAGACTAACTTCCATAATTTCAAGGCTATTATCCATTGGAGTAACAAATATCTCAACAACAGACTAACTTCGATAATGATAAGGCTACCATCCATTGGACTATCAAAATCCTCGACAACAGACTACCTTCCATAATGACAAGGCTACCATCCAATGGAATACCAAAAATCTCAACAACAGACTACCTTCCATAATGACAAGGCTACCATCCATTGGTGTAACAAAAATCGGAACTACAGACTACCTTCCATAATGACAACGCTACCATCCATTGGACTAACAAAAATCTCAACGAAATACTACCTTCCATAAGGACAAGGCTACCGTCCATTGGAGTTACAAAAATCTCGACAACAGACTAACTTCCATACTTACAAGGCTACCATCCATTGGAGTAACAAATATCTCGATAAAAGACTACCTTCTATAATGACAAGGCTACCATCCATTGGAGTAACCAAAATATCAACAATAGACTACCTTCTATAATGACAAGGCTAGCATCCATTGGAGTAACAAAAATCTCGACAACAAACTAACTTCCATAATGAAAAGGCTACCATCCATTGGAGTAAAAAAAATATCGACAACAAACTACCTTCCATAATGACAAGGATACCATTCATTGGAGTATTAAAAATATCAACAACAAACTACCTTCAATAATGACAAGGCTACCATTCATTGGAGTAACAAAAATCTCGACATCAGACTGCCTTACATAATGACAATGCTACCATCCGTTGGAGTAACAAAAATATCGACAAAAAACTACCTTCCGTAATGACAAGTCTACCATCCATTGGAGTAACAAAAATCTCGACAACAGACTACCTTCCATAATGACAAGGCTACCATCCATTAGACCAAAAAAACTCTCGACAGCAGACTACCTTTCATAATGACAAGGCTACCATCCATTCGAGTAACAAAAATCTCGACAACAGACTAACTTCCATAATTTCAAGGCTACTATCCATTGGAGTAACAAATTTCTCAACAACAAACTAACTTCCATAATGATAAAGCTACCATCTATTGGACTATCAAAATCCTCGACAACAGACTACCTTCCATAATGACAAGGCTACCATCCAATGGAATACCAAAAATCTCAACAACAGACTACCTTCCATAATGACAAGGCTACCATCCATTGGAGTAACAAAAATTTGAACTACAAACTACCTTCCATAATGACAACGCTACCATCCATTGGACTAACAAAAATCTCAACGAAAGACTACCTTCCATAAGGACAAGGCTACCATCCATTGGAGTTACAAAAATCTCGACAATAGACTAACTTCCATAATTACAAGGCTACCATCCATTGGAGTAACCAAAATATCGACAATAGACAACCTTCTATAATGACAAGGCTTGTATCCATTGGACTATCAAAATCCTCAACAACAGACTACCTTCCATAATGACAAGGCTATCATCCAACGAAATAACAAAAATCTCGATAACAGACTACCTTCCAAAATGAGAAGGCTACTATCCATTGGAGTATTAAAAATATCGACAACAAACTACCTTCCATAATTACAATGCTACCATCCATTGGAGTAACAAAAACTCGACAACAGACTACCTTCCATAATGACAAGGTTACCATCCATTGGAATAACAAAAATCTCGACAACAGACTACCTTCCATAATGACAAGGCTACCATCCAACAAAATAACAAAAATCTCGACAGTAGACTACCTTTCATAATGACAAGGCTACCATCCATTGGAGTAACAAAAATCTCGACAACAGACTAACTTCCATAATGACAAGGCTACCATCCATTGCAGTAACAAATATCTCGACAACAGACTACCTTCCATAATGATAAGGCTACCATCCATTGGACTATAAAAATCCTCGACAACAGACTACCTTCCATAATGACAAGGCTACCATCCATTGGAGTAACAAAAATCTCGACATCGGACTACCTTACATAATGAAAATGCTACCATCCGTTGGAGTAAAAAAATATCGACAACAAACTACCTTCCGTAATGACAAGTCTACCATCAATTGGAGTAACAAAAATCTCGAAAACAGACTACCTTCCATAATGACAAGGCTACCATCCATTAGACCATTAAAAATATCGACAGCAGACTACCTTTCATAATGACAAGGCTGCCATCCATTGGAGTAACAAAAATCTCGACAACAGACTAACTTCCATAATTTCAAGGCTATTATCCATTGAAGTAACAAATATCTCAACAACAAACTAACTTCGATAATGATAAGGCTACCATCCATTGGACTATCAAAATCCTCGACAACAGACTACCTTCCATAATGACAAGGCTACCATCCAATGGAATACCAAAAATCTCAACAACAGACTACCTTCCATAATGACAAGGCTACCATCCATTGGAGTAACAAAAATCGGAACTACAAACTACCTTCCATAATGACAACGCTACCATCCATTGGACTAACAAAAATCTCAACGAAAGACTACCTTCCATAAGGACAAGGCTACCATCCATTGGAGTTACAAAAATCTCGACAACAGACTAACTTCCATAATTACAAGGCTACCATCCATTGGAGTAACAAATATCTCGACAAAAGACTACCTTCTATAATGACAAGGCTACCATCCATTGGAGTAACCAAAATATCGACAATAGACTACCTTCTATAATGACAAGGCTAGCATCCATTGGAGTAACAAAAATCTCGACAACAAACTAACTTCCATAATGAAAAGGGTACCATCCATTGGAGTAAAACAAATATCGACAACAAACTACCTTCCATAATGACAAGGATACCATTCATTGGAGTATTAAAAATATCGACAACAAACTACCTTCAATAATGACAAGGCTACCATTCATTGGAGTAACAAAAATCTCGACATCAGACTACCTTACATAATGACAATGCTACCATCTGTTGGAGTAACAAAAATATCGACAACAAACTACCTTCCGTAATGACAAGTCTACCATCCATTGGAGTAACAAAAATCTCGACAACAGACTACCTTCCATAATGACAAGGCTACCATCCATTAGACCAAAAAAACTCTCGACATCAGACTACCTTTCATAATGACAAGGCTACCATCCATTGGAGTAACAAAAATCTCGACAACAGACTAACTTCCATAATTTCAAGGCTATTATCCATTGGAGTAACAAATTTCTCAACAACAAACTAACTTCCATAATGATTAAGCTACCATCTATTGGACTATCAAAATCCTCGACAACAGACTACCTTCCATAATGACAAGGCTACCATCCAATGGAATACCAAAAATCTCAACAACAGACTACCTTCCATAATGACAAGGATACAATCCATTGGTGTAACAAAAATATGAACTACATACTACCTTCCATAATGACAACGCTACCATCCATTGGACTAACAAAAATCTCAACGAAAGACTACCTTCCATAAGGACAAGGCTACCATCCATTGGAGTTACAAAAATCTCGACAATAGACTAACTTCCATAATTACAAGGCTACCATCCATTGGAGTAACCAAAATATCGACAATAGACAACCTTCTATAATGACAAGGCTTGTATCCATTGGACTATCAAAATCCTCAACAACAGACTACCTTCCATAATGACAAGGCTACCTTCCATAATGAGAAGGCTACTATCCATTGGAGTATTAAAAATATCGACAACAAACTACCTTCAATAATTACAAGGCTACCATCCATTGGAGTAACAAAAACTCGACAACAGACTACCTTCCATAATGACAAGGTTACCATCCATTGGAATAACAAAAATCTCGACAACAAACTACCTTCCATAATGACAAGGCTACCATCCAACGAAATAACAAAAATCTCGACAGTAGACTACCTTTCATAATGACAAGGCTACCATCCATTGGAGTAACAAAAATCTCGACAACATATCAACTTCCATAATGACAAGGCTACCATCCATTGGAGTAACAAATATCTCGACAACAAACTACCTTCCATAATGATAAGGCTACCATCCATTGGACTATAAAAATCCTCGACAACAGACTACCTTCCTTAATGACAAGGCTACCATCCATTGGAGTAACAAAAATCTCGACATCGGACTACCTTACATAATGAAAATGCTACCATCCGTTGGAGTAAAAAAAATATCGACAACAAACTACGTTCCGTAATGACAAGTCTACCATCCATTGGAGTAACGAAAATCTCGACAACAGACTAACTTCCATAATTACAAGGCTACCATCCATTGGAGTAACAAATATCTCGACAACAGACTACCTTCCATAATGATAAGGCTACCATCCATTAGACTATCAAAATCCTCGACAACAGACTACCTTCCATAATGACAAGGCTACCACCCATTGGAGTAACAAAAATCTCGACATTGGACTACCTTACATAATGAAAATGCTACCATCCGTTGGAGTAACAAAAATCTCGACAACAGACTACCTTCCATAATGACAAGGTTACCATCCATTAGACCATTAAAAATCTCGACAACAGACTACCTTTTATAATGACAAGGCTACCATCCATCGGAGTAACAAAAATCTCGACAACAGACTAACTTCCATAATTTCAAGGCTACCATCCATTAGACTATCAAAATACTTGACAATAGACTACCTTATATAATGACAAGGCTACCATCCAATGGAATACCAAAAATCTCAACAACAGACTACCTTCCTAATGACAAGGCTACCATCCATTGGAGTAACAAAAATCTGAACTACAGACTACCTTCCATAATGACAATGCTACAATCCATTGGAATAAAAAAAATCTCAACGAAAGACTACCTTCCATAAGGACAAGGCTACCATCCATTGGAGTAACAAAAATCTGGACAACAGACTAACTTCCATAATTACAAAGCTACCATCCATTGGAGTAACATATATCTCGACAAAAGACTACCTTCCATAATGACAAGGCTACCATCCATTGGAGTAACCAAAATATCGACAATAGACTATGTTCTAAAAGGACAAGCCTAGCATCCATTGGAGTAACAAAAATCTCGACAACAAACTACCTTACATAATGAAAAGGGTACCATCCATTGGAGTAACAAAAATATCGACAACAAACTACCTTCTGTAATTACAAGGCTACCATCCATTGGAGTAACAAAAACACGACAACAGATTACCTTCCATAATGACAAGGTTACCATCCATTGGAATAACAAAAATCTCGACAATAGACTACCTTCCATAATGACAAGGCTACCATCCAACGAAATAACAAAAATCTCGACAACAGACTACCTTCCATAATGAGAAGGCTACCATCCATTGGAGTAAAAAAATCCTCGACAACAGACTACCTTCCATAATGACAAGGCTACCATCCATTGGAGTAACAAAAATCTCGACAATAGACTACCTTACATAATGACAATGCTACCATCCATTGGAGTAACAAAAATATCGACAACAATCTATTTTCCATAATGACAAGGCTACCATCCATTGGAGTAACAAAAATCTCGACAACAGACTACCTTCCATAATTACAAGGCTACCATCCATTAGACTATCAAAAATCTCGACTGCAGACTACCTTTCATAATGACAAGGCTACCATCCATTGGAGTAACAAAAATCTCGACAACAGACTAACTTCCATAATTACAAGGCTACCATCCATTGGAGTAACAAATATCTCGACAACAGACTACCTTTCATAATGATAAGGTTACCATCCATTGGACTATCAAAATCCTCGACAACAGACTACCTTCCATAATGACAAGGCTACCATCCAATGGAATACCAAAAATATCAACAACAGACTACTTCCATAATGGAAAGGCTACCATCCATTGGAGTTACAAAAATCTGAACTACAGACTACCTTCCATAATGACAAGGCTACCATCCATTGGAGTAACAAAAATCTCGAGAACAGACTACCTTCCATAATTACAAGGCTACCATCCATTAGACTATCAAAAATCTCGACAATAGACTACCTTTCATAATGACAAGGCTACCATCCATTGGAGTAACAAAAATCTCGACAACAGACTACCTTCCATAATGACAAGGCTACCATCCATTAGACCATTAAAAATCTCGACAGCAGACTACCTTTTATAATGACAAGGCTACCATCCATCGGAGTAACAAAAATCTCGACAACAGACTAACTTCCATAATTTCAAGGCTACCATCCATTGGAGTAACAAATATCTCAACAGCAGAATAACTTCCATAATGATAAGGCTACCATCCATTAGACTATCAAAATACTTGACAATAGACTACCTTATATAATGACAAGGCTACCATCCAATGGAATACCAAAATTCTCAACAACAGACTACCTTCCTAATGACAAGGCTACCATCCATTGGAGTAACAAAAATCTGAACTATAGACTACCTTCCATAATGACAATGCTACAATCCATTGGAATAACAAAAATCTCAACGAAAGACTACCTTTCATAAGGACAAGGCTACCATCCATTGGAGTAACAAAAATCTGGACAACAGACTAACTTCCATAATTACAAAGCTACCATCCATTGGAGTAACATATATCTCGACAAAAGACTACCTTCCATAATGACAAGGCTACCATCCATTGGAGTAACCAAAATATCGACAATAGACTATGTTCTAAAAGGACAAGGCTAGCATCCATTGGAGTAACAAAAATCTCGACAACAAACTACCTTACATAATGAAAAGGGTACCATCCATTGGAGTAACAAAAATATCGACAACAAACTACCTTCCGTAATTACAAGGCTACCATCCATTGGAGTAACAAAAACACGACAACAGATTACCTTCCATAATGATAAGGTTACCATCCATTGGAATAACAAAAATCTCGACAATAGACTACCTTCCATAATGACAAGGCTACCATCCAACGAAATAACAAAAATCTCGACAACAGACTACCTTCCATAATGAGAAGGCTACCATCCATTGGAGTAAATAAATCCTCGACAACAGACTACCTTCCATAATGACAAGGCTACCATCCATTGGAGTAACAAAAATCTCGACAACATACTACCTTACATAATGACAATGCTACCATCCATTGGAGTAATAAAAATATCGACCACAATCTATTTTCCATAATGACAAGGCTACCATCCATTGGAGTAACAAAAATCTTGACAACAGACTACCTTCCATAATGACAAGGCTACCATCCATTAGACTATCAAAAATCTCGACTGCAGACTACCTTTCATAATGACAAGGCTACCATCCATTGGAGTAACAAAAATCTCGACAACAGACTAACTTCCATAATTACAAGGCTACCATCCATTGGAGTAACAAATATCTCGACAACAGACTACCTTTCATAATGATAAGGCTACCATCCATTGGACTATCAAAATCCTCGACAACAGACTACCTTCCATAATGACAAGGCTACCATCCAATGGAATACCAAAAATATCAACAACAGACTACTTCCATAATGGAAAGGCTACCATCCATTGGAATAACAAAAATCTGAACTACAGACTACCTTCCATAATGACAAGGCTACCATCCATTGGAGTAACAAAAATCTCGAGAACAGACTACCTTCCATAATTACAAGGCTACCATCCATTAGACTATCAAAAATCTCGACAATAGACTACCTTTCATAATGACAAGGCTACCATCCATTGGAGTAACAAAAATCTCGACAACAGACTAACTTCCATAATGACAAGGCTACCATCCATTAGACTATCAAAAATCTCGACAGTAGACTACCTTTCATAATGACAAGGCTACCATCCATTGGAGTAACAAAAATCTCGACAACAGACTAACTTCCATAATTACAAGGCTACCATCCATTGGAGTAACAAATATCTCGACAACAGACTACCTTCCATAATGATAAGGCTACCATCCATTGGACTATCAAAATCCTCGACAACAGACTACCTTCCATAATGACAAGGCTACCACCCATTGGAGTAACAAAAATCTCGACATCGGACTACCTTACAAAATGAAAATGCTACCATCCGTTGGAGTAACAAAAATATCGACAACAAACTACGTTCCGTAATGAGAAGTCTACCATCCATTGGAGTAACAAAAATCTCGACAATAGACTACCTTCCATAATGACAAGGCTACCATCCATTAGACCATTAAAAATCTCGACAGCAGACTACCTTTTATAATGACAAGGCTACCATCCATCGGAGTAACAAAAATCTCGACAACAGACTAACTTCCATAATTTCAAGGCTACCATCCATTGGAGTAACAAATATCTCAACAGCAGAATAACTTCCATAATGATAAGGCTACCATCCATTGGACTATCAAAATCCTTGACAATAGACTACCTTATATAATGACAAGGCTACCATCCAATGGAATACCAAAAATCTCAACAACAAACTACCTTCCTAATGACAAGGCTACCATCCATTGGAGTAACAAAAATTTGAACTATATACTACCTTCCATAATGACAATGCTACAATCCATTGGAATAACAAAAATCTCAACGAAAGACTACCTTCCATAAGGACAAGGCTACCATCCATTGGAGTAACAAAAATCTGGACAACAGACTAACTTCCATAATTACAAAGCTACCATCCATTGGAGTAACATATATCTCGATAAAAGACTACCTTCCATAATGACAAGGCTACCATCCATTGGAGTAACCAAAATATCGACAATAGACTTCGTTCTAAAAGGACAAGGCTAGCATCCATTGGAGTAACAAAAATCTCGACAACAAACTACCTTACATAATGAAAAGGGTACCATCCATTGGAGTAACAAAAATATCGACACCAAACTAACTTCCATAATTACAAGGCTACCATCCATTGGAGTAACAAAAACACGACAACAGATTACCTTCCATTGGAATAACAAAAATCTCGACAATAGACTACCTTCCATAATGACAAGGCTACCATCCAACGAAATAACAAAAATCTCGACATCAGACTGCCTTCCATAAAGACAATGCTACCATCCGTTGGAGTAACAAAAATATCGACAAAAAACTACCTTCCGTAATGACAAGTCTACCATCCATTGGAGTAACAAAAATCTCGACAACAGACTACCTTCCATAATGACAAGGCTACCATCCATTAGACCAAAAAAACTCTCGACAGCAGACTACCTTTCATAATGACAAGGCTACCATCCATTCGAGTAACAAAAATCTCGACAACAGACTAACTTCCATAATTTCAAGGCTACTATCCATTGGAGTAATAAATTTCTCAACAACAAACTAACTTCCATAATGATAAAGCTACCATCTATTGGACTATCAAAATCCTCGACAACAGACTACCTTCCATAATGACAAGGCTACCATCCAATGGAATACCAAAAATCTCAACAACAGACTACCTTCCATAATGACAAGGCTACCATCCATTGGAGTAACAAAAATCTGAACTACAAACTACCTTCCATAATGACAACGCTACCATCCATTGGACTAACAAAAATCTCAACGAAAGACTACCTTCCATAAGGACAAGGCTACCATCCATTGGAGTTACAAAAATCTCGACAATAGACTAACTTCCATAATTACAAGGCTACCATCCATTGGAGTAACCAAAATATCGACAATAGACAACCTTCTATAATGACAAGGCTTGTATCCATTGGACTATCAAAATCCTCAACAACAGACTACCTTCCATAATGACAAGGCTATCATCCAACGAAATAACAAAAATCTCGATAACAGACTACCTTCCAAAATGAGAAGGCTAATATCCATTGGAGTATTAAAAATATCGACAACAAACTACCTTCCATAATTACAATGCTACCATCCATTGGAGTAACAAAAACTCGACAACAGACTACCTTCCATAATGACAAGGTTACCATCCATTGGAATAACAAAAATCTCGACAACAGACTACCTTCCATAATGACAAGGCTACCATCCAACAAAATAACAAAAATCTCGACAGTAGACTACCTTTCATAATGACAAGGCTACCATCCATTGGAGTAACAAAAATCTCGACAACAGACTAACTTCCATAATGACAAGGCTACCATCCATTGGAGTAACAAATATCTCGACAACAGACTACCTTCCATAATGATAAGGCTACCATCCATTGGACTATAAAAATCCTCGACAACAGACTACCTTCCATAATGACAAGGCTACCATCCATTGGAGTAACAAAAATCTCGACATCGGACTACCTTACATAATGAAAATGCTACCATCCGTTGGAGTAAAAAAATATCGACAACAAACTACCTTCCGTAATGACAAGTCTACCATCAATTGGAGTAACAAAAATCTCGAAAACAGACTACCTTCCATAATGACAAGGCTACCATCCATTAGACCATTAAAAATATCGACAGCAGACTACCTTTCATAATGACAAGGCTGCCATCCATTGGAGTAACAAAAATCTCGACAACAGACTAACTTCCATAATTTCAAGGCTATTATCCATTGGAGTAACAAATATCTCAACAACAAACTAACTTCGATAATGATAAGGCTACCATCCATTGGACTATCAAAATCCTCGACAACAGACTACCTTCCATAATGACAAGGCTACCATCCAATGGAATACCAAAAATCTCAACAACAGACTACCTTCCATAATGACAAGGCTACCATCCATTGGAGTAACAAAAATCGGAACTACAAACTACCTTCCATAATGACAACGCTACCATCCATTGGACTAACAAAAATCTCAACGAAAGACTACCTTCCATAAGGACAAGGCTACCATCCATTGGAGTTACAAAAATCTCGACAACAGACTAACTTCCATAATTACAAGGCTACCATCCATTGGAGTAACAAATATCTCGACAAAAGACTACCTTCTATAATGACAAGGCTACCATCCATTGGAGTAACCAAAATATCGACAATAGACTACCTTCTATAATGACAAGGCTAGCATCCATTGGAGTAACAAAAATCTCGACAACAAACTAACTTCCATAATGAAAAGGGTACCATCCATTGGAGTAAAACAAATATCGACAACAAACTACCTTCCATAATGACAAGGATACCATTCATTGGAGTATTAAAAATATCGACAACAAACTACCTTACATAATGACAATGCTACCATCTGTTGGAGTAACAAAAATATCGACAACAAACTACCTTCCGTAATGACAAGTCTACCATCCATTGGAGTAACAAAAATCTCGACAACAGACTACCTTCCATAATGACAAGGCTACCATCCATTAGACCAAAAAAACTCTCGACATCAGACTACCTTTCATAATGACAAGGCTACCATCCATTGGAGTAACAAAAATCTCGACAACAGACTAACTTCCATAATTTCAAGGCTATTATCCATTGGAGTAACAAATTTCTCAACAACAAACTAACTTCCATAATGATTAAGCTACCATCTATTGGACTATCAAAATCCTCGACAACAGACTACCTTCCATAATGACAAGGCTACCATCCAATGGAATACCAAAAATCTCAACAACAGACTACCTTCCATAATGACAAGGATACCATCCATTGGTGTAACAAAAATATGAACTACATACTACCTTCCATAATGACAACGCTACCATCCATTGGACTAACAAAAATCTCAACGAAAGACTACCTTCCATAAGGACAAGGCTACCATCCATTGGAGTTACAAAAATCTCGACAATAGACTAACTTCCATAATTACAAGGCTACCATCCATTGGAGTAACCAAAATATCGACAATAGACAACCTTCTATAATGACAAGGCTTGTATCCATTGGACTATCAAAATCCTCAACAACAGACTACCTTCCATAATGACAAGGCTACCTTCCATAATGAGAAGGCTACTATCCATTGGAGTATTAAAAATATCGACAACAAACTACCTTCAATAATTACAAGGCTACCATCCATTGGAGTAACAAAAACTCGACAACAGACTACCTTCCATAATGACAAGGTTACCATCCATTGGAATAACAAAAATCTCGACAACAAACTACCTTCCATAATGACAAGGCTACCATCCAACGAAATAACAAAAATCTCGACAGTAGACTACCTTTCATAATGACAAGGCTACCATCCATTGGAGTAACAAAAATTTCGACAACAGATCAACTTCCATAATGACAAGGCTACCATCCATTGGAGTAACAAATATCTCGACAACAGACTATCTTCCATAATGATAAGGCTACCATCCATTGGACTATAAAAATCCTCGACAACAGACTACCTTCCTTAATGACAAGGCTACCATCTATTGGAGTAACAAAAATCTCGACATCGGACTACCTTACATAATGAAAATGCTACCATCCGTTGGAGTAAAAAAAATATCGACAACAAACTACGTTCCGTAATGACAAGTCTACCATCCATTGGAGTAACAAAAATCTCGACAACAGACTAACTTCCATAATTACAAGGCTACCATCCATTGGAGTAACAAATATCTCGACAACAGACTACCTTCCATAATGATAAGGCTACCATCCATTAGACTATCAAAATCCTCGACAACAGACTACCTTCCATAATGACAAGGCTACCACCCATTGGAGTAACAAAAATCTCGACATTGGACTACCTTACATAATGAAAATGCTACCATCCGTTGGAGTAACAAAAATCTCGACAACAGACTACCTTCCATAATGACAAGGTTACCATCCATTAGACCATTAAAAATCTCGACAACAGACTACCTTTTATAATGACAAGGCTACCATCCATCGGAGTAACAAAAATCTCGACAACAGACTAACTTCCATAATTTCAAGGCTACCATCCATTAGACTATCAAAATACTTGACAATAGACTACCTTATATAATGACAAGGCTACCATCCAATGGAATACCAAAAATCTCAACAACAGACTACCTTCCTAATGACAAGGCTACCATCCATTGGAGTAACAAAAATCTGAACTACAGACTACCTTCCATAATGACAATGCTACAATCCATTGGAATAAAAAAATCTCAACGAAAGACTACCTTCCATAAGGACAAGGCTACCATCCATTGGAGTAACAAAAATCTGGACAACAGACTAACTTCCATAATTACAAAGCTACCATCCATTGGAGTAACATATATCTCGACAAAAGACTACCTTCCATAATGACAAGGCTACCATCCATTGGAGTAACCAAAATATCGACAATAGACTATGTTCTAAAAGGACAAGCCTAGCATCCATTGGAGTAACAAAAATCTCGACAACAAACTACCTTACATAATGAAAAGGGTACCATCCATTGGAGTAACAAAAATATCGACAACAAACTACCTTCCGTAATTACAAGGCTACCATCCATTGGAGTAACAAAAACACGACAACAGATTACCTTCCATAATGACAAGGTTACCATCCATTGGAATAACAAAAATCTCGACAATAGACTACCTTCCATAATGACAAGGCTACCATCCAACGAAATAACAAAAATCTCGACAACAGACTACCTTCCATAATGAGAAGGCTACCATCCATTGGAGTAAAAAAATCCTCGACAACAGACTACCTTCCATAATGACAAGGCTACCATCCATTGGAGTAACAAAAATCTCGACAACAGACTACCTTACATAATGACAATGCTACCATCCATTGGAGTAACAAAAATATCGACAACAATCTATTTTCCATAATGACAAGGCTACCATCCATTGGAGTAACAAAAATCTCGACAACAGACTACCTTCCATAATTACAAGGCTACCATCCATTAGACTATCAAAAATCTCGACTGCAGACTACCTTTCATAATGACAAGGCTACCATCCATTGGAGTAACAAAAATCTCGACAACAGACTAACTTCCATAATTACAAGGCTACCATCCATTGGAGTAACAAATATCTCGACAACAGACTACCTTTCATAATGATAAGGTTACCATCCATTGGACTATCAAAATCCTCGACAACAGACTACCTTCCATAATGACAAGGCTACCATCCAATGGAATACCAAAAATATCAACAACAGACTACTTCCATAATGGAAAGGCTACCATCCATTGGAGTTACAAAAATCTGAACTACAGACTACCTTCCATAATGACAAGGCTACCATCCATTGGAGTAACAAAAATCTCGAGAACAGACTACCTTCCATAATTACAAGGCTACCATCCATTAGACTATCAAAAATCTCGACAATAGACTACCTTTCATAATGACAAGGCTACCATCCATTGGAGTAACAAAAATCTCGACAACAGACTACCTTCCATAATGACAAGGCTACCATCCATTAGACCATTAAAAATCTCGACAGCAGACTACCTTTTATAATGACAAGGCTACCATCCATCGGAGTAACAAAAATCTCGACAACAGACTAACTTCCATAATTTCAAGGCTACCATCCATTGGAGTAACAAATATCTCAACAGCAGAATAACTTCCATAATGATAAGGCTACCATCCATTAGACTATCAAAATACTTGACAATAGACTACCTTATATAATGACAAGGCTACCATCCAATGGAATACCAAAATTCTCAACAACAGACTACCTTCCTAATGACAAGGCTACCATCCATTGGAGTAACAAAAATCTGAACTATAGACTACCTTCCATAATGACAATGCTACAATCCATTGGAATAACAAAAATCTCAACGAAAGACTACCTTTCATAAGGACAAGGCTACCATCCATTGGAGTAACAAAAATCTGGACAACAGACTAACTTCCATAATTACAAAGCTACCATCCATTGGAGTAACATATATCTCGACAAAAGACTACCTTCCATAATGACAAGGCTACCATCCATTGGAGTAACCAAAATATCGACAATAGACTATGTTCTAAAAGGACAAGGCTAGCATCCATTGGAGTAACAAAAATCTCGACAACAAACTACCTTACATAATGAAAAGGGTACCATCCATTGGAGTAACAAAAATATCGACAACAAACTACCTTCCGTAATTACAAGGCTACCATCCATTGGAGTAACAAAAACACGACAACAGATTACCTTCCATAATGATAAGGTTACCATCCATTGGAATAACAAAAATCTCGACAATAGACTACCTTCCATAATGACAAGGCTACCATCCAACGAAATAACAAAAATCTCGACAACAGACTACCTTCCATAATGAGAAGGCTACCATCCATTGGAGTAAATAAATCCTCGACAACAGACTACCTTCCATAATGACAAGGCTACCATCCATTGGAGTAACAAAAATCTCGACAACATACTACCTTACATAATGACAATGCTACCATCCATTGGAGTAATAAAAATATCGACCACAATCTACTTTCCATAATGACAAGGCTACCATCCATTGGAGTAACAAAAATCTTGACAACAGACTACCTTCCATAATGACAAGGCTACCATCCATTAGACTATCAAAAATCTCGACTGCAGACTACCTTTCATAATGACAAGGCTACCATCCATTGGAGTAACAAAAATCTCGACAACAGACTAACTTCCATAATTACAAGGCTACCATCCATTGGAGTAACAAATATCTCGACAACAGACTACCTTTCATAATGATAAGGCTACCATCCATTGGACTATCAAAATCCTCGACAACAGACTACCTTCCATAATGACAAGGCTACCATCCAATGGAATACCAAAAATATCAACAACAGACTACTTCCATAATGGAAAGGCTACCATCCATTGGAATAACAAAAATCTGAACTACAGACTACCTTCCATAATGACAAGGCTACCATCCATTGGAGTAACAAAAATCTCGAGAACAGACTACCTTCCATAATTACAAGGCTACCATCCATTAGACTATCAAAAATCTCGACAATAGACTACCTTTCATAATGACAAGGCTACCATCTATTGGAGTAACAAAAATCTCGACAACAGACTAACTTCCATAATGACAAGGCTACCATCCATTAGACTATCAAAAATCTCGACAGTAGACTACCTTTCATAATGACAAGGCTACCATCCATTGGAGTAACAAAAATCTCGACAACAGACTAACTTCCATAATTACAAGGCTACCATCCATTGGAGTAACAAATATCTCGACAACAGACTACCTTCCATAATGATAAGGCTACCATCCATTGGACTATCAAAATCCTCGACAACAGACTACCTTCCATAATGACAAGGCTACCACCCATTGGAGTAACAAAAATCTCGACATCGGACTACCTTACAAAATGAAAATGCTACCATCCGTTGGAGTAACAAAAATATCGACAACAAACTACGTTCCGTAATGAGAAGTCTACCATCCATTGGAGTAACAAAAATCTCGACAATAGACTACCTTCCATAATGACAAGGCTACCATCCATTAGACCATTAAAAATCTCGACAGCAGACTACCTTTTATAATGACAAGGCTACCATCCATCGGAGTAACAAAAATCTCGACAACAGACTAACTTCCATAATTTCAAGGCTACCATCCATTGGAGTAACAAATATCTCAACAGCAGAATAACTTCCATAATGATAAGGCTACCATCCATTGGACTATCAAAATCCTTGACAATAGACTACCTTATATAATGACAAGGCTACCATCCAATGGAATACCAAAAATCTCAACAACAAACTACCTTCCTAATGACAAGGCTACCATCCATTGGAGTAACAAAAATTTGAACTATATACTACCTTCCATAATGACAATGCTACAATCCATTGGAATAACAAAAATCTCAACGAAAGACTACCTTCCATAAGGACAAGGCTACCATCCATTGGAGTAACAAAAATCTGGACAACAGACTAACTTCCATAATTACAAAGCTACCATCCATTGGAGTAACATATATCTCGATAAAAGACTACCTTCCATAATGACAAGGCTGCCATCCATTGGAGTAACCAAAATATCGACAATAGACTTCGTTCTAAAAGGACAAGGCTAGCATCCATTGGAGTAACAAAAATCTCGACAACAAACTACCTTACATAATGAAAAGGGTACCATCCATTGGAGTAACAAAAATATCGACACCAAACTAACTTCCATAATTACAAGGCTACCATCCATTGGAGTAACAAAAACACGACAACAGATTACCTTCCATAATGACAAGGTTACCATCCATTGGAATAACAAAAATCTCGACAATAGACTACCTTCCATAATGACAAGGCTACCATCCAACGAAATAACAAAAATCTCGACATCAGACTGCCTTCCATAAAGACAATGCTACCATCCGTTGGAGTAACAAAAATATCGACAAAAAACTACCTTCCGTAATGACAAGTCTACCATCCATTGGAGTAACAAAAATCTCGACAACAGACTACCTTCCATAATGACAAGGCTACCATCCATTAGACCAAAAAAACTCTCGACAGCAGACTACCTTTCATAATGACAAGGCTACCATCCATTCGAGTAACAAAAATCTCGACAACAGACTAACTTCCATAATTTCAAGGCTACTATCCATTGGAGTAATAAATTTCTCAACAACAAACTAACTTCCATAATGATAAAGCTACCATCTATTGGACTATCAAAATCCTCGACAACAGACTACCTTCCATAATGACAAGGCTACCATCCAATGGAATACCAAAAATCTCAACAACAGACTACCTTCCATAATGACAAGGCTACCATCCATTGGAGTAACAAAAATCTGAACTACAAACTACCTTCCATAATGACAACGCTACCATCCATTGGACTAACAAAAATCTCAACGAAAGACTACCTTCCATAAGGACAAGGCTACCATCCATTGGAGTTACAAAAATCTCGACAATAGACTAACTTCCATAATAACAAGGCTACCATCCATTGGAGTAACCAAAATATCGACAATAGACAACCTTCTATAATGACAAGGCTTGTATCCATTGGACTATCAAAATCCTCAACAACAGACTACCTTCCATAATGACAAGGCTATCATCCAACGAAATAACAAAAATCTCGATAACAGACTACCTTCCAAAATGAGAAGGCTACTATCCATTGGAGTATTAAAAATATCGACAACAAACTACCTTCCATAATTACAATGCTACCATCCATTGGAGTAACAAAAACTCGACAACAGACTACCTTCCATAATGACAAGGTTACCATCCATTGGAATAACAAAAATCTCGACAACAGACTACCTTCCATAATGACAAGGCTACCATCCAACAAAATAACAAAAATCTCGACAGTAGACTACCTTTCATAATGACAAGGCTACCATCCATTGGAGTAACAAAAATCTTGACAACAGACTAACTTCCATAATGACAAGGCTACCATCCATTGGAGTAACAAATATCTCGACAACAGACTACCTTCCATAATGATAAGGCTACCATCCATTGGACTATAAAAATCCTCGACAACAGACTACCTTCCATAATGACAAGGCTACCATCCATTGGAGTAACAAAAATCTCGACATCGGACTACCTTACATAATGAAAATGCTACCATCCGTTGGAGTAAAAAAATATCGACAACAAACTACCTTCCGTAATGACAAGTCTACCATCAATTGGAGTAACAAAAATCTCGAAAACAGACTACCTTCCATAATGACAAGGCTACCATCCATTAGACCATTAAAAATATCGACAGCAGACTACCTTTCATAATGACAAGGCTGCCATCCATTGGAGTAACAAAAATCTCGACAACAGACTAACTTCCATAATTTCAAGGCTATTATCCATTGGAGTAACAAATATCTCAACAACAAACTAACTTCGATAATGATAAGGCTACCATCCATTGGACTATCAAAATCCTCGACAACAGACTACCTTCCATAATGACAAGGCTACCATCCAATGGAATACCAAAAATCTCAACAACAGACTACCTTCCATAATGACAAGGCTACCATCCATTGGAGTAACAAAAATCGGAACTACAAACTACCTTCCATAATGACAACGCTACCATCCATTGGACTAACAAAAATCTCAACGAAAGACTACCTTCCATAAGGACAAGGCTACCATCCATTGGAGTTACAAAAATCTCGACAACAGACTAACTTCCATAATTACAAGGCTACCATCCATTGGAGTAACAAATATCTCGACAAAAGACTACCTTCTATAATGACAAGGCTACCATCCATTGGAGTAACCAAAATATCGACAATAGACTACCTTCTATAATGACAAGGCTAGCATCCATTGGAGTAACAAAAATCTCGACAACAAACTAACTTCCATAATGAAAAGGGTACCATCCATTGGAGTAAAACAAATATCGACAACAAACTACCTTCCATAATGACAAGGATACCATTCATTGGAGTATTAAAAATATCGACAACAAACTACCTTCAATAATGACAAGGCTACCATTCATTGGAGTAAAAAAAATCTCGACATCAGACTACCTTACATAATGACAATGCTACCATCTGTTGGAGTAACAAAAATATCGACAACAAACTACCTTCCGTAATGACAAGTCTACCATCCATTGGAGTAACAAAAATCTCGACAACAGACTACCTTCCATAATGACAAGGCTACCATCCATTAGACCAAAAAAACTCTCGACATCAGACTACCTTTCATAATGACAAGGCTACCATCCATTGGAGTAACAAAAATCTCGACAACAGACTAACTTCCATAATTTCAAGGCTATTATCCATTGGAGTAACAAATTTCTCAACAACAAACTAACTTCCATAATGATTAAGCTACCATCTATTGGACTATCAAAATCCTCGACAACAGACTACCTTCCATAATGACAAGGCTACCATCCAATGGAATACCAAAAATCTCAACAACAGACTACCTTCCATAATGACAAGGATACCATCCATTGGTGTAACAAAAATATGAACTACATACTACCTTCCATAATGACAACGCTACCATCCATTGGACTAACAAAAATCTCAACGAAAGACTACCTTCCATAAGGACAAGGCTACCATCCATTGGAGTTACAAAAATCTCGACAATAGACTAACTTCCATAATTACAAGGCTACCATCCATTGGAGTAACCAAAATATCGACAATAGACAACCTTCTATAATGACAAGGCTTGTATCCATTGGACTATCAAAATCCTCAACAACAGACTACCTTCCATAATGACAAGGCTACCTTCCATAATGAGAAGGCTACTATCCATTGGAGTATTAAAAATATCGACAACAAACTACCTTCAATAATTACAAGGCTACCATCCATTGGAGTAACAAAAACTCGACAACAGACTACCTTCCATAATGACAAGGTTACCATCCATTGGAATAACAAAAATCTCGACAACAAACTACCTTCCATAATGACAAGGCTACCATCCAACGAAATAACAAAAATCTCGACAGTAGACTACCTTTCATAATGACAAGGCTACCATCCATTGGAGTAACAAAAATCTCGACAACAGATCAACTTCCATAATGACAAGGCTACCATCCATTGGAGTAACAAATATCTCGACAACAGACTATCTTCCATAATGATAAGGCTACCATCCATTGGACTATAAAAATCCTCGACAACAGACTACCTTCCTTAATGACAAGGCTACCATCCATTGGAGTAACAAAAATCTCGACATCGGACTACCTTACATAATGAAAATGCTACCATCCGTTGGAGTAAAAAAAATATCGACAACAAACTACGTTCCGTAATGACAAGTCTACCATCCATTGGAGTAACAAAAATCTCGACAACAGACTAACTTCCATAATTACAAGGCTACCATCCATTGGAGTAACAAATATCTCGACAACAGACTACCTTCCATAATGATAAGGCTACCATCCATTAGACTATCAAAATCCTCGACAACAGACTACCTTCCATAATGACAAGGCTACCACCCATTGGAGTAACAAAAATCTCGACATTGGACTACCTTACATAATGAAAATGCTACCATCCGTTGGAGTAACAAAAATCTCGACAATAGACTACCTTCCATAATGACAAGGTTACCATCCATTAGACCATTAAAAATCTCGACAACAGACTACCTTTTATAATGACAAGGCTACCATCCATCGGAGTAACAAAAATCTCGACAACAGACTAACTTCCATAATTTCAAGGCTACCATCCATTAGACTATCAAAATACTTGACAATAGACTACCTTATATAATGACAAGGCTACCATCCAATGGAATACCAAAAATCTCAACAACAGACTACCTTCCTAATGACAAGGCTACCATCCATTGGAGTAACAAAAATCTGAACTACAGACTACCTTCCATAATGACAATGCTACAATCCATTGGAATAAAAAAAATCTCAACGAAAGACTACCTTCCATAAGGACAAGGCTACCATCCATTGGAGTAACAAAAATCTGGACAACAGACTAACTTCCATAATTACAAAGCTACCATCCATTGGAGTAACATATATCTCGACAAAAGACTACCTTCCATAATGACAAGGCTACCATCCATTGGAGTAACCAAAATATCGACAATAGACTATGTTCTAAAAGGACAAGCCTAGCATCCATTGGAGTAACAAAAATCTCGACAACAAACTACCTTACATAATGAAAAGGGTACCATCCATTGGAGTAACAAAAATATCGACAACAAACTACCTTCCGTAATTACAAGGCTACCATCCATTGGAGTAACAAAAACACGACAACAGATTACCTTCCATAATGACAAGGTTACCATCCATTGGAATAACAAAAATCTCGACAATAGACTACCTTCCATAATGACAAGGCTACCATCCAACGAAATAACAAAAATCTCGACAACAGACTACCTTCCATAATGAGAAGGCTACCATCCATTGGAGTAAAAAAATCCTCGACAACAGACTACCTTCCATAATGACAAGGCTACCATCCATTGGAGTAACAAAAATCTCGACAACAGACTACCTTACATAATGACAATGCTACCATCCATTGGAGTAACAAAAATATCGACAACAATCTATTTTCCATAATGACAAGGCTACCATCCATTGGAGTAACAAAAATCTCGACAACAGACTACCTTCCATAATTACAAGGCTACCATCCATTAGACTATCAAAAATCTCGACTGCAGACTACCTTTCATAATGACAAGGCTACCATCCATTGGAGTAACAAAAATCTCGACAACAGACTAACTTCCATAATTACAAGGCTACCATCCATTGGAGTAACAAATATCTCGACAACAGACTACCTTTCATAATGATAAGGCTACCATCCATTGGACTATCAAAATCCTCGACAACAGACTACCTTCCATAATGACAAGGCTACCATCCAATGGAATACCAAAAATATCAACAACAGACTACTTCCATAATGGAAAGGCTACCATCCATTGGAGTTACAAAAATCTGAACTACAGACTACCTTCCATAATGACAAGGCTACCATCCATTGGAGTAACAAAAATCTCGAGAACAGACTACCTTACATAATGACAATGCTACCATCCATTGGAGTAACAAAAATATCGACAACAATCTATTTTCCATAATGACAAGGCTACCATCCATTGGAGTAACAAAAATCTCGACAACAGACTACCTTCCATAATGACAAGGCTACCATCCATTAGACTATCAAAAATCTCGACTGCAGACTACCTTTCATAATGACAAGGCTACCATCCATTGGAGTAACAAAAATCTCGACAACAGACTAACTTCCATAATTACAAGGCTACCATCCATTGGAGTAACAAATATCTCGACAACAGACTACCTTTCATAATGATAAGGCTACCATCCATTGGACTATCAAAATCCTCGACAACAGACTACCTTCCATAATGACAAGGCTACCATCCAATGGAATACCAAAAATATCAACAACAGACTACTTCCATAATGGAAAGGCTACCATCCATTGGAGTAACAAAAATCTGAACTACAGACTACCTTCCATAATGACAAGGCTACCATCCATTGGAGTAACAAAAATCTCGACAACAGACTAACTTCCATAATTACAAGGCTACCATCCATTGGAGTAACAAATATCTCGACAAAAGACTACGTTCCATAATCACAAGGCTACCATCCATTGGAGTAACCAAAATATCGACAATAGACTACCTTCTATAATGACAAGGCTAGCATCCATTGGAGTAACAAAAATCTCGACAACAAACTACCTTTCATAATGAAAAGGGAACCATCCATTGTAGTAACATAAATATCGACAAGAAACTACCTTCCATAATGACAAGGCTACCATCCATTGGAGTTTTAAAAATATCGACAACAAATTACCTTCCACTATTACAAGGCTACCATCCATTGGAGTAACAAAGACTCAACAACAGACTACCTTCCATAATGACAAGGTTACCATCCATTGGAATAAAAAAAATCTCGACAACAGACTACCTTCCATAATGACAAGGCTACCATCCAACTAAATAACAAAAATCTCGACAACAGACTACCTTCCATAATTAGAAGGCTACCATCCATTAGAGTAAAAAAAATCTCGACAACAGACTACCTTCCATAATGACAAGGCTACCATACATTGGAGTAACAAAAATCTCGACAACAGACTACCTTACATAATGACAATGCTACCATCCATTAGAGTAACAAAAATATCGACAACACACTATGTTCCATAATGACAAGGCTACCATCCATTGGAGTAACAAAAATCTCGACAACATACTACCTTCCATAATGACAAGGCTACCATCCATTTGACTATCAAAAATCTCGATAGCAGACTACCTTTCATAATGACAAGGCTACCATCCATTGGAGTAACAAAAATCTCGACAACAAACTAACTTCCATAATTACAAGGCTACCATCCATTGGAGTAACAAATATCTCGACAGCAGACTACCTTCCATAATGATAAGGCTACCATCAATTGGACTATCAAAATCCTCGACAACAGACTACCTTCCATAATGACAAGGCTACCATCCATTGGAGTATTAAAAATATCGACAACAAACTACCTTCCATAATTACAAGGCTACCATCCATTGGAGTAACAAAAACTCGACAACAGATTACCTTCCATAATGACAAGGTTACCATCCATTGGAATAACAAAAATCTCGACAACAGACTACCTTCCATAATGACAAGACTACCATCCAACGAAATAACAAAAATCTCAACAACATACTACCTTCCATAATGAGAAGGCTGCCATCCATTGGAGTAAAAAAATTCTCGACAACAGACTACTTTCCATAATGACAAGGCTACCATCCATTGGAGTAACAAAAATATCGACAACAGACTACCTTACATAATGACAATGATACCATCCATTGGAGTAACAAAAATATCGACAACACACTGTTCCATAATGACTAGGCTACCATCCATTAGAGTAACAAAAATCTAGACAACATACTACCTTCCATAATGACAAGGCTACCATCCATTAGACTATCAAAAATATCGACATCAGACTACCTTTCATAATGACAAGGCTACCATCATTTGGAGTAACAAAAATCTCGACAACAGACTACCTTCCATAATGATAAGTCTACCATCTATTGGACTATCAAAATCCTCGACAACAGACTACCTTCCATAAAGACAAGGCTACCATCCAACGAAATAACAAAAATCTCGACAACAGACTACCTTCCATAATGAGAAGGCTACTATCCATTGGAGTAAAAAAATTCTCGACAACAGACTACCTTACATAATGACAATGCTACCATCCATTGGAGTAACAAAAATCTCGACAACAGACTACCTTCCATAATTATAAGGCTACCATCCATTGGACTATCAAAATCCTTGACAACATACTACCTTCCATAATGACAAGGCTACAATCCAATGGAATACCAAAAATCTCAATAAAAGACTACTTCCATAATGACAAGGCTACCATCCATTAGAGTAACAAAAATCTGAACTACAATCTACCTTCCATAATGACAAGGCTACCATCCATTGGAGTAACAAAAATCTCGACAATAGACTAACTTCCATAATTACAAGGCTACCATCCATTGGAGTAACAAATATCTCGACAACAGACTACCTTCCATAATGATAAGGCTATCATCCATTGGACTATCAAAATCCTTGACAACAGACTACCTTCCATAATAAGAAGGCTACCATCTAATGGAATACCAAAAATCTCAACAACAGACTACTTCCATAATAACAAGGCTACCATCCATTGGAGTAACAAAAATCTGAACTACAGACTACCTTCCATAATGACAAGGCTACCATCCATTGAGTAACAAAAATCTCGACAATAGACTAACTTCCATAATTACGAGGCTACCATCCATTGGAGTAACAAATATCTCGATAAAAGACTACCTTCTATAATGACAAGGCTACCATCCATTAGAGTAACCAAAATATCGACAATAGACTACCTTCTATAATGACAAGGCTAGCATCCATTCGAGTAACAAAAATCCTGACAACAAACTACCTTCCATAATGAAAAGGGTACCATCCATTGGAGTATCAAAAATATCGATAACAAACTTCCTTCCAAAAATACAAGGCTACCATCCATTGGAGTAACAAAAACTCGACAACTGACTACCTTCCATAATGACAAGGTTACCATCCATTGGATTAACAAAAATCTCGACAACAGACTACCTTCCATAATGACAAGGCTACCATCCAAAAAAATAACAAAAATCTCAACAACAGACTACCTTCCATAATGAGAAGGCTACCATCCAATGGAGTAAAAAAATTCTCGACAACAGACTACCTTCTAAAATGACAAGGCTACCATCAATTGGAGTAACAAAAATCTCGACAACGGACTACCTTACATAATGACAATGCTACCATCCATTGGAGTAACAAAAATATCGACAACACACTATGTTCCATAATGACAAGGCTACCATCCATTGGAGTAACAAAAATCTCCACAATAGACTACCTTCCATAATGACAAGGCTACCATCCATTAGACTATCAAAAATCTCGACAGCAAACAACCTTTCATAATGACAAGGCTACCATCCATTGGAGTAACAAAAATCTCGACAACAGACTAACTTCCATAATTACAAGGCTACCATCCATTGGAGTAACAAATATCTCGACAACAGACTACCTTCCATAATGATAAGGCTACCATCCATTGGACTATCAAAATCCTCGACAATAGACTACCTTCCATAATGACAAGGCTACCATCCAATGGAATACCAAAAATCTCAACAACAAACTACTTCCATAATGACAAGGCTACCATCCATTGGAGTAACAAAAATCTGAACTACAGACTACCTTCCATAATGACAAGGCTACCATCCATTGAGTAACAAAAATCTCGACAATAGACTAACTTCCATAATTACAAGGCTACCATCCATTGGAGTAATAAATATCTCGACAAAAGACTACCTTCTATAATGACAAGGCTACCATCCATTGGAGTAACCAAAATATCGACAACAGACTACCTTCCATAATGACAAGGCTACCATCCATTGGAGTAACAAAAATCTTGACAACAAACTACCTTCCATAATGAAAAGGGTACCATCCATTGGAGTAACAAAAATATCGACAACAAACTACCTTCCATAATTACAAGGCTACCATCCATTGGAGTATGAAAAATATCGACAACAAACTACCTTCCATAATTACAAGGCTACCATTCATTGGAGTAACAAAAACTCGACAACAGACTACCTTCCATAATGACAGGTTACCATCCATTGGAATAACAAAAATCTCGACAACAGACTACCTTCCATAATGAAAAGGCTACCATCAAACGAAATAACAAAAATCTCGACAATAGACTACCTTCCATAATGAGAAGGCTACCATTCCTTGGAGTAAAAAAATTCTCGACAATAGACTACCTTCCATAATGAAAAGGCTACCATCCATTGGAGTAACAAAAATCTCGACAACAGACTACCTTACATAGTGACAAGGCTACCATCCAATGGAATACCAAAAATCTCAACAACAGACTACTTCCATAATGACAAGGCTACCATCCATTGGAGTAACAAAAATCTGAACTACAGACTACCTTCCATAATGACAAGCCTACCATCCATTGGAGTAACAAAAATCTCGACAATAGACTAACTTCCATAATTACAAGGCTACCATCCGTTGGAGTAACAAATATCTCGACAAAAGACTACCTTCCATAATGAAAAGGCTACCATCCATTGGAGTAACGAAAATATCGACAATAGAGTACCTTCTATATTGACAAGGCTAACATCCATTGGAGTAACATAAATCTCGACAACAAACTACCTTCCATAATGAAAAGGGTACCATCCATTGGAGTAACAAAAATATCGACAAGAAACTACCTTCCATAATGACAAGGCTACCATCCATTGGAGTATGAAAAATATCGACAACAAACTACCTTCCATAATTACAAGGCTACCATCCATTGGAGTAACAAAAACTCGACAACAGACTACCTTCCATAATGACAAGGTTACTATCCATTGGAATAACAAAAATCTCGACAACAGAGTACCTTCCATAATGACAAGGCTACCATCCATTGGAGTAACAAAAATCTCGACAATAGACTACCTTCCATAATTAGAAGGCTACCATCCCTTGGAGTAAAAAAATTCTTGACAACATACTACCTTCCATAATGACAAGGCTACCATCCATTAGAGTAACAAAAATCTCGACAACAGACTACCTTACATAATGACAAGGCTACCATCCATTGGAGTAACAAAAATCTCGACAACAGACTACCTTCAATAATGACAAGGCTACCATCCATTAGACTATTAAAAATCTCGACAACAGACTACCTTTCATAATGACAAGGCTACCATCCATTGGAGTAACAAAAATCTCGACAACAGACTAACTTCCATAATTACAAGGCTACCATCCATTAGAGTAACAAATATCTCGTAAATAGACTACCTTCCATAATGATAAGGCTACCATCCCTTGGACTATCAAAATACTCGACAACAGACTACCTTCCATAATGACAAGGCTACCATCCAATGGAATACCAAAAATCTCAACAATAGACTACTTCCATAATGACAAGGTTACCATCCATTGGAGTAACAAAAATATGAACTATAGACTACCTTCCATAATGACAAGGCTACCATTCATTGGAGTAACAAAAATCTCGACAACAGACTAACTTCCATAATAACAAGGCTACCATCCATTGGAGTAACCAAAATATCGACAATAGACTACCTTCTACAATGACAAGGCTAGCATCCATTGGAGTAACAAAAATATCGACAACAAACTACCTTCCATAATGAAAAGGGTACCATCCATTGGAGTAACAAAAATATCGACAGCAGACTACCTTTCATAATGATAAGGCTACCATCCATTGGAGTAACAAAAATCTCGACAACAAACTAACTTCCATAATTACAAGCCTACCATCCATTGGAGTAACAAATATCTCGACAATAGACTACCTTCCATAATGATAAGGCTACCATCCATTGGACTATCAAAATTTTCGACAACAGACTACCTTCCATAATGACAAGGCTACCATCCAACGGAATACCAAAAATCTCAACAACAGACTACATCCATAATGACCAGGCTACTATCCATTGAAGTAACAAAAATCTGAACTACAGACTACCTTCCATAATGACAAGGCAACCATCCATTGGAGTAACAAAAATCTCGACAACACACTAATTTCAATAATTACAAGGCTACCATCCATTGGAGTAACAAATATCTCGACGAAACACTACCTTCAATAATGACAAGGCTACCATCCATTGGAGTAACCAAAATATCGACAACAGACTACCTTCCATAATGAGAAGGCTACCATCCATTGGAGTAAAAAAATTCTCGACAACAGACTACTTTCCATAATGACAACGCTACCATCCATTGGAGTAACAAAAATCTCGACAACAGACTACCTTACATAATGACAATGCTACCATCCATTGGAGTAACAAAAATATCGACAACACACTATGTTCCATAATGACAAGGCTACCATCCATTGGAGTAACAAAAATCTCGACAACAGACTACCTTCCATAATGACAAGGCTACCATCCATTAGACTATCAAAAATCTCGACAGCAAACAACCTTTCATAATGACAAGGCTACCATCCATTGGAGTAACAAAAATCTCGACAACAGACTAACTTCCATAATTACAAGGCTACCATCCATTAGAGTAACAAATATCTCGTAAATAGACTACCTTCCATAATGATAAGGCTACCATCCCTTGGACTATCAAAATACTCGACAACAGACTACCTTCCATAATGACAAGGCTACCATCCAATGGAATACCAAAAATCTCAACAACAGACTACTTCCATAATGACAAGGCTACCATCCATTGGAGTAACAAAAATCTGAACTACAAACTACCTTCCATAATGACAAGCCTACCATCCATTGGAGTAACAAAAATCTCGACAATAGACTAACTTCCATAATTACAAGGCTACCATCCGTTGGAGTAACAAATATCTCGACAAAAGACTACCTTCCATAATGAAAAGGCTACCATTCATTGGAGTAATGAAAAAAACGACAACAAACTACCTTCCATAATGACAAGGCTACCATCCATTGGAGTAACAAAAACTCGACAACAGACTACCTTCCATAATGACAAGGTTACCATCCATTGGAATAACAAAAATCTCGACAACAGAGTACCTTCCATAATGACAAGGCTACCATCCATTGGAGTAACAAAAATCTCGACAACAGACTACCTTCTCTAATTAGAAGGCAACCATCCCTTGGAGTAAAAAAATTCTCGACAACAGACTACCTTCCATAATGACAAGGCTACCATCCATTAGAGTAACAAAAATCTCGACAACAGACTACCTTACATAATGACAAGGCTACCATCCATTAGAGTAACAAAAATCTCGACAACAAACTACCATCAATAATGACAAGGCTACCATCCATTAGACTATCAAAAATCACGACAGCAGACTACCTTTCATAATGACAAGGCTACCATCCATTGGAGTAACAAAAATCTCGATAACAGACTAACTTCCATAATTACAAGGCTACCATCCATTGGAGTACCAAATATCTCGTAAATAGACTACCTTCCATAATGATAAGGCTACCATCCATTGGACTATCAAAATACTCGACAACAGACTACCTTCCATAATGACAAGGCTACCATCCAATGGAATACCAAAAATCTCAACAACAGACTACTTCCATAATGACAAGGCTACCATCCATTGGAGTAACAAAAATCTGAACTATAGACTACCTTCCATAATGACAAGGCTACCATTCATTGGAGTAACAAAAATCTCGACAACAGACTAACTTCCATAATAACAAGGCTACCATCCATTGGAGTAACCAAAATATCGACAAAAGACTACCTTTTACAATGACAAGGCTAGCATCCGTTGGAGTAACAAAAATCTCGACAACAAACTACCTTCCATAATGAAAAGGGTACCATCCATTGGAGTAACAAAAATCTCGACAACAGACTACCTTCCATAATGACAAGGCTACCATCCATTAGACTATCAAAAATCTCGACAGCAGACTACCTTTCATAATGACAAGGCTACCATCCATTGGAGTAACAAAAATCTGAACTACAAACTACCTTCCATAATGACAAGCCTACCATCCATTGGAGTAACAAAAATCTCGACAATAGACTAACTTCCATAATTACAAGGCTACCATCCGTTGGAGTAACAAATATCTGGACAAAAGACTACCTTCCATAATGAAAAGGCTACCATCCATTGGAGTAACGAAAAAAACGACAACAAACTACCTTCCATAATGACAAGGCTACCATCCGTTGGAGTAACAAAAACTCGACAACAGACTACCTTCCATAATGACAAGGTTACCATCCATTGGAATAACAAAAATCTCGACAACAGAGTACCTTCCATAATGACAAGGCTACCATCCATTGGAGTAACAAAAATCTCGACAACAGACTACCTTACATAATGACAAGGCTACCATCCATTAGAGTAACAAAAATCTCGACAACAGACTACCATCAATAATGACAAGGCTACCATCCATTAGACTATCAAAAATCACGACAGCAGACTACCTTTCATAATGACAAGGCTACCATCCATTGGAGTAACAAAAATCTCGATAACAGACTAACTTCCATAATTACAAGGCTACCATCCATTGGAGTAACAAATATCTCGTAAATAGACTACCTTCCATAATGATAAGGCTACCATCCATTGGACTATCAAAATACTCGACAACAGACTACCTTCCATAATGACAAGGCTACCATCCAATGGAATACCAAAAATCTCAACAACATACTACTTCCATAATGACAAGGCTACCATCCATTGGAGTAACAAAAATCTGAACTATAGACTACCTTCCATAATGACAAGGCTACCATTCATTGGAGTAACAAAAATCTCGACAACAGACTAACTTCCATAATAACAAGGCTACCATCCATTGGAGTAACCAAAATATCGACAAAAGACTACCTTCTACAATGACAAGGCTAGCATCCGTTGGAGTAACAAAAATCTCGACAACAAACTACCTTCCATAATGAAAAGGGTACCATCCATTGGAGTAACAAAAATCTCGACAACAAACTACCTTCCATAATGACAAGGCTACCATCCATTAGACTATCAAAAATCTCGACAGCAGACTACCTTTCATAATGACAAGGCTACCATCCATTGGAGTAACAAAAATCTCGACAACAAACTAACTTCCATAATTACAAGGCTACCATCCATTGGAGTAACAAATATCTCGACAATAGACTACCTTCCATAATGATAAGGCTACCATCCATTGGACTATCAAAATCCTCGACAACAGACTACCTTCCTTAATAACAAGGCTACCATCCAATGGAATACCAAAAATCTCAACAACAGACTACTTCCATAATGACAAGGCTATTATCCATTGGAGTAACAAAAATCTGAACTACAGACTACCTTCCATAATGACAAGGCTACCATCCATTGGAGTAACAAAAATCTCGACAACACACTAACTTCCATAATTATAAGGCTACCATCCATTGGAGTAACAAATATCTCGACAAAAGACTACCTTCCATAATGACAAGGCTACCATCCATTGGAGTAACCAAAATATCGACAACAGACTACCTTCCATAATGAGAAGGCTACCATCCATTGGAGTAAAAAAATTCTCGACAACAGACTACTTTCCATAATGACAACGCTACCATCCATTGGAGTATTAGAAATCTCCACAACAGACTACCTTCCATAATTACAAGGCTACCATCCATTGGAGTAACAAAATCTCGACAACAGACTACCTTCCATAATTACAAGGCTACCATCCATTGGAGTAACAAATATCTCGACAAAAGACTACCTTCCATAACGACAAGGCTACCATCCATTGGAGTAACCAAAATATCGACAACAGACTACCTTCCATAATGAGAAGGCTACCATCCATTGGAGTAAAAAAATTCTCGACAACAGACTACTTTCCATAATGATATCGCTACCATCCATTGGAGTAACAAAAATGTCGACAACAGACTACCTTACATAATGACAATGCTACCATCCATTGGAGTAACAAAAATATCGACAACACACTATGTTCCATAATGACAAGGCTACCATCCATTGGAGTAACAAAAATCTCGACAACAAACTACCTTCCATAATGACAAGGCTACCATCCGTTAGACTATCAAAAATCACAACAGCAGACTACCTTTCATAATGACAAGGCTACCATACATTGGAGTAACAAAAATCTCGACAACAAACTAACTTCCATAATTACAAGGCTACCATCCATTGGAGTAACAAATATCTCGACAACAGACTACCTTCCATAATGATAAGGCTACCATCCATTGGAGTAACAAATATCTCGACAACAGACTACCTTCCATAATGACAAGGCTACCATCCATTGGAGTAACAAAAATATCGACAACTGACTTCTTTCATAATGACAAGGCTACCATCCATTGGAGTAACAAAAATCTGAACTACAGACTACCTTCCATAATGACAAGGCTACTATCCATTGGAGAAACAAAAATCTCGACAATAGACTAACTTCCATAATTACAAGGCTACCATCCATTGGAGTAACAAATATGTCGACAAAAGACTACCTTCCATAATGACAAGGCTACCATCCATTGGAGTAACCAAAATATCGACAATAGACTACCTTCTATAATGATAAGGCTAGCATCCATTGGAGTAACAAAAATCTCGACAACAAACTACCTTCCATAATGAAAAGGGTACCATCCATTTGAGTAACAAAAATATCGACAACAAACTACGTTCCATAATGACAAGGCTACCATCCATTGGAGTATTAGAAATATCGACAGCGGACTACCTTCCATAATTACAAGGCTACCATCCATTGGAGTAACAAAAATCTCGACAACAGACTAACTTCTATAATTACAAGGCTACCATCCATTGGAGTAACAAATATCTCGACAACAGACTACCTTCCATAATGATAAGGCTACCATCCATTGGACTATCAAAATCCTCGACAACAGACTACCTTCCATAATGACAAGGCTACCATCCAATGGAATACCAAAAATCTCAACAACAGACTTCTTCCATAATGACAAGGCTACCATCCATTGGAGTAACAAAAATCTGAACTACAGACTACCTTCCATAATGACAAGGCTACTATCCATTGGAGAAACAAAAATCTCGACAATAGACTAACTTCCATAATTACAAGGCTACCATCCATTGGAGTAACAAATATGTCGACAAAAGACTACCTTCCATAATGACAAGGCTACCATCCATTGGAGTAACACAAATATCGACAATAGACTACCTTCTATAATGATAAGGCTAGCATCCATTGGAGTAACAAAAATCTCGACAACAAACTACCTTCCATAATGAAAAGGGTACCATCCATTTGAGTAACAAAAATATCGACAACAAACTACGTTCCATAATGACAAGGCTACCATCCATTGGAGTATTAGAAATATCGACAGCAGACTACCTTCCATAATTACAAGGCTACCATCCATTGGAGTAACAAAAATCTCGACAACAGACTAACTTCTATAATTACAAGGCTACCATCCATTGGAGTAACAAATATCTCGACAACAGACTACCTTCCATAATGATAAGGCTACCATCCATTGGACTATCAAAATCCTCGACAACAGACTACCTTCCATAATGACAAGGCTACCATCCAATGGAATACCAAAAATCTCAACAACAGACTCATTCCATAATGACAAGGCTACCATCCATTGGAGTAACAAAAATCTGAACTACATACTACCTTCCATAATGACAAGACTACCATCCATTGGAGTAACCAAAATATCTACAATAGACTACCTTCTATAATGACAAGGCTAGCATCCATTGGAGTAATAAAAATCTCGACAACAAACTACTTTCCATAATGAAAAGGGTACCATCCATTGGAGTAACAAAAATATCGACAACAAACTACCTTCCATAATGACAAGGCTACTGTTGTACCCCAAAATTTTCCCTCCCATATTCTTCAAGTTTTACAAGCATCATCTCAATTTGCTCAAGTCTACTAAAGGGTTGCATAGTTCAAACCATCCTCCTAAGCCAGTCAAATTAGGGTTTTGGTTCTTGCAAGGAAGTTGAGGTTTTCAAAGGCTCAATCAGCTGCAGGGGCAAAATGGTCATTTGGCAGTCGAAAGTCAAAATTTTTTGTCAACATCTTATTTTAAAGCCACAATCATAATTTGATCAAGTCTTGATCATGATTCCACAAGTATGGCTCAGAAATCATCAAGATGCAAAATCATCCAATGCTCATTTTGAAGGGGATGACATTTCCTAAAACTCATCTTCACATTCCAAGTCCAAGAAATGCTCTCACAAAAAGTTATCAATTTCAACATTATAGGTCATTTTCAAAAGTCAACAAAAAGGTATTTTAAGTCAAAGACCATAACTTGATATTGGTAAATCAAAATGACATGGGACCAATGGCATTGGTTAGAGGACTTCAAGACCTTTCCAAAATGTCCAAGAACATGTTCATATGATCCAAATTGAGCAAGATATGCATTGGAGAAGTTGGGAAATTTTTGTGAAATGGCAAAAGTCAACTATCCTTGAAACTTCAATTTTTGACAAAAGGGCCCACTTTCTTCCACTTGATTTAGCCTTGTCATGCCACACACGAGTCCCATGATTAATTTCAAGATCAAACATTTATTTTTCTATTTTACTTAATTTTTATTTATTTAATTCATTTTAAATCCATAATAATTCAAATAAAATCTAAAAATCAATGGAATAGTGTCATTTGGATTTGAATAGCTTCCATACATCATGTGCCAGCTCACAAACTCATGCTAGGGTTATGTTGTACACCAAGTCTTGGTTTTGCTTTAAAAAGGGAAAGTTTGTTAATGATAAAAGACCTAAGACTAATTCTCTCATATGCATGGATCAAGGCCTAGCTAATGACCTAATTCCCTTCTCATATATACACACAGTCTAAACCTAATTGGACACACGTGCAAAAGCTGCTACAGAGCCATAAACAAAATTCAAAAATTGAAGGAAAATTTGAAAACTGAATTCATTATTCAAGCATAATTCAAAGCCTAAAAGTGATTCAAACGCATTGCTGGGACATTCAAAAACAATTTGCAATAAAAAATGAGCCTTGAAGCTATCAAAATCGTCCAGAACAAGTCACACGGCTTGGTTTGTTTTCCATAATCGCACATCATTATTCATGAATTCTTAACCTCTTTTTTGGATGGATTTGTGTTAATAGGACCATTCTGAAGCTATTGGTATGATTTAATTTGATTATGGTGCCCTGAATCAGAATCCACCATAGGAGAAATCTAGGGTTTTTGAAGCTCTCAAATGGGGCTTTTCAGTATAAGTAAAATTAGAACCAATAATACCCATGGTTGAACTCAGAATGACACGACGAATTCATTGATACCATCGCGCCCTTTTTATATGCCTTGTACGCCTAATCGCTATTATTGGCAGTTTTGCATTGTGGGGTTTAAAAACCCCCGCTATCTTGTTTTATTTTTGCAGATGAAACGAAGAAGGTGACTGCGTGTCTCAACATGGTTGGTCTATTCAAATAAATGGCGCGCGCGTGCTTTCATTTCAGGATATGTTATTGTATTATGTATTATTTAAATTGCTTATTATGTTAACAAAAGCATGCGTTTGGCTCAGTGGAGGAGAACTTGTCTGGTAATTACTGGGACCTGGGTTCGATTCCCAGGTCCACCCAAATCTCAATATTGTTTTTTCTAACAAATTCCTATGCAGCTTCACAACAATATTCCACCATGTGCCTTCAATGATCAGCGCGACAGGTGTTCCCAATCATCAATCCAAAGGCCAGAAAATGATGAGCACCATGTTCCTCAGTCAACCATACACATATGATCAAGAAAGTCAACAGGCTTAAATTGATATTGGGCCAAAATTCCCAGAATAAAACCTCCATTGGGCCATCACACCCCCCTTGGTTTTTACTACTTTTACCTTTTCTTTTCCTTTTATTTTCTTTAATAATTATTAATATTATTTAATTAACTAACAAATTAATATTTTTAATAAATTCAGAGAATAAAAAATGTGAATATTTTTATTAATTATTACTATTTTTATTGATTAATTTATTTTTGTAGATAAATTCTAATTAATCAACTTAGTTTAATTTAGGTTTAATTTTAACCTTTTTCTCAATAAGGAAAATAAACTTAGAATTAGGTTTTACTAACTTTTAATTTTAATTCCTTTTGTTTTATTTTACATAAAAAACACAAAAATCTTTTTCTTGTAAATAAATAATTAATTAGTTTTTTTAGGTTTAATATTTCATTAAATTGTAAAAAAGGAAAAAAAAACTCATATTTTCTCAAAAGGGTCAAAAATACTAGGACGTTCCAATTTAATTCTTTTCGCGCATTATTCTTATTCTTCATTATTCATGTACCTGTTCAAAGGATGTAATAGTTAATTAGGATTTACCGCTTTATTTACCTTTCCGTACTTATTTATCAAAACGGGTTTTTGTTTTTGGCGATGTATAGACCCGCGCCTTGTAATAGCGTAGATTCAAATTTCCGCACTTTATTCTCCACACTCTTAACTGTTATTATGCCTGCAAGAATGAATGCCAAATAAAATAAATCCGTAGCTCACAAATAACATGTACAAGATAAACATTAACATGAAAACAACACACAAGCACATGCCACTCCTAGGGTACGCCTCACTAGTTGCCTCGAACGTGGTCATCAAGTATAGGGTGTCTTAGAGGTCGCTCTCCTGTTTAAAGATCCAGTTGCCTCTAAACGGTTGCCTCGGATAAAAAAGGATCTAGGACATTAGGGTTACTTCTAAGGTGTCCTATTATTGCTTCGGTGACCACACTGTCCCTAATAATCGAATTGACCTGAATACCTCCAACGACGATGCTACCTACCTCTAAATGGTGGGATAGCACTATCTAAAGGACTCTTACGCAGCCTAATTCCTTAGAGTAGGTAGATCTGATGGGTACTTGCTCTCTTTCTAAAAACAAAAACAACTTTTCACGTTGACACTTTCAAAAAGTTTTCAAACAAAACATTTCATACACTCTTGAGGACAGATACAAGAGTTACTTAGAAATTTTTCAAACGAAACTTTTACAAAACCCACACACACTTGAAAAGAAAACAATTTTTGAAAACATAAGAGCAAGTACCTAAGAGCCCGTGGATAACCACAGATAGAAAGGGTGCTAACACCTTCCCTTTCTATAAATCTACCTCCCGAACCGAGAAACATTCTCAAAGAAGGAATTTTGCTGTGCTTTTGTCCTTTCCATGTTGGAGAACATAAAAGACAGTGGCGACTCTTGCTTACCGCGACATTTCGCGAACCAGCATTTCAAAACAGTCAGTTCTATTTCCACCGATCACAGAACTGGCGACTCTGCTGGGGATATTTAATAAGTGAGGTGTACCTTAGGATTAGACCACTCTTATGTTTTCAATTGCTTGATTTGTTTGCTTTAATATTATGGGCTTGTCTTGGAGTTTCATAGATCCTAACCCGGATCTGGGGCACCCTTTTTAGGTAGCAACAAACTGTGAGGGAACTGTGTGGGGTATACCGACATGATTGAAACAGTTGCTACGTTGATGTGGCACTTTGGTGAGTACCGGTAACCCTTGAGTCAAGTCAAGGAGAGTACGGGGCCGCCGCGTGGTGTCGTGAAGCATAAACTGACCTTAGGAACCTTACTTGACCATCCTGGCCTCTTTAGGGGTAGTGAGATGACCGACTTTGGTGCAGTCCGAAGTTGGTTGATACTCGATACTACACTCATTGAGGGTTGTTTTCTTGGAATATTTTGATCGCCAGTTCAGTGGATAAATCGAAACAATGAACATAGAAAACAACCCAATGATATTGAGCTCCTTAGAACCCAGTTACTTTTGATAGGACAGGTTTTGAGCCCACCAACTTCAAGAGGGTAGTACCCCAAACATCATGTTGGCCTAAACTCTAAGGGCTGTCTTGTGTGACTTGTGTGCTTTCAAACTGGATTACTTGCATGCTTATTATCTAACACCCGGGTTCCTTGCAGGTTTTGTTTACAGTCCTTAATTGGGACTCTTTACAGGGCCTACTTACATCATACCGTGCATAGCATAACATCATACCATTGCATGCATCCTACATAAAGACTAATCCATTTCAAGGATCTCAAGGGCTTGTGATGCAGGTCATGATGAACCAGAATGTCTAGCAAGGGGCAAAGGGGATTTATTTTCCTCTAGCCAAGGTTGATAACTTGAGTCAGGGGCTATGACCCACTCGATATGGTGAGCTTTGACTCTTGAAGAAGGACTCTCAACAACATGAAGTTCCTTCAATCAAGCTACCCAAATTCAAATTCTAACAAGTTTCTCTGTATACCCCGCGAGATCCTTGAAAACATCGCATGCATACATACATATCATTGCATTACAGGTACTCTGTTCTACAGGTTGCTTAATCTTCTTCGCTGTTTATTTCAGCCATCATCATGAACCCTGAATCAACCAATGAACAAGCTATCAAGGCCCTCCAGGCCCAAAACGCCCAGTTCCAGGAGCTGGTCATGAGCTTAGCCCAGGGACAACAGGAATTGAAGACTTTGCTCTTGAAGAAGAAGAAGAAAAGGACTGTTTTGTTCAACCCTAGACGCAGATCTGGGAATGGATCACAAAATGAGGCTGAGTTGACCACCCCATCTGCTGGGAGAGACAGGCCACAAGGGGGAGAGGTTCCTAGTCCCGTGGTCTCCGACAACGAGACATATTTCAATGATGAACAGTACCCTCCTGCTGAGGACAAGTACAAGCAACTAGAGGACCGTCTAAATGCCATGGAGATTCAACAGGTGCCCGGGTTGGACTTTGGAGACCTAGGTTTATCTTATGGGGTGGTGATCCCTCACAAGTTCAAGGCACCTGCCTTTGCAAAATACGACGGGGCTTCCTGTCCTAAGTTGCACCTCCGTTCATACGCAAGGAAGATCCAGCCCTACATGGCAGACAAGAATCTATGGATCCATTTCTTCCAGGAAAGTCTTTCAGGGACTCAGCTCGAATGGTTCTATCAGCTGGATGGAACCAGTATTCGTAACTGGGAGGACTTGGCAACTGCTTTTTATAAGCATTATCAGTATAATGCCGACCTCGCTCCTACGCATACCCAACTCCAGGGTATGTCACTGGGGACAGGTGAAGGTTTTAAGGAGTACGTGCAAAAGTGGAGAGACCTGGCTGGCAGGGTGCAGCCACCATTGACTGACCGTGAACTCGTCGACATGTTCTTGGGGACCCTCTCTGGTCCTTTCTTCAACCATCTGATTGGGAATTCTTCTGCTGGGTTCACAGATCTGATCTTAACTGGTGAGAGGATAGAAGCTGGTATCAAGTCCGGGATGATACAAAATGGTGACTCCTCGAACGCTGAGAAGAAACCATTCAAGAAAGAGTCCAATGCTGCATACAGTCAGAAGGATCGTCGTGACCAACATGTAGGGGCAGTCCTGATCTCTGGTTCTACACCACGCCGACAACAGCAGAAGGGAAATCAGCGAAGGCCGGACGAGCCTAAAAGATAGTTCACCAACATTAATATGCCGTTTCCACAAGCATTGCAGCACATGTTGAAGATGAACCTGATTGCAGTGATCAACCCTCCTGGGAATCCTAAGACTTCTTCTCCAAGCTACAACCTAGATGCGAGGTGTGCTTATCATTCTGGTAGCCTGGGGCATGATACTGAGGACTGTTGGGCGCTGAAATACAAGATCTAGAATATGATTGACGCCAAAGAGATCGAATTCAAGCCTGCTGAGACTCCCGATGTGATCACTGCTCCCTTGCCAAAACATGGCTAGGATTGAGAGACTCTTGTTCATTTAAATTATGATATTGTATTTTTCTATGCTTATTCAAACAATTATTATGTCAAACTCTATTATTTCATTAATGCATTACACGTATCTGTTTTGAAGTAATTGTGTTCTCTATATTCAAAATTGCTTTTATTTTTTCTTGATGTTCAACTCTCGATTGAAAATTCTAAGCCTCTTGAGGGAGGATGACGAAAACAATACCACAATCTACAGTATGCTTTTGAATAGACCCCGCTGCTGAGGTACAGGCATTGTTTCAATTCCTAAACACTGCAATTATAAGGATGATAATCCCTCATCAACCCCTTTGAGCCAAAGAAGTAGGAGTTTTCTTTTCGAAAATTAAAACCCTTAATCATAACCTGGGGCAGGGTAGTTCTCTCAGCTGATCCAGGTGCACAATGAATGGCACCAAAGGAATCCTTACAAAACAAAAGACAGTGATGGCTCCGAATAATCATAAAGACAGGCAGTCATTATCTCCCAAAAATAAAAGCCCATTAAGTCAAAACCTATGAAGGAGACTTACAAAACTGGGGCATCCCGCTGACTGTGATCATGAAAGAAACAGTTCAGGTAAAAAACAGGGATAGCGAAACCAAAAAAGAAAGAGGTCCTACAAACCCTCAACCAAAAAAGGAATGACTGCCTATTCCAAATAAACTGTCAATATCCGAACCATCATTGGAACATCAAGACAACGGGTGGGTACAAATAAAATTTGAGCCTTTATCCTTTGTTTCTTGAACCGTGAACCAGGCCACGTTATAACCCTTAAAAGTCCTAGCTGAAGCATGGGTTAGTTCGAAAGCATATTGTTACCAAAGGTATCCTGACTCCTTAAGGCTTGCAGTAAAATAACGAGTTGACATCACATTTTACAAAATTTGCTTGTTTTACTGAAAAAACTGCATTTTCAAAAAAAAAAAAAAAACTTCAAGACAGACATAAGCTTTGCATTCTTAAAATAACATTGTTTGCATATGACTACCTTCCATAATTACAAGGGTACCATCCATTGGAATAACAAAAATCTTGACAACAGACTACCTTCCATAATGACAAAGTTACCATCCATTGGAATAACAAAAATCTCGACAAAAGACTACCTTCCATAATGACAAGGCTACCATCCAACGAAATAAAAAAAATTTCGACAATAGACTACCTTCTATAATGACAAGGCTACCATCCAACGAAATAACAAAAATTTCGACAACAGACTACCTTCCATAATGACAAGGTTACCATCCATTAGAATAAAAAAAAAACTCGACAAAAAACTACCTTCCATAATTACAAGGTTACCATCCATTAGAGTATCAAAAGTTTGGACAACAGACTACCTTCCATAATTACAAGGGTACCATCCGTTGGAATAACAAAAATCTTGACAACAGACTACCTTCCATAATGACAAGGTTACCATCCATTGGAATAACAAAAATCTCTACAAAAGACTACCTTCCATAATGACAAGGCTACCATCCAACGAAATAACAAAAATTTCGACAATAGACTACCTTCCATAATGACAAGGCTACCATCCAACGAAATAACAAAAATTTCGACAACAGACTACCTTCCATAATGACAAGGTTACCATCCATTGGAATAAAAAAAAACTCGACAACAAACTACCTTCCATAATGACAAGGTTACCATCCATTAGAGTAACAAAAGTATCGACAACAAACTACCTTCCATAATTCAAGGGTACCATCCATTGGAATAACAGAAATCTTGAGAACAGACTACTTTCCATAATGACAAGGTTACCATCAATTGGAATAACAAAAATCCCGATAATAGACTACCTTCCATAATGACAAGGCTACCATCCATTGGACTATCAAAAATATCGACAGGAAACTACCTTCCATAATGAAAAGGCTTCCATCCATTGGAGTAACATTAATCTCGACAATAGACTAGCTTCCGTAATGACAAGGCTACCATCCATTGGAGTAACATAAATCTCAATGAAAGACTAACTACCATAATGATAAGGCTACAATTAAACGAAATAACAAAAATATTGACAACAGACTACCATCCATAATTACAAGGTTACCATCCATTGGAATAACAAAAATCTCGACAAAAGACTACCTTCCATAATGACAAGGCTACCATCCAACAAAATAACAAAAATTTCGACAACAGACTACCTACCATAATGACAAGGTTACAGTCCATTGGAATAAAAAAAACTCGACAACAAACTACCTTCCATAATGACAAGGTTACCATCCATTAGAATATCAAAAGTTTAGACAACAGACTACCTTCCATAATTACAAGGGTACCATCCATTGGAATAACAAAAATCTTGACAGCAGACTACCTTCCATAATGACAAGGTTACCATCCATTGGAATAACAAAAATCTCTACAAAAGACTACCTTCCATAATGACAAGGCTACCATCCAATGAAATAACAAAAATTTCGACAATAGACTATCTTCCATAATGACAAGGCTACCATCCAACGAAATAACAAAAATTTCGACAACACACTACCTTCCATAATGACAAGGTTACCATCCATTGGAATAAAAAAAAACTCGACAACAAACTACCTTCCATAATGACAAGGTTACCATCCATTAGAGTAACAAAAGTATCGACAACAGACTACCTTCCATAATTACAAGGGTACCATCCATTGGAATAACAGAAATCTTGAGAACAGACTACCTTCAAAAATGACAAGGTTACCATCAATTGGAATAACAAAAATCTCGATAATAGACTACCTTCCATAATGACAAGGCTACCATCCATTGGACTATCAAAAATCTCGACAGGAGACTACCTTCCATAATGAAAAGGCTTCCATCCATTGGATTAACATTAATCTCGACAACAGACTAGCTTCCATAATGACAAGGCTACCATCCATTGGAGTAACATAAATCTCAATGAAAGACTAACTTCCATAATGACAAGGCTACCATTAAACGAAATAACAAAAATATCGACAACAGACTACCATCCATAATTACAAGGTTACCATCCATTGGAATAACAAAAATCTCGACAAAAGACTACCTTCCATAATGACAAGGCTACCATCCAACGAAATAACAAAAATTTCGACAACAGACTACCTTCCATAATGACAAGCTTACCATCCATTGGAATAAAAAAAAACTCGACAACAAAATACCTCCCATAATGACATGGTTACCATCCATTAGAGTAACAAAAGTATCGACACCAGACTACCTTCCATAATTACAAGGGTACCATCAATTGGAATAACAAAAATCTTGAGAACAGACTACCTTCCTTAATGACAAGGTTACCATCAATTGGAATAACAAAAATCTCGATAATAGACTACCTTCCATAATGACAAGGCTACCATCCATTGGACTATCAAAAATCTCGACAGCAGACTACCTTCCGTAATGAAAAGGCTTCTGTCCATTGGAGTAACATTAATCTCGGCAACAGACTAGCTTCCATAATGACAAGGCTACCATCCATTGGAGTAACATAAATCTCAATGAAAGACTACCTTCCATAATGACAAGGCTACCATTAAACGAAATAACAAAAATATCGACAACAGACTACCATCCATAATTACAAGGTTACCATCCATTGGAATAACAAAAATCTCGACAAAAACTACCTTCCATAATGACAAGGCTACCATCCAACGAATTAACAAAAAATTCGACAACAGACTACCTTCCATAATGACAAGGTTACAATCCATTAGAATAAAAAAAAACTCGACAACAAACTACCTTCCATAATGACAAGGTTACCATCCATTAGAGTATCAAAAGTTTGGACAACAGACTACCTTCCATAATTACAAGGGTACCATCCATTGGAATAACAAAAATCTTGACAACAGACTACCTTCCATAATGACAAGGTTACCATCCATTGGAATAACAAAAATCTCTACAAAAGACTACCTTCCATAATGACAAGGCTACCATCCAACGGAATAACAAAAATTTCGACAATAGACTACCTTCCATAATGACAAGGCTACCATCCAACGAAATAAAAAAAATTTCGACAACAGACTACCTTCCATAATGACAAGGTTACCATCCATTGGAATAAAAAAAAACTCGAGAACATACTACCTTCCATAATGACAAGGTTACCATCCATTAGAGTAACAAAAGTATCGACAACAGACTACCTTCCATAATTACAAGGGTACCATCCATTGGAATAACACAAATCTTGAGAACATACTACCTTCCATAATGACAAGGTTACCATCAATTGGAATAACAAAAATCTCGATAATAGACTACCTTCCATAATGACAAGGCTACCATCCATTGGACTAATAAAAATCTCGACAGGAGACTACCTTCCATAATGAAAAGGCTTCCATCCATTGGAGTAACATTAATCTCAACAACAGACTAGCTTCCATAATGACAAGGCTACCATCCATTGGAGTAACATAAATCTCAATGAAAGACTAACTTCCATAATGACAAGGCTACAATTAAACGAAATAAGAAAAATATCAACAACAGACTACCATCCATAATTACAAGGTTACCATCCATTGGAATAAAAAAAATCTCGACAAAAGACTACCTTCCATAATGACAAGGCTACCATCCAACGAAATAACAAAAATTTCGACAACAGACTACCTTCCATAATGACAAGGTTACAGTCCATTGGAATAAAAAAAACTCGACAATAAACTACCTTCCATAATGACAAGTTTACCATCCATTAGAGTATCAAAAGTTTGGGCAACAGACTACCTTCCATAATTACAAGGGTACCATCCATTGGAATAACAAAAATCTTGACAACAGACTACCTTCCATAATGACAAAGTTACCATCCATTGGAATAACAAAAATCTCGACAAAAGACTACCTTCCATAATGACAAGGCTACCATCCAACGAAATAAAAAAAATTTCGACAATATACTACCTTCCATAATGACAAGGCTACCATCCAACGAAATAACAAAAATTTCGACAACAGGCTACCTTCCATAATGACAAGGTTACCATCCATTGGAATAAAAAAAATCTCGACAACAAACTACATTCCATAATGACAAGGTTACCATCCATTAGAGTATCAAAAGTTTGGACAACAGACTACCTTCCATAATTACAAGGGTACCATCCATTGGAATAACAAAAATCTTGACAACAGACTACCTTCCATAATGACAAGGTTACCATCCATTGGAATAACAAAAATCTCTACAAAAGACTACCTTCCATAATGACAAGGCTACCATCCAACGGAATAACAAAAATTTCGACAATAGACTACCTTCCATAATGACAAGGCTACCATCTAACGAAATAAAAAAAATTTCGACAACAGACTACCTTCCATAATGACAAGGTTACCATCCATTGGAATAAAAAAAAACTCGAGAACATACTACCTTCCATAATGACAAGGTTACCATCCATTAGAGTAACAAAAGTATCAACAACAGACTACCTTCCATAATTACAAGGGTACCATCCATTGGAATAACACAAATCTTGAGAACAGACTACCTTCCATAATGACAAGGTTACCATCAATTGGAATAACAAAAATCTTAATAATTGACTATCTTCCATAATGACAAGGCTACCATCCATTGGACTATCAAAAATCTCGACAGGAGACTACCTTCCATAATGAAAAGGCTTCCATCCATTGGAGTAACATTAATCTCGACAATAGACTAGCTTCCATAATGACAAGGCTACCATCCATTGGAGTAACATAAATCTCAATGAAAGACTAACTTCCATAATGAAAAGGCTACCATTAAAAGAAATAACAAAAATATCGACAACAGACTAACATCCATAATTACAAGGTTACCATCCATTGGAATAACAAAAATCTCGACAAAAGACTACCTTCCATAATGACAAGGCTACCATCCAACGAAAAAACAAAAATTTCGACAATAGACTACCTTCCATAATGACAAGGTTACAGTCCATTGGAATAAAAAAAAACTTGACAACAAACTACATTCCATAATGACAAGGTTACCATCCATTAGAGTATCAATAATTTTGACAACAAACTACCTTCCATAATTACAAGTGTACCATCCATTGGAATAACAAAAATCTCGACAAAAGTCTACCTTCCATAATGACAAGGCTATCATCCAACGAAATAACAAAATTTTCGACAATAGACTACCTTCCATAATAACAAGGCTACCATCCAACGAAATAACAAAAATTTCGACAACAGACTACCTTCCATAATGACAAGGTTACCATCCATTGGAATAAAAAAAAACTCGACAACAAACTACCTTCCATAATGACAAGGTTACCATCCATTAGAGTATCAAAAGTTTGGACAACAGACTACCTTCCATAATTACAAGGGTACCATCCATTGGAATAAGAAAAATCTTGACAACAAACTACCTTCCATAATGACAAGGTTACCATCCATTGGAATAACAAAAATCTCTACAAAAGACTTCCTTCCATAATGACAAGGCTACCATCCAACGAAATAACAAAAATTTCGACAATAGACTACCTTCCATAATGACAAGGCTACCATCCAACGAAATAAAAAAAATTTCGACAACAGACTACCTTCCATAATGACAAGGTTACCATCCATTGGAATAAAAAAAAACTCGAGAACATACTACCTTCCATAATGACAAGGTTACCATCCATTAGAGTAACAAAAGTATCGACAACAGACTACCTTCCATAATTACAAGGGTACCATCCATTGGAATAACACAAATCTTGAGAACAAACTACCTTCCATAATGACAATGTTACCATCAATTGGAATAACAAAAATCTCGATAATTGACTACCTTCCATAATGACAAGGCTACCATCCATTGGACTATCAAAAATCTCGACAGGAGACTACCTTCCATAATGAAAAGGCTTCCATCCATTGGAGTAACATTAATCTCGACAATAGACTAGCTTCCATAATGACAAGGCTACCATCCATTGGAGTAACATAAATCTCAATGAAAGACTAACTTCCATAATGAAAAGGATACCATTAAAAGAAATAACAAAAATATCGACAACAGACTAACATCCATAATTACAAGGTTACCATCCATTAGAATAACAAAAATCTCGACAAAAGACTACCTTCCATAATGACAAGGCTACCATCCAACGAAAAAACAAAAATTTTGACAACAGACTACCTTCCATAATGACAAGGTTACAGTCCATTGGAATAAAAAAAAACTTGACAACAAACTACATTCCATAATGACAAGGTTACCATCCATTAGAGTATCAAAAGTTTGGACAACAGACTACCTTCCATAATTACAAGTGTACCATCCATTGGAATAACAAAAATCTCGACAAAAGTCTACCTTCCATAATGACAAGGCTACCATCCAACGAAGTAAAAAAAATTTTGACAATAGACTACCTTCTTTAATGACAAGGCTACCATCCAACGAAATAACAAAAATTTCGACAACAGACTACCTTCCATAATGACAAGGTTACCATCCATTGGAATAAAAAAAAACTCGACAACAAACTACCTTCCATAATGACAAGGCTACCATCCATTAGAGTATCAAAAGTTTGGACAACAGACTACCTTCCATAATTACAAGGGTACCATCCATTGGAATAAGAAAAATCTTGACAACAGACTACCTTCCATAATGACAAGGTTACCATCCATTGGAATAACAAAAATCTCTACAAAAGACTTCCTTCCATAATGACAAGGCTACCATCCAACGAAATAACAAAAATTTCGACAATAGACTACCTTCCATAATGACAAGGCTACCATCCAACGAAATAAAAAAAATTTCGACAACAGACTACCTTCCATAATGACAAGGTTACCATCCATTGGAATAAAAAAAAACTCGAGAACATACTACCTTCCATAATGACAAGGTTACCATCCATTAGAGTAACAAAAGTATCGACAACAGACTACCTTCCATAATTACAAGGGTACCATCCATTGGAATAACACAAATCTTGAGAACAGACTACCTTCCATAATGACAAGGTTACCATCAATTGGAATAACAAAAATCTCGATAATTGACTACCTTCCATAATGACAAGGCTACCATCCATTGGACTATCAAAAATCTCGACAGGAGACTACCTTCCATAATGAAAAGGCTTCCATCCATTGGAGTAACATTAATCTCGACAATAGACTAGCTTCCATAATGACAAGGCTACCATCCATTGGAGTAACATAAATCTCAATGAAAGACTAACTTCCATAATGAAAAGGATACCATTAAAAGAAATAACAAAAATATCGACAACAGACTAACATCCATAATTACAAGGTTACCATCCATTAGAATAACAAAAATCTCGACAAAAGACTACCTTCCATAATGACAAGGCTACCATCCAACGAAAAAACAAAAATTTTGACAACAGACTACCTTCCATAATGACAAGGTTACAGTCCATTGGAATAAAAAAAAACTTGACAACAAACTACATTCCATAATGACAAGGTTACCATCCATTAGAGTATCAAAAGTTTGGACAACAGACTACCTTCCATAATTACAAGTGTACCATCCATTGGAATAACAAAAATCTCGACAAAAGTCTACCTTCCATAATGACAAGGCTACCATCCAACGAAGTAAAAAAATTTTTGACAATAGACTACCTTCTTTAATGACAAGGCTACCATCCAACGAAATAACAAAAATTTCGACAACAGACTACCTTCCATAATGACAAGGTTACCATCCATTGGAATAAAAAAAAACTCGACAACAAACTACCTTCCATAATGACAAGGTTACCATCCATTAGAGTATCAAAAGTTTGGACAACAGACTACCTTCCATAATTACAAGGGTACCATCCATTGGAATAAGAAAAATCTTGACAACAGACTACCTTCCATAATGACAAGGTTACCATCCATTGGAATAACAAAAATCTCTACAAAAGACTTCCTTCCATAATGACAAGGCTACCATCCAACGAAATAACAAAAATTTCGACAATAGACTACCTTCCATAATGACAAGGCTACCATCCAACGAAATAAAAAAAATTTCGACAACAGACTACCTTCCATAATGACAAGGTTACCATCCATTGGAATAAAAAAAAACTCGAGAACATACTACCTTCCATAATGACAAGGTTACCATCCATTAGAGTAACAAAAGTATCGACAACAGACTACCTTCCATAATTACAAGGGTACCATCCATTGGAATAACACAAATCTTGAGAACAGACTACCTTCCATAATGACAAGGTTACCATCAATTGGAATAACAAAAATCTCGATAATTGACTACCTTCCATAATGACAAGGCTACCATCCATTGGACTATCAAAAATCTCGACAGGAGACTACCTTCCATAATGAAAAGGCTTCCATCCATTGGAGTAACATTAATCTCGACAATAGACTAGCTTCCATAATGACAAGGCTACCATCCATTGGAGTAACATAAATCTCAATGAAAGACTAACTTCCATAATGAAAAGGATACCATTAAAAGAAATAACAAAAATATCGACAACAGACTAACATCCATAATTACAAGGTTACCATCCATTAGAATAACAAAAATCTCGACAAAAGACTACCTTCCATAATGACAAGGCTACCATCCAACGAAAAAACAAAAATTTTGACAACAGACTACCTTCCATAATGACAAGGTTACAGTCCATTGGAATAAAAAAAAACTTGACAACAAACTACATTCCATAATGACAAGGTTACCATCCATTAGAGTATCAAAAGTTTGGACAACAGACTACCTTCCATAATTACAAGTGTACCATCCATTGGAATAACAAAAATCTCGACAAAAGTCTACCTTCCATAATGACAAGGCTACCATCCAACGAAGTAAAAAAAATTTTGACAATAGACTACCTTCTTTAATGACAAGGCTACCATCCAACGAAATAACAAAAATTTCGACAACAGACTACCTTCCATAATGACAAGGTTACCATCCATTAGAATAAAAAAAAACTCCACAACAAACTACCTTCCATAATTACAAGGTTACCATCCATTAGAGTATCAAAAGTTTGGACAACAGACTGCCTTCCATAATTACAAGGGTACCATCCATTGGAATAACAAAAATCTTGACAACAGACTACCTTCCATAATGACAAGGTTACCATCCATTGGAATAACAAAAATCTCTACAAAAGACTACCTTCCATAATGACAAGGCTACCATCCAACGAAATAACAAAAATTTCGACAATAGACTACCTTCCATAATGACAAGGCTACCATCCAACGAAATAAAAAAAATTTCGACAACAGACTACCTTCCATAATGACAAGGTTACCATCCATTGGAATAAAAAAAAACTCGACAACAAACTACCTTCCATAATGACAAGGTTACTATCCATTAGAGTAACAAAAGTATCGACAACAAACTACCTTCCATAATTCAAGGGTACCATCCATTGGAATAACAGAAATCTTGAGAACAGACTACTTTCCATAATGACAAGGTTACCATCAATTGGAATAACAAAAATCTCTATAATAGACTACCTTCCATAATGACAAGGCTACCATCCATTGGACTATCAAAAATATCGACAGGAAACTACCTTCCATAATGAAAAGGCTTCCATCCATTGGAGTAACATTAATCTCGACAATAGACTAGCTTCCGTAATGACAAGGCTACCATCCATTGGAGTAACATAAATCTCAATGAAAGACTAACTACCATAATGATAACGCTACAATTAAACGAAATAACAAAAATATTGACAACAGACTACCATCCATAATTACAAGGTTACCATCCATTGGAATAACAAAAATCTCGACAAAAGACTACCTTCCATAATGACAAGGCTACCATCCAACGAAATAACAAAAATATCGACAACAGACTACCTACCATAATGACAAGGTTACAGTCCATTGGAATAAAAAAAACTCGACAACAAACTACCTTCCATAATGACAAGGTTACCATCCATTAGAATATCAAAAGTTTAGACAACAGACTACCTTCCATAATTACAAGGGTACCATCCATTGGAATAACAAAAATCTTGACAGCAGACTACCTTCCATAATGACAAGGTTACCATCCATTGGAATAACAAAAATCTCTACAAAAGACTACCTTCCATAATGACAAGGCTACCATCCGATGAAATAACAAAAATTTCGACAATAGACTATCTTCCATAATGACAAGGCTACCATCCAACGAAATAACAAAAATTTCGACAACACACTACCTTCCATAATGACAAGGTTACCATCCATTGGAATAAAAAAAAACTCGACAACAAACTACCTTCCATAATGACAAGGTTAACATCCATTAGAGTAACAAAAGTATCGACAACAGACTACCTTCCATAATTACAAGGGTACCATCCATTGGAATAACAGAAATCTTGAGAACAGACTACCTTCAAAAATGACAAGGTTACCATCAATTGGAATAACAAAAATCTCGATAATAGACTACCTTCCATAATGACAAGGCTACCATCCATTGGACTATCAAAAATATCGACAGGGGACTACCTTCCATAATGAAAAGGCTTCCATCCATTGGATTAACATTAATCTCGACAACAGACTAGCTTCCATAATGACAAGGCTACCATCCATTGGAGTAACATAAATCTCAATGAAAGACTAACTTCCATAATGACAAGGCTACCATTAAACGAAATAACAAAAATATCGACAACAGACTACCATCCATAATTACAAGGTTACCATCCATTGGAATAACAAAAATCTCCAGAAAAGACTACCTTCCATAATGACAAGGCTACCATCCAACGAAATAACAAAAATTTCGACAACAAACAACCTTCCATAATGACAAGCTTACCATCCATTGGAATAAAAAAAAACTCGACAACAAACTACCTCCCATAATGACATGGTTACCATCAATTAGAGTAACAAAAGTATCGACAACAGACTACCTTCCATAATTACAAGGGTACCATCAATTGGAATAACAAAAATCTTGAGAACAGACTACCTTCCTTAATGACAAGGTTACCATCAATTGGAATAACAAAAATCTCGATAATAGACTACCTTCCATAATGACAAGGCTACCATCCATTGGACTATCAAAAATCTCGAAAGCAGACTACCTTCCGTAATGAAAAGGCTTCTGTCCATTGGAGTAACATTAATCTCGGCAATATACTAGCTTCCATAATGACAAGGCTACCATCCATTGGAGTAACATAAATCTCAATGAAAGACTAACTTCCATAATGACAAGGCTACCATTAAACGAAATAACAAAAATATCGACAACAGACTATCATCCATAATTACAAGGTTACCATCCATTGGAATAACAAAAATCTCGACAAAAGACTACCTTCCATAATGACAAGGCTACCATCCAACGAATTAACAAAAAATTAGACAACAGACTACCTTCCATAATGACAAGGTTACAATCCATTAGAATAAAAAAAAACTCGACAACAAACTACCTTCCATAATGACAAGGTTACCATCCATTAGAGTATCAAAAGTTTGGACAACAGACTACCTTCCATAATTACAAGGGTACCATCCATTGGAATAACAAAAATGTTGACAACAGACTACCTTCCATAATGACAAGGTTACCATCCATTGGAATAAAAAAAATCTCTACAAAAGACTACCTTCCATAATGACAAGGCTACCATCCAACGAAATAATAAATTTTTTGACAATAAACTACCTTCCATAATAACAAGGCTACCATCCAACGAAATAAAAAAAATTTCGACAACAGACTACCTTCCATTATAATGACAAGGTTACCATCCATTAGAGTAACAAAAGTATCGACAACAGACTAGCTTCCATAATTACAATGGTACCATCCATTGGAATAACAGAAATCTTGAGAACATACTACCTTCCATAATGACAAGGTTACCATCAATTGGAATAACAAAAATCTCGATAATAGTCTACCTTCCATAATGACAAGGCTACCATCCATTGGACTATCAAAAATCTCGACAGGAGACTACCTTCCATAATGAAAAGGCTTCCATCCATTGGAGTAACATTAATCTCGACAACAGACTAGCTTCCATAATGACAAGGCTACCATCCATTGGAGTAACATAAATCTCAATGAAAGACTAACTTCCATAATGACAAGGCTACAATTAAACGAAATAAGAAAAATATCGACAATAGACTACCATCCATAATTACAAGGTTACCATCCATTGGAATAAAAAAAATCTCGACAAAAGACTACCTTCCATAATGACAAGGCTACCATCCAACGAAATAACAAAAATTTCGACAACAGACTACCTTCCATAATGACAAGGTTACAGTCCATTGGAATAAAAAAAACTCGACAATAAACTACCTTCCATAATGACAAGGTTACCTTCCATTAGAGTATCAAAAGTTTGGGCAACAGACTACCTTCCATAATTACAAGGGTACCATCCATTGGAATAACAAAAATATTGACAACAGACTACCTTCCATAATGACAAAGTTACCATCCATTGGAATAACAAAAATCTCGACAAAAGACTACCTTCCATAATGACAAGGCTACCATCCAACGAAATCAAAAAAATTTCAATAATATACTACCTTCCATAATGACAAGGCTACCATCCAACGAAATAACAAAAATTTCGACAACAGACTACCTTCCATAATGACAAGGATACCATCCATTGGAATAAAAAAAAACTCGACAACAAACTACCTTCCATAATGACAAGGTTACCATCCATTAGAGTATCAAAAGTTTGGACAACAGACTACCTTCCATAATTACAAGGGTACCATCCATTGGAATAACAAAAATCTTGACAACAGACTACCTTCCATAATGACAAGGTTACCATCCATTGGAATAACAAAAATCTCTACAAAAGACTACCTTCCATAATGACAAGGCTACCATCCAACGGAATAACAAAAATTTCGACAATAGACTACCTTCCATAATGACAAGGCTACCATCCAACGAAATAAAAAAAATTTCGACAACAGACTACCTTCCATAATGACAAGGTTACCATCCATTGGAATAAAAAAAAACTCGAGAACATACTACCTTCCATAATGACAAGGTTACCATCCATTAGAGTAACAAAAGTATCGACAACAGACTACCTTCCATAATTACTAGGGTACCATCCATTGGAATAACACAAATCTTGAGAACAGACTACCTTCCATAATGACAAGGTTACCATCAATTGGAATAACAAAAATCTCGATAATTGACTATCTTCCATAATGACAAGGCTACCATCCATTGGACTATCAAAAATATCGACAGGAGACTATCTTCCATAATGAAAAGGCTTCCATCCATTGGAGTAACATTAATCTCGACAATAGGCTAGCTTCCATAATGACAAGGCTACCATCCATTGGAGTAAAATAAATCTCAATGAAAGACTAACTTCCATAATGAAAAGGCTACCATTAAAAGAAATAACAAAAATATCGACAACAGACTAACATCCATAATTACAAGGTTACCATCCATTGGAATAACAAAAATCTCGACAAAAGACTACCTTCCATAATGACAAGGCTACCATCCAACGAAAAAACAAAAATTTCGACAACAGACTACCTTCCATAATGACAAGGTTACAGTCCATTGGAATAAAAAAAAACTTGACAACAAACTACATTCCATAATGACAAGGTTACCATCCATTAGAGTATCAAAAATTTGGACAACAGACTACCTTCCATAATTACAAGTGTACCATCCATTGGAATAACAAAAATCTCGACAAAAGTCTACCTTCCATAATGACAAGGCTATCATCCACCGAAATAACAAAAATTTCGACAATAGACTACCTTCCATAATAACAAGGCTACCATCCAACGAAATAACAAAAATTTTGACAACAGACTACCTTCCATAATGACAAGGTTACCATCCATTGGAATAAAAAAAAACTCGACAACAAACTACCTTCCATAATGACAAGGTTACCATCCATTAGAGTATCAAAAGTTTGGACAACAGACTACCTTCCATAATTACAAGGGTACCATCCATTGGAATAACAAAAATCTTGACAACAGACTACCATCCATAATGACAAGGTTACCATCCATTGGAATAACAAAAATCTCTACAAAAGACTTCCTTCCATAATGACAAGGCTACCATCCAACGAAATAACAAAAATTTCGACAATAGACTACCTTCCATAATGACAAGGCTACCATCCAACGAAATAAAAAAAATTTCGACAACAGACTACCTTCCATAATGACAAGGTTACCATCCATTGGAATAAAAAAAAACTCGAGAACATACTACCTTCCATAATGACAAGGTTACCATCCATTAGAGTAACAAAAGTATCGACAACAGACTACCTTCCATAATTACAAGGGTACCATCCATTGGAATAACACAAATCTTGAGAACAGACTACCTTCCATAATGACAAGGTTACCATCAATTGGAATAACAAAAATCTCGATAATTGACTACCTTCCATAATGACAAGGCTACCATCCATTGGACTATCAAAAATCTCGACAGGAGACTACCTTCCATAATGAAAAGGCTTCCATCCATTGGAGTAACATTAATCTCGACAATAGACTAGCTTCCATAATGACAAGGCTACCATCCATTGGAGTAACATAAATCTCAATGAAAGACTAACTTCCATAATGAAAAGGATACCATTAAAAGAAATAACAAAAATATCGACAACAGACTAACATCCATAATTACAAGGTTACCATCCATTGGAATAACAAAAATCTCGACAAAAGACTACCTTCCATAATGACAAGGCTACCATCCAACGAAAAAACAAAAATTTCGACAACAGACTACCTTCCATAATGACAAGGTTACAGTCCATTGGAATAAAAAAAAACTTGACAACAAACTACATTCCATAATGACAAGGTTACCATCCATTAGAGTGTCAAAAGTTTGGACAACAGACTACCTTCCATAATTACAAGTGTACCATCCATTGGAATAACAAAAATCTCGACAAAAGTCTACCTTCCATAATGACAAGGCTATCATCCAACGAAATAACAAAAATTTCGACAATAGACTACCTTCCATAATAACAAGGCTACCATCCAACGAAATAACAAAAATTTCGACAACAAACTACCTTCCATAATGACAAGGTTACCATCCATTGGAATAAAAAAAAACTCGAGAACAAACTACCTTCCATAATGACAAGGTTACTATCCATTAGAGTATCACAAGTTTGGACAACAAACTACCTTCCATAATTACAAGGGTACCATCCATTAGAATAACAAAAATATTGACAACAGACTACCTTCCATAATGACAAGGTTACCATCCATTGGAATAACAAAAATCTCGAGAAAAGACTACCTTCCATAATGACAACGCTACCATCCAACGAAATAAAAAAAATTTCGACAATAGACTACCTTCCATAATGACAAGGCTACCATCCAACGAAATAACAAAAATTTCGACAACAGACTACCTTCCATAATGACAAGGTTACCATCCATTGGAATAAAAAAAACTCGACAACAAACTACCTTCCATAATGACAAGGTTACCATCCATTAGAGTAACTAAAGTATCGACAACAGACTACCTACCATAATTACAAGGGTACCATCCATTGGAATAACAAAAATCTTGAGAACAGACTACCTTCCATAATGACAAGGTTACCATCAATTGGAATAACAAAAATCTCGATAATAGACTACCTTCCATAATGACAAGGCTACCATCCATTGGACTATCAAATATCTCGACAGCAGACTACCTTCCATAATGAAAAGGGTTCCATCCATTGGAGTAACATTATCTCGACAATAGACTAGCTTCCATAATGACAAGGCTACCATCCATTGGAGTAACATAAATCTCAATGAAAGACTACCTTCCATAATGACAAGGCTACCATTAAACGAAATAACAAAAATATCGACAACAGACTACCATCCATAATTACAAGGTTACCATCCATTGGAATAACAAAAATCTCGACAAAAGACTACCTTCCATAATGACAAGGCTACCATCCATTAGAGTATCAAAAGTTTGGACAACAGACTACCTTCCATAATTACAAGGTTACCATCCATTGGAATAACAAAAATCTTGGCAACAGACTACCTTCCATAATGACAAGGTTACCATCCATTGGAATAACAAAAATCTCGACAAAAGACTACCTTCCGTAATGACAAGGCTACCATCCAACGAAATAACAAATTTTTTGACAATAGACTACCTTCCATAATGACAAGGTTACCATCCATCAGAATAAAAAAAAACTCGACAACAAACTACCTTCCATAATGACAAGGTTACCATCCATTGGAATAAAAAAAAAACTCGAGAACAAACTACCTTCCATAATGACAAGGTTACTATACATTAGAGTATCACAAGTTTGGACAACAAACTACCTTCCATAATTACAAGGGTACCATCCATTAGAATAACAAAAATATTGACAACAGACTACCTTCCATAATGACAAGGTTACCATCCATTGGAATAACAAAAATCTCGAGAAAAGACTACCTTCCATAATGACAACGCTACCATCCAACGAAATAAAAAAAATTTCGACAATCGACTACCTTCCATAATGACAAGGCTACCATCCAACAAAATAACAAAAATTTCGACAACAGACTACCTTCCATAATGACAAGGTTACCATCCATTGGAATAAAAAAAACTCGACAACAAACTACCTTCCATAATGACAAGGTTACCATCCATTAGAGTAACTAAAGTATCGACAACAGACTACCTACCATAATTACAAGGGTACCATCCATTGGAATAACAAAAATCTTGAGAACAGACTACCTTCCATAATGACAAGGTTACCATCAATTGGAATAACAAAAATCTCGATAATAGACTACCTTCCATAATGACAAGGCTACCATCCATTGGACTATCAAATATCTCGACAGCAGACTACCTTCCATAATGAAAAGGGTTCCATCCATTGGAGTAACATTATCTCGACAATAGACTAGCTTCCAAAATGACAAGGCTACCATCCATTGGAGTAACATAAATCTCAATGAAAGACTACCTTCCATAATGACAAGGCTACCATTAAACGAAATAACAAAAATATCGACAACAGACTACCATCCATAATTACAAGGTTACCATCCATTGGAATAACAAAAATCTCGACAAAAGACTACCTTCCATAATGACAAGGCTACCATCCATTAGAGTATCAAAAGTTTGGACAACAGACTACCTTCCATAATTAAAAGGTTACCATCCATTGGAATAACAAAAATCTTGGCAACAGACTACCTTCCATAATGACAAGGTTACCATCCATTGGATTAACAAAAATCTCGACAAAAGACTACCTTCCGTAATGACAAGGCTACCATCCAACGAAATAACAAAATTTTTGACAATAGACTACCTTCCATAATGACAAGGTTACCATCCATCAGAATAAAAAAAAACTCGACAACAAACTACCTTGCGTAATGACAAGGTTACCATCCATTGGAGTAACAAAAATATCGACAACAAACTACCTTCCATAATTACAAGGGTACCATCCATTGGAATAACAAAAATCTTGACAACAAACAACCTTCCATAATGACAAGGTTACCATCCACTCGAATAATAAAAATCTCGACAACAGACTACCTTCCATAATGACATGGCTACCATTCATTGGACTATCAAAAATCTCGACAATAGACTACCTTCCATAATGACAAGGCTACCATCCATTGGAGTAACAAAAATCTCGGCAATTGACTAACTTCCATAATTACAAGGCTACCATCCATTGGAGTAACAAATATCTCGACAACAGACTACCTTCCATAATGACAAGGCTACCATCCGTTGGACTATCAAAAATCTCAACAACAGACTACCTTCCATAATGACAAGGCTATCATCCATTGGAGTACCAAAAATCTGAACAATAAACTACCTTCCATAATGACAACACTACCATCCATTGGACTAAAAAAAATCTCAACGAAAGACTACCTTCCATAATGACAAGGATACCATCCATTGGAGTAACAAAAATCTCAAAAACAAACTAACTTCCATAATTACAAGGCTACCATCCATTGGAGTAACAAATATCTTGACAAAAGGCTACCTTCCATAATGACAAGGCTACCATCCACTGGAGTAACCAAAATATCGACAACAGACTACCTTCTATAATAACAAGGCTAGCATCCATTGGAGTAACAAAAATCTCGACAACAAACTACCTTTCATAATGAAAAGGATACCATCCATTGGAGTAACAAAAATATCGACAACAAACTACCTTCCATAATGAGAATTCTACCATCCATTAGAGTATCAAAAATATTGACAACAAACTAACTTCCATAATGACAAGGATACCATCCATTCGAATAACAAAAATCTCGACTACAAACTACCTTCCATAATGACAATGCTACCATCAAACGAAATAACAAAAATCTCGACAACAGACTACCTTCCATAATTACCAGGTTACCATCCATTGGAATAACAAAAATCTTGACAACAGACTACCTTCCATAATGACAAGGCTACCATCCAACGAAATAACAAAAATTTCGACAACAGACTACCTTCCATAATGACAAGGTTACCATAAATTGGTATAAAAAAAACTCGACAACAAACTACCTTCCATACTTTCAAGGTTACCATCCATTGGAGTAACAAAAATATCGACAATAGACTACCTTCCATTATTACAAGGCTACTATCCATTAGAGTAGCAAAAACTCGACAACAAACTACCTTCCATAATGACAAGGTTACCATCCATTGGAATAACAAAAATCTCGATAACAGATTACCTTCCATAATGATAAGGATACCATCCATTGGAATAAAAAAAATCTCGACAACAGACTACTTTCCATAATGACAACGCTACCATCCAACGAAATAACAAAAATTTTGACAACAAACTACCTTCCATAATGACAAGGTTACCATCCATTGGAATAACAAAAAACTCGACAACTGACTACCTTCCATAATAACAAGGTTACCATCCATTGGAGTAACAAAAATCTCGACAACAGACTACCTTCCATAATTACAAGGCTACCATATATTGAAGTAACAAATATCTCGACAAAACACTACCTTCATTAATGACAAGGCTACCATCCATTGGAGTAACCAAAATATCAACAATAGACTACCTTCTATAATGACAAGGCTATCATCCAATGGAGTAACAAAAATCACGACAACAAACTACCTTCCATAATGAAAAGGATACCATCCATTGGAGTAACAAAAATATCGACAACACACTACCTTCCATAATGACAAGGCTACCATCCATTGGAGTATCAAAAATATCGACAAAAAACTACCTTCCATAATGACAAGGATACCTTCCATTAGAGTAACAAAAATCTCAACAACATATTAGCTTCCAGAATGACAAGGCTACCATCCATTGGAGTTACAGAGATTTTGACAACAGACTACCTTCCATAATGAAAAGGCTACCATCCATTGGAGTAACATTAATGTCGACAACAGACTAGCTTCCATAATGACAAGGCTACCATCCATTGGAGTAACATAAATCTCAATGAAATACTACCTTCCATAATGACAACTCTACCATCCATTGGAGTAACATAAATCTCAATGAAAGACTACCTTCCATAGTGACAAGTTTACCATCCATTGGAGTAACATAAATCTCAACGAAAGACTACCTTCCATAATGACAAGTCTACCATCCATTGGAGTAACAAAATATCGACAACATACTACATTCCATAATGACAAGGCTACCATCCATTGGAGTAACAAAAATATCGACAATAGACTACCTTCCATAATGACAAGGCTACCATCCATTGGAGTAACAAAAATATTGAGAATAAACTACCATCCATAATTACAAGGCTACCATACATTGGAGTAAAAAAAAAATCGACAACACACTACCTTCCATAATGACAAGGTTACCATCCATCGGAATAAGAAAATTATCGACAACAGACTACCTTCCATAATGACAAGGCTACCATCAAACAAAATAAAATAAATCTCGACAACAGACTACCTTCCATAATGACATGGCTACCATCCATTGGAGTAACAAACATATTGACAACAAACTACCTTCCATAATTACAAGGCTACCATCCATTGGAGTAACAAAAATCTCGACAAGAGACTACCTTCCATAATGACAAGGTTAGCATCCATTAGAATAAGAAAAATCTCGACAACAGACTACCTTCCATAATGACAAGGTTACCATCCATTGGAATAACAAAAATCCTTACAACACACTACCTTCCATAATGACAAGGTTACCATCCATTGGAATAAATAAAAAATCGACAACAAACTACCTTCCATAATGACAAGGCTTCCATCCAACGAAATAACAAAAATATCGAAAACAGACTACCTTCCATAATTACAAGGTTACCATCCATTGGAATAACAAAAATCTTGACAACAGACTACCTTCCATAATTATAAGGTTACCATCCATTGGAATAACAAAAATCTCGACAACAGACTACCTTCCATAATGACAAGGCTACCATCAAACGAAATAACAAAAATCTCGATAACAAACTTCCTTCCATAATGACAAGGTTACCATTCATTGGAATAACAAAAAACTCGACAACAGACTACCTTCCATAATGACAAGGTTACAATCCATTGGAGTAACAAAAATATCGACAACAGACAACCTTCCATAATTACAAGGCTACCATCCATTTGAGTAAAAAAAACTCGACAACATACTACCTTCGGTAATGACAAGGTTACCATCCATTGAAATAACAACAATCTCGACAACAGACTACCTTCCATAATTACAAGGTTACCATCCATTGGAATAACAAAAATCTCGACAACAGACTACCTTCCATAATGACAAGGCTACCATCCAACGAAATAACAAAAATCTCGACAACAGACTACCTTCCATAATTACAAGGTTACCATTCATTGGAATAACAAAAAACTCGACAACATACTACCTTCCATAATGACAAGGTTACAATCCATTGGAGTAACAAAAATATCGACAACAGACTACCTTCCGTAATGAGAAGGCTACCATCCATTGGAGTAACAAAATTCTAGACAACAGACTACCTTCCGTAATGGCAAGGCTAACATCCATTGGAGTTACAAAAATATCGACAACAGACTTCCTTACATAATGACAATGCTACCATCGATTGGAGTAACAAAAATATCGACAACACACTACGTTCCATAATGACCAGGCTACCATCCATTGGAGTAACAAGAATATCGACAACAAACTACCTTCCATAATGACAAGGCTACCATCCATTGGACTCTCAAAAATATCGACAACAGACTACCTTCCATAATGACAAGGCTACCATCCATTGGAGTAACAAAAATCTTGACAACTGACTAACTTCTATAATTACAAGGCTACCATCCATTGCAGTAACAAATATCTCGACAATAGACTACCTTCCATAATGACAAGGCTACCATCCATTAGACTATCAAAAATCTCGACAATAGACTACCTTCCATAATGACAAGGCTAGCATCCAGTGGAATAACAAAAATCTGAACAATAGACTACCTTCCATAATTACAAGGCTATCATCCATTGGAGTAACAAAAATCTCGAAAACAGACTAACTTCCATAATTACAAGGCTACCATCCATTGGAGTAACAAATATCTCGACAAAAGATTACCTTCCATAATGACAAGGCTACCATCCATTGGAGTAACCAAAATATCGACAATAGACTAACTTCTATAATGACAAGGCTAGCATCCATTGGAGTAACAAAAATCTCGACAACAAACTACCTTCCATAATGAAAAGGATACCCTCCATTGGAGTAACAAAAATATCGAGAACAAACTACCTTCTATAATGACAAGGCTACCATCCATTGGAGTATCAAAAATATCGACAACAAAATACCTTCCATAATAACAAGGATACCTTCAATTAGTGTAACAAAAATCTCGACAACATAATAGCTTCCACAATGACAAGGCTACCATCCATTGGAGTAACAAAGATTTCGACAATAGACTACCTTCCATAATAAAAAGGCTACCATCCATTGGAGTAATATTAATGTCGACAGCAGACTAGTTTCCATAATGACAAGGCTACCATCCATTGGAGTAACATAAATCTCAATGAAAGACAACCTTCCAAAATGACAACTCTACCATCCATTGGAGTAACATAAATCTCAACGAAAGACTACCTTCCATAATGACAAGTCTACCATCCATTGGAGTAACATAAATCTCAACGAAAGACTACCTTCCATAATGACAACTCTACAATCCATTGGAGTAACAAAAATATCGACAACAGACTACCTTACATAATGACAAGGTTACCATCCATTGGAATAACAAAAACTCGACAATAGACTACCTTCCATAATGAGAAGGCTACCATCCATTGGAGTAACAAAATTCTCGACAACATACTACCTTACGTAATGGCAAGGCTACCATCCATTGGAGTTACAAAAATCTCGACAACAGACTACCTTACATAATGATAATGCTACCATCCATTGGATTAAGAAAAATATCAACAACACACTACGTTCCATAATGACCAGGCTACCATCCATTAGAGTAAAAAAATATCGACAATAAACTACCTTCCATAATGATAAGGCTACCATCCATTGGACTCTCAAAAATCTCGACAGCAGACTACCTTCCATAATGACAAGGCTACCATCCATTGGAGTAACAAAAATCTTGACAACTGACTAACTTCTATAATTACAAGGCTACCATCCATTGGAGTAACAAATATCTCGACAACAGACTACCTTCCATAATGACAAGGCTACCATCCATTGGACTATCAAAAATCTCGACTACAGACTACCTTCCATAATGACAAGGCTACCATCCAGTGGAAGAACAAAAATCTCAACAACAGACTACCTTCCATAATGACAAGGTTACCATCCATTGGAATAACAAAAATCTTAACAACATACTACCTTCCATAATGACAAGGTTACCATCCATTGGAATAAATAAAAACTCGACAACAAACTACCTTCCATAATGACAAGGCTACCATCCAACGAAATAACAAAAATATCGACAACAGACTACCTTCCATAATGACAAGGTTACCATCCATTGGAATAAAAAAAATCTTGACAATAGACTACCTTCCATAATGATAAGGTTACCATCCATTGGAATAACAAAAATCTCGACAACACACTACCTTCCATAATGACAAGGCTACCATCCAAGGAAATAACAAAAATCTCGACAACAAACTACCTTCCATAATGGAAAGGTTACCATTCATTGGAATAACAAAAAACTCGCCAACAAACTACCTTACATAATGACAAGGTTATAATCCATTGGAGTAACAAAAATATCGACAACAGACTACCTTCCATAATTACAAGGATACCATCCATTTGAGTAACAAAAACTCGACAACAGACTACCTTCCGTAATGTCAAGGTTACCATCCATTGGAATAACAAAAATCTCGACAAAAGACTACCTTCCATAATGACAAGGCTACCATCCAGTGGAAGAATAAAAATCTCAACAACAGACTACCTTCCATAATGACAAGGTTACCATCCATTGGAATAACAAAAATCTTGACAACATACTACCTTCCATAATGACAAGGTTACCATCCATTGGAATAAATAAAAACTTGACAACAAACTACCTTCCATAATGACAAGGCTACCATCCAACGAAATAACAAAAATATCGACATCAGACTACCTTCCATAATGACAAGGTTACCATCCATTGGAATAAAAAAAATCTTGACAATAGACTACCTTCCATAATGATAAGGTTACCATCCATTGGAATAACAAAAATCTCGACAACACACTACCTTCCATAATGACAAGGCTACCATCCAAGGAAATAACAAAAATCTCGACAACAAACTACCTTCCATAATGGAAAGGTTACCATTCATTGGAATAACAAAAAACTCAACAACAAACTACCTTACATAATGACAAGGTTACAATCCATTGGAGTAACAAAAATATCGACAACAGACTACCTTCCATAATTACAAGGATACCATCCATTTGAGTAACAAAAACTCGACAACAGACTACCTTCCGTAATGTCAAGGTTACCATCCATTGGAATAACAAAAATCTCGACAACAGACTACCTTCCATAATGACAAGGCTACCATCCAACGAAATAACAAAAATCTCGAGAACAGACTACCTTCCATAATGACAAGGTTACCATTCATTGGAATAACAAAAAACTCGACAACAACCTACCTTCCATAATGACAAGGTTACAATCCATTGGAGTAACAAAAATATCGACAACAGACTACCTTCCATAATGACAAGGTTACCATCCATTGGAATAACAAAAACACGACAACAGACTACCTTCCATAATGAGAAGGATACCATCCATTGGAGTAACAAAATTCTCGACAACAGTTTACCTTCCATAATGGCAAGGCTACCATCCATTGGAGTTACAAAAATCTCAACAACAGACTACCTTACATAATGACAATGCTACCATCCATTGGATTAAGAAAAATATCAACAACACGCTACATTCCATAATGACCAGGCTACCATCCATTGGAGTAACAAAAACATCGACAATAAACTACCTTCCATAATGACAAGGCTACCATCCATTGGACTCTCAAAAATCTCGACAGCAGACTACCTTCCATAATGACAAGGCTATCATCCATTGAAGTACCAAAAATATGAACAATAGACTACCTTCAATAATGACAAGGCTACCATCCATTGGAGTAACAAAAATCTCGACAAAAGAGTACCTTCCATAATGAAAAGGCTACCATCCATTGGAGTAACATTAATGTCGACAGCAGACTAGTTTCCATAATGACAAGGCTACCATCCATTGGAGTAACATAAATCTCAATGAAAGACAACCTTCCAAAATGACAACTCTACCATCCATTGGAGTAACATAAATCTCAACGAAAGACTACCTTCCATAATGACAAGTCTACCATCCATTGGAGTAACATAAATCTCAACGAAAGACTACCTTCCATAATGACAACTCTACAATCCATTGGAGTAACAAAAATATCGACAACAGACTACCTTACATAATGACAAGGTTACCATCCATTGGAATAACAAAAATCTTAACAACATACTACCTTCCATAATGACAAGGCTACCATCCATTGGAGTAACAAAATTCTCGACAACATACTACCTTACGTAATGGCAAGGCTACCATCCATTGGAGTTACAAAAATCTCGACAACAGACTACCTTACATAATGATAATGCTACCATCCATTGGATTAAGAAAAATATCAACAACACACTACGTTCCATAATGACCAGGCTACCATCCATTAGAGTAAAAAAATATCGACAATAAACTACCTTCCATAATGATAAGGCTACCATCCATTGGACTCTCAAAAATCTCGACAGCAGACTACCTTCCATAATGACAAGGCTACCATCCATTGGAGTAACAAAAATCTTGACAACTGACTAACTTCTATAATTACAAGGCTACCATCCATTGGAGTAACAAATATCTCGACAACAGACTACCTTCCATAATGACAAGGCTACCATCCATTGGACTATCAAAAATCTCGACTACAGACTACCTTCCATAATGACAAGGCTACCATCCAGTGGAAGAACAAAAATCTCAACAACAGACTACCTTCCATAATGACAAGGTTACCATCCATTGGAATAACAAAAATCTTAACAACATACTACCTTCCATAATGACAAGGTTACCATCCATTGGAATAAATAAAAACTCGACAACAAACTACCTTCCATAATGACAAGGCTACCATCCAACGAAATAACAAAAATATCGACAACAGACTACCTTCCATAATGACAAGGTTACCATCCATTGGAATAAAAAAAATCTTGACAATAGACTACCTTCCATAATGATAAGGTTACCATCCATTGGAATAACAAAAATCTCGACAACACACTACCTTCCATAATGACAAGGCTACCATCCAAGGAAATAACAAAAATCTCGACAACAAACTACCTTCCATAATGGAAAGGTTACCATTCATTGGAATAACAAAAAACTCGCCAACAAACTACCTTACATAATGACAAGGTTATAATCCATTGGAGTAACAAAAATATCAACAACAGACTACCTTCCATAATTACAAGGATACCATCCATTTGAGTAACAAAAACTCTACAACAGACTACCTTCCGTAATGTCAAGGTTACCATCCATTGGAATAACAAAAATCTCGACAAAAGACTACCTTCCATAATGACAAGGCTACCATCCAACGAAATAACAAAAATCTCGAGAACAGACTACCTTCCATAATGACAAGGTTACCATTCATTGGAATAACAAAAAACTCGACAACAACCTACATTCCATAATGACAAGGTTACAATCCATTGGAGTAACAAAAATATCGACAACAGACTACCTTCCATAATGACAAGGCTACCATCCATTGGAGTAACAAAAATCTTGACAACTGACTAACTTCTATAATTACAAGGCTACCATCCATTGGAGTAACAAATATCTCGACAACAGACTACCTTCCATAATGACAAGGCTACCATCCATTGGACTATCAAAAATCTCGACTACAGACTACCTTCCATAATGACAAGGCTACCATCCAGTGGAAGAATAAAAATCTCAACAACAGACTACCTTCCATAATGACAAGGTTACCATCCATTGGAATAACAAAAATCTTGACAACATACTACCTTCCATAATGACAAGGTTACCATCCATTGGAATAAATAAAAACTCGACAACAAACTACCTTCCATAATGACAAGGCTACCATCCAACGAAATAACAAAAATATCGACATCAGACTACCTTCCATAATGACAAGGTTACCATCCATTGGAATAAAAAAAATCTTGACAATAGACTACCTTCCATAATGATAAGGTTACCATCCATTCGAATAACAAAAATCTCGACAACACACTACCTTCCATAATGACAAGGCTACCATCCAAGGAAATAACAAAAATCTCGACAACAAACTACCTTCCATAATGGAAAGGTTACCATTCATTGGAATAACAAAAAAATCAACAACAAACTACCTTACATAATGACAAGGTTACAATCCATTGGAGTAACAAAAATATCGACAACAGACTACCTTCCATAATTACAAGGATACCATCCATTTGAGTAACAAAAACTCGACAACAGACTACCTTCCGTACTGTCAAGGTTACCATCCATTGGAATAACAAAAATCTCGACAACAGACTACCTTCCATAATGACAAGGCTACCATCCAACGAAATAACAAAAATCTCGAGAACAGACTACCTTCCATAATGACAAGGTTACCATTCATTGGAATAACAAAAAACTCGACAACAACCTACCTTCCATAATGACAAGGTTACAATCCATTGGAGTAACAAAAATATCGACAACAGACTACCTTCCATAATGATAAGGTTACCATCCATTGGAATAACAAAAACACGACAACAGACTACCTTCCATAATGAGAAGGATACCATCCATTGGAGTAACAAAATTCTCGACAACAGATTACCTTCCATAATGGCAAGGCTACCATCCATTGGAGTTACAAAAATCTCAACAACAGACTACCTTACATAATGACAATGCTACCATCCATTGGATTAAGAAAAATATCAACAACACACTACATTCCATAATGACCAGGCTACCATCCATTGGAGTAACAAAAACATCGACAATAAACTACCTTCCATAATGACAAGGCTACCATCCATTGGACTCTCAAAAATCTCGACAGCAGACTACCTTCCATAATGACAAGGCTATCATCCATTGAAGTACCAAAAATATGAACAATAGACTACCTTCAATAATGACAAGGCTACCATCCATTGGAGTAACAAAAATCTCGACAAAAGAGTACCTTCCATAATGAAAAGGCTACCATCCATTGGAGTAACCAAAATATCGACAATAGACTACCTTCTATAATGACAAGGCTAGCATCCATTGGAGTAACAAAAATCTTGACAACAAACTACCTTCCATAATGAAAAGGATACCATCCATTGGAGTAACAAAAATATCGACAACAAACTACCTTCCATAATGACAAGGCTACCATCTATTGGAGTATCAAAAATATCGACAACAAACTACCTTCCATAATGACAAGGATACCATACATTGGAATAACAAAAATTTCGACAACAGAATACCTTCCATAATGACAACGCTACCATCAAAAGAAATAACAAAAATCTTGACAACAGACTACCTTCCATAATTACCAGGTTACCATCCATTGTAATAAAAAAATCTCGACAACCGACTACCTTGCATAATGACAAGGCTACCATCCAACGAAATAACAAAAATTTCGACAACAGACTACCTTCCATAATGACAAGGTTACCATCCATTGGAATAAAAAAAACTAGACAACAAACTACCTTCCATAATGACAAGGTTAACATCCATTGGAGTAACAAAAATATCTACAACAGACTACCTTCCATAATTACAACGCTACTATCCATTGGAGTAACAAAAACTCGACAACAGACTACCTTCCATAATGACAAGGTTACCATTCATTGGAATAACAAAAATATCGACAACAGACTACCTTCCATAATGACAATGCTACCGTCCATTGGAGTAACAAAAATATCGACAACAGACTACATTCCATAATGACAAGCCTACCATCCATTGGAGTAACAAAAATATCGACAATAGACTACCTTCCATAATGACAAGGCTACCATTCATTGGAGTAAGAAAAATATTAACAACAAACGACTTTCCATAATTACAAGGCTACCATCCATTGGAGTAACAAAAAACTCGACAACAGACTACCTTCCATAATGACAAGGTTACCATCCATTGGAATAAAAAAAACTAGACAACAAACTACCTTCCATAATGACAAGGTTAACATCCATTGGAGTAACAAAAATATCGACAATAGACTACCATCCATAGTTACAACGCTACTATCCATTGGAGTAACAAAAACTCGACAATAGACTACCTTCCATAATGACAAGGTTACCATTCATTGGAATAACAAAAATATCGACAACAGACTACCTTCCATAATGACAATGCTACCGTCCATTGGAGTAACAAAAATATCGACAACAGACTACATTCCATAATGACAAGCCTACCATCCATTGGAGTAACAAAAATATCGACAATAGACTACCTTCCATAATGACAAGGCTACCATCCATTGGAGTAAGAAAAATATTAACAACAAACGACTTTCCATAATTACAAGGCTACCATCCATTGGAGTAACAAAAAACTCGACAACAGACTACCTTCCATAATGACAAGGTTACCATCCATTGGAATAAGAAAAATCTCGACAACAGACTACCTTCCATAATGACAAGGCTACCATCAAACAAAATAACAAAAATCTCGACAACAGACTACCTTCCATAATGACAAGGCTACCATCCATTGGAGTAACAAAAATATTGACAACTGACTAGCTTCTATAATTACAAGGCTACCATCCATTGGAATAACAAATATATCGACAACAGACTACCTTCCATAATGACAAGGCTACCATCCATAGGACTATCAAAAATCTCGACAACAGACTACCTTCCATAATGACAAGGCTACCATCCAATGGAATAACAAAAATCTCATCAACAGACTACCTTCCATAATGACAAGGCTATCATCCATTGGAGTACCAAAAATCTGAACAATAGACTACCTTCAATAATGAGAAGGCTACCATGCATTGGAGTAACAAAATTCTCGACAACATACTACCTTACGTAATGGCAAGGCTACCATCCATTGGAGTTACAAAAATCTCGACAACAGACTACCTTACATAATGATAATGCTACCATCCATTGGATTAAGAAAAATATCAACAACACACTACATTCCATAATGACAAGGTTACCATTCATTGGAATAACAAAAAACTCGACAACAACCTACCTTCCATAAAGACAAGGTTACAATCCATTGGAGTAACAAAAATATCGACAACAGACTACCTTCCATAATGACAAGGCTACCATCCATTGGAGTAACAAAAATCTTGACAACTGACTAACTTCTATAATTACAAGGCTACCATCCATTGGAGTAACAAATATCTCGACAACAGACTACCTTCCATAATGACAAGGCTACCATCCATTGGACTATCAAAAATCTCGACTACAGACTACCTTCCATAATGACAAGGCTACCATCCAGTGGAAGAATAAAAATCTCAACAACAGACTACCTTCCATAATGACAAGGTTACCATCCATTGGAATAACAAAAATCTTGACAACATACTACCTTCCATAATGACAAGGTTACCATCCATTGGAATAAATAAAAACTCGACAACAAACTACCTTCCATAATGACAAGGCTACCATCCAACGAAATAACAAAAATATCGACATCAGACTACCTTCCATAATGACAAGGTTACCATCCATTGGAATAAAAAAAATCTTGACAATAGACTACCTTCCATAATGATAAGGTTACCATCCATTGGAATAACAAAAATCTCGACAACACACTACCTTCCATAATGACAAGGCTACCATCCAAGGAAATAACAAAAATCTCGACAACAAACTACCTTCCATAATGGAAAGGTTACCATTCATTGGAATAACAAAAAACTCAACAACAAACTACCTTACATAATGACAAGGTTACAATCCATTGGAGTAACAAAAATATCGACAACAGACTACCTTCCATAATTACAAGGATACCATCCATTTGAGTAACAAAAACTCGACAACAGACTACCTTCCGTAATGTCAAGGTTACCATCCATTGGAATAACAAAAATCTCGACAACAGACTACCTTCCATAATGACAAGGCTACCATCCAACGAAATAACAAAAATCTCGAGAACAGACTACCTTCCATAATGACAAGGTTACCATTCATTGGAATAACAAAAAACTCGACAACAACCTACCTTCCATAATGACAAGGTTACAATCCATTGGAGTAACAAAAATATCGACAACAGACTACCTTCCATAATGACAAGGTTACCATCCATTGGAATAACAAAAACACGACAACAGACTACCTTCCATAATGAGAAGGATACCATCCATTGGAGTAACAAAATTCTCGACAACAGATTACCTTCCATAATGGCAAGGCTACCATCCATTGGAGTTACAAAAATCTCAACAACAGACTACCTTACATAATGACAATGCTACCATCCATTGGATTAAGAAAAATATCAACAACACACTACATTCCATAATGACCAGGCTACCATCCATTGGAGTAACAAAAACATCGACAATAAACTACCTTCCATAATGACAAGGCTACCATCCATTGGACTCTCAAAAATCTCGACAGCAGACTACCTTCCATAATGACAAGGCTATCATCCATTGAAGTACCAAAAATATGAACAATAGACTACCTTCAATAATGACAAGGCTACCATCCATTAGAGTAACAAAAATCTCGACAAAAGAGTACCTTCCATAATGAAAAGGCTACCATCCATTGGAGTAACCAAAATATCGACAATAGACTACCTTCTATAATGACAAGGCTAGCATCCATTGGAGTAACAAAAATCTTGACAACAAACTACCTTCCATAATGAAAAGGATACCATCCATTGGAGTAACAAAAATATCGACAACAAACTACCTTCCATAATGACAAGGCTACCATCTATTGGAGTATCAAAAATATCGACAACAAACTACCTTCCATAATGACAAGGATACCATCCATTGGAATAACAAAAATTTCGACAACAGAATACCTTCCATAATGACAACGCTACCATCAAAAGAAATAACAAAAATCTTGACAACAGACTACCTTCCATAATTACCAGGTTACCATCCATTGTAATAAAAAAATCTCGACAACTGACTACCTTGCATAATGACAAGGCTACCATCCAACGAAATAACAAAAATTTCGACAACAGACTACCTTCCATAATGACAAGGTTACCATCCATTGGAATAAAAAAAACTAGACAACAAACTACCTTCCATAATGACAAGGTTAACATCCATTGGAGTAACAAAAATATTTACAACAGACTACCTTCCATAATTACAACGCTACTATCCATTGGAGTAACAAAAACTCGACAACAGACGACCTTCCATAATGACAAGGTTACCATTCATTGGAATAACTAAAATATCGACAACAGACTACCTTCCATAATGACAATGCTACCGTCCATTGGAGTAACAAAAATATCGACAACAGACTACATTCCATAATGACAAGCCTACCATCCATTGGAGTAACAAAAATATCGACAATAGACTACCTTCCATAATGACAAGACTACCATCCATTGGAGTAAGAAAAATATTAACAACAAACGACTTTCCATAATTACAAGGCTACCATCCATTGGAGTAACAAAAAACTCGACAACAGACTACCTTCCATAATTACAAGGTTACCATCCATTGGAATAAAAAAAACTAGACAACAAACTACCTTCCATAATGACAAGGTTAACATCCATTGGAGTAACAAAAATATCGACAATAGACTACCTTCCATAGTTACAACGCTACTATCCATTGGAGTAACAAAAACTCGACAATAGACTACCTTCCATAATGACAAGGTTACCATTCATTGGAATAACAAAAATATCGACAACAGACTACCTTCCATAATGACAATGCTACCGTCCATTGGAGTAACAAAAATATCGACAACAGACTACATTCCATAATGACAAGCCTACCATCCATTGGAGTAACAAAAATATCGACAATAGACTACCTTCCATAATGACAAGGCTACCATCCATTGGAGTAAGAAAAATATTAACAACAAACGACTTTCCATAATTACAAGGCTACCATCCATTGGAGTAACAAAAAACTCGACAACAGACTACCTTCCATAATGACAAGGTTACCATCCATTGGAATAAGAAAAATCTCGACAACAGACTACCTTCCATAATGACAAGGCTACCATCAAACAAAATAACAAAAATCTCGACAACAGACTACCTTCCATAATGACAAGGCTACCATCCATTGGAGTAACAAAAATATTGACAACTGACTAGCTTCTATAATTACAAGGCTACCATCCATTGGAATAACAAATATATCGGCAACAGACTACCTTCCATAATGACAAGGCTACCATCCATAGGACTATCAAAAATCTCGACAACAGACTACCTTCCATAATGACAAGGCTACCATCCAATGGAATAACAAAAATCTCATCAACAGACTACCTTCCATAATGACAAGGCTATCATCCATTGGAGTACCAAAAATCTGAACAATAGACTACCTTCCATAATGAGAAGGCTACCATGCATTGGAGTAACAAAATTCTCGACAACATACTACCTTACGTAATGGCAAGGCTACCATCCATTGGAGTTACAAAAATCTCGACAACAGACTACCTTACATAATGATAATGCTACCATCCATTGGATTAAGAAAAATATCAACAACACATTACGTTCCATAATGACCAGGCTACCATCCATTAGAGTAAAAAAATATCGACAATAAACTACCTTCCATAATGATAAGGCTACCATCCATTGGACTCTCAAAAATCTCGACAGCAGACTACCTTCCATAATGACAAGGCTACCATCCATTGGAGTAACAAAAATCTTGACAACTGACTAACTTCTATAATTACAAGGCTACCATCCATTGGAGTAACAAATATCTCGACAACAGACTACCTTCCATAATGACAAGGCTACCATCCATTGGACTATCAAAAATCTCGACTACAGACTACCTTCCATAATGACAAGGCTACCATCCAGTGGAAGAACAAAAATCTCAACAACAGACTACCTTCCATAATGACAAGGTTACCATCCATTGGAATAACAAAAATCTTAACAACATACTACCTTCCATAATGGCATGGTTACCATCCATTGGAATAAATAAAAACTCGACAACAAACTACCTTCCATAATGACAAGGCTACTATCCAACGAAATAACAAAAATATCGACAACAGACTACCTTCCATAATGACAAGGTTACCATCCATTGGAATAAAAAAAATCTTGACAATAGACTACCTTCCATAATGATAAGGTTACCATCCATTGGAATAACAAAAATCTCGACAACACACTACCTTCCATAATGACAAGGCTACCATCCAAGGAAATAACAAAAATCTCGACAACAAACTAACTTCCATAATGGAAAGGTTACCATTCATTGGAATAACAAAAAACTCGACAACAAACTACCTTACATAATGACAAGGTTATAATCCATTGGAGTAACAAAAATATCGACAACAGACTACCTTCCATAATTACAAGGATACCATCCATTTGAGTAACAAAAACTCGACAACAGACTACCTTCCGTAATGTCAAGGTTACCATCCATTGGAATAACAAAAATCTCGACAACAGACTACCTTCCATAATGACAAGGCTACCATCCAACGAAATAACAAAAATCTCGAGAACAGACTACCTTCCATAATGACAAGGTTACCATTCATTGGAATAACAAAAAACTCGACAACAACCTACCTTCCATAATGACAAGGTTATAATCCATTGGAGTAACAAAAATATCGACAACAGACTACCTTCCATAATGACAAGGCTACCATCCATTGGAGTAACAAAAATCTTGACAACTGACTAACTTCTATAATTACAAGGCTACCATCCATTGGAGTAACAAATATCTCGACAACAGACTACCTTCCATAATGACAAGGCTACCATCCATTGGAGTAACAAAAATCTTGACAACTGACTAACTTCTATAATTACAAGGCTACCATCCATTGGAGTAACAAATATCTCGACAACAGACTACCTTCCATAATGACAAGGCTACCATCCATTGGACTATCAAAAATCTCGACTACAGACTACCTTCCATAATGACAAGGCTACCATCCAGTGGAAGAACAAAAATCTCAACAACAGACTACCTTCCATAATGACAAGGTTACCATCCATTGGAATAACAAAAATCTTAACAACATACTACCTTCCATAATGGCAAGGTTACCATCCATTGGAATAAATAAAAACTCGACAACAAACTACCTTCCATAATGACAAGGCTACTATATAACGAAATAACAAAAATATCGACAACAGACTACCTTCCATAATGACAAGGTTACCATCCATTGGAATAAAAAAAATCTTGACAATAGACTACCTTCCATAATGATAAGGTTACCATCCATTGGAATAACAAAAATCTCGACAACACACTACCTTCCATAATGACAAGGCTACCATCCAAGGAAATAACAAAAATCTCGACAACAAACTACCTTCCATAATGGAAAGGTTACCATTCATTGGAATAACAAAAAACTCGACAACAAACTACCTTACATAATGACAAGGTTATAATCCATTGGAGTAACAAAAATATCGACAACAGACTACCTTCCATAATTACAAGGATACCATCCATTTGAGTAACAAAAACTCGACAACAGACAACCTTCCGTAATGTCAAGGTTACCATCCATTGGAATAACAAAAATCTCGACAACAGACTACCTTCCATAATGACAAGGCTACCATCCAACGAAATAACAAAAATCTCGAGAACAGACTACCTTCCATAATGACAAGGTTACCATTCATTGGAATAACAAAAAACTCGACAACAACCTACCTTCCATAATGACAAGGTTACAATCCATTGGAGTAACAAAAATATCGACAACAGACTACCTTCCATAATGACAAGGGTACCATCCATTGGAGTAACAAAAATCTTGACAACTGACTAACTTCTATAATTACAACGCTACCATCCATTGGAGTAACAAATATCTCGACAACAGACTACCTTCCATAATGACAAGGATACCATCCATTGGAGCAACAAAAATCTTGACAACTGACTAACTTCTATAATTACAAGGCTACCATCCATTGGAGTAACAAATATCTCGACAACAAACTACCTTCCATAATGACAAGGCTACCATCCATTGGACTATCAAAAATCTCGACTACAGACTACCTTCCATAATGACAAGGCTACCATCTAGTGGAAGAACAAAAATCTCAACAACAGACTACCTTCCATAATGACAAGGTTACCATCCATTGGAATAACAAAAATCTTAACAACATACTACCTTCCATAATGGCAAGGTTACCATCCATTGGAATAAATAAAAACTCGACAACAAACTACCTTCCATAATGACAAGGCTACTATCCAACGAAATAACAAAAATATCGACAACAGACTACCTTCCATAATGACAAGGTTACCATCCATTGGAATAAAAAAAATCTTGACAATAGACTACCTTCCATAATGATAAGGTTACCATCCATTGGAATAACAAAAATGTCGACAACACACTACCTTCCATAATGACAAGGCTACCATCCAAGGAAATAACAAAAATCTCGACAACAAACTACCTTCCATAATGGAAAGGTTACCATTCATTGGAATAACAAAAAACTCGACAACAAACTACCTTACATAATGATAAGGTTATAATCCATTGGAGTAACAAAAATATCGACAACAGACTACCTTCCATAATTACAAGGATACCATCCATTTGAGTAACAAAAACTCGACAACAGACTACCTTCCGTAATGTCAAGGTTACCATCCATTGGAATAACAAAAATCTCGACAACAGACTACCTTCCATAATGACAAGGCTACCATCCAACGAAATAACAAAAATCTCGAGAACAGACTACCTTCCATAATGACAAGGTTACCATTCATTGGAATAACAAAAAACTCGACAACAACCTACCTTCCATAATGACAAGGTTACAATCCATTGGAGTAACAAAAATATCGACAACAGACTACCTTCCATAATGACAAGGCTACCATCCATTGGAGTAACAAAAATCTTGACAACTGACTAACTTCTATAATGACAAGGCTACCATCCATTGGAGTAACAAATATCTCGACAACAGACTACCTTGCATAATGACAAGGCTACCATCCATTGGACTATCAAAAATTTCGACTACAGACTACCTTCCATAATGACAAGGCTACCATCCAGTGGAAGAACAAAAATCTCAACAACAGACTACCTTCCATAATGACAAGGTTACCATCCATTGGAATAACAAAAATCTTGACAACATACTACCTTCCATAATGACAAGGTTACCATCCATTGGAATAAATAAAAACTCGACAACAAACTACCTTCCATAATGACAAGGCTACCATCCAACGAAATAACAAAAATATCGACAACAGACTACCTTCCATAATGACAAGGTTACCATCCATTGGAATAAAAAAAATCTTGACAATAGACTACCTTCCATAATGATAAGGTTACCATCCATTGGAATAACAAAAATCTCGACAACACACTACCTTCCATAATGACAAGGCTACCATCCAAGGAAATAACAAAAATCTCGACAATAAACTACCTTCCATAATGGAAAGGTTACCATTCATTGGAATAACAAAAAACTCGACAACAAACTACCTTACATAATGACAAGGTTACAATCCATTAGAGTAACAAAAATATCGACAACAGACTACCTTCCATAATTACAAGGATACCATCCATTTGAGTAACAAAAACTCGACAACAGACTACCTTCCGTAATGTCAAGGTTACCATCCATTGGAATAACAAAAATCTCGACAACAGACTACCTTCCATAATGACAAGGCTACCATCCAACGAAATAACAAAAATCTCGAGAACAGACTACCTTCCATAATGACAAGGTTACCATTCATTGGAATAACAAAAAACTCGACAACAACCTACCTTCCATAATGACAAGGTTACAATCCATTGGAGTAACAAAAATATCGACAACAGACTACCTTCCATAATGACAAGGTTACCATCCATTGGAATAACAAAAACACGACAACAAACTACCTTCCATAATGAGAAGGATACCATCCATTGGAGTAACAAAATTCTCGACAACAGATTACCTTCCATAATGGCAAGGCTACCATCCATTGGAGTTACAAAAATCTCAACAACAGACTACCTTACATAATGACAATGCTACCATCCATTGGATTAAGAAAAATATCAACAACACACTACATTCCATAATGACCAGGCTACCATCCATTGGAGTAACAAAAACATCGACAATAAACTACCTTCCATAATGACAAGGCTACCATCCATTGGACTCTCAAAAATCTCGACAGCAGACTACCTTCCATAATGACAAGGCTATCATCCATTGAAGTACCAAAAATATGAACAATAGACTACCTTCAATAATGACAAGGCTACCATCCATTGGAGTAACAAAAATCTCGACAAAAGAGTACCTTCCATAATGAAAAGGCTACCATCCATTGGATTAACCAAAATATCGACAATAGACTACCTTCTATAATGACAAGGCTAGCATCCATTGGAGTAACAAAAATCTTGACAACAAACTACCTTCCATAATGAAAAGGATACCATCCATTGGAGTAACAAAAATATCGACAACAAACTACCTTCCATAATGACAAGGCTACCATCTATTGGAGTATCAAAAATATCGACAACAAACTACCTTCCATAATGACAAGGATACCATCCATTGGAATAACAAAAATTTCGACAACAGAATACCTTCCATAATGACAACGCTACCATCAAAAGAAATAACAAAAATCTTGACAACAGACTACCTTCCATAATTACCAGGTTACCATCCATTGTAATAAAAAAATCTCGACAACCGACTAACTTGCATAATGACAAGGCTACCATCCAACGAAATAACAAAAATTTCGACAACAGACTACCTTCCATAATGACAAGGTTACCATCCATTGGAATAAAAAAAACTAGACAACAAACTACCTTCCATAATGACAAGGTTAACATCCATTGGAGTAACAAAAATATCTACAACAGACTACCTTCCATAATTACAACGCTACTATCCATTGGAGTAACAAAAACTCGACAACAGACTACCTTCCATAATGACAAGGTTACCATTCATTGGAATAACAAAAATATCGACAACAGACTACCTTCCATAATGACAATGCTACCGTCCATTGGAGTAACAAAAATATCGACAACAGACTACATTCCATAATGACAAGCCTACCATCCATTGGAGTAACAAAAATATCGACAATAGACTACCTTCCATAATGACAAGGCTACCATCCATTGGAGTAAGAAAAATATTAACAACAAACGACTTTCCATAATTACAAGGCTACCATCCATTGGAGTAACAAAAAACTCGACAACAGACTACCTTCCATAATGACAAGGTTACCATCCATTGGAATAAAAAAAACTAGACAACAAACTACCTTCCATAATGACAAGGTTAACATCCATTGGAGTAACAAAAATATCGACAATAGACTACCTTCCATAATTACAACGCTACTATCCATTGGAGTAACAAAAACTCGACAATAGACTACCTTCCATAATGACAAGGTTACCATTCATTGGAATAACAAAAATATCGACAACAGACTACCTTCCATAATGACAATGCTACCGTCCATTGGAGTAACAAAAATATCGACAACAAACTACATTCCATAATGACAAGCCTACCATCCATTGGAGTAACAAAAATATCAACAATAGACTACCTTCGATAATGACAAGGCTATCATCCATTGGAGTATCAAATATCTGAACAATAGACTACCTTCCTAAATGACAAAGCTACCATCCATTGGACTAACAAAAATCTCAATGAAAGACTACCTTCCACAATGACAAGGCTACCATCCATTGGAGTAACAAAAATCTCGAAAACAGACTAACTTCCATAATTACAAGGCTACCATCCATTGGAGTAACAAATATCTCGAAAAAAGACTACCTTCCATAATGACAAGGCTACCATCCATTGGAGTAACCAAAATATCGACAACACACTACCTTCTATAATGACAAGGCTAGCATCCATTGGAGTATCAAAAATATCGACAGCAAACTACCTTCCATAATGAAAAGGATACCATCCATTGGAGTAACAAAAATATCGACAACAATCTTCCTTAAATAATGACAAGGCTACCATCAAACGAAATAACAAAAATCTCGACAACAGACTACCTTCCATAATTACCACGTTACCATCCATTGGAATAACAAAAATCTCGACAACAAACTACCTTCCAAAATGACAAGGCTACCATCCAACGAAATAACAAAAATTTCGACAACAAACTACCTTCCATAATGACAAGGTTACCATTCATTGGAATAACAAAAAACTCAACAACAGACTACCTTCCATAATGACAAGGTTACAATCCATTGGACTAACAAAAATATCGACAACAGACTACCTTCCATAATTACAAGGCTACCATCCATTGGAGTAACAAAAACTCGACAACAGACTACATTCCATAATGACAAGGTTACCATCCATTGGAATAACAAAAATCTCGACAACATACTACCTTCCATAATGATAAGGATACCATCCAACGAAATAATAAAAATCTCGACAACAAACTAGTTTCCATAATGACAACGCTACAATCAAAACAAATAACAAAAATCTCGACAACCAACTACCTTCCATAATTACCAGGTTACCATCCATTGGAATAACAAAAATCTCGACAACAGACTACCTTGCATAATGACAAGGCTAACATCCAACAAAATTAAAAAAATCTCGACAGCAGACGACCTTCCATAATGACAAGGATACCATCCATTGGAGTAAAAAAGATATCAACAACAGACTACCTTTCATAATGACAAGGCTACCATCCATTGGAGTAACAAGTATCTCGACAACAGACTACATTCCATAATGACAAGGATACCATCCATTGGAGTAACAAAAATATCGACAATAGACTACCTTCCATAATGACAAGGCTACCATCCATTGGAGTAAGAAAAATATTAACAACAAACTACCTTCCATAATTATAAGGCTACCATCCATTGGAGTAACAAAAAACTCGACAACACACTACCTTCCATAATGACAAGGTTACCATCCATTGGAATAAGAAAAATCTCGACAGTAGACTACCTTCCATAATGACAAGGCTACCATTAAACGAAATAACAAAAAACTCGACAACAGACTACCTTCCATAATGACAAGTCTACCATCCATTGGAGTAACAAAAATATTGACAACTGACTAACTTCTATAATTACAAGGCTACCATCCATTGGAGTAACAAATATCTCGACAACAGACTACCTTCCATAATGAAAAGGCTACCATCCATTGGACTATCAAAAATCTCGACAACAGACTACCTTCCATAATGACAAGGCTACCATCCAGTGGAATAACAAAAATCTCAACAACAGACTAACTTCCATAATGACAAGGTTACCATTCATTGGAATAACAAAAAACTCGACAACAGACTACTTTCCATAATGACAAGGTTACAATCCATTCGACTAACAAAAATATCGACAACAGACTACCTTCCATAATTACAAGGCTACCATCCATTGGAGTAACAAAAACTCGACAACAGACTACCTTCCATAATGACAAGGTTAACATCAAGTGGAATAACAAAAATCTCGACAACATACTACCTTCCATAATGACAAGAATACCATCGAACGAAATAACAAAAATCTCGACAACAGACTATCTTCCATAATGAGAAGGCTACCATCCATTGGAGTAACAAAATTCTCGACAACAAACTACCTTCCATAATGACAAGGATACTATCCATTGGAATAACAAAAATCTCGACAACAAACTACTTTCCATAATGACAACGCTACCATCAAAAGAAATAACAAAAATCTCGACAACAAACTACCTTCCAAAATTACCAGGTTACCATCCATTGGAATAACAAAAATCTCGACAACAGACTACCTTGCATAATGGCAAGGCTACCATCCAACAAAATAACAAAAATCTCGACAGCAGACTACCTTCCATAATGACAAGGATACCATCCATTGGAGTAAAAAAGATATCAACAACAGACTACCTTCCATAATGACAAGGCTACCATCCATTGGAGTAACAAAAATCTCGACAACAAACTACCTTCCATAATGACAAGGCTACCATCCATTGGACTATCATAAATCTCAACAGCAGACAACCTTCCATAATGACAAGGCTACCATCCATTGGAGTAACAAAAATCTTGACAACTGACTAACTTCCATAATTACAAGGCTACCATCCATTGGAGTAACAAGTATCTCGACAATAGACTACATTCCATAATGACAAGGATACCATCCATTGGAGTAACAAAAATATCGACAATAGACGAGCTTCCATAATGACAAGGCTACCATCCATTGGACTAAGAAAAATATTAACAACAAACTACCTTCCATAATTACAAGGCTACCATCCATTGGAGTAAAAAAAAACTCGACAACAGACTACCTTCCATAATGACAAGGTTACCATCCATTGGAATAAGAAAAATATCGATAGTAGACTACCTTCCATAATGACAAGGCTACCATTAAACGAAATAACAAAAAGCTCGACAACTGACTACCTTCCATAATGACAAGGCTACCATCCATTGGAGTAACAAAAATATTGACAACTGACTAACTTCTATAATTACAAGGCTACCATCTATTGGAGTAACAAATATCTCGACAACAGACTACCTTCCATAATGACAAGGTTACCATTCATTGGAATAACAAAAAACTCGACAACAAACTACCTTCCATAATGACAAGGTTACAATCCATTGGACTAACAAAAATATCGACAACAGACTACCTTCCATAATTACAAGGCTACCATCCATTGGAGTAACAAAAACTCGACAACAGACTACCTTCCATAATGACAAGGTTACCATCCATGGGAATAACAAAAATCTCGACAACATACTACCTTCCATAATGACAAGAATACCATCCAACGAAATAACAAAAATCTCGACAAAAGACTACCTTCCATAATGAGAAGGCTACCATCCATTGGAGTAAAAAATTATCGACAACAAACTACCTTCCATAATGACAAGGATACCATCCATTGGAATAACAAAAATCTCGACAACAAACTACTTTCCATAATGACAACGCTACCATCAAAAGAAATAACAAAAATCTCGACAACAAACTACCTTCCATAATTACCAGGTTACCATCCATTGGAATAACAAAAATCTCGACAACAGACTACCTTCCATAATGAGAAGGCTACCATCCATTGGAGTAACAAAATTATCGACAACAAACTACCTTCCAGAATGACAAGGATACCATCCATTGGAATAACAAAAATCTCGACAACAAACTACTTTCCATAATGACAACGCTACCATCAAAAGAAATAACAAAAATGTCGACAACAAAATACCTTCCCTAATTACCAGGTTACCATCCATTGGAATAACAAAAATCTCGACAAGAGACTACCTTGCATAATGACAAGGCTACCATCCAAAGAAATAACAAAAATCTCGACAGCAGACTACCTTTCATAATGATAAGGATACCATCCATTGGAGTAAAAAAGATATCAACAACGGACTACCTTCCATAATGACAAGGCTACCATCCACTGGAGTAACAAAAATCTCGACAACAAACTACCTTTCATAATGACAAGGCTACCATCCATTAGACTATCAAAAATCTCGACAGCAGACTACCTTCCACAATGACAAGGCTACCATCCATTGGAGTAACAAAAATCTTGACAACTGACTAACTTCCATAATTACAAGGCTACCGTCCATTGGAGTAACAAGTATCTCGACAACAGACTACATTCCATATTGACAAGGATACCATCCATTGAAGTAACAAAAATATCGACAATATACTACCTTCCATAATGACAAGGCTACCATCCATTGGAGTAAGAAAAATATTAACAACAAACTACCTTCCATAATTTCAAGGCTACCATCCATTGGAGTAACAAAAAACTCGACAACAGACTACCTTCCATAATGACAAGGTTACCGTCCATTGGAATAAGAAAAATCTCGACAATGGACTACCTTCTATAATGACAAGGCTACCATCGAACGAAATAACAAAAAGCTCGACAACAGACTACCTTCCATAATGACAAGGCTACCGTCCATTGGAGTAACAAAAATATTGACAATTGACTAACTTCTATAATTACAAGGCTACCATCCATTGGAGTAAAAAATATCTCGACAACAGACTACCTTCCATAATGACAAGGCTACCATCCATTGGACTATCAAAAATCTCGACAACAGACTACCTTCCATAATGACAAGGCTACCATCCAGTGGAATAACAAAAATCTCAACAACAGACTACCTTCCATAATGACAAGGCTATCATCTATTGGAGTACCAAAAATCTGAACAATAGACTACCTTCCATAATGACAAGGCTACCATCCATTGGATTAAGAAAAATCTCGAAAACATACTAACTTCCATAATTACAAGTCTAACATCCATTGGAGTAACAAATATCTCGAAAAAAGACTACCTTTCATAATGACATGGCTACCATCAGTTTGGAGTAACCAAAATATCGACAATAGACTACCTTCTATAATGACAAGGATACCATCCATTGGAATAACACAAATCTCGACAATAGACTACCTTGCATAATGACAAGGCTACCATCCAACGAAATAACAAAAATTTTGACAACAGACTACCTTCCATAATGACTAGGTTACCATCCATTGGAATACAAAAAACTCGACAACAAACTACCTTCCATAATGTCAAGGTTAACATCCATTGGAGTAACAAAAATATCGACAAGAGACTACCTTCCATAATTACAACGCTACTATCCATTGGAGTAACAAAAACTCGACAACATACTACCTTCCATAATGACAAGGTTACCATTCATTGGAATTACAAAAATATCGACAACAGACTACCTTCCATAATGACAATGCTACCATCCATTGGAGTAACAAAAATATCGACAACAGACTACATTCTATAATGACAAGGCTACCATCCAGTGGAGTAACAAAAATATCGACAACAGACTACATTCCATAATGACAAGGCTACCGTCCATTGGAGTAACAAAAATATCGACAATAGACTACCTTCCATAATGACAAGGCTACCATCCATTGGAGTAAGAAAAATATTAACAACAAACTACCTTCCATAATTACAAGGCTACCATTCATTGGACTAACAAAAAACTCGACAACAGACTACCTTCAATAATGACAAGGTTACCATCCATTGGAATAAGAAAAATCTCGACAACAGACTACCTTGCATAATGACAAGGCTACCATCCAACGAAATAACAAAAATCTCGACAACAGACTACCTTCCACAATGACAAGGATACCCTTCAATTGGAGTAAAAAAGATATCAACAACAGACTACCTTCCCTAATTAGAGGCTACCATCCATTGGAGTAACAAAAAACTCGACAAGAGACTACCTTCCATAATGACAAGGTTACCATCCATTGGAATAATAAAAATCTCGACAACAGACTACCTTCCATAATGACAAGGCTACCATTAAAGAAAATAACAAAAATATCGACAACAGACTACCTTCCATAATTACTACGTTACCATCCATTGGAATAACAAAAATCTCGACAACAGACTACCTTCCATAATGACAAGGCTACCATCCCACGAAATAACAAAAATTTCGACAACAGACTACCTTCCATAATGACAAGGTTACTATCCATTGGAATAAAAAAAACTCGACAACAATCTACCTTCCATAATGACAAGGTTACCATCCATTGGAGTAACAAAAATATCGATAACAGACTACCTTCCATAATTACAAGGTTACCCTCCATTGGAATAACAAAAATCTTGACAACAGACTACCTTCCATAATGACAAGGTTACCATCCATTGGAGTAAGAAAAATATTAAAAACAAACTACCTTCCATAATTACAAGGCTACCATCCATTGGAGTTACAAAAAACTCGACAATAGACTACCTTCAATAATGACAAGGTTACCATCCATTTGAATAAGAAAAATCTCGACAACAGACTACCTTCCATAATGACAAGGCTACCATCAAACGAAATAACAAAAATCTCGACAACAGACTACCTTCCATAATGACAAGGCTACCATCCATTGGAGTAACAAAAATATTGACAACAAACTACCTTCCATAATTAGAGGCTACCATCCATTGGAGTAATAAAAAACTCGACAAGAGACTACCTCCCATAATGACAAGGTTACCATCCATTGGAATAATAAAAATCTCGACAACAGACTACCTTCCATAATGACAAGGCTACCATTAAAGAAAATAACAAAAATATCGACAAAATACTACCTTCCATAATTACAAGGTTACCATCCATTGGAATAACAAAAATCTCGACAACAGACTACCTTCCAAAATGACAAGGTTACCATCCATTGGAATAAAAAAAAAACTCGACAACAAACTACCTTCCATAATGACAAGGTTATCATCCATTGGAGTAACAAAAATATCGACAACAGACTACCTTCCATAATTACAAGGTTACCCTACATTGGAATAACAAAAATCTTGACAACAGATTACCTTCCATAATGACAAGGTTACCATCCATTGGAATAACAAAAATATTGACAATAGACTAACTTCCATATTGACAAGGCTACCATCCAACGAAATAAGAAAAATCTCGACAATTGACTACCTTCCATAATGACAAGATTACCATTCATTGGAATAACAAAAAACTCGACAATACACTACCTTCAATAATGACAAGGTTACAATCCATTGGACTACCAAAAATATCAACAACAGACTACCTTCCATAATTACAAGGCTACCATCCATTGGAGTAACAAAAACTCGACAATAGACTACCTTCCGTAATAACAAGGTTTCCATCCATTGGAATAACAAAAATCTCGACAACATACAACCTTCCATAATGACAAGGATACCATCCAACGAAATAACAAAAATCTCGACAACAGACTACCTTTCATAATGAGAAGGCTACCATCCATTGGAGTAACAAAATTCTCGACAAAAGACTACCTTCCGTAATGGCAAGGCTACCATCCATTAGAGTAAAAAAAATCTCGACAATAGACTACCTTACATAATGACAAGGCTATAATCCATTGCAGTAACAAAAATATCGACAACACACTACGTTCCATAATAACAAGGCTACCATCCAGTGGAGTAACAAAAATCTCGAAAACAAACTACATTCCATAATGACAAGGCTACCATCCATTGGAATATCAAAAATCTCGACAGCAGACTACCTTCCATAATGACAAGGCTTTCATCCGTTGGAGTAACAAAAATCTTGATAACTGACTAACTTCCATAATTACAAGGCTACCATCCATTGGACTATCAAAAATCTCGACAACAGACTACCTTCCATAATGACAAGGCTACCATCCAGTGGAATAACAAAAATCTCAACAATAGACTACCTTCCATAATGACATGTCTATCATCCATTGGAGTACCAAAAATCTGAACAATAGACTACCTTCCATAATGACAATGCTACCATCCATTGGACTAACAAAAATCTAAATGAAAGACTACTTTCCATAATGACAAGGCTACCATCCATTGGAGTAACAAAAATCTCGAAAACAGACTAACTTCCATAATTACAAGGCTACCATCCATTGGAATAAAAAATATCTCCACAAAAGACTACCTTCCATAATGACAAGGCTACCATCCATTCGAGTAACCAAAATATCGACAATAGACTAGCTTCTATAATGATAAGGCTAGCATCCATTGGAGTAACAAAAATCTCGACAACAAACTACCTTCCAAAATGAAAATGTTACCATCCATTGGAATAACAAAAATCTCAACAACAAACTACCTTCCATAATGACAAGGCTAACATCCAACGAAATAACAAAAATTTCGACAACAAACTACCTTCCATAATGACAAGGATACCATTCATTGGAATAACAAAAAACTCGACAACAGAATACCTTCCATAATGACAAGGTTACAATCCATTGGACTAACAAAAATATCGACAACAGACTACCTTCCATAATTACAAGGCTACCATCCATTGGAGTAACAAAAACTCGACAACAGACTACCTTCCATAATGACAAGGTTACCATTCATTGGAATAACAAAAATATCGACAACAGACTACCTTCCATAATGACAATGCGACCATCCATTGGAGTAACAAAAATATCAACAACAGACTACCTTCCATAATGACAATGCTACCATCCATTGGAGTAACAAAAATATCGAAAACAGACTACCTTCCTTAATGAGAAGGCTACCATCCATTGGAGTAACAAAATTCTCGACAACAGACTACCTTCCGTAATGGCAAGGCTACCATATATTAGACTAAAAAAAATCTCGACAACATATTACCTTACCTAATGACAAGGCTAACATCCATTGGAGTAACAAAAATATCGACAACACACTACGTTCCATAATGACAAGGCTACCATCCAGTGGAGTAACAAAAATCTCGAAAACAAACTACATTCCATAATGACAAGGCTATCATCCATTGGAATATCAAAAATCTCAATAGCAGACTACCTTCCATAATGACAAGGTTACCATCCTTTTGAGTAAGAAAAATCTTGACAACTGACTAACTTCCATAATTACAAGGTTACCATTTATTGGACTATCAAAAATCTCGATAACAGACTACCTTCCATAATGACAAGGCTACCATGCAGTGGAATAATAAAAATCTCAACAATAGACTACCTTCCATAATGACACGGCTATCATCCATTGGAGTACCAAAAATTTGAACAATAGACTACCTTCCATAATGACAATGCTACCATCCATTGGACTAACAAAAATCTAAATGAAAGACTACTTTCCATAATGACAAGGCTACCATCCATTGGAGTAACAAAAATCTCGAAAACAGACTAACTTCCATAATTACAAGGCTACCATCCATTGGAGTAAAAAATATCTCCACAAAAGACTACCTTCCATAATGACAAGTCTACCATCCATTCGAGTAACCAAAATATCGACAATAGACTAGCTTCTATAATGACAAGGCTAGCATCCATTGGAGTAACAAAAATCTCGACAACAAACTACCTTCCATAATGAAAATGTTACCATCCATTGGAATAACAGAAATCTCGACAACAAACTACCTTCCATAATAACAAGGCTACCATCCAACGAAATAACAAAAATTTCGACAACAAACTACCTTCCATAATGACAAGGTTACCATTCATTGGAATAACAAAAAACTCGACAACAGACTACCTTCCATAATTACAAGGTTACAATCCATTGGACTAACAAAAATATCGACAACAGACTACCTTCCAAAATTACAAGGCTACCATCCATTGGAGTAACAAAAACTCGACAACAGACTACCTTCCATAATGACAACGTTACCATTCGTTGGAATAATAAAAATATCTACAATAGACTACCTTCCATAATGACAATGCTATCATCTATTGGAGTAACAAAAATATCGACAACAGACAACATTCCATAATGACAAGGCTACCATAGATTAGAGTAACAAAAATATCGATAACAGACTACATTCCATAATGACAAGGCTACCATCCATTGGAGTAACAAAAATATTGACAATAGACTACCTTCCATAATGACAAGGCTACCATCCATTGGAGTAAGAAAAATATTAACAACAAACTACCTTCCATAACTACAAGGCTACCATCCATTGGAGTAACAAAAATATCGACAACAAACTACCTTCCATAATGACAAGGCTACCATCCATTGTAGTAACAAAAATATCGACAATAGACTACCTTCCATAATTACAAGGCTACCATCCATTGGAGTAAGAAAAATATTAACAACAGACTACCTTCAATAATGACAAGGTTACCATCCATTGGCATAACAAAAATATCGACAATAGACTACCTTCCATAATGACAAGGCTACCATCCATTGGAGTAAGAAAAATATTAACAACAAACTACCTTCCATAACTACAAGGCTACCATCCATTGGAGTAACAAAAATATCGACAACAAACTACCTTCCATAATGACAAGGCTACCATCCATTGTAGTAACAAAAATATCGACAACTTACTATGTTCCATAATGACAAGGCTACCATCCATTGGAGTAACAAAAATATCGACAACAAACTACCTTCCATAATGACAAGGCTACCATCCATTGGAGTAACAAAAATATCGACGACATACTACGTTCCATAATGACAAGGCTACCATCCATTGGAGTAACAAAAATATCGAAAACAGACTACGTTCCATAGAGATAAAGCTACCATCCATTAGAGTAACAAAAATATCAACAATAAACTACCTTCCATAATGACAAGGCTACCATCCATTGGAGTAACAAAAATATCGACAACAAACTACCTTCCATAATGACAAGGCTACCATCCATTGGAGTAACAAAAATATCGACAATAGACTACCTTCCATAATTACAAGGCTACCATCCATTGGAGTAAGAAAAATATTAACAACAGACTACCTTCAATAATGACAAGGTTACCATCCATTGGCATAACAAAAATCTCGACAACAGACTACCTTGCATAATGATAAGGCTACCATCCAACGAAATATCAAAAATCTCGACAGTAGACTACCTTCCATAATGAGAAGGCTACCATCCAGTGGAATAACAAAAATCTCAACAATAGACTACCTTCCATAATGACAAGGCTACCATCCATTGGAGTAAGAAAAATATTAACAACAGACTACCTTCAATAATGACAAGGTTACCATCCATTGGCATAAGAAAAATCTCGACAACAGACTACCTTGCATAATGATAAGGCTACCATCCAACGAAATATCAAAAATCTCGACAGTAGACTACCTTCCATAATGAGAAGGATACCATCCATTGGAGTATAAAATATATCAACAACAGACTACCTTCCATAATGACAATGCTACCATCTATTGGAGTAACAAAAATATCGACAACAGACTACATTCCATAATGACAAGGCTACCATAGATTAGAGTAACAAAAATATCGATAACAGACTACATTCCATAATGACAAGGCTACCATCCATTGGAGTAACAAAAATATCGACAATAGACTACCTTCCATAATGACAAGGCTACCATCCATTGGAGTAAGAAAAATATTAACAACAAACTACCTTCCATAACTACAAGGCTACCATCCATTGGAGTAACAAAAATATCGACAACAAACTACCTTCCATAATGACAAGGCTACCATCCATTGTAGTAACAAAAATATCGACAACTTACTATGTTCCATAATGACAAGGCTACCATCCATTGGAGTAACAAAAATATCGACAACAAACTACCTTCCATAATGACAAGGCTACCATCCATTGGAGTAACAAAAATATCGACAATAGACTACCTTCCATAATGACAAGGCTACCATCCATTGGAGTAAGAAAAATATTAACAACAAACTACCTTCCATAACTACAAGGCTACCATCCATTGGAGTAACAAAAATATCGACAACAAACTACCTTCCATAATGACAAGGCTACCATCCATTGTAGTAACAAAAATATCGACAACTTACTATGTTCCATAATGACAAGGCTACCATCCATTGGAGTAACAAAAATATCGACAACAAACTACCTTCCATAATGACAAGGCTACCATCCATTGGAGTAACAAAAATATCGACGACATACTACGTTCCATAATGACAAGGCTACCATCCATTGGAGTAACAAAAATATCGAAAACAGACTACGTTCCATAGAGATAAAGCTACCATCCATTAGAGTAACAAAAATATCAACAATAAACTACCTTCCATAATGACAAGGCTACCATCCATTGGAGTAACAAAAATATCGACAACAAACTACCTTCCATAATGACAAGGCTACCATCCATTGGAGTAACAAAAATATCGACAATAGACTACCTTCCATAATTACAAGGCTACCATCCATTGGAGTAAGAAAAATATTAACAACAGACTACCTTCAATAATGACAAGGTTACCATCCATTGGCATAACAAAAATCTCGACAACAGACTACCTTGCATAATGATAAGGCTACCATCCAACGAAATATCAAAAATCTCGACAGTAGACTACCTTCCATAATGAGAAGGCTACCATCCAGTGGAATAACAAAAATCTCAACAATAGACTACCTTCCATAATGACAAGGCTACCATCCATTGGAGTAAGAAAAATATTAACAACAGACTACCTTCAATAATGACAAGGTTACCATCCATTGGCATAAGAAAAATCTCGACAACAGACTACCTTGCATAATGATAAGGCTACCATCCAACGAAATATCAAAAATCTCGACAGTAGACTACCTTCCATAATGAGAAGGATACCATCCATTGGAGTATAAAATATATCAACAACAGACTACCTTCCATAATGACAAGGCTACCATCCATTGGAGTAACAAAAATCTCGACAACAAACTACCTTCCATAATGACAAGGCTACCATCCATTGGACTAACAAAAATCTCGACAGCAGACCACCTTCCATAATGACAAGGATACCATCCATTGGAATAACAAAAATCTAGACAACAAACTATCTTCCATAATGATAAGGCTACCATCAAACGAAATAACAAAATTCTCGACAACAGACTACCTTCCATAATTACCAGGTTACCATCCATTGGAATAACAAAAATCTCGACAACAAACTACCTTCCATAATGACAAGGCTACCATCCAACGAAATAACAAAAATTTCGACAACAAACTACCTTTTATAATGACAAGGTTACCATTCATTGGAATAACAAAAAACTCGACAACAGACTACCTTCCATAATGACAAGGTTAAAATCCATTGGACTAACAAATATATCGACAACAGACTACCTTCCATATTTACAAGGCTTCCATCCATTGGAGTAACAAAAACTCGACAACAGACTACCTTCCATAATGACAAGGTTACCATTCATTGGAATAACAAAAATATCGACAACAGATTACCTTCCATAATGACAATGCTACCATCCATTTGAGTAACAAAAATATCGACAACAGACTACATTCCATAATGACAAGGCTACCATCCATTGGAGTAACAAAAACATCGACAATAGACTACCATCCATTGGAGTAAGAAAAATATTAACAACAAACTACCTTCCATAATTACAAGGCTACCATCCATTGAAGTAACAAAAAACTCGACAATAAACTACCTTCAATAATGACAAGGTTTCCATCCATTGGAATAAGAAAAATCACGACAACAGACTACCTTGCATAATGACAAGGCTACCATCCAACGAAATAACAAAAATCTCGACAGTAGACTACCTTCCATAATGACAAGGCTACCATAAATTGGAGTAACAAAAATATCGATAACAGACTACATTCCATAATGACAAGGCTACCATCCACTGGAGTAACAAAAATATCGACAATAGACTACCTTCCATAATGACAAGGCTACTATCCATTGGAGTAAGAAAAATATTAACAACAAACTCCCTTCCATAACTACAAGGCTACCATCCATTGGAGTAACAAAAAACTCGACAACAGACTTCCTTCAATAATGACAAGGTTACCATCCATTGGCATTAGAAAAATCTCGACAACAGACTACCTTGCATAATGACAAGGCTACCATCCAACGAAATATCAAAAATATCGACAGTAGACTACCTTCCATAATGACAAGGATACCATCCATTGGAGTAAAAAAGATATCAACAACAAACTACCTTCCATAATGACAAGGCTACCATCCATTGGAGTAACAAAAATCTCGACAACAAACTACCTTCCATAATGACAAGGCTGCCATCCATTGGACTATCAAAAATCTCGACAGCAGACCACCTTCCATAATGACAAGGATACCATCCATTGGAATAACAAAAATCTAGACAACAAACTATCTTCCATAATGATAAGGCTACCATCAAACGAAATAAAAAAATTCTCGACAACAGACTACCTTCCATAATTACCAGGTTACCATCCATTGGAATAACAAAAATCTGGACAACAAACTACCTTCCATAATGACAAGGCTACCATCCAACGAAATAACAAAAATTTCGACAACAGACTACCTTCCATAATGAGAAGGCTACCATCCATTGGAGTAGCAAAATTCTCGACAAAAGACTACCTTCCGTAATGGCAAGGCTACCATCCATTAGATTAAAAAAAATCTCGACAATAGACTACCTTACATAATGACAAGGCTATCATCCATTGCAGTAACAAAAATATCGACAACACACTACGTTCCATAATGACAAGGCTACCATCCAGTGGAGTAACAAAAATCTCGAAAACAAACTACATTCCATAATGACAAGGCTACCATCCATTGGAATATCAAAAATCTCGACAGCAGACTACCTTCCATAATGACAAGGCTTTCATCCGTTGGAGTAACAAAAATCTTGATAACTGACTAACTTCCATAATAACAAGGCTACCATCCATTGGACTATTAAAAATCTCGACAACAGACTACCTTCCATAATGATAAGGCTACCATCCAGTGGAATAACAAAAAACTCAACAATAGACTACCTTCCATAATGACATGGCTATCATCCATTGGAGTACCAAAAATCTGAACAAAGGACTACCTTCCATAATGACAAGGCTACCATCCATTGGACTAACAAAAATCTTAATGAAAGACTACTTTCCATAATGACAAGGCTACCATCCATTGGAGTAACAAAAATCTCGAAAACAGACTAACTTCCATAATTACAAGGCTACCATCCATTGGAGTAAAAAATATCTCCACAAAAGACTACCTTCCATAATGATAAGGCTAGCATCCATTGGAGTAGCCAAAATATCGACAACAGACTACCTTCTATAATGATAAGGCTAGCATCCATTGGAGTAACAAAAATCTCGACAACAAACTACCTTCCATAATGAAAATGTTACCATCCATTGGAATAACAAAAATCTCAACAACAAACTACCTTCCATAATGACAAGGCTACCATCCAACGAAATAACAAAAATTTCGACAACAAACTACCTTCCGTAATGACAAGGATACCATTCATTGGAATAACAAAAAACTCGACAACAGAATACCTTCCATAATGTCAAGGTTACAATCCATTGGACTAACAAAAATATCGACAACAGACTACCTTCCATAATTACAAGGCTACCATCCATTGGAGTAACAAAAACTCGACAACAGACTACCTTCTATAATGACAAGGTTACCATTCATTGGAATAACAAAAATATCGACAACAGACTACCTTCCATAATGACAATGCTACCATCCATTGGAATAACAAAAATATCGACAACAGACTACCTTCCATAATGACAATGCTACCATCCATTGGAGTAACAAAAATATCGACAACAGACTACCTTCCTTAATGAGAAGGCTACCATCCATTGGAGTAACAAAATTCTCGACAACAGACTACCTTCCGTAATGGCAAGGCTACCATATATTAGAGTAAAAAAAATCTCGACAACATACTACCTTACCTAATGACAAGGCTAACATCCATTGGAGTAACAGAAATATCTACAACACACTACGTTCCATAATGACAAGGCTACCATCCAGTGGAGTAACAAAAATCTCGAAAACAAACTACATTCCATAATGACAAGGCTATCATCCATTGGAATATCAAAAATCTCGATAGCAGACTACCTTCTATAATGACAAGGCTACCATCCTTTGGAGTAACAAAAATCTTGACAACTGACTAACTTCCATAATTACAAGGTTACCATCCATTGGACTATCAAAAATCTCGACAACAGACTACCTTCCATAATGACAAGGCTACCATCCAGTGGAATAATAAAAAACTCGACAACAGACTACCTTCAATAATGACAAGGTTACCATCCATTGGCATAAGAAAAATCTCGACAACAGACTACCTTGCATAATGAAAAGGCTACCATCCAACGAAATATCAAAAATATCGACAGTAAACTACCTTCCATAATGAGAAGGATACCATCCATTGGAGTAAAAAAGATATCAACAACAGACTACCTTCCATAATGACAAGGCTACCATCCATTGGAGTAACAAAAATCTCGACAACAAACTACCTTCCATAATGACAAGGCTACCATCCATTGGACTATCAAAAATCTCGACAGCAGACCCCCTTCCATAATGACAAGGATACCATCCATTGGAATAACAAAAATCTAGACAACAAACTATCTTCCATAATGATAAGGCTACCATCAAACGAAATAACAAAATTCTCGACAACAGACTACCTTCCATAATTACCAGGTTACCATCCATTGGAATAACAAAAATCTGGACAACAAACTACCTTCCATAATGACAAGGCTACCATCCAACGAAATAACAAAAATTTCGAAAACAAACTACCTTCCATAATGACAAGGTTACCATTCATTGGAATAACAAAAAACTCGACAACAAACTACCTTCCATAATGACAAGGTTAAAATCCATTGGACTAATAAATATATCGACAACAGACTACCTTCCATATTTACAAGGCTTCCATCCATTGGAGTAACAAAAAGTCGACAATAGACTACCTTCCATAATGACAAGGCTACCATTCATTGGAATAACAAAAATATCGACAACAGACTACCTTCCATAATGACAATGCTACCATTCATTGGAGTAACAAAAATATCGACAACAGACTACATTCCATAATGACGAGGCTACCATCCATTGGAGTTACAAAAATATCGAAAAAAGGCTACATTACATAATGACAAGGCTACCATCCATTGGAGTAACAAAAACATCGACAATAGACTACCTTCCATAATGACAAGGCTACCATCCATTGGAGTAAGAAAAATATTAACAACAAACTACCTTCCATAATTACAAGGCTACCATCCATTGAAGTAACAAAAAACTCGACAACAGACTACCTTCAATAATGACAAGGTTACCATCCATTAGAATAAGAAAAATCTCGACAACAGACTACCTTGCATAATGACAAGGCTCCCATCCAACGAAATAACAAAAATCTCGACAGTAGACTACCTTCCATAATGACAAGGATACCATCCATTAGAGTAAAAAAGATATCAACAACAAACTACCTTCCATAATGACAAGGCTACCATCCTTTGGAGTAACAAAAATCTCGACAACAAACTACCTTCCATAATGACAAGGCTACCATCCATTGGACTATCAAAAATCGCGACAGCAGACAACCTTCCATAATGACAAGGCTACCATCCATTGGAGTAACAAGTATCTCGACCACAGACTACATTCCATAATGACAAGGATACCATCCATTGGAGTAACAAAAATGTTGACAATACACTACCTTCCATAATGACAAGGCTACCATCCATTGGAGTAAGAAAAATATTAATAACAAACTACCTTCCATAATTACAAGGCTACCATCCATTGGAGTAACAAAAATCTCGAAAACAGACTAACTTCCATAATTACAAGGCTACCATCCATTGGAGTAACAAATATCTCGAAAAAATACTACCTTCTATAATGACAAGTCTATTATCCATTGGAGTAACCAAAATATCGACAACAAACTACCTTCTATAATGACAAGGCTAGCATACATTGGAGTAAAAAAAATATCGACAACAAACTACCTTCCATAATGACAAGGCTACCATCCATTGGAGTATCAAAAATATCGACAGCAAACTACCTTCCATAATGATAAGGATACCATCCATTGGAATAACAAAAATCTCGACAACAAACTATCTTCCATAATGATAAGGCTACCATCAAACGAAATAACAAAAATCTCGACAACAGACTACCTTCCATAATTACTAGGTTACAATCCATTGGAATAACAAAAATCTCGACAACAGACTACCTTCCATAATGACAAGGCTACCATCCAACGAAATAACAAAAATCTCGACAACAGACTACCTTCCATAATGAGAAGGTTACCATTCATTGGAATAACAAAAAACTCGACAACAGAATACCTTCCATAATGACAAGGTTACAATCCATTGGACTAACAAAAATATCGACAACAGACTACCTTCCATAATTACAAGGCTACCATCCATTGAAGTAACAAAAACTCAACAACAGACTACCTTCCATAATGACAAGGTTACCATTCATTGGAATAACAAAAATATCGACAACAGACTACCTTCCATAATGACAATGCTACCATCCATTGGAGTAACAAAAATATCGACTACAAACTACCTTCCATAATGACAATGCTACCATCCATTGGAGTAACAAAAATATCGACAATAGACTACCTTCCATAATGAGAAGGCTACCATCCATTGGAGTAACAAAATTCTCGACAATAGACTACCTTCCGTAATGGCAAGGCTACCATCCATTAGAGTAAAAAAAATCTCGACAACAGACTACCTTACATAATGACAAGGTTATCATCCATTGGAGTAACAAAAATATCGACAACACACTACGTTCCATAATGACAAGGCTACCATCCAGTGGAGTAACAAAAATCTAGAAAACAAACTACATTCCATAATGACAAGGCTACCATCCATTGGAATATCAAAAATCTCGATAGCAGACTACCTTCCATAATGACAAGGCTATCATCTGTTGGAGTAACAAAAATCTTGACAACTGAATTACTTCCATAATGACAAGGTTACAATCCATTGGACTAACAAAAATATCGACAACAGACTACCTTCCATAATTACAAGGATACCATCCATTGGAGTAACAAAAACTCGACAACAGACTACCTTCCATAATGACAATGCTACCATCCATTGGAGTAACAAAAATATCGACTACAAACTACCTTCCATAATGACAAGGCTACCATCCAGTGGAGTAACAAAAATCTCGAAAACAAACTACATTCCATAATGACAAGGCTATCATCCATTGGATTATCAAAAATCTCGATAACAGACTACCTTCCATAATGACAAGGCTACCATCCAGTGGAATAATAAAAATCTCAACAATAGACTACCTTCCATAATGACATGGCTATCATCCATTGGAGTACCAAAAATTTGAACAATAGACTACCTTCCATAATGACAATGCTACCATCCATTGGACTAACAAAAATCTCAATGAAAGACTACTTTCCATAATGACAAGGCTACCATCCATTGGAGTAACAAAAATCTCGAAAACAGACTAACTTCCATAATTACAAGGCTACCATCCATTGGAGTAACAAATATCTCCACAAAAGACTACCTTCCATAATGACAAGGCTACCATCCATTCGAGTAACCAAAATATCGACAACAGACTACCTTCTATAATGACAAGGCTAGCATCCATTGGAGTAACAAAAATCTCGACAACAGACTACCTTTCATAATGACAAGGCTACCATCCATTGGAATAACAGAAATCTCGACAACAAACTACCTTCCATAATAACAAGGCTACCATCCAACGAAATAACAAAAATTTTGACAACAAACTACCTTCCATAATGACAAGGTTACCATTCATTGGAATAACAAAAAACTCGACAACAGACTACCTTCCATAATGACAAGGTTACAATCCATTGGACTAACAAAAATATCGATAATAGACTACCTTCCATAATTACAAGGCTACCATCCATTGGAGTAACAAAAACTCGACAACAGACTACCTTCCATAATGACAACGTTACCATTCGTTGGAATAATAAAAATATCTACAACAGACTACCTTCCATAATGACAATGCTACCATCTATTGGAGTAACAAAAATATCGACAATAGACTACATTCCATAATGACAAGGCTACCATACATTAGAGTAACAAAAATATCGATAACAGACTACATTCCATAATGACAAGGCTACCATCCATTGGAGTAACAAAAATATCGACAATAGACTACCTTCCATAATGACAAGGCTACCATCCATTGGAGTAAGAAAAATATTAACAACAAACTACCTTCCATAACTACAAGGCTACCATCCATTGGAGTAACAAAAAACTCGACAACAAACTACCTTCAATAATGACAAGGTTACCATCCATTGGCATAAGAAAAATCTCGACAACAGACTACCTTGCATAATGGTAAGGCTACCATCCAACGAAATATCAAAAATCTCGACAATAGACTACCTTCCATTATGAGAAGGATACCATCCATTGGAGTATAAAATATATCAACAACAGACTACCTTCCATAATGACAAGGCTACCATCCATTGGAGTAACAAAAATCTCGACAACAAACTACCTTCCATAATGACAAGGCTACCATCCATTGGACTAACAAAAATATCGACAGCAGACCACCTTCCATAATGACAAGGATACCATCCATTGGAATAACAAAAATCTCGACAACAAACTATCTTCCATAATGATAAGGCTACCATCAAACGAAATAACAAAATTCTCGACAACAGACTACCTTCCATAATTACCAGGTTACCATCCATTGGAATAACAAAAATCTCGACAACAAACTACCTTCCATAATGCTAAGGCTACCATCCAACGAAATAACAAAAATTTCGACAACAAACTACCTTTTATAATGACAAGGTTACCATTCATTGGAATAACAAAAAACTCGACAACAGACTACCTTCCATAATGACAAGGTTAAAATCCATTGGACTAACAAATATATCGACAACAGACTACCATCCATATTTACAAGGCTTCCATCCATTGGAGTAACAAAAACTCGACAACAGACTACCTTCCATAATGACAAGGTTACCATTCATTGGAATAACAAAAATATCGACAACAGACTACCTTCCATAATGACAATGTTACCATCCATTTGAGTAACAAAAATATCGACAACAGACTACATTCCATAATGACAAGGCTACCATCCATTGGAGTAACAAAAATATCGACAAAAGACTACATTCCATAATGACAAGGCTACCATCCATTGGAGTAAGAAAAATATTAACAACAAACTACCTTCCATAATTACAAGGTAACCATCCATTGAAGTAACAAAAAACTCGACAACAGACTACCTTCAATAATGACAAGGTTTCCATCCATTGGAATAAGAAAAATCACGACAACAGACTACCTTGCATAATGACAAGGCTACCATCCAACGAAATAACAAAAATCTCGACAGTAGACTACCTTCCATAATGACAAGGCTACCATACATTGGAGTAACAAAAATATCGATAACAGACTACATTCCATAATGACAAGGCTACCATCCATTGGAGTAACAAAAATATCGACAATAGACTACCTTGCATAATGACAAGGCTACCATCCATTGGAGTAAGAAAAATATTAACAACAAACTACCTTCTATAACTACAAGGCTACCATCCATTGGAGTAACAAAAAACTCGACAACAGACTACCTTCAATAATGACAAGGTTACCATCCATTGGCATAAGAAAAATCTCGACAACAGACTACCTTTGTTAGAACAAAGTTTGAATCTACTACCCTATATTTAAGTTTTGATGATAACAAAGTGAAAAGATATAGTATTTATAAGTTTCATGTATGAACTATCTGCTGCCTAAAATTATTATGTTCTGACTTGCAGATACTCTGATTGATATAAGAAAGATCACATCTATTCAGCATCAGAACTTGATTTCAGACACCAGCATCAGAAGTTGCCATATCAGAATGTCAAAATCAGATGATCAACTCACGTACATGCTGAAGCCTGATGAACAAGACTGCGCTCAACACTCTGATAAAGAAACACAACAGTTCATCATCAGCGAAGCAGAGTCAGAATGAGCCAAGCCAGAACTTGCATTAAGTAAGCAACGGTACTGTGCATTGAAAGCAAATTAATTCCAACGGCCTCATTCCAGACAAGATCTGCTCAATAAGGAAAGCTTGTTATTAGCATTGAATCAAGAATATTGCATCCAACGTTCATCATCTCAGTGCTATATAAACAAGGCTTTGAAGATTGAAATGGCTAATGCTCTCCAAATCTCTACACGCACAAAAGCTAATTATAATCTTCTTTCTCTCAGTTTTGCTAAACCACACACTCTGATATTCTATCATTGTTTAGCAATCTAGTCTCTAAGCTTCAATTTGTGTATACATCACAGTTGTGATAAAGTTTTGTAGAAAACATTCACACACTTAGTTTTATCTCTTTGTAAGAAAGTGTTACCTTGACTACCTTCCATAATGACAAGGCTACCATCCAACGAAATAACAAAAATTTCGACAACAGACTACCTTCCATAATGAGAAGGGTACCATCCATTGGAGTAGCAAAATTCTCGAAAAAAGACTACCTTCCGTAATGGCAATGCTACCATCCATTAGAGTAAAAAAAATCTCGACAATAGACTACCTTACATAATGACAAGGCTATCATCCATTGCAGTAACAAAAATATCGACAACACACTACGTTCCATAATGACAAGGCTACCATCCAGTGGAGTAACAAAAATCTCGAAAACAAACTACATTCCATAATGACAAGGCTACCATCCATTGGAATATCAAAAATCTCGACAGCAGACTACCTTCCATAATGACAAGGCTTTCATCCGTTGGAGTAACAAAAATCTTGATAACTGACTAACTTCCATAATAACAAGGCTACCATCCATTGGACTATCAAAAATCTCGACAACAGACTACCTTCCATAATGATAAGGCTACCATCCAGTGGAATAACAAAAATCTGAACAATAGACTACCTTCCATAATGACATGGCTATCATCCATTGGAGTACCAAAAATCTGAACAACAGACTACCTTCCATAATGACAAGGCTACCATCCATTGGACTAACAAAAATCTAAATGAAAGACTACTTTCCATAATGACAAGGCTACCATCCATTGGAGTAACAAAAATCTCGAAAACAGAATAACTTCCATAATTACAAGGCTACCATCCATTGGAGTAAAAAATATCTCTACAAAAGACTACCTTCCATAATGATAAGGCTAGCATCCATTGGAGTAACCAAAATATCGACAACAGACTACCTTCTATAATGATAAGGCTAGCATCCATTGGAGTAACAAAAATCTCGACAACAGACTACCTTCCATAATTACCAGGTTACAATCCATTGGAATAACAAAAATCTCGACAACAAACTACCTTCCATAATGACAAGGCTACCATCCAACGAAATAACAAAAATTTCGACAACAAACTACCTTCCATAATGACAAGGATACCATTCATTGGAATAACAAAAACCTCGACAACATAATACCTTCCATAATGACAAGGTTACAATCCATTGGACTAACAAAAATATCGACAACAGACTACCTTCCATAATTATAAGGCTACCATCCATTGGAGTAACAAAAACTCGACAACAGACTACCTTCCATAACGACAAGGTTACCATTCATTGGAATAACAAAAATATCGACAACAGACTTCCTTCCATAATGACAATGCTACCATCCATTGGAGTAACAAAAATATCGACAAAAGACTACCTTCCATAATGACAATGCTACCATCCATTGGAGTAACAAAAATATCGACAACAGACTACCTTCCTTAATGAGAAGGCTACCATCCATTGGAGTAACAAAATTCTCGACAACAGACTACCTTCCGTAATGGCAAGGCTACCATATATTAGAGTAAAAAATATCTCGACAACATACTACCTGACCTAATGACAAGGCTAACATCCATTGGAGTAACAAAAATATCGACAACACACTACGTTCCATAATGACAAGGCTACCATCCAGTGGAGTAACAAAAATCTCGAAAACAAACTACATTCCATAATGACAAGGCTATCATCCATTGGAATATCAAAAATCTCGATAGCAGACTACCTTCCATAATGACAAGGCTACCATCCTTTGGAGTAACAAAAATCTTGACAACTGACTAACTTCCATAATTACAAGGTTACCATCCATTGGACTATCAAAAATCTTGACAACAGACTACCTTCCATAATGACAAGGCTACCATCCAGTGGAATAATAAAAAACTCGACAACAGACTACCTTCAATAATGACAAGGTTACCATCCATTGGCATAAGAAAAATCTCGACAACAGACTACCTTGCATAATGACAAGGCTACCATCCAACGAAATATCAAAAATATCGACAGTAGACTACCTTCCATAATGAGAAGGATACCATCCATTGGAGTAACAAATATCTCGAAAAAATACTACCTTCTATAATGACAAGTCTATTATCCATTGGAGTAACCAAAATATCGACAATAGACTACCTTCTATAATGACAAGGCTAGCATACATTGGAGTAAAAAAAAATATCGACAACAAACTACCTTCCATAATGACAAGGCTACCATCCATTGGAGTATCAAAAATATCGACAGCAAACTACCTTCCATAATGATAAGGATACCATCCATTGGAATAACAAAAATCTCGACAACAAACTATCTTCCATAATGATAAGGCTACCATCAAACGAAATAACAAAATTCTCGACAACAGACTACCTTCCATAATTACCAAGTTACAATCCATTGGAATAACAAAAATCTCGACAACAGACTACCTTCCATAATTACAAGGCTACCATCCAACGAAATAACAAAAATTTCGAAAACAAACTACCTTCCATAATGACAAGGTTACCATTCATTGGAATAACAAAAAACTCGACAACAGACTACCTTCCATAATGACAAGGTTAAAATCCATTGGACTAACAAATATATCGACAACAGACTACCTTCCATATTTACAAGGCTTCCATCCATTGGAGTAACAAAAAGTCGACAATAGACTACCTTCCATAATGACAAGGTTACCATTCATTGGAATAACAAAAATATCGACAACAGAATACCTTCCATAATGACAATGCTACCATTCATTGGAGTAACAAAAATATCGAAAACAGACTAAATTCCATAATGACAAGGCTACCATCCATTGGAGTTACAAAAATATCGACAAAAGACTACATTCCATATTGACAAGGCTACCATCCATTGGAGTAACAAAAACATCGACAATAGACTACCTTCCATAATGAAAAGCCTACCATCCATTGGAGTAAGAAAAATATTAACAACAAACTACCTTCCATAATTACAAGGCTACCATCCATTGAAGTAACAAAAAACTCGACAACAGACTACCTTCAATAATGACAAGGTTACCATCCATTGGAATAAGAAAAATCTCGACAATAGACTACCTTGCATAATGACAAGGCTACCATCCAACGAAATAACAAAAATATCGACAGTAGACTACCTTCCATAATGACAAGGATACCATCCATTAGAGTAAAAAAGATATCAACAACAGACTACCTTCCATAATGACAAGGCTACCATCCTTTTGAGTAACAAAAATCTCGACAACAAACTACCTTCCATAATGACAAGGCTATCATCCATTGGACTATCAAAAATCGCTACAGCAGATAACCTTCCATAATGACAAGGCTACCATCCATTGGAGTAACAAGTATCTCGACTACAGACTACATTCCATAATGTCAAGGATACCATCCATTGGAGTAACAAAAATGTTGACAATACACTACCTTCCATAATGGCAAGGCTACCATCCATTGGAGTAAGAAAAATATTAATAACAATCTACCTTCCATAATTACAAGGCTACCATCCATTGGAGTAACAAAAATCTCGAAAACAGACTAACTTCCATAATTACAAGGCTACCATCCATTGGAGTAACAAATATCTCGAAAAAATACTACCTTCTATAATGACAAGTCTATTATCCATTGGAGTAACCAAAATATCGACAACAGACTACCTTCTATAATGATAAGGCTAGCATACATTGGAGTAAAAAAATATCGACAACAAACTACCTTCCATAATGACAAGGCTTCCATCCATTGGAGTATCAAAAATATCGACAGCAAACTACCTTCCATAATGATAAGGATACCATCCATTGGAATAACAAAAATCTCGACAACAAACTATCTTCCATAATGATAAGGCTACCATCAAACGAAATAACAAAAATCTCGACAACAGACTACCTTCCATAAGTACCAGGTTACAATCCATTGGAATAAGAAAAATCTCGACAACAGACTACCTTCCATAATGACAAGGCTACCATCCAACAAAATAACAAAAATCTCGACAACAGACTACCTTCCATAATGAGAAGGTTACCATTCATTGGAATAACAAAAAACTCGACAACAGAATACCTTCCATAATGACAAGGTTACAATCCATTGGACTAACAAAAATATCGACAACAGACTACCTTCCATAATTACAAGGCTACCATCCATTGGAGTAATAAAAACTCGACAACAGACTACCTTCCATAATGACAAGGTTACCATTCATTGGAATAACAAAAATATCGAAAACAGACTACCTTCCATAATGACAATGTTTCCATCCATTGGAGTAAAAAAAATATCGACTACAAACTACCTTCCATAATGACAATGCTACCATCCATTGGAGTAGCAAAAATATCGACAACAGACTACCTTCCATAATGAGAAGGCTACCATCCATTGGAGTAACAAAATTCTCGACAATAGACTACCTTCCGTAATGGCAAGGCTACCATCCATTAGAGTAAAAAAAATATCGACAACAGACTACCTTACATAATGACAAGGTTATCATCCATTGGAGTAACAAAAATATCGACAACACACTACGTTCCATAATGACAAGGCTACCATCCAGTGGAGTAACAAAAATCTCGAAAACAAACTACATTCCATAATGACAAGGCTACCATCCATTGGAATATCAAAAATCTCGATAGCAGACTACCTTCCATAATGACAAGGCTACCATCTGTTGGAGTAACAAAAATCTTGACAACTGACTTACTTCCATAATGACAAGGTTACAATCCATTGGACTAACAAAAATATCGACAACAGACTACCTTCGATAATTACAAGGATACCATCCATTGGAGTAACAAAAACTCGACAACAGACTACCTTCCATAATGACAATGCTACCATCCATTGGAGTAACAAAAATATCGACTACAAACTACCTTCCATAATGACAATGCTACCATCCATTGGAGTAACAAAAATATCGACAACAGACTACCTTCCATAATGAGAAGGCTACCATCCATTGGAGTAACAAAATTCTCGACAATAGACTACCTTCCGTAATGGCAAGGCTACCATCCATTAGAGTAAAAAAAATCTCGACAACATACTACCTTACATAATGACAAGGTTATCATCCATTGGAGTATCAAAAATATCGACAACACACTACGTTCCATAATGACAAGGCTACCATCCAGTGGAGTAACAAAAATCTCGAAAACAAACTACATTCCATAATGACAAGGCTACCATCCATTGGAATATCAAAAATCTCGATAGCAGACTACCTTCCATAATGACAAGGCTACCATCTGTTGGAGTAACAAAAATCTTGACAACTGACTTACTTCCATAATTACAAGGTTACCATCCATTGGACTATCAAAAATCTCGACAATAGACTACCTTTTATAATGACAAGGCTACCATCCAGTGGAATAACAAAAATCTCAACAATAGACTACCTTCCATAATGACATGGCTATCATCCATTGGAGTACCAAAAATTTGAACAATAGACTACCTTCCATAATGACAATGCTACCATCCATTGGACTAACAAAAATCTCAATGAAAGACTAATTTCCATAATGACAAGGCTACCATCCATTGGAGTAACAAAAATCTCGAAAATAGACTAACTTCCATAATTACAAGGCTACCATCCATTGGAGTAACAAATATCTCCACAAAAGACTACCTTCCATAATGACAAGGCTACCATCCATTCGAGTAACCAAAATATCGACAACAGACTACCTTCTATAATGACAAGGCTAGCATCAATTGGAGTAACAAAAATCTCAACAACAAACTACCTTCCATAATGAAAATGTTACCATCCATTGGAATAACAGAAATCTCGACAACAAAATACCTTCCATAATAACAAGGCTACCATCGAACGAAATAACAAAAATTTCGACAAGAAACTACTTTCCATAATGACAAGGTTACCATTCATTGGAATAACAAAAAACTCGACAACAAACTACCTTCCATAATGACAAGGTTACAATCCATTGGACTAACTAAAATATCGACAATAGACTACCTTCCATAATTACAAGGCTACCATCCATTGGAGTAACAAAAACTCGACAAAAGACTACCTTCCATAATGACAAGGTTACCATTCATTGGAATAATAAAATATCTACAACAGACTACCTTCCATAATGACAATGCTACCATCTATTGGAGTAACAAAAATATCGACAACAGACTACATTCCATAATGACAAGGCTACCATCCATTGGACTAATAAAAATATCGATAACAAACTATATTCCATAATGACAAGGCTACCATCCATTGGAGTAACAAAAATATCGACAATAGACTACCTTCCATAATGACAAGGCTACCATCCATTGGAGTAAGAAAAATATTAACAACAAACTACCTTCCATAACTACAAGGCTACCATCCATTGGAGTAACAAAAAACTCGACAACAGACTACCTTCAATAATGACAAGGTTACCATCCATTGGCATAAGAAAAATCTTGACAACAGACTACCTTGCATAATGACAAGGCTACCATCCTACGAAATATCAAAAATCTCGACAGTAGACTACCTTCCATAATGAGAAGGATACCATCCATTGGAGTAAAAAAGATATCAACAACAGACTACCTTCCATAATGAGAAGGCTACCATCCATTGGAGTAACAAAAATCTCGACAACAAACTACCTTCCATAATGACAAGGCTACCATCCATTGGACTATCAAAAATCTCGACAGCAGACCACCTTCCATAATGACAAGGCTTCCATCCATTGGAGTAAGAAAAATCTTGACAATTGACTAACTTCCATAATTACAAGGCTACCATCCACTGGAGTAACAAGTATCTCGACAACAGACTACATTCCATAATGACAAGGATACCATCCATTGGAGTAACAAAAATATCGACAATAGACTACCTTCCATAATGACAAGGCTACCATCCATTGGAGTAAGAAAAATATTAACAACAAACTACCTTGCATAAATACAAGGCTACCATCCATTGGAGCAACAAAAAACTCGAAAACAGACTAACTTCCATAATTACAAGGCTACCATCCATTGGAGTAACAAATATCTCGACAAAATACTACCTTCCATAATGACATGGCTACCATCCATTGGAGTAACCAAAATATCGACAACAGACTACCTTCTATAATGACAAGGCTAGCATCCATTGGAGTAACAAAAATATCGACAACAAACTACCTTCCATAATGACAAGGTTACCATTCATTGGAATAACAAAAATATCAATAATAGACTACCTTCCATAATGCCAATGCTACCATCCATTGGAGTAACAAAAATATCGACAACAGACTACATCCCATAATGACAAGGCTACCATCCATTGGAGTAACAAAAATATCGACAAAATTCTACATTCCATAATGACAAGGCTACCATCCATTGGAGTAACAAAAACATCGACAATAGACTACCTTCCATAATGACAAGGCTACCATCCATTGGAGTAAGAAAAATATAAACAACAAACTACCTTCCATAATTACAAGGCTACCATCCATTGGAGTAACAAAAAACTCGACAAAAGACTACCTTCAATAATGACAAGGTTACCATCCATTGGAATACGAAAAATCTCGACAACCGACTACCTTGCATAATGACAAGGCTACCATCCAACGAATTAACAAAAATCTCGATAGTAGACTACCTTCCATAATGACAAGGATACCATCCATTGGAGTAAAAAAGATATCAACAATAGACTACCTTCCATAATGACAAGGCTACCATCCATTGGAGTAACAAAAATCTCGACAACAAACAACCTTCCATAATGACAAGGCTACCATCCATTGGACTATCAAAAATCGCGACAGCAGACAACCTTCCATAATGACAAGGCTACCATCCATTGGAGTAATAAGTATCTCGACAACAGACTACATTCCATAATGACAAGGATACCATCCATTGGAGTAACAAAAATGTTGACAATAGACTACCTTCCATAATGACAAGGCTACCATCCATTGGAGTAAGAAAAATATTAATAACAAACTACCTTCAATAATTACAAGGCTACCATCCATTGGAGTAACAAAAATCTCGAAAACAGACTAACTTCCATAATTACAAGGCTACCATCCATTGGAGTAACAAATATCTCGAAAAAATACTACCTTCTATAATGACAAGTCTATTATCCATTGGAGTAACCAAAATATCGACAACAGACTACCTTCTATAATGACAAGGCTAGCATACATTGGAGTAAAAAAAATATCGACAACAAACTACCTTCCATAATGACAAGGCTTCCATCCATTGGAGTATCAAAAATATCGACAACAAACTACCTTCCATAATGATAAGGATACCATCCATTGGAATAACAAAAATCTCGACAACAAACTATCTTCCATAATGATAAGGCTACCATCAAACGAAATAACAAAAATCTCGACAACAGACTACCTTCCATAATTACCAGGTTACAATCCATTGGAATAACAAAAATCTCGACAACAGACTACCTTCCATAATGACAAGGCTACCATCCAACGAAATAAAAAAAATCTCGACAACAGACTACCTTCCATAATGAGAAGGTTACCATTCATTGGAATAACAAAAAACTCGACAACAGAATACCTTCCATAATGACAAGGTTACAATCCATTGGACTAACAAATATATCGAAAACAGACTACCTTCCATAATTACAAGGCTACCATCCATTGGAGTAAAAAAAACTCGACAACAGACTACCTTCCATAATGACAAGGTTACCATTCATTGGAATAACAAAAATATCGACAACAGACTACCTTCCATAATGACAATGCTACCATCCATTGGAGTAACAAAAATATCGACTACAAACTACCTTCCATAATGACAACGCTACCATCCATTGGAGTAACAAAAATATCGACAACAGACTAACTTCCATAATGAGAAGGCTACCATCCATTGGAGTAAAAAAATTCTCGACAATAGACTACCTTCCGTAATGGCAAGGCTACCATCCATTAAAGTAAAAAAAATCTCGACAACAAACTACCTTACATAATGACAAGGTTATCATCCATTGGAGTAACAAAAATATCGACAACACACTACATTCCATAATGACAAGGCTACCATCCAGTGGAGTAACAAAAATCTCGAAAACAAACTACATTCCATAATGACAAGGCTACCATCCATTGGAATATCAAAAATCTCGATAGCAGACTACCTTCGTTAATGACAAGGCTACCATCTGTTGGAGTAACAAAAATCTTGACAACTAACTTACTTCCATAATTTCATGGTTACCATCCATTGGACTATCAAAAATCTCGACAACAGACTACCTTCCATAATGACAAGGCTACCATCCAGTGGAATAACAAAAATCTCAACATAGACTACCTTCCATAATGACATGGCTATCATCCATTGGAGTACCAAAAATATGAACAATAGACTACCTTCCATAATGACAATGCTACCATCCATTGGACTAACAAAAATCTCAATGAAAGACTACTTTCCATAATGACAAGGCTACCATCCATTGAAGTAACAAAAATCTCGAAAATAGACTAACTTCCATAATTACAAGGCTACCTTCCATTGGAGTAACAAATATCTCCACAAAAGACTACCTTCCATAATGACAAGGCTACCATCCAGTCGAGTAACCAAAATATCGACAACAGACTACTTTCTATAATGACAAGGCTAGCATCAATTGGAGTAACAAAAATATCAACAACAAACTACCTTCCATAATGACAAGGTTACCATTCATTGGAATAACAAAAAACTCGACAACAAACTACCTTCCATAATGACAAGGTTACAATCCATTGGACTAAAAAAAAATATCGACAACAGACTACCTTCCATAATTACAAGGCTACCATCCATTGGAGTAACAAAAACTCGACAAAAGACTACCTTCCATAATGACAAGGTTACCATTCATTGGAATAATAAAAATATCTACAACAGACTACCTTCCATAATGACAATGATACCATCTATTGGAGTAACAAAAATATCGACAACAGACTACATTCCATAATGACAAGGCTACCATCCATTGGAGTAACAAAAATATCGATAACATACTACATTCCATAATGACAAGGCTACCATCAATTGGAGTAACAAAAATATCGACAATAAACTACCTCCCATAATGACAAGGCTACCATCCATTGTAGTAAGAAAAATATTAACAACAAACTACCTTCCATAACTACAAGGCTACCATCCATTGGAGTAACAAAAAACTCGACAACAAACTACCTTCAATATTGACAAGGTTACCATCCATTGGCATAAGAAAAATCTTGACGACAAACTACCTTGCATAATGACAAGGCTACCATCCAACGAAATATCAAAAATCTCGACAGTAGACTACCTTCCATAATGAGAAGGATACCATCCATTGGAGTAAATAAGATATCAACAACAGACTACCTTCCATAATGAGAAGGCTACCATCCATTGGAGTAACAAAAATCTCGACAACAAACTACCTTCCATAATGACAAGGCTACCATCCATTGGACTATCAAAAATCTCGACAGCAGACCACCTTCCATAATGACAAGGCTTCCATCCATTGGAGTAAGAAAAATCTTGACAACTGACTAACTTCCATAATTACAAGGCTACCATCCATTGGAGTAACAAGTATCTCGACAACAAACTACATTCCATAATGACAAGAATACCATCCATTGGAGTAACAAAAATATCGACAATAGACTACCTTCCATAATGACAAGGCTACCATCCATTGGAGTAAGAAAAATATTAACAACAAACTACCTTCCATAATTACAAGGCTACCATCCATTGGAGTAACAAAAAACTCGAAAACAGACTAACTTCCATAATTACAAGGCTACCATCCATTGGAGTAACAAATATCTCGACAAAATACTACCTTCCATAATTACATGGCTACCATCCATTGGAGTAACCAAAATATCGACAACAGACTACCTTCTATAATGACAAGGCTAGCATCCATTGGAGTAACAAAAATATCGACAACAAACTACCTTCCATAATGACAAGGTTACCATTCATTGGAATAACAAAAATATCGACAATAGACTACCTTCCATAATGCCAATGCTACCATCCATTGGAGTAACAAAAATATCGACAACAGACTACATTCCATAATGACAAGGCTACCATCCATTGGAGTAACAAAAATATCGACAAAAGACTACATTCCATAATGACAAGGCTACCATCCATTGGAGTAACAAAAACATCGATAATAGACTACCTTCCATAATGACAAGGCTACCATCCATTGGAGTAAGAAAAATATAAACAACAAACTACCTTCCATAATTACAAGGCTACCATCCATTGGAGTAACAAAAAACTCGACAACAGACTACCTTCAATAATGACAAGGTTACCATCCATTGGAATAAGAAAAATCTCGACAACAGACTACCTTGCATAATGACAAGGCTACCATCCAACGAAATAACAAAAATCTCGACAGTAGACTACCTTCCATAATGACAAGGATACCATCCATTGGAATAAAAAAGATATCAACAACAAACTACCTTCCATAATGACAAGGCTACCATCCATTAGAGTAACAAAAATCTCGACAACAAACAACCTTCCATAATGACAAGGCTACCATCCATTGGACTATCAAAAATCGCGAGAGCAGACAACCTTCCATAATGACAAGGCTACCATCCATTGGAGTAACAAGTATCTCGACAACAGACTACATTCCATAATGACAAGGATACCATCCATTGGAGTAACAAAAATGTTGACAATAGACTACCTTCCATAATGACAAGGCTACCATCCATTGGAGTAAGAAAAATATTAATAACAAACTACCCTCCATAATTACAAGGCTACCATCCATTGGAGTAACAAAAATCTCGAAAACAGACTAACTTCCATAATTACAAGGCTACCATCCATTGGAGTAACAAATATCTCGACAAAATACTACCTTCTATAATGACAAGTCTACCATCCATTGGAGTAACCAAAATATCGACAACAGACTACCTTCTATAATGACAAGGTTAGCATACATTGGAGTAAAAAAAATATCGACAACAAACTACCTTCCATAATGACAAGGCTTCCATCCATTGGAGTATAAAAAATATCGACAGCAAACTACCTTCCATAATGATAAGGATACCATCCATTGGAATAACAAAAATCTCGACAACAAACTATCTTCCGTAATGATAAGGCTACCATCAAATGAAATAACAAAAATCTCGACAACAGACTACCTTCCATAATTACCAGGTTACCATCCATTGGAATAACAAAAATCTCGACAACAGACTACCTTCCATAATGACAAGGCTACCATCCAACGAAATAACAAAAATCTCGACAACAGACTACCTTTCATAATGAGAAGGTTACCATTCATTGGAATAACAAAAAACTCGACAACAGAATACCTTCCATAATGACAAGGTTATAATCCATTGGACTAACAAAAATATCAACAAAAGACTACCTTCCATAATTACAAGGCTACCATCCATTGGAGTAAGAAAAATATTAACAACAAACTACCTTCCATAATTACAAGGCTACCATCCATTGGAGTAACAAAAAACTCGAAAACAGACTAACTTCCATAATTACAAGGCTACCATCCATTGGAGTAACAAATATCTCGACAAAATACTACCTTCCATAATGACATGGCTACCATCCATTGGAGTAACCAAAATATCGACAACAGACTACCTTCTATAATGACAAGGCTAGCATCCATTGGAGTAACAAAAATATCGACAACAAACTACCTTCCATAATGACAAGGTTACCATTCATTGGAATAACAAAAATATCGACAATAGACTACCTTCCATAATGCCAATGCTACCATCCATTGGAGTAACAAAAATATCGACAACAGACTACATTCCATAATGACAAGGCTACCATCCATTGGAGTAACAAAAATATCGACAAAAGACTACATTCTATAATGACAAGCTACCATCCATTGGAGTAACAAAAACATCGACAATAGACTACCTTCCATAATGACAAGGCTACCATCCATTGGAGTAAGAAAAATATAAACAACAAACTACCTTCCATAATTACAAGGCTACCATCCATTGGAGTAACAAAAAACTCGACAACAGACTACCTTCAATAATTACAAGGTTACCATCCATTGGAATAAGAAAAATCTTGACAACAGACTACCTTGCATAATGACAAGGCTACCATCCAACGAAATAACAAAAATCTCGACAGTAGACTACCTTCCATAATGACAAGGATACCATCCATTGGAATAAAAAAGATATCAACAACAAACTACCTTCCATAATGACAAGGCTACCATCCATTAGAGTAACAAAAATCTCGACAACAAACAACCTTCCATAATGACAAGGCTACCATCCATTGGACTATCAAAAATCGCGAGAGTAGACAACCTTCCATAATGACAAGGCTACCATCCATTGGAGTAACAAGTATCTCGACAGCAGACTACATTCCATAATGACAAGGATACCATCCATTGGAGTAACAAAAATGTTGACAATAGACTACCTTCCATAATGACAAGGCTACCATCCATTGGAGTAAGAAAAATATTAATAACAAACTACCTTCCATAATTACAAGGCTACCATCCATTGGAGTAACAAAAATCTCGAAAATAGACTAACTTCCATAATTACAAGGCTACCATCCATTGGAGTAACAAATATCTCGACAAAATACTACCTTCTATAATGACAAGTCTACCATCCATTGGAGTAACCAAAATATCGACAACAGACTACCTTCTATAATGACATGGCTAGCATACATTGGAGTAAAAAAAATATCGACAACAAACTACCTTCCATAATGACAAGGCTTCCATCCATTGGAGTATAAAAAATATCGACAGCAAACTACCTTCCATAATGATAAGGATACCATCCATTGGAATAACAAAAATCTCGACAACAAACTATCTTCCATAATGATAAGGCTACCATCAAATGAAATAACAAAAATCTCGACAACAGACTACCTTCCATAGTTACCAGGTTACCATCCATTGGAATAACAAAAATCTCGACAACAGACTACCTTCCATAATGACAAGGCTACCATCCAACGAAATAACAAAAATCTCGACAACAGACTACCTTCCATAATGAGAAGGTTACCATTCATTGGAATAACAAAAAACTCGACAACAAAATACCTTCCATAATGACAAGGTTATAATCCATTGGACTAACAAAAATATCGACAAAAGACTACCTTCCATAATTACAAGGCTACCATCCATTGGAGTAAGAAAAATATTAACAACAAACTACCTTCCATAATTACAAGGCTACCATCCATTGGAGTAACAAAAAACTCGAAAACAGACTAACTTCCATAATTACAAGGCTACCATCCATTGGAGTAACAAATATCTCGAAAAAATACTACCTTCCATAATGACATGGCTACCATCCATTGGAGTAACCAAAATATCGACAACAGACTACCTTCTATAATGACAAGGCTAGCATCCATTGGAGTAACAAAAATATCGACAACAAACTACCTTCCATAATGACAAGGTTACCATTCATTGGAATAACCAAAATATCGACAACAGACTTCCTTCCATAATGACAACGCTACCATCCATTGGAGTAACAAAAATATCGACAACAGACAACATTCCATAATGACAAGGCTACCATCCATTGGAGTAACAAAAATATCTACAAAAGACTACATTCCATAATGACAAGGCTACCATCCATTGGAGTAACAAAAACATCGACAATAGACTACCTTCCATAATGACAAGGATACCTTCCATTGGAGTAAAAAAGATATCAACAACAGACTACCTTCCATAATTACAAGGCTACCATCCATTGGAGTAACAAAAATCTCGACAATAGACTACCTTCCATAATGACAAGGCTACCATCCATTGGAGTAACAAAAATATCGACAAAAAACTACCTTTCATAAAGACAAGGCTACCATCCATTGGAGTAACAAAAATATCGACAAAGACTACCTTCCATAAAGACAAGGCTACCATCCCTTGGAGTAACAAAAATCTCGACAACAAACTACCTTCCATAATGACAAGGATACAATCCATTGGAGTAAAAAAAATATCGACAGCAAACTACCTTCCATAATGACAAGGTTACCATCCATTGGAATAACAAAAATCTCGACAATAGACTACCTTCCATAATGACAAGGCTACCATCCAATGGAATAACAACAATCTCGACAACAAACTACCTTCCATAATGACAAGGCTACCATCCATTGGAGTAACAAAAATATCGACAACAAACTACCTTCAATAAATAAAAGGCTACCATCCATTGGAGTAACAAAAATATCGACAAAGACTACCTTCCATAAAGACAAGGCTACCATCCCTTGGAGTAACAAAAAACTCGACAACAGACTACCTTCCATAATGACAAGGATACAATCCATTGGAGTAAAATAAATATCAAAAACAGACTACCTTCCACAATGACAAGGTTACCATCCATTGGAATAACAAAAATCTCGACAACAGACTACCTTCCATAATGATAAGGCTACCATCTATTGGAGTAACAAAAATCTAGACAATAGACCATGTTCCATAAAGACAAGGCTAACATCCATTGGAGTAACAAAAATATCGACAACAGACTACCTTCCATAATGGAAAGGCTACCATCCATTGAGGAACAAACATATCGACAACAAACTACCTTCCATAATGACAACGCTGCCATGCATGAGAGTAACAAAAATCTCGACAAATGACAACCTTCCATAATGACAAGGCTACCATCCAATCGAATAACAAAAATCTCGACAATAGACCATGTTCCATAATGACAAGGCTACCATCCATTAGAGTAATAAAAATCTCGACAACAGACTACCTTCCATAATGACAAGTCTACAATCCGTTGGAGTAACAAAAATATCGACAAAGACTACCTTCCATAAAGACAAGGCTACCATCCATTGGAGTAACAAAAATATCGACAAAGACTACCTTCCATAAAGACAAGGCTACCATCCCTTGGAGTAAAAAAAATCTCGACAACAGAGTACCTTCCATAATGACAAGGATACAATCCATTGTAGTAAAAAAATATTGAAGACAGACTACCTTCCATAATGACAAGGTTACCATCCATTGGAATAACAAAAATCTCGACAATAGACTACCTTCCATAATGACAAGGCTACCATCCAATGGAATAACAACAATCTCGACAACATACTACCTTCAATAATTACAAGGCTCCCATCCATTGGAGTAACAAAAATATCAACAATAGACTACCTTCCATAATGACAAGGCTACCATCCATTGGGTAACAAAGATCTCGACAACAAACTACCTTCCATAATGATAGGGCTACCATCCATTGGAGTAACAAAAATATCGACAACTTACTACCTTCCATAAAGACAAGGCTACCATCCATGGGAGTAACAAAAATATCGACAAAAGACTACCTTTCATAAAGACAAGGCTACCATCCCTTGGAGTAACAAAAATCTCGAGAACAACCTACCTTCCATAATGACAAGGTTATCATCCATTGGAATAACAAAAATCTCGACAATAGACTACCTTCCATAATGACAAGGCTACCATCCAATGGAATAACAACAATCTCGACAACAAACTACCTTCCATAATGACAAGGCTACCATTCATTGGAGTAACAAAAATCTCTACAACTGACTAACTTCGATAATTACATGGCTACCATCCATTGGAGTAACAAAAATAACTACAACTGATTACCTTCCATAATGACAAGGCTACCATCCATTGGAGTAAAAAAAATCTCAATAATAGACCATGTTCCATAAAGACAAGGCTACCATCCATTGGGGTAACAAAAATATCGATAACAGACTACCTTCCATAATGACAATGCTACCATCCATGAGAGTAACAAAAATATCGACAAATGACAACCTTCCATAATGACAAGGCTACCATCCAATCGAATAACAAAAATCTCGACAATAGACCATGTTCCATAATGACAAGGCTACCATCCATTGGAGTAACAAAAATCTCGACAACAGACTACCTTCCATAATGACAAGGCTACCATCCCTTGGAGTAACAAAAATATCGACAACAAACTACCTTCCATAAAGACAAGGCTACCATCCATTAGAGTAACAAAAATATCGACAAAGACTACCTTGCATAAAGACAAGGCTACCATCCCTTGGAGAAACAAAAATCTCGACAACAAACTACCTTCCATAATGACAAGGATACAATCCATTGGAGTAAAAAAAATATCGACAGCAAACTACCTTCCATAATGACAAGGTTACCATCCATTGGAATAACAAAAATCTCGACAATAGACTACCTTCCATAATGACAAGGCTACCATCCAATGGAATAACAACAATCTCGACAACAAACTACCTTCCATAATGACAATGCTACCATCCATTGGAGTAACAAAAATATCGACAACAAACTACCTTCAATAAATAAAAGGCTACCATCTATTGGAGTAACAAAAATATCGATAAAGACTACCTTCCATAAAGACAAGGCTACCATCCCTTGGAGTAACAAAATACTCGACAACATACTACCTTCCATAATGACAAGGATACAATCCATTGGAGTAAAATAAATATCGAAAACAGACTACCTTCCATAATGACAAGGTTACCATCCATTGGAATAACAAAAATCTCGACAATAGACTACCTTCCATAATGACAAGGCTACAATCCAATGGAATAACAACAATCTCGACAATAGACTACCTTCCATAATTACAAGGCTACCATCCTTTGGAGTAACAAAAATCTCTACAACAAACTACCTTCTATAATGATAAGGCTACCATCTATTGGAGTAACAAAAAAATCGACAACACACCACCTTCCATAAAGACAAGGCTACCATCCATTGGAGTAACAAAATTATCGACAACAGACTACCTTTCATAAAGAAAAGGCTACCATCCCTTGGAGTATCAAAAATCTCGACAACAACCTACCTTCCATAATGACAAGGCTACAATACATTGGAGTAAAGAAAATCTCGACAATAGACTACCTTCCATAATGACAAGGTTACCATCCACTGGAATAACAAAAATCGCGACAACAGACTACCTTCCATAATGGAAAGGCTACCATCCATTGGAGTAACAAAAATATCGACAACAGACTACCTTCCATAACGATAAGGCTACCATCCATTGGAGTAACAAAAATCTCTACAACAGACTACCTTCGATAATGACAAGGCTACCATCCATTGGAGTAACAAAAATCTAGACAATAGACCATGTTCCATAAAGACAAGGCTAACATCCATTGGAGTAACAAAAATATCGACAATAGACTACCTTCCATAATGAAAAGGCTACCATCCATTGAGGAACAAAAATATCGACAACAAACTACCTTCCATAACGACAATGCTACCATCGGTGAGAGTAACAAAAATCTCGACAAATGACAACCTTCCATAATGACAAGGCTACCATCCAATCGAATAACAAAAATCTCGACAATAGACCATGTTCCATAATGACAAGGCTACCATCCATTGGAGTAACAAAAATCTCGACAACAGACTACCTTCCATAATGACAAGGCTACCATCCCTTGAAGTAACAAAAATATCGACAACAAACTACCTTCCATAAAGACAAGGCTACCATCCATTAGAGTAACAAAAATATCGACAAAGACTACCTTGCATAAAGACAAGGCTACCATCCCTTGGAGTAACAAAAATCTCGACAACAAACTACCTTCCATAATGACAAGGATACAATCCATTGGAGTAAAAAAAATATCGACAGCAAACTACCTTCCATAATGACAAGGTTATCATCCATTGGAATAACAAAAATCTCGACAATAGACTACCTTCCATAATGACAAGGCTACCATCCAATGGAATAACAACAATCTCGACAACAAACTACCTTCCATAATGACAATGCTACCATCCATTGGAGTAACAAAAATATCGACAACAAACTACCTTCAATAAATAAAAGGCTACCATCCATTGGAGTAACAAAAATATCGACAAAGACTACCTTCCATAAAGACAAGGCTACCATCCCTTGGAGTAACAAAATACTCGACAACATACTACCTTCCATAATGACAAGGATACAATCCATTGGAGTAAAATAAATATCGAAAACAGACTACCTTCCATAATGACAAGGTTACCATCCATTGGAATAACAAAAATCTCGACAATAGACTACCTTCCATAATGACAAGGCTACAATCCAATGGAATAACAACAATCTCGACAATAGACTACCTTCCATAATTACAAGGCTACCATCCTTTGGAGTAACAAAAATCTCTACAACAAACTACCTTCCATAATGATAAGGCTACCATCTATTGGAGTAACAAAAAAATCGACAACACACCACCTTCCATAAAGACAAGGCTACCATCCATTGGAGTAACAAAAATATCGACAACAGACTACCTTTCATAAAGAAAAGGCTACCATCCCTTGGAGTATCAAAAATCTCGACAACAACCTACCTTCCATAATGACAAGGCTACAATACATTGGAGTAAAGAAAATCTCGACAATAGACTACCTTCCATAATGACAAGGTTACCATCCACTGGAATAACAAAAATCGCGACAACAGACTACCTTCCATAATGGAAAGGCTACCATCCATTGGAGTAACAAAAATATCGACAACAGACTACCTTCCATAACGATAAGGCTACCATGCATTGGAGTAACAAAAATCTCTACAACAGACTACCTTCGATAATGACAAGGCTACCATCCATTGGAGTAACAAAAATCTAGACAATAGACCATGTTCCATAAAGACAAGGCTAACATCCATTGGAGTAACAAAAATATCGACAATAGACTACCTTCCATAATGAAAAGGCTACCATCCATTGAGGAACAAAAATATCGACAACGAACTACCTTCCATAACGACAATGCTACCATCGGTAAGAGTAACAAAAATCTCGACAAATGACAACCTTCCATAATGACAAGGCTACCATCCAATCGAATAACAAAAATCTCGACAATAGACCATGTTCCATAATGACAAGGCTACCATCCATTGGAGTAACAAAAATCTCGACAACAGACTACCTTCCATAATGACAAGGCTACCATCCCTTGGAGTAACAAAAATATCGACAACAAACTACCTTCCATAAAGACAAGGCTACCATCCATTAGAGTAACAAAAATATCGACAAAGACTACCTTGCATAAAGACAAGGCTACCATCCCTTGGAGTAACAAAAATATCGACAACAAACTACCTTCCATAATGACAAGGATACAATCCATTGGAGTAAAAAAAATATCGACAGCAAACTACCTTCCATAATGACAAGGTTATCATCCATTGGAATAACAAAAATCTCAACAATAGACTACCTTCCATAATGACAAGGCTACCATCCAATGTAATAACAACAATCTCGACAACAAACTACCTTCCATAATGACAATGCTACCATCCATTGGAGTAACAAAAATATCGACAACAAACTACCTTCAATAAATAAAAGGCTACCATCCATTGGAGTAACAAAAATATCGACAAAGACTACCTTCCATAAAGACAAGGCTACCATCCCTTGGAGTAACAAAATACTCGACAACATACTACCTTCCATAATGACAAGGATACAATCCATTGGAGTAAAATAAATATCGAAAACAGACTACCTTCCATAATGACAAGGTTACCATCCATTGGAATAACAAAAATCTCGACAATAGACTACCTTCCATAATGACAAGGCTACAATCCAATGGAATAACAACAATCTCGACAATAGACTACCTTCCATAATTACAAGGCTACCATCCTTTGGAGTAACAAAAATCTCTACAACAAACTACCTTCCAAAATGATAAGGCTACCATCTATTGGAGTAACAAAAAAATCGACAACACACCACCTTCCATAAAGACAAGGCTACCATCCATTGGAGTAACAAAAATATCGACAACAGACTACCTTTCATAAAGAAAAGGCTACCATCCCTTGGAGTATCAAAAATCTCGACAACAACCTACCTTCCATAATGACAAGGCTACATTACATTGGAGTAAAAAAAATCTCGACAATAGACTACCTTCCATAATGACAAGGTTACCATCCACTGGAATAACAAAAATCGCGACAATAGACTACCTTCCATAATGGAAAGGCTACCATCCATTGGAGTAACAAAAATATCGACAACAGACTACCTTCCATAACGATAAGGCTACCATCCATTGAAGTCACAAAAATCTCTACAACAGACTACCTTCGATAATGACAAGGCTACCATCCATTGGAGTAACAAAAATCTAGACAATAGACCATGTTCCATAAAGACAAGGCTAACATCCATTGGAATAACAAAAATATCGACAATAGACTACCTTCCATAATGAAAAGGCTACCATCCATTGAGGAACAAAAATATCGACAACAAACTACCTTCCATAACGACAATGCTACCATCGGTGAGAGTAACAAAAATCTCGACAAATGACAACCTTCCATAATGACAAGGATACCATCCAATCGAATAACAAAAATCTCATTAATACACCATGTTCTATAATGACAAGGCTACCATCCATTAGAGTAACAAAAATCTTGACAATAAACTACCTTCCATAATGACAAGGCTACCATCCGTTGGAGTAACAAAAATATTAACAACAAAGTTCCATCCATAAAGACAAGGTTACCCTCCATTGGAGTACCAAAAATATGGACAAAGACTACCTTCCATAAAGACAAGGCTACCATCCCTTGGACTAACAAAAATCTCGACAACAGACTACCTTCCATAATGACAAGGATACAATCCATTGGAGTAAAAGAAATATCGACAGCAAACTACCTTCCATAATGACAAGGTTACCATCCATTGGAATGACAAAAATCACGACAATAGACTACCTTCCATAATGACAAGGCTACCATCCATTGGAGTAACAAAAATATCGACAACAAACTACCTTCAATAAATAAAAGGCTACCATCCATTGGAGTAACGAAAATATCGACAAAGACTACCTTCCATAAAGACAAGGCTACCATCCCTTGGAGTAACAAAAAACTCGACAACAGACTACCTTCCATAATGACAAGGATACAATCCATTGGAGTAAAATAAATATCAAAAATGGACTACCTTCCATAATGACAAGGTTACCATCCATTGGAATAACAAAAATATCGACAACAGACTACCTTCCATAATGATAAGGCTACCATCTATTGGAGTAACAAAAATCTAGACAATAGACCATGTTCCATAAAGACAAGGCTAACATCCATTGGAGTAACAAAAATATCGACAACAGACTACCTTCCATAATGAAAAGGCTACCATCCATTGAGGAACAAAGATATCGACAACAAACTACCTTCCATAATGACAACGCTACCATGCATGAGAGTAACAAAAATCTCGACAAATGACAACCTTCCATAATGACAAGGCTACCATCCAATCGAATAACAAAAATCTCGACAATAGACCATGTTCCATAATGACAAGGCTACCATCTATTAGAGTAAAAAAAATCTCGACAACAGACTACCTTCCATAATGACAAGTCTACCATCCGTTGGAGTAACAAAAATATTGACAACAAAGTACCATCCATAAAGACACGGTTACCCTCCATTGGAGAACCAAAAATATGGACAAAGACTACCCTCCATAAAGACAAGGCTACCATCCCTTGGACTAACAAAAATATCGACAACAGACTACCTTCCATAATGACAAGGATACAATCCATTGGAGTAAAAAAATATCGATAACAGACTACCTTCCATAATGACAAGGTTACCATCCATTGGAATAAAAAAAATCTCTACAATAGACTACCTTCCATAATTACAAGGCTACCATCCGATGGAATAACAACAATCTCGACAACAGACTACCTTCCATAATGAAAAGGCTACCATCCATTCGAGTAACAAAAATATCGACAACAAACTACCTTCCATAAAGACAAGGCTACAATCCGTTGGAGTAACAAAAATATCGACAAAGACTACCTTCCATAAAGACAAGGCTACCATCCATTGGAGTAACAAAAATATCGACAAATACTACCTTCCATAAAGACAAGGCTACCATCCCTTGGAGTAAAAAAAATCTCGACAACAGAGTACCTTCCATAATGACAAGGATACAATCCATTGTAGTAAAAAAATATTGAAGACAGACTACCTTCCATAATGATAAGGTTACCATCCATTGGAATAACAAAAATCTCGACAATAGACTACCTTCTATAATGACAAGGCTACCATCCAATGGAATAACAACAATCTCGGCAACATACTACCTTCAATAATTACAAGGCTCCCATCCATTGGAGTAACAAAAATATCAACAATAGACTACCTTCCATAATGACAAGGCTACCATCCATTGGGTAACAAAGATCTCGACAACAAACTACCTTCCATAATGATAGGGCTACCATCCATTGGAGTAACAAAAATATCGACAACTTACTACCTTCCATAAAGACAAGGCTACCATCCATGGGAGTAACAAAAATATCGACAAAAGACTACCTTTCATAAAGACAAGGCTACCATCCCTTGGAGTAACAAAAATCTCGAGAACAACCTACCTTCCATAATGACAAGGTTATCATCCATTGGAATAACAAAAATCTCGACAATAGACTACCTTCCATAATGACAAGGCTACCATCCAATGGAATAACAACAATCTCGACAACAAACTACCTTCCATAATGACAAGGCTACCATTCATTGGAGTAACAAAAATCTCTACAACTGACTAACTTCGATAATTACATGGCTACCATCCATTGGAGTAACAAAAATAACTACAACTGATTACCTTCCATAATGACAAGGCTACCATCCATTGGAGTAAAAAAAATCTCAATAATAGACCATGTTCCATAAAGACTACCTTCCATTGGGGTAACAAAAATATCGATAACAGACTACCTTCCATAATGACAATGCTACCATCCATGAGAGTAACAAAAATATCGACAAATGACAACCTTCCATAATGACAAGGCTACCATCCAATCGAATAACAAAAATCTCGACAATAGACCATGTTCCATAATGACAAGGCTACCATCCATTGGAGTAACAAAAATCTCGACAACAGACTACCTTCCATAATGACAAGGCTACCATCCCTTGGAGTAACAAAAATTTCGACAACAAACTACCTTCCATAAAGACAAGGCTACCATCCATTAGAGTACCAAAAATATCGACAAAGACTACCTTGCATAAAGACAAGGCTACCATCCCTTGGAGAAACAAAAATCTCGACAACAAACTACCTTCCATAATGACAAGGATACAATCCATTGGAGTAAAAAAAATATCGACAGCAAACTACCTTCCATAATGACAAGGTTACCATCCATTGGAATAACAAAAATCTCGACAATAGACTACCTTCCATAATGACAAGGCTACCATCCAATGGAATAACAACAATCTCGACAACAAACTACCTTCCATAATGACAATGCTACCATCCATTGGAGTAACAAAAATATCGACAACAAACTACCTTCAATAAATAAAAGGCTACCATTCATTGGAGTAACAAAAATATCGACAAAGACTACCTTCCATAAAGACAAGGCTACCATCCCTTGGAGTAACAAAATACTCGACAACATACTACCTTCCATAATGACAAGGATACAATCCATTGGAGTAAAATAAATATCGAAAATAGACTACCTTCCATAATGACAAGGTTACCATCCATTGGAATAACAAAAATCTCGACAATAGACTACCTTCCATAATGACAAGGCTACAATCCAATGGAATAACAACAATCTCGACAATAGACTACCTTCCATAATTACAAGGCTACCATCCTTTGGAGTAACAAAAATCTCGACAACAAACTACCTTCCATAATGATAAGGCTACCATCTATTGGAGTAACAAAAAAATCGACAACACACCACCTTCCATAAAGACAAGGCTACCATCCATTGGAGTAACAAAAATATCGACAACAGACTACCTTTCATAAAGAAAAGGCTACCATCCCTTGGAGTATCAAAAATCTCGACAACAACCTACCTTCCATAATGACAAGGCTACAATACATTGGAGTAAAGAAAATCTCGACAATAGACTACCTTCCATAATGACAAGGTTACCATCCACTGGAATAACAAAAATCGCGACAACAGACTACCTTCCATAATGGAAAGGCTACCATCCATTGGAGTAACAAAAATATCGACAACAGACTACCTTCCATAACGATAAGGCTACCATCCATTGGAGTAACAAAAATCTCTACAACAGACTACCTTCGATAATGACAAGGCTACCATCCATTGGAGTAACAAAAATCTAGACAATAGACCATGTTCCATAAAGACAAGGCTAACATCCATTGGAGTAACAAAAATATCGACAATAGACTACCTTCCATAATGAAAAGGCTACCATCCATTGAGGAACAAAAATATCGACAACAAACTACCTTCCATAACGACAATGCTACCATCGGTGAGAGTAACAAAAATCTCGACAAATGACAACCTTCCATAATGACAAGGATACCGTCCAATCGAATAACAAAAATCTCGATAATACACCATGTTCTATAATGACAAGGCTACCATCCATTAGAGTAACAAAAATCATGACAACAAACTACCTTCCATAATGACAAGGCTACCATCCGTTGGAGTAACAAAAATATTAACAACAAAGTTCCATCCATAAAGACAAGGTTACCCTCCATTGGAGTACCAAAAATATGGACAAAGACTACCTTCCATAAAGACAAGGCTACCATCCCTTGGACTAACAAAAATCTCGAAAACAGACTACCTTCCATAATGACAAGGATACAATCCATTGGATTAAAAAAAATATCGACAACAGACTACCTTCCATAATGACAAGGTTACCATCCATTGGAATAAAAAAAATCTCGACAATAGACTACCTTCCATAAAGACAAGGCTACCATCTATTGGAGTAACAAAAATATCGATAAAGACTACCTTCCATAAAGACAAGGCTACCACCCCTTGGAGTAAAAAAAATCTCGACAACAGCCTACCTTCCATAATGACAAGGATACAATCCATTGGAGTAAAAAAAATATCAAAGACAGACTACCTTCCATAATGACAAGGTTACTATCCATTGGAATAACAAAAATTTCGACAATAGACTACCTTCCATAATGACAAGCCTACCATCCAATGGAATAACAACAATCTCGACAACAGACTACCTTCAATAATTACAAGGCTCCCATCCATTGGAGTAACAAAAATATCAACAATAGACTACCTTCCATAATGACAAGGCTACCATCCATTGGGTAACAAAGATCTCGACAACAGACTACCTTCCATAATGATAGGGCTACCATCCTTTGGAGTAACAAAAATATCAACAACATACTACCTTCCATAAACACAAGGCTACCATCCATTGGAGTAACAAAAATATCGAAAAAAGACTACCTTTCATAAAGACAAGGCTACCATCCCTTGGAGTAACAAAAATCTCGACAACAACCTACCTTCCATAATGACAAGGCTACAATCCATTGGAGTAAAAAAAATCTCGACAACGGACTACCTTCCATAATGACAAGGTTACCATCCACTAGAATAACAAAAATCTCGACAACAGACTACCTTCCATAATGGCAAGGCTACCATTCATTGGAGTAACAAAAATCTCTACAACAGACTAACTTCGATAATTACATGGCTACCATCCATTGGAGTAACAAAAATAACTACAACTGATTACCTTCCATAATGACAAGGCTACCATCCATTGGAGTAAAAAAAATCTCAATAATAGACCATGTTCCATAAAGACAAGGCTACCATCCATTGGGGTAACAAAAATATCGATAACAGACTACCTTCCATAATGACAAGGCTACAATCCATTGAGGAACAAAGATATCGACAACAAACTACCTTCCATAATGACAACGCTACCATCCATGAGAGTAACAAAAATATTGACAAATGACAACCTTCCATAATGACAAGGCTACCATCCAATCGAATAACAAAAATCTCGACAATAGACCATGTTCCATAATGACAAGGCTACCATCCATTGGAGTAACAAAAATCTCAACAACAGACTACCTTCCATAATGGCAAGGCTACCATCCATTGGAGTAACAAAAATATCGACAACAAACTACCTTCCATAAAGACAAGGCTACCATCCATTGGAGTAACAAAAATATCGACAAAGACTACCTTCCATAAAGACAAGGCTACCATCCCTTGGAGTAACAAAAATCTCGACAACAAACTACCTTCCATAATGACAAGGATACAATCCATTGGAGTAAAAAAAATATCGACAGCAAACTACCTTCCATAATGACAAGGTTACCATCCATTGGAATAACAAAAATCTCGACAATAGACTACCTTCCATAATGACAAGGCTACAATCCAATGGAATAACAACAATCTCGACAATAGACTACCTTCCATAATTACAAGGCTACCATCCTTTGGAGTAACAAAAATCTCTACAACAAACTACCTTCCATAATGATAAGGCTACCATCTATTGGAGTAACAAAAAAATCGACAACACACCACCTTCCATAAAGACAAGGCTACCATCCATTGGAGTAACAAAAATATCGACAACAGACTACCTTTCATAAAGAAAAGGCTACCATCCCTTGGAGTATCAAAAATCTCGACAACAACCTACCTTCCAAAATGACAAGGCTACAATACATTGGAGTAAAAAAAATCTCGACAATAGACTACCTTCCATAATGACAAGGTTACCATCCACTGGAATAACAAAAATCGCGACAACAGACTACCTTCCATAATGGAAAGGCTACCATCCATTGGAGTAACAAAAATATCGACAACAGACTACCTTCCATAACGATAAGGCTACCATCCATTGAAGTAACAAAAATCTCTACAACAGACTACCTTCGATAATGACAAGGCTACCATCCATTGGAGTAACAAAAATCTAGACAATAGACCATGTTCCATAAAGACAAGGCTAACATCCATTGGAGTAACAAAAATATCGACAATAGACTACCTTCCATAATGAAAAGGCTACCATCCATTGAGGAACAAAAATATCGACAACAAACTACCTTCCATAACGACAATGCTACCATCGGTGAGAGTAACAAAAATCTCGACAAATGACAACCTTCCATAATGACAAGGATACCATCCAATCGAATAACAAAAATCTCGATAATACACCATGTTCTATAATGACAAGGCTACCATCCATTAGAGTAACAAAAATCTTGACAACAAACTACCTTCCATAATGACAAGGCTACCATCCGTTGGAGTAACAAAAATATTAACAACAAAGTTCCATCCATAAAGACAAGGTGACCCTCCATTGGAGTACCAAAAATATGGACAAAGACTACCTTCCATAAAGACAAGGCTACCATCCCTTGGACTAACAAAAATCTCGACAACAGACTACCTTCCATAATGACAAGGATACAATCCATTGGATTAAAAAAAATATCGACAACAGACTACCTTCCATAATGACAAGGTTACCATCCATTGGAATAAAAAAAATCTCGACAATAGACTACCTTCCATAAAGACAAGGCTACCATCTATTGGAGTAACAAAAATATCGATAAAGACTACCTTCCATAAAGACAAGGCTACCACCCCTTGGAGTAAAAAAAATCTCGACAACAGCCTACCTTCCATAATGACAAGGATACAATCCATTGGAGTAAAAAAAAATCAAAGACAGACTACCTTCCATAATGACAAGGTTACTATCCATTGGAATAACAAAAATTTCGACAATAGACTACCTTCCATAATGACAAGCCTACCATCCAATGGAATAACAACAATCTCGACAACAGACTACCTTCAATAATTACAAGGCTCCCATCCATTGGAGTAACAAAAATATCAACAATAGACTACCTTCCATAATGACAAGGCTACCATCCATTGGGTAACAAAGATCTCGACAACAGACTACCTTCCATAATGATAGGGCTACCATCCTTTGGAGTAACAAAAATATCAACAACATACTACCTTCCAAAAACACAAGGCTACCATCCATTGGAGTAACAAAAATATCGAAAAAAGACTACCTTTCATAAAGACAAGGCTACCATCCCTTGGAGTAACAAAAATCTCGACAACAACCTACCTTCCATAATGACAAGGCTACAATCCATTGGAGTAAAAAAAATCTCGACAACGGACTACCTTCCATGATGACAAGGTTACCATCCACTAGAATAACAAAAATCTCGACAACAGACTACCTTCCATAATGGCAAGGCTACCATTCATTGGAGTAACAAAAATCTCTACAACAGACTAACTTCGATAATTACATGGCTACCATCCATTGGAGTAACAAAAATAACTACAACTGATTACCTTCCATAATGACAAGGGTACCATCCATTAGAGTAAAAAAAATCTCAATAATAGACCATGTTCCATAAAGACAAGGCTACCATCCACTGGGGTAACAAAAATATCGATAACAGACTACCTTCCATAATGACAAGGCTACAATCCATTGAGGAACAAAGATATCGACAACAAACTACCTTCCATAATGACAACGCTACCATCCATGAGAGTAACAAAAATATTGACAAATGACAACCTTCCATAATGACAAGGCTACCATCCAATCGAATAACAAAAATCTCGACAATAGACCATGTTCCATAATGACAAGGCTACCATCCATTGGAGTAACAAAAATCTCAACAACAGACTACCTTCCATAATGGCAAGGCTACCATCCATTGGAGTAACAAAAATATCGACAACAAACTACCTTCCATAAAGACAAGGCTACCATCCATTGGAGTAACAAAAATATCGACAAAGACTACCTTCCATAAAGAAAAGGCTACCATCCCTTGGAGTAACAAAAATCTCGACAACAAACTACCTTCCATAATGACAAGGATACAATCCATTGGAGTAAAAAAATATCGACAGCAAACTACCTTCCATAATGACAAGGTTACCATCCATTGGAATAACAAAAATCTCGACAATAGACTACCTTCCATAATGACAAGGCTACCATCCAATGGAATAACAACAATCTCGACAACAAACTACCTTCCATAATTACAATGCTACCATCCATTGGAGTAACAAAAATATCGACAACAAACTACCTTCAATAAATAAAAGGCTACCATCCATTGGAGTAACAAAAATATCGACAAAGACACCACCTTCCATAAAGACAAGGCTACCATCCATTGGAGTAACAAAAATATCGACAACAGACTACCTTTCATAAAGAAAAGGCTACCATCCCTTGGAGTATCAAAAATCTCGACAACAACCTACCTTCCATAATGACAAGGCTACAATCCATTGAAGTAAAAAAAATCACGACAATAGACTACCTTCCATAATGACAAGGTTACCATCCACTGGAATAACAAAAATCGCGACAACAGACTACCTTCCATAATGGAAAGGCTACCATCCATTGGAGTAACAAAAATATCGACAACAGACTACCTTCCATAACGATAAGGCTACCATCCATTGGAGTAACAAAAATCTCTACAACAAACTACCTTCGATAATGACATGGCTAACATCCATTGGAGTAACAAAAATAACGACCACTGATTAACTTCCATAATGACAAGACTACCATCCATTGGAGTAACAAAAATCTAGACAATAGACCATGTTCCATAAAGACAAGGATAACATCCATTGGAGTTACAAAAATATCGACAACAGACTACCTTCCATAATGAAAAGGCTACCATCCATTGAGGAACAAAAATATCGACAACAAACTACCTTCCATAATGACTATGCAACCATCCGTGAGAGTAGCAAAAATCTCGACAAATGACAACCTTCCATAATGACAAGGATACCATCCAATCGAATAACAAAAATCTCGATAATAGACCATGTTCTTTAATGACAAGGCTACCATCCATTAGAGTAACAAAAATCTTGACAACAAACTACCTTCCATAATGACAAGGCTACCATCCGTTGGAGTAACAAAAATATTGACAACAAAGTTCCATCCATAAAGACAAGGTTACCATCCATTGGAGTACCAAAATTATGGACAAAGACTACCTTCCATAAAGACAAGGCTACCATCGCTTGGACTAACAAAAATCTCGACAACAGACTACCTTCCATAATTACAAGGATACAATCCATTGGATTAAAAAAAATATCGACAACAGACTACCTTCCATAATGACAAGGTTACCATCCATTGGAACAAAAAAAATCTCGACAATAGACTACCTTCCATAAAGACAAGGCTACCATCTATTGGAGTAACAAAAATATCGACAAAGACTACCTTCCATAAAGACAAGGCTACCATCCCTTGGAGTAACAAAAATCTCGACAACAACCTACCTTCCATAATGACAAGGCTACAATCCATTGGAGTAAGAAAAATCTCGACAACAGACTACCTTCCATAATGACAAGGTTACCATCCACTAGAATAACAAAAATCTCGACAACAGACTACCTTCCATAATGACAAGCCTACCATCCAATGGAATAACAACAATCTCGACAACAGACTACCTTCAATAATTACAAGGCTCCCATCCATTGGAGTAACAAAAATATCAACAATAGACTACCTTCCATAATGACAAGGCTACCATCCATTGGGTAACAAAGATCTCGACAACAGACTACCTTCCATAATGATAGGGCTACCATCCTTTGGAGTAACAAAAATATCGACAACATACTACCTTCCATAAACACAAGGCTACCATCCATTGGAGTAACAAAAATATCGAAAAAAGACTACCTTTCATAAAGACAAGGCTACCATCCCTTGGAGTAACAAAAATCTCGACAACAACCTACCTTCCATAATGACAAGGCTACAATCCATTGGAGTAAAAAAAATCTCGACAACAGACTACCTTCCATAATGACAAGGTTACCATCCACTAGAATAACAAAAATCTCGCCAACAGACTACCTTCCATAATGGCAAGGCTACCATCCATTGGAGTAACAAAAATATCTACAACAGACTACCTTCCATAATGACAAGGCTACCATTCATTGGAGTAACAAAAATCTGTACAACAGACTAACTTCGATAATTACATGGCTACCATCCATTGGAGTAACAAAAATAACTACAACTGATTACCTTCCATAATGACAAGGCTACCATCCATTGGAGTAAAAAAAATCTCAATAATAGACCATGTTCCATAATGACAAGGCTACCATCCACTGGGGTAACAAAAATATCGATAACAGACTACCTTCCATAATGACAAGGCTACAATCCATTGAGGAACAAAGATATCGACAACAAACTACCTTCCATAATGACAACGCTACCATCCATGAGAGTAACAAAAATATTGACAAATGACAACCTTCCATAATGACAAGGCTACCATCCAATCGAATAAAAAAAATCTCGACAATAGACCATGTTCCATAATGACAAGGCTACCATCCATTGGAGTAACAAAAATCTCAACAACAGACTACCTTCCATAATGGCAAGGCTACCATCCATTGGAGTAACAAAAATATCGACAACAAACTACCTTCCATAAAGACAAGGCTACCATCCATTGGAGTAACAAAAATATCGACAAAGACTACCTTCCATAAAGACAAGGCTACCATCCCTTGGAGTAACAAAAATCTCGACAACAAACTACCTTCCATAATGACAAGGATACAATCCATTGGAGTAAAAAAAATATCGACAGCAAACTACCTTCCATAATGACAAGGTTACCATCCATTGGAATAACAAAAATCTCGACAATAGACTACCTTCCATAATGACAAGGCTACCATCCAATGGAATAACAACAATCTCGACAACAAACTACCTTCCATAATTACAATGCTACCATCCATTGGAGTAACAAAAATATCGACAACAAACTACCTTCAATAAATAAAAGGCTACCATCCATTGGAGTAACAAAAATATCGATAAAGACACCACCTTCCATAAAGACAAGGCTACCATCCATTGGAGTAACAAAAATATCGACAACAGACTACCTTTCATAAAGAAAAGGCTACCATCCCTTGGAGTATCAAAAATCTCGACAACAACCTACCTTCCATAATGACAAGGCTACAATCCATTGGAGTAAAAAAAATCACGACAATAGACTACCTTCCATAATGACAAGGTTACCATCCACTGGAATAACAAAAATCGCGACAACAGACTACCTTCCATAATGGAAAGGCTACCATCCATTGGAGTAACAAAAATATCGACAACAGACTACCTTCCATAACGATAAGGCTACCATCCATTGGAGTAACAAAAATATCGACAACAGACTACCTTCGATAATGACATGGCTAGCATCCATTGGAGTAACAAAAATATCGAAAAAAGACTACCTTTCATAAAGACAAGGCTACCATCCCTTGGAGTAACAAAAATCTCGACAACAACCTACCTTCCATAATGACAAGGCTACAATCCATTGGAGTAAGAAAAATCTCGACAACAGACTACCTTCCATAATGACAAGGTTACCATCCACTAGAATAACAAAAATCTCGACAATAGACTACCTTCCATAATGACAAGGCTACCATCCAATGGAATAACAACAATCTCGACAACAAACTACCTTCCATAATTACAATGCTACCATCCATTGGAGTAACAAAAATATCGACAACAAACTACCTTCAATAAATAAAAGGCTACCATCCATTGGAGTAACAAAAATATCGACAAAGACACCACCTTCCATAAAGACAAGGCTACCATCCATTGGAGTAACAAAAATATCGACAACAGACTACCTTTCATAAAGAAAAGGCTACCATCCCTTGGAGTATCAAAAATCTCGACAACAACCTACCTTCCATAATGACAAGGCTACAATCCATTGGAGTAAAAAAAATCACGACAATAGACTACCTTCCATAATGACAAGGTTGCCATCCACTGGAATAACAAAAATCGCGACAACAGACTACCTTCCATAATGGAAAGGCTACCATCCATTGGAGTAACAAAAATATCGACAACAGACTACCTTCCATAACGATAAGGCTACCATCCATTGGAGTAACAAAAATATCGACAACAGACTACCTTCGATAATGACATGGCTAGCATCCATTGGAGTAACAAAAATATCGAAAAAAGACTACCTTTCATAAAGACAAGGCTACCATCCCTTGGAGTAACAAAAATGTCGACAACAACCTACCTTCCATAATGACAAGGCTACAATCCATTGGAGTAAGAAAAATCTCGACAACAGACTACCTTCCATAATGACAAGGTTACCATCCACTAGAATAACAAAAATCTCGACAACAGACTACCTTCCATAATGGCAAGGCTACCATCCATTGGACTAACAAAAATATCTACAACAGACTACCTTCCATAATGACAAGGCTACCATTCATTGGAGTAACAAAAATCTCTACAACAGACTAACTTCGATAATTACATGGCTACCATCCATTGGAGTAACAAAATTAACTACAACTGATTACCTTCCATAATGACAAGGCTACCATCCATTGGAGTAAAAAAAATCTCAATAATAGACCATGTTCCATAAAGACAAGGCTACCATCCACTAGGGTAACAAAAATATCGATAACAGACTACCTTCCATAATGACAAGGCTACAATCCATTGAGGAACAAAGATATCGACAACAAACTACCTTCCATAATAACAACGCTACCATCCATGAGAGTAACAAAAATATTGACAAATGACAACCTTCCATAATGACAAGGCTACCATCCAATCGAATAACAAAAATCTCGACAATAAACCGTGTTCCATAATGACAAGGCTACCATCCATTGGAGTAACAAAAATCTCAACAATAGACTACCTTCCATAATGGCAAGGCTACCATCCATTGGAGTAACAAAAATATCGACAACAAACTACCTTCCATAAAGACAAGGCTACCATCCATTGGAGTAACAAAAATATCGACAAAGACTACCTTCCATAAAGACAAGGCTACCATCCCTTGGAGTAACAAAAATCTCGACAACAAACTACCTTCCATAATGACAAGGATACAATCCATTGGAGTAAAAAAAATATCGACAACAAACTACCTTCCATAATGACAAGGTTACCATCCATTGGAATAACAAAAATCTCGACAATAGACTACCTTCCATAATGACAAGCCTACCATCCAATGGAATAACAACAATCTCGACAACAGCCTACCTTCAATAATTACAAGGCTCCCATCCATTGGAGTAACAAAAATATCGACAAAGACTACCTTCTATAAAGACAAGGCTACCATCCCTTGGAGTAACAAAAATCTCGACAACAAACTACCTTCCATAATGACAAGGATACAATCCATTGGAGTAAAAAAAATATCGACAGCAAACTACCTTCCATAATGACAAGGTTACCATTCATTGGAATAACAAAAATCTCGACAATAGACTACCTTCCATAATGACAAGCCTACCATCCAATGGAATAACAACAATCTCGACAACAGACTACCTTCAATAATTACAAGGCTCCCATCCATTGGAGTAACAAAAATATCAACAATAGACTACCTTCCATAATGACAAGGCTACCATCCATTGGGTAACAAAGATCTCGACAACAGACTACCTTCCATAATGATAGGGCTACCATCCTTTGGAGTAACAAAAATATCGACAATATACTACCTTCCATAAACACAAGGCTACCATCCATTGGAGTAACAAAAATATCGAAAAAAGACTACCTTTCATAAAGACAAGGCTACCATCCCTTGGAGTAACAAAAATCTCGACAACAACCTACCTTCCATAATGACAAGGCTACAATCCATTGGAGTAAAAGAAATCTCGACAACAGACTACCTTCCATAATGACAAGGTTACCATCCACTAGAATAACAAAAATCTCGACAACAGACTACCTTCCATAATGGCAAGGCTACCATCCATTGGAGTAACAAAAATATCTACAACAGACTACCTTCCATAATGACAAGGCTACCATTCATTGGAGTAACAAAAATCTCTACAACAGACTAACTTCGATAATTACATGGCTACCATCCATTGGAGTAACAAAAATAACTACAATTGATTACCTTCCATAATGACAAGGCTACCATCCATTGGAGTAAAAAAAATCTCAATAATAGACCATGTTCCATAAAGACAAGGCTACCATCCACTGGGGTAACAAAAATATCGATAACAGACTACCTTCCATAATGACAAGGCTACAATCCATTGAGGAACAAAGATATCGACAACAAACTACCTTCCATAATGACAACGCTACCATCCATGAGAGTAACAAAAATATTGACAAATGACAACCTTCCATAATGACAAGGCTACCATCCAATCGAATAACAAAAATCTCGACAATAGACCATGTTCCATAATGACAAGGCTACCATCCATTGGAGTAACAAAAATCTCAACATTAGACTACCTTCCATAATGGCAAGGCTACCATCCATTGGAGTAACAAAAATATCGACAACAAACTACCTTCCATAAAGACAAGGCTACCATCCATTGGAGTAACAAAAATATCGACAAAGACTACCTTCCATAAAGACAAGGCTACCATCCCTTGGAGTAACAAAAATCTCGACAACAAACTACCTTCCATAATGACAAGGATACAATCCATTGGAGTAAAAAAAATATCGACAGCAAACTACCTTCCATAATGACAAGGTTACCATCCATTGGAATAACAAAAATCTCGACAATAGACTACCTTCCATAATGACAAGGCTACCATCCAATGGAATAACAACAATCTCGACAACAAACTACCTTCCATAATTACAATTCTACCATCCATTGGAGTAACAAAAATATCGACAACAAACTACCTTCAATAAATAAAAGGCTACCATCCATTGGAGTAACAAAAATATCAACAAAGACACCACCTTCCATAAAGACAAGGCTACCATCCATTGGAGTAACAAAAATATCGACAACAGACTACCTTTCATAAAGAAAAGGCTACCATCCCTTGGAGTATCAAAAATCTCGACAACAACCTACCTTCCATAATGACAAGGCTACAATCCATTGGAGTAAAAAAAATCACGACAATAGACTACCTTCCATAATGACAAGGTTACCATCCACTGGAATAACAAAAATCGCGACAACAGACTACCTTCCATAATGGAAAGGCTACCATCCATTGGAGTAACAAAAATATCGACAACAGACTACCTTCCATAACGATAAGGCTACCATCCATTGGAGTAACAAAAATATCGACAACAGACTACCTTCGATAATGACATGGCTAGCATCCATTGGAGTAACAAAAATATCGAAAAAAGACTACCTTTCATAAAGACAAGGCTACCATCCCTTGGAGTAACAAAAATCTCGACAACAACCTACCTTCCATAATGACAAGGCTACAATCCATTGGAGTAAGAAAAATCTCGACAACAGACTACCTTCCATAATGACAAGGTTACCATCCACTAGAATAACAAAAATCTCGACAACAGACTACCTTCCATAATGGCAAGGCTACCATCCATTGGACTAACAAAAATATCTACAACAGACTACCTTCCATAATGACAAGGCTACCATTCATTGGAGTAACAAAAATCTCTACAACAGACTAACTTCGATAATTACATGGCTACCATCCATTGGAGTAACAAAATTAACTACAACTGATTACCTTCCATAATGACAAGGCTACCATCCATTGGAGTAAAAAAAATCTCAATAATAGACCATGTTCCATAAAGACAAGGCTACCATCCACTAGGGTAACAAAAATATCGATAACAGACTACCTTCCATAATGACAAGGCTACAATCCATTGAGGAACAAAGATATCGACAACAAACTACCTTCCATAATGACAACGCTACCATCCATGAGAGTAACAAAAATATTGACAAATGACAACCTTCCATAATGACAAGGCTACCATCCAATCGAATAACAAAAATCTCGACAATAAACCATGTTCCATAATGACAAGGCTACCATCCATTGGAGTAACAAAAATCTCAACAATAGAATACCTTCCATAATGGCAAGGCTACCATCCATTGGAGTAACACAAATATCGACAACAAACTACCTTCCATAAAGACAAGGCTACCATCCATTAGAGTAACAAAAATATCGACAAAGACTACCTTCCATAAAGACAAGGCTACCATCCCTTGGAGTAACAAAAATCTCGACAACAAACTACCTTCCATAATGACAAGGATACAATCCATTGGAGTAAAAAAAATATCGACAGCAAACTACCTTCCATAATGACAAGGTTACCATCCATTGGAATAACAAAAATCTCGACAATAGACTACCTTCCATAATGACAAGCCTACCATCCAATGGAATAACAACAATCTCGACAACAGACTACCTTCCAGAATTACAATGCTACCATCCATTGGAGTAACAAAAATATCGACAACAAACTACCTTCAATAAATAAAAGGCTACCATCCATTGGAATAACAAAAATATCGACAAAGACCCCACCTTCCATAAAGACAAGGCTACCATCCATTGGAGTAACAAAAATATCGACAACAGACTACCTTTCATAAAGAAAAGGCTACCATCCCTTGGAGTATCAAAAATCTCGACAACAACCTACCTTCCATAATGACAAGGCTACAATCCATTGGAGTAAAAAAAATCACGACAATAGACTACCTTCCATAATGACAAGGTTACCATCCACTGGAATAACAAAAATCGCGACAACAGACTACCTTCCATAATGGAAAGGCTACCATCCATTGGAGTAACAAAAATATCGACAACAGACTACCTTCCATAACGATAAGGCTACCATCCATTGGAGTAACAAAAATATCGACAACAAACTACCTTCGATAATGACATGGCTAGCATCCATTGGAGTAACAAAAATAACGATAACTGATTACCTTCCATAATGACAAGGCTACCATCCATTGGAGTAACAAAAATCTCGACAATTGACCTTGTTCCATAAACACAAGGCTACCATCCATTGGAGTAACAAAAATATCGACAACAAAATACCTTCCAAAATGACAACGCTACCATCCATGAGAGTAACAAAAATTTCGACAAATGACAAGGCTACCATCCAATCGAATAACAAAAATCTCGAAAATAGACCATGTTCCATAATGACAAGACTACCATCCATTGGAGTAACAAAAATCTCGACAAACAACCTACCTTCCATAATGACAAGGCTACAAGCCATTGGAGTAAAAAAAATATCGACAGCAGACTACCTTCCATAATGGCAAGGCTACCATCCATTGGAGTAACAAAAATCTCTACAACAGACTACCTTCCATAATGACAAGGCTACCATCCATTGAGGAATAAAAATATCGACAACACACCACCTTCCATAAACACAAGGCTACCATCCATTGGAGTAACAAAAATAATGACAACTGATTACCTTCCATAATGACAAGGCTACCATCCATTGGAGTAACAAAGATATCAACAATAAACCATGTTCCATAAAGACAAGGCTACCATCCATTGGAGTAACAAAAATATCAACAACAGACTACCTTCCATAATGACAAGGCTACCATCCATTGAGAAACAAAAATATCAACAACAAACTACCTTCCAAAATGACAACGCTACCATCCATTGGAGTAACAAAACTCTAGACAATAGACCATGTTCCATAATGACAAGGCTACCATCCATTAAGGAACAAAGATATCGACAACCTGCAACCTTCCATAATGACAATGCTACCATCCATGAGAATAACAAAAATCTCAACAAATGACAACCTTCCATAATGACAAGGCTACCATCCAATCGAATAAAAAAAATCTCGACAATAGACCTCGTTCCATAATGACAAGGCTACCATCCATTGGAGTAACAAAAATCTCGACAACAGACTATCTTCCATAATGACAAGGCTACCATCCATTGGAGTAACAAAAATATCGACAACAAACTACCTTCCATAAAGACAAGGCTACCATCCATTGGAGTAACAAAAATATCGACAAAGACAACCTTCCATAAAGACAAGGCTACCATCCCTTTGAGTAACAAAAATCTCGATAACAGACTACCTTCCATAATGACAAGGATACAATCCATTGGAGTAAAAAAAATATCGATAGCAAACTACCTTCCATAATGACAAGGTTACCATCCATTGGAATAACAAAAATCTCGACAATAGACTACCTTCCATAATGACAAGGTTACCATCCAATGGAATAACAACAATCTCGATAACAAACTACCTTCCATAATGACAAGGCTACCATCCATTGGAGTAACAAAAATATCGACAACAAACTACCTTCCATAAATAAAAGGCTACCATCCATTGGAGTAACAAAAATATCGACAAAGACTACCTTCCACAAAGACAAGGCTACCATCCCTTGGAGTAACAAAAAACTCGACAACAAACTACTATCCATAATGACAAGGATACAATCCATTGGAGTAAAAAAAATATCGAAAATAGACTACCTTCCATAATGACAAGGTTACCATCCATTGGAATAACAAAAATCTCGACAATAGACTACCTTCCATAATGACAAGGCTACAATCCAATGGAATAACAACAATCTCGACAACAGACTACCTTCCATAATTACAAGGCTACCATCCATTGGAGTAACAAAAATCTCTACAATAGACTACCTTCCATAATGATAAGGCTACCATCTATTCGAGTAACAAAAATATCGACAACACACCACCTTCCATAAAGACAAGGCTACCATCCATTGGAGTAACCAAAATATCGACAACAGACTACCTTTCATAAAGACAAGGCTACCATCCCTTGGAGTAACAAAAATCTCGACAAATAAACTACCTTCCATAATGATAAGGCTACAAGCCATTGGAGTAAAAAAAATATCGACGTCAGACTACCTTCAATAATGAAAAGGTTACCATCCATTGGAATAACAAAAATCTAGACAATAGAATACCTTCCATAATGACAAGGCTACCATCCAATGGAATAACAACAATCTCGACAACAAACTACCTTCCATAATGGCAAGGCTACCATCCATTGGAGTAACAAAAATATCGACAACAGACTACCTTCCATAATGACAAGGCTACCATCCATTGGAGTAACAAAAATCTCTACAACAGACTACCTTCGATAATGACATGGCTAACATCCATTGGAGTAACAAAAATAACGATAACTGATTACCTTCCATAATGACAAGGCTACCATCCATTGGAGTAACAAAAATCTCGACAATTGACCTTGTTCCTTAAACACAAGGCTACCATCCATTGGAGTAACAAAAATGTCGACAACAGACTACCTTCCATAATGACAAGGCTACCATCCATTGAGGAACAAAGATATCGACAACAAACTACCTTCCAAAATGACAACGCTGCCATCCATGAGAGTAACAAAAATCTCGACAAATGACAAGGCTACCATCCAATCGAATAACAAAAATCTCGAAAATAGACCATGTTCCATAATGACAAGGCTACCATCCATTGGAGTAACAAAAATCTCGATAACAGACTACCTTCCATAATGACAAGGCTACCATCCCTTGTGTAACAAAAATCTAGACAAACAACCTACCTTCCATAATGACAAGGCTACAAGCCATTGGAGTAAAAAAAATATCGACAGCAGACTACCTTCCATAATGACAAGGTTACCATCCATTGGAATAACAAAAATCTCGACAATAGACTACCTTCCATAATGACAACGCTACAATCCAATGGAATAACAATAATCTCGACAACAAACTACCTTCCATAATGGCAAGGCTACCATCCATTGGAGTAACAAAAATATCTACAACAGACTACCTTCCATAATGACAAGGCTACCATCCATTGGAGTAACAAAAATATCTACAACACACCACCTTCCATAAACACAAGGCTACCATCCATTGGAGTAACAAAAATAACGACAACTGATTACCTTCCATAATGACAAGGCTACCATCCATTGGAGTAACAAAAATCTCGACAATAGACCATGTTCCATAAAGACAAGGCTACCATCCATTGGAGTAACAAAAATATCGACAACAGACTACCTTCCATAATGACAAGGCTACCATCCATTGAGGAACAAAGATATCAACAACAAACTACCTTCCAAAAGGACAACGCTACCATCCATTGGAGTAACAAAACTCTAGACAATAGACCATGTTCCATAAAGACAAGGCTACCGTCCATTGGAGTAGCAAAAATATCGACAACATACTACTTTCCATAATGACAAGGCTACCATCCATTGAGGAACAAAGATATCGACAACCTGCTACCTTCCATAATGACAACGCTACCATCCATGAGAGTAACAAAAATCTCGACAAATGACAACCTTCCATAATGACAAGGCTACCATCCAATCGAATAAAAAGAATCTCGACAATAGACCTCGTTCCATAATGACAAGGCTACCATCCATTGGAGTAACAAAAATCTTGACAACAGACTATCTTTCATAATGACAAGGCTACCATCCATTGGAGTAACAAAAATATCGATAACAAACTACCTTCCATAAAGATAAGGCTACCATCCATTGGAGTAACAAAAATATCGATAAAGACTACCTTCCATAAAGACAAGGCTACCATCCCTTTGAGTAACAAAAATCTCGACAACAGACTACCTTCCATAATGACAAGGATACAAACCATTGGAGTAAAAAAAATATCGACAGTAAACTACCTTCCATAATGACAAGGTTACCATCCATTGGAATAACAATAATCTCGACAATAGACTACCTTCCATAATGACAAGGCTACCATCCAATGGAATAACAACAATCTCGACAACAAACTACCTTCCATAATGACAAGGCTACCATCCATTGGAGTAACAAAAATATCGACAACAAACTACCTTCCATAAATAAAAGGCTACCATCCATTGGAGTAACAAAAATATCGACAAAGACTACCTTCCATAAAGACAACGCTACCATCCCTTGGAGTAACAAAAAACTCGACAACAAACTACCTTCCATAATGACAAGGATACAATCCATTGGAGTAAAAAAAATATCGAAAATAAACTACCTTCCATAATGACAAGGTTACCATCCATTGGAATAACAAAAATCTAGACAATAGACTACCTTCCATAATGACAAGGCTACAATCGAATGGAATAACAACAATCTCGACAACAGAATACCTTCCATAATTACAAGGCTACCATCCATTGGAGTAAAAAAAATCTCTACAATAGACTACCTTCCATAATGATAAGGCTACCATTTATTGGAGTAACAAAAATATCGACAACACACCACCTTCCATAAAGACAAGGCTACCATCCATTGGAGTAACAAAAATATCGTCAACAGACTACCTTTCATAAAGACAAGGCTACCATCCCTTGGAGTAACAAAAATCTCGACAAACAAACTACCTTCCATAATGACAAGGCTACAAGCCATTGGTGTAAAAAAAATATCGACAGCAGACTACCTTCCATAATGACAAGGTTACCATCCATTGGAATAACAAAAATCTCGACAATAGACTACCTTCCATAATGACAAGGCTACCATCCAATGGAATAACAACAATCTCGACAACAAACTACCTTCCATAATGGCAAGGCTACCATCCATTGGAGTAACAAAAATATCGACAACAGACTACCTTCCATAATGACAAGGCTACCATCCATTGGAGTAACAAAAATCTCTACAACAGACTCCCTTCGATAATGACATGGCTAGCATCCATTGGAGTGACAAAAATAACGATAACTGATTACCTTCCATAATGACAAGGCTACCATCCATTGGAGTAACAAAAATCTCGACAATTGACCTTTTTCCATAAACACAAGGCTACCATCCATTGGAGTAACAAAAATATCGACAACAGACTACCTTCCATAATGACAAGGCTACCATCCATTGAGGAACAAAGATATCGACAACAAACTACCTTCCAAAATGACAATGCTACCATCCATGAGAGTAACAAAAATCTCGACAAATGACAAGGCTACCATCCAATCGAATAACAAAAATCTCGAAAATAGACCATGTTCCATAATGACAAGGCTACCATCCATTGGAGTAACAAAAATCTCGATAACAGACTACCTTCCATAATGACAAGGCTACCATCCCTTGGAGTATCTAAAATCTCGACAAACAACCTACCTTCCATAATGACAAGGCTACAAGCCATTGGAGTAAAAAAACTACTGACAGCAGACTACCTTCCGTAATGACAAGGTTACCATCCATTGGAATAACAAAAATCTCGACAATAGACTACCTTCCATAATGACAAGGCTACAATCCAATGGAATAACAATAATCTCGACAACAAAATACCTTCCAAAATTGCAAGGCTACCATCCATTGGAGTAAAAAAAATCTCTACAACACACCACCTTCCATAAACACAAGGCTACCATCCATTGGAGTAACAAAAATAACGACAACTGATTACCATCCGTAATGACAAGGCTACCATCCATTGGAGTAACAAAAATCTCGACAATAGACCATGTTCCATAAAGACAAGGCTACCATCCATTGGAGTAACAAAAATATCGACAACAGACTACCTTCCATAATGACAAGGCTACCATCCATTGAGGAACAAAGATATCAACAACAAACTACCTTCCAAAATGACAACGCTACCATCCATTGGAGTAACAAAAATCTAGACAATAGACCATGTTCCATAAAGACAAGGCTACCATCCATTGGAGTAGCAAAAATATCGACAACATACTACCTTCCATAATGACAAGGCTACCATCCATTGAGGAACAAAGATATCGACAACCTGCTACCTTCCATAATGACAACGCTACCATCCATGAGAGTAACAAAAATCTCGACAAATGACAACCTTCCATAATGACAAGGCTACCATCCAATCGAATAACAAAAAGCTCGACAATAGACCATTTTCCATAATGACAAGGCTACCATCCATTGGAGTAAAAAAAATCTCGACAACAGACTACCTTCCATAATGGCAAGGCTACCATCCATTGGAGTAACAAAAATCTCTACAACAGACTACCTTCCATAATGACAAGGCTACCATCCATTGGAGTAACAAAAATTTCAACAACACACCACCTTCCATAAACACAAGGCTACCATCCATTGGAGTAACAAAAATAACGACAACTGATTACCTTCCATAATGACAAGGCTACCATCCATTGGAGTAACAAAAATCTTGACAATAGACCATGTTCCATAAAGACAAGGCTACCATCCATTGGAGTAACAAAAATATCGACAACAGACTACCTTCCATAATGACAAGGCTACCATCCATTGAGGAACAAAGATATCAACAACAAACTACCTTCCAAAATGACAATGCTACCATACATTGGAGTAAAAAAACTCTAGACAATAGACCATGTTCCATAAGGACAAGGCTACCATCCATTGGAGTAGCAAAAATATCGACAACATACTACTTTCCATAATGACAAGGCTACCATCCATTGAGGAACAAAGATATCGACAACCTGCTACCTTCCATAATGACAACACTACCATCCATGAGAGTAACAAAAATCTCGACAAATGACAACCTTCCATAATGACAAGGCTACCATCCAATCGAATAAAAAGAATCTCGACAATATACCTCGTTCCATAATGACAAGGCTACCATCCATTGGAGTAACAAAAATCTCGACAACAAACTATCTTTCATAATGACAAGGCTACCATCCATTGGAGTAACAAAAATATCGACAACAAACTACCTTCCATAAAGACAAGGCTACCATCCATTGGAGTATCAAAAATATCGATAAAGACTACATTCCATAAAGACAAGGCAACCATCCCTTTGAGTAACAAAAATCTCAACAACAGACTACCTTCCATAATTACAAGGATACAATCCATTGGAGTGAAAAAAATATCGACAGCAAACTACCTTCCATAATGACAAGGTTACCATCCATTGGAATAACAAAAATCTCGACAATAGACTACCTTCCATAATGACAAGGCTACCATCCAATGGAATAACAACAATCTCGACAACAAACTACCTTCCATAATGACAAGGCTACCATCCATTGGAGTAAAAAAAATATCGACAACAAACTACCTTCCATAAATAAAAGGCTACCATCCATTGTAGTAACAAAAATATCGACAAAGACTACCTTCCATAAAGACAAGGCTACCATCCCTTGGAGTAACAAAAAACTCGACAACAAACTACCTTCCATAATGACAAGGATACATTCCATTGGAGTAAAAAAATTATCGAAAATAGACTACCTTCCATAATGACAAGGTTACCATCCATTGGAATAACAAAAATCTCGAGAATAGACTACCTTCCATAATGACAAGGCTACAATCCAATGGAATAACAACAATCAAGACAACATACTACCTTCCATAATTACAAGGCTACCATCCATTAGAGTAACAAAAATCTCTACAATAGACTACCTTCCATAATGATAAGGCTACCATCTATTGGAGTAACAAAAATATCGACAACGCACCACCTTCCATAAAGACAAGCCTACCATCCATTGGAGTAACAAAAATATCGACAACAAACTACCTTTCATAAAGACAAGGCTACCATCCCTTGGAGTAACAAAAATCTCGACAAACAAACTACCTTCCATAATGACAAGGCTACAAGCCATTGGAGTAAAAAAATATCGACAGCAGACTACCTTCCATAATGACAAGGTTACCATCCATTGGATTAACAAAAATCTCGACAATAGACTACCTTCCATAATGACAAGGCTACCATCCAATGGAATAACAACAATCTCGACAACAAACTACCTTCCATAATGGCAAGGCTACCATCCATTGGAGTAACAAAAATATCGACAACAGACTACCTTCCATAATGACAAGGCTACCATCCATTGGAGTAACAAAAATCTCTACAACAGACTCCCTTCGATAATGACATGGCTAGCATCCATTGGAGTGACAAAAATAACGATAACTGATTACCTTCCATAATGACAAGGCTACCATCCATTGGAGTAACAAAAATCTTGGCAATTGACCTTTTTCCATAAACACAAGGCAACCATCCATTGGAGTAACAAAAAAATCGACAACAGACTACCTTCCATAATGACAAGGCTACCATCCATTGAGGAACAAAAATATCGACAACAAACTACCTTCCAAAATGACAATGCTACCATCCATGAGAGTAATAAAAATCTCGACAAATGACAAGGCTACCATCCAATCGAATAACAAAAATCTCGAAAATAGACCATGTTCCATAATGACAAGGCTACCATCCATTAGAGTAACAAAAATCTCGATAACAGACTACCTTCCATAATGACAAGGCTACCATCCCTTGGAGTACCTAAAATCTCGACAAACAACCTACCTTCCATAATGACAAGGCTACAAGCCATTGGAGTAAAAAAAATACCGACAGCAGACTACCTTCCGTAATGACAAGGTTACCATCCATTGGAATAACAAAAATCTCGACAATAGACTACCTTCCATAATGACAAGGCTACAATCCAATGGAATAACAATAATCTCGACAACAAACTACCTTCCAAAATGGCAAGGCTACCATCCATTGGAGTAACAAAAATCTCTACAACAGACTACCTTCCATAATGACAAGGCTACCATCCATTGGAGTAACAAAAATATCGACAAACACACCACCTTCCATAAACACAAGGCTACCATCCATTGGAGTAACAAAAATAACGACAACTGATTACCATCCATAATGACAAGGCTACCATCCATTGGAGTAACAAAAATCTCGACAATAGACCTTGTTCCATAAAGACAAGGCTACCATCCATTGGAGTAACAAAAATATCGACAACAGACTACCTTCCATAATGACAAGGCTACCATCCATTGAGTAACAAAGATATCAACAACAAACTACCTTCCAAAATGACAACGCTACCATCCATTGGAGTAACAAAAATCTAGACAATAGACCATGTTCCATAAAGACAAGGCTACCATCCATTGGAGTAGCAAAAATATCGACAACATACTACCTTCCATAATGACAAGGCTACCATCCATTGAGGAACAAAGATATCGACAACCTGCTACCTTCCATAATGACAACGCTACCATCCATGAGAGTAACAAAAATCTCGACAAATGACAACCTTCCATAATGACAAGGCTACCATCCAATCGAATAACAAAAAGCTCGACAATAGACCATTTTCCATAATGACAAGGCTACCATCCATTGGAGTAAAAAAAATCTCCACAACAGACTACCTTCCATAATTACAAGGTTACCATTCACTGGAATAACAAAAATCTCGACAACAGACTTCCTTCCATAATGGCAAGGCTATCATCCATTGGAGTAACAAAAATATCGACAACATACTACCTTCCATAATGACAAGTCTACCATCCAGTGGAGTAACAAAAATATCTACAACAGACTACCTTCCATAATGACATGGCTACCATCCATTGGAGTAACAAAAATAACGACAATTGATTACCTTTCATAATGACAAGGCTACCATCCATTGGAGTAATAAAAATCTTGAAAATAGACCACCTTCCATAATGACAAGGCTACAACCCATAGGGTAACAAAGATCTCGACAACAGACTACCTTCCATAATGATAAGGCTACCATCCATTGGAGTAAAAAAAATATCGACAACACACTACCTTCCATAATGACAAGGATACAATTCATTAGAGTAAAAAAAATATCGACAACAGACTACCTTCCATAATGACAAGGTTACCATCCATTGGAATAACAAAAATCTCGACAATAGACTACCTTCCATAATGACAAGGCTACCATCCAATGGAATAACAACAATCTCGACAACAAACTACCTTCCATAATGACAAGGCTACCATCCATTGGAGTAACAAAAATATTGAAAATAGACTACATTCCATAATGACAAGGCTACAATCAATAGGGTAACAAAGATCTCGAAAACAGACTACCTTCCCTAATGGCAAGGCTACCATCCATTGGAGTAACAAAAATATCGACAACATACTACCTTGCATAATGACAAGGCTACCATCCATTGAGGAACAGAGATATCAACAACAAACTACCTTCGATAATGACAATGCTACCATTCATGAGAGTAACAAAAATCTCGACAAATGACAACCTTCCATAATGACAAGGCTACCATCCAATCGAATAACAAAAAGCTCGACAATAGACCACGTTCCATAATGACAAGGCTACCATCCATTGGAGTAACAAAAATCTCGACAACAGACTACCTTCCATAATGACAAGGCTACCGTCCATTGGAGTAACAAAAATATTGACAACAAACTACCTTCCATAAAGACAAGTCTACCATCCATTGGATTAACAAAAAAATCGACAAAGACTACCTTCCATAAAGACAAGGCAACCATCCCTTGGAGTAACAAAAATCTCGACAACAGACTACCTTCCATAATGACAAGGATACAATCCATTGGAGTAAAAAAAATATTGACAACAGACTACCTTCCATAATGACAAGGTTACCATCCATTGGAATAACAAAAATCTCGACAATAGACTACCTTCCATAATGACAAGGCTACCATCCAATGGAATAACAACAATCTCGACAACAGACTACCTTCCATAATGACAAGGCTACCATCCATTGGAGTAACAAAAATATTGAAAATAGACTACATTCCATAATGACAAGGCTACAATCAATAGGGTAACAAAGATCTCGAAAACAGACTACCTTCCCTAATGGCAAGGCTACCATCCATTGGAGTAACAAAAATATCGACAACATACTACCTTGCATAATGACAAGGCTACCATCCATTGAGGAACAAAGATATCAACAACAAACTACCTTCGATAATGAAAATGCTACCATTCATGAGAGTAACAAAAATCACAACAAATGACAACCTTCCATAATGACAAGGCTACCATCCAATCGAATAACAAAAAGCTCGACAATAGACCACGTTCCATAATGACAAGGCTACCATCCATTGGAGTAACAAAAATCTCGACAACAGACTACCTTCCATAATGACAAGGCTACCGTCCATTGGAGTAACAAAAATATTGACAACAAACTACCTTCCATAAAGACAAGTCTACCATCCATTGGATTAACAAAAAAATCGACAAAGACTACCTTCCATAAAGACAAGGCAACCATCCCTTGGAGTAACAAAAATCTCGACAACAGACTACCTTCCATAATGACAAGGATACAACCCATTGGAGTAAAAAAAATATTGACAACAGACTACCTTCCATAATGACAAGGTTACCATCCATTGGAATAACAAAAATCTCGACAATAGACTACCTTCTATAATGACAAGGCTACCATCCAATGGAATAACAACAATCTCGACAACAGACTACCTTCCATAATGACAAGGCTACCATCCATTGGAGTAACAAAAATATCAACAATAGACTAACTTCCATAATGACAAGGCTACCATCCATTGGGTAACAAAGATCTCGACAACAGACTACCTTCCATAATGATAAGGCTACCATCCGTTGGAGTAAAAAAAATATCAACAACACACTACCTTCAATAAAGACAAGGATACAATCCATTGGTGTAAAAAAAATATTGACAATAAACTACCTTTCATAAAGATAAGGCTACAATCCCTTGGAGGAACAAAGATATCGACAACAAACTACCTTCCATAATGACAAGGCTACAATCCATTTGAGTAAAAAAAATCTCCACAACAGACTACCTTCCATAATTACAAGGTTACCATTCACTGGAATAACAAAAATCTCGACAAATGACAACCTTCCATAATCACAAGGCTACAATCCAATCGAATAACAAAAAGCTCGACAATAGACCATTTTCCATAATGACAAGGCTACCATCCATTGGAGTAACAAAAATCTCGACAACAGACTACCTTACATAATGACAAGGCTACCATCCATTGGAGTAACAAAAATATTGACAACAAACTACCTTCCATAAAGACAAGGCTACCATCCATTGGAGTAACAAAAACATCGACAAAGACTACCTTCCATAAAGACAAGGCAACCATCCCTTGGAGTAACAAAAATCTTGACAACAGACTACCTTCCATAATGACAAGGATACAATCAATTGGAGTAAAAAAAATCTCGACAACAGACTACCTTCCATAATGACAAGGCTACCATCCATTAGAGTAACAAAAATATCGAAAATAGACTACCTTCCATAATGACAAGGCTACAATCCATAGGGTAACAAAGATCTCGACAACAGACTACCTTCCAAAATGATAAGGCTACCATCCATTGGAGTAACAAAAATATCGACAACACACTACCTTCCATAATGACAAGGATACAATTCATTGGAGTAAAAAAAATATCGACAACAAACTACCTTCCATAATGACAAGGTTACCATCCATTGGAATAACAAAAATCTCGACAATAGACTACCTTCCATAATGACAAGGCTACAATCCAATGGAATAACAACAATCTCGACAACAGACTACCTTCCATAATGACAAGGCTACCATCCATTGAAGTAACAAAAATATCGAAAATAGACTACCTTCCATAATGACAAGGCTACAATCCATAGGGTAACAAAGATCTCGAAAACATACTACCTTCCCTAATGGCAAGGCTACCATCCATTGGAGTAACAAAAATATCGACAACATACTACCTTCCATAATGACAAGGCTACCATCCATTGAGGAACAAAGATATCGACAACAAACTACCTTCGATAATGACAATGCTACCATTCATGAGAGTAACAAAAATCTCGACAAATGACAACCTTCCATAATGACAAGGCTACCATCCATTGGAGTAACAAAAATATCAACAATAGACTACCTTCCATAATGACAAGGCTACCATCCATTGGGTAACAAAGATCTCGACAACAGACTACCTTCCATAATGATAAGGCTACCATCCGTTGGAGTAAAAAAAATATCAACAACACACTACCTTCCATAAAGACAAGGATACAATCCATTGGTGTAAAAAAAATATTGACAATAGACTACCTTTCATAAAGATAAGGCTACCATCCCTTGGAGGAACAAAGATATCGACAACAAACTACCTTCCATAATGACAAGGCTACAATCCATTTGAGTAAAAAAAATCTCCACAACAGACTACCTTCCATAATTACAAGGTTACCATTCACTGGAATAACAAAAATCTCGACAACAGACTTCCTTCCATAATGGCAAGGCTACCATCCATTGGAGTAACAAAAATATCGACAACAGACTACCTTCCATAATGACAAGGCTACCATCCAATGGAGTAACAAAAATCTCTACAACAGACTACCTTCCATAATGACATGGCTACCATCCATTGGAGTAACAAAAATAACGACAATTGATTACCTTTCATAATGACAAGGCTACCATCCATTGGAGTAATAAAAATCTTGAAAATGGACCACGTTCCATAATGACAAGGCTACAATCCATAGGGTAACAAAGATCTCGACAACAGACTACCTTCCATAATGATAAGGCTACCATCCATTGGAGTAACAAAAATATCGACAACACACTACCTTCCATAATGACAAGGATACAATTCATTAGAGTAAAAAAAATATCGACAACAGACTACCTTCCATAATGACAAGGTTACCATCCATTGGAATAACAAAAATCTCGACAATAGACTACCTTCCATAATGACAAGGCTACCATCCAATGGAGTAACAACAATCTCGACAACAGACTACCTTCCATAATGACAAGGCTACCATCCATTGGAGTAACAAAAATATCGAAAATAGACTACCTTCCATAATGACAAGGCTACAATCCATAGGGTAACAAAGATCTCGAAAACAGACTACCTTCCCTAATGGCAAGGCTACCATCCATTGGAGTAACAAAAATATCGACAACATACTACCTTGCATAATGACAAGGCTACCATCCATTGAGGAACAAAGATATCGACAACAAACTACCTTCGATAATGACAATGCTACCATTCATGAGAGTAACAAAAATCTCGACAAATGACAACCTTCCATAATGACAAGGCTACAATCCAATCGAATAACAAAAAGCTCGACAATAGACCATTTTCCATAATGACAAGGCTACCATCCATTGGAGTAACAAAAATCTCGACAACAGACTACCTTACATAATGACAAGGCTACCATCCATTGGAGTAACAAAAATATTGACAACAAACTACCTTCCATAAAGACAAGGCTACCATCCATTGGAGTAACAAAAACATCGACAAAGACTACCTTCCATAAAGACAAGGCAACCATCCCTTGGAGTAACAAAAATCTTGACAACAGACTACCTTCCATAATGACAAGGATACAATCAATTGGAGTAAAAAAAATCTCGACAACAGACTACCTTCCATAATGACAAGGCTACCATCCATTAGAGTAACAAAAATATCGAAAATAGACTACCTTCCATAATGACAAGGCTACAATCCATAGGGTAACAAAGATCTCGACAACAGACTACCTTCCAAAATGATAAGGCTACCATCCATTGGAGTAACAAAAATATCGACAACACACTACCTTCCATAATGACAAGGATACAATTCATTGGAGTAAAAAAAATATCGACAACAGACTACCTTCCATAATGACAAGGTTACCATCCATTGGAATAACAAAAATCTCGACAATAGACTACCTTCCATAATGACAAGGCTACAATCCAATGGAATAACAACAATCTCGACAACAGACTACCTTCCATAATGACAAGGCTACCATCCATTGAAGTAACAAAAATATCGAAAATAGACTACCTTCCATAATGACAAGGCTACAATCCATAGGGTAACAAAGATCTCGAAAACAGACTACCTTCCCTAATGGCAAGGCTACCATCCATTGGAGTAACAAAAATATCGACAACATACTACCTTCCATAATGACAAGGCTACCATCCATTGAGGAACAAAGATATCGACAACAAACTACCTTCGATAATGACAATGCTACCATTCATGAGAGTAACAAAAATCTCGACAAATGACAACCTTCCATAATGACAAGGCTACCATCTAATCGAATAACAAAAAGCTCGACAATAGACCACGTTCCATAATGACAAGGCTACCATCCATTGGAGTAAAAAAAATCTCGACAACAGACTACCTTCCAAAATTACAAGGCTACCATCCATTGGAGTAACAAAAATATTGACAACAAACTACCTTCCATAAAGATAAGGCTACCATCCATTGGATTAACAAAAACATCGACAAAGACTACCTTACATAAAGACAAGGCAACCATCCCTTGGAGTAACAAAAATCTCGACAATAGAATACCTTCCATAATGACAAGGATACAATCCATTGGATTAAAAAAAATATTGGCAACAGACTACCTTCCATAATGACAAGGTTACCATCCATTGGAATAACAAAAATCTCGACAATAAACTACCTTCTATAATGACAAGGCTACCATCCAATGGAATAACAACAATCTCGACAACAAACTACCTTCCATAATGACAAGGCTACCATCCATTGGAGTAACAAAAATATCAACAATAGACTACCTTCCATAATGACAAGGCTACCATCCATTGGGTAACAAAGATCTCGACAACAGACTACCTTCCATAATGATAAGGCTACCATCCGTTGGAGTAAAAAAAATATCAACAACACACTACCTTCCATAAAGACAAGGATACAATCCATTGGTGTAAAAAAAATATTGACAATAGACTACCTTCCATAAAGATAAGGCTACCATCCCTTGGAGGAACAAAGATATCGACAACAAACCACCTTCCATAATGACAAGGCTACAATCCATTTGAGTAAAAAAAATCTCCACAACAGACTACCTTCCATAATTACAAGGTTACCATTCACTGGAATAACAAAAATCTCGACAACAGACTTCCTTCCATAATGGCAAGGCTACCATCCATTGGAGTAACAAAAATATCGACAACAGACTACCTTCCATAATGACAAGGCTACCATCCAATGGAGTAACAAAAATCTCTACAACAGACTACCTTCCATAATGACATGGCTACCATCCATTGGAGTAACAAAAATAACGACAATTGATTACCTTTCATAATGACAAGGCTACCATCCATTGGAGTAATAAAAATCTTGAAAATAGACCACGTTCCATAATGACAAGGCTACAATCCATAGGGTAACAAAGATCTCGACAACAGACTACCTTCCATAATGATAAGGCTACCATCCATTGGAGTAACAAAAATATCGACAACACACTACCTTCCATAATGACAAGGATACAATTCATTAGAGTAAAAAAAATATCGACAACAGACTACCTTCTATAATGACAAGGTTACCATCCATTGGAATAACAAAAATCTAGACAATAGACTACCTTCCATAATGACAAGGCTACCATCCAATGGAGTAACAACAATCTCGACAACAGACTACCTTCCATAATGACAAGGCTACCATCCATTGGAGTAACAAAAATATCGAAAATAGACTACCTTCCATAATGACAAGGCTACAATCCATAGGGTAACAAAGATCTCGAAAACAGACTACCTTCCCTAATGGCAAGGCTACCATCCATTGGAGTAACAAAAATATCGACAACATACTACCTTGCATAATGACAAGGCTACCATCCATTGAGGAACAAAGATATCGACAACAAACTACCTTCGATAATGACAATGCTACCATTCATGAGAGTAACAAAAATCTCGACAAATGACAACCTTCCATAATGACAAGGCTACCATCCAATCGAATAACAAAAAGCTCGACAATAGACCACATTCCATAATGATAAGGCTACCATCCGTTGGAGTAAAAAAAATATCAACAACACACTACCTTCCATAAAGACAAGGATACAATCCATTGGTGTAAAAAAAATATTGACAATAGACTACCTTTCATAAAGATAAGGCTACCATCCCTTGGAGGAACAAAGATATCGACAACAGACTACCTTCCATAATGACAAGGCTACAATCCATTTGAGTAAAAAAAATCTCCACAACAGACTACCTTCCATAATTACAAGGTTACCATTCACTGGAATAACAAAAATCTCGACAAAAGACTTCCTTCCATAATGGCAAGGCTTCCATCCATTGGAGTAACAAAAATATCGACAACAGACTACCTTCCATAATGACAAGGCTACCATCCAATGGAGTAACAAAAATCTCTACAACAGACTACCTTCATAAATGACATGGCTACCATCCATTGGAGTAACAAAAATAACGACAATTGATTACCTTTCATAATGACAAGGCTACCATCCATTGGAGTAATAAAAATCTTGAAAATAGACCATGTTCCATAAAGACAAGGCTACCATCCATTGGAGTAACAAAAATATCGTCAACATACTACCTTTCATAATGACAAGGCTACCATCCATTGAGGAACAAAGATATCGACAACAAACTACCTTCCATAATGACAATGCTACCATCCATGAGAGTAACAAAAATCTCGACAAATGACAACCTTCCATAATGACAAGGCTACCATCCAATGGAATAACAAAAATCTCGACAATAGACCACGATCCATAATGACAAGGATACCATCCACTGGAGTAACAAAAATCTCGACAACAGACTACCTTCCATAATGACAAGGCTACCATCAATTGGAGTAACAAAAATATCAACAACAAACTACCTTCCATAAAGACAAGGCTACCATCCATTAGAGTAACAAAAATATCAATAAAGACTACCTTCCATAAAGACAAGGCAGCCATTCCTTGGAGTATAAAAAATCTTGACAATAGACTACCTTCCATAATGACAAGGATATAATCCATCGGAGTAAAAAAAATATCGACAACAGACTACCTTCCATAATGACAAAGTTACCATCCATTGGAATAAGAAAAATCTCGACAATAGACTACCTTCCATAATGACAAGGCTACCATCCAATGGAATAACAACAATCTCGACAACATACTACCTTCCATAATGACAAGGCTACCATCCATTGGAGTAAAAAAAATATCAATAACAAAGTACCTTCCATAAAGACAAGGCTACCATCCATTGGAGTAACAAAAATATCGACAAAGACTACCTTCCATAAAGACAAGGCTACCATCCCTTGGAGTAAAAAATTCTCGACAACAGACTACCTTCCATAATGACAAGGATACAATCCATTGGAGTAAAAAAAATATCGATAACAGACTACCTTCCATAATGACAAGGTTACCATCCATTGGAATAACAAAAATCTTGACAATAGACTACCTTCTATAATGACAAGGCTACCATCCAATGGAATAACAATAATCTCGACAACAGACTACCTTCCATAATAACAACGCTACCATCCATTGGAGTAACAAAAATATCGAAAATAAACTACCTTCCATAATGACAAGCCTACCATCCATAGGGAAACAACGATCTCGACAACAGACTACCTTCCATAATGATAAGGCTACCATCCATTGGAGTAACAAAAATATCGACAACACACTACGTTCCATAAAGACAAGGATACAATCCATTGGAGTAAAAAAAATATCGACAACAGACTACCTTTCATAAAGACAAGGCTACCATCCCTTGGAGGAACAAAGATATCGACAACAAACTACATCCCATAATGACAAGGCTACAATCCATTGGAGTAAATAAAATCTCGACAAAAGACAACCTTCCATAATGACAAGGTTACCATCCACTTGAATAACAAAAATCTTGACAACAGACTACCTTCCATAATGGCAAGGCTATCATCCATTGGAGTAACGAAAATATCGACAACAAACTACCTTCCATAATGACAAGGCTACCATCCATTGGAGTAACACAAATCTCTACAACAGACTACCTTCGATAGTGTCATGGCTACCATCCATTGGAGTAACAAAAATAACTACAACTGATTACCTTCCATAATGACAAGGCTACCATACATTGGAGTAACAAAAATCTCGACAATAGACCATGTTCCATAAAGACAAGGATACCATCCATTGGTGTAACAAAAATATTGACAACAAACTACCTTCCATAATTACAAGGCTACCATCCATTGAGGAACAAAGATATCGAAAACAAACTAACTTCCATAATGACAACGCTACCATCCATGAGAGTAACAAAATTCTCGACAAATGACAACCGTCCATAATGACAAGGCTACCATCCAATTGATTAACAAAAATCTCGACAATAGACCACATTCCATAATGACAAGGCTACCATCCATTGGAGTAACAAAAATCTCGACAACAAAATACCTTCCAAAATGACAAGGCTACCATCCATTGGAGTAACAAAAATATCGACAACAAACTACCTTCCATAAAGACAAGGCTACCATCCATTGGAGTAACAAAAATATCGACAAAGAATACCTTCCATAAAGACAAGGCTACCATTCCTTGGAGTAACAAAAATCCCGACAACAGACTACCTTCCATAATGACAAGGTTACCATCCATTGGAATAACATAAATATAGACAATAAACTATCTTCCATAATGAAAAGGCTACCATCCAATGGTATAACAACAATCTCGACAACATACCACCTTCCATAATTACAAGGCTGCCATCCATTGGAGTAACAAAAATCTCTATAACAGACTACCTTCCATAATGACAAGGCTACCATCCATTGGAGTAACAAAAATATCGACAACAGACTATCTTCCATAATGACAAGGCTACCATCCACTGAGGAACAAAGATATCAACAATAAACTACCTTCCATAATGACAACGCTACCATCAATGAGAGTAAAAAAAATCTCGACAAATGACAACCTTCCATAATGAGAAGGCTACCATCCAATAGAGTAAAAAAAATCTCGACAATAGACCATGTTCCATAATGAAAAAGGCTACCATCCATTGGAGTAACACAAGTCTCGACAATAGACTACCTTCCGTAATGACAAGGCTACCATCCATTGGAGTAACAAAAGTCTCGACAATAGACTACCTTCCTTAATGACAATGATACAATCCATTGGAGTAAAAAAAATATCGACAATAGACTACCTTCCATAATGACAAGGTTACGATCCATCAGAATAACAAAAATCTCGACAATGGACTACCATCAATAATGACAAGGCTACCATCCAATGGAATAACAACAATCTCGACAACAAACTACCTTACATAATTATAGGGCTACTATCCATTGGAGTAACAAAAATCTCTACAAAAGACTACCTTCCATAATGATAAGGCTACCATCCATTGGAGTAACAAAAATATCGACAACACACTACCTTCCATAAAGACAAGGCTACCATCCATTGGAGTAACAAAAATATTGACAACAAACTACCTTTCATAAAGACAAGGCTACCATCCCTTAGAGTAACAAAAATCTCGACAACAACCTACCTTCCATAATGACAAGGCTACAATCCATTGGAGTAAAAAAAGTCTCGACAACAGACTACCTTCCATAATGACAAGTTTACCATCCACTGGAATAACAAAAATATCGACAACAGACTACCTTCCATAATGGCAAGGCTACCATCCATTGGAGTAACAAAAATCTCGACAATAGACCATGTTCCATAAAGACAGGGATATCATCCATTGGAGTAACAAAAATATCGACAACAGACTACCTTCCATAATGACAAGGCTACCATCCATTGAGGAACAAAGATATCGACAACAAACTACCTTCCATAATGACAACGCTACCATCCATGAGAGTAACAAAAATCTCGAAAAATGACAACCTTCCATAATGACAAGGCAACCATCCAATTGAATAACAAAAATCTCGACAATAGACCATGTTCCATAATGACAAGGCTACCATCCATTGGAGTAACAAAAATCTCGACAAAAGACTACCTTCCATAATGACAAGGCAACCATCCATTGGAGTAACAAAAATATCGAAAACAAACTACCTTCCATAAAGACAAGGCTACCATCCATTGGAGTAACAAAAATATCGACAAAGAATACCTTCCATAAAGACTAAGCTACCATCCCTTGGAGTAACAAAAATCTCGACAACAGACTACGTTCCATAATGACAAGGATACAATACATTGGAGTAAAAAAAATATCGATAACAGACTACCTTCCATAAAGACAAGGTTACCATCCATTGAAATAACATAAATATCGACAATAAACTACCTTCCATAATGACAAGCCTACCATCCATAGGGTAACAACGATCTCGACAACAGACTACCTTCCATAATTATAAGGCTACCATCCATTGGAGTAACAAAAATATCGACAACACACTACGTTCCATAAAGACAAGGATACAATCCATTGGAGTAAAAAAAATATCGACAACAGACTACCTTTCAAAAAGACAAGGCTACCATCCCTTGGAGGAACAAAGATATCGACAACAAACTACATCCCATAATGACAAGGCTACAATCCATTGGAGTAAATAAAATCTCGACAAAAGACTACCTTCCATAATGACAAGGTTACCATCCATTGGAATAACAAAAATCTCGACAACAGACTACCTTCCATAATGGCAAGGCTATCATCCATTGGAGTAACGAAAATATCGACAATAAACTACCTTCCATAATAACAAGGCTACCATCCATTGGAGTAACACAAATCTCTACAACAGACTACCTTCGATAGTGTCATGGCTAACATCCATGGAGTAACAAAAATAACGACAACTGATTACCTTCCATAATGACAAGGCTACCATACATTGGAGTAACAAAAATCTCGACAATAGACCACGTTCCATAAAGACAAGGATACAATCCATTGGTGTAACAAAAATATTGACAACAAACTACCTTCCATAATTACAAGGCTACCATCCATTGAGGAACAAAGATATCGAAAACAAACTAACTTCCATAATGACAACGCTACCATCCATGAGAGTAACAAAAATCTCGACAAATGACAACCGTCCATAATGACAAGGCTACCATCCAATTGATTAACAAAAATCTCGACAATAGACCACATTCCATAATGACAAGGCTACCATCCATTGGAGTAACAAAAATCTCGACAACAAAATACCTTCCAAAATGACAAGGCTACCATCCATTGGAGTAAAAAAAATATCGACAACAAACAACCTTCCATAAAGACAAGGCTACCATCCATTGGAGTAACAAAAATATCGACAAAGAATACCTTCCATAAAGACAAGGCTACCATTCCTTGGAGTAACAAAAATCCCGACAACAGACTACCTTCCATAATAACAAGGTTACCATCCATTGGAATAACATAAATATCGACAATAAACTACCTTCCATAATGAAAAGGCTACAATCCAATGGTATAACAACAATCTCAACAACATACCACCTTCCATAATTACAAGGCTGCCATCCATTGGAGTAAGAAAAATCTCTACAACAGACTACCTTCCATAATGACAAGGCTACCATCCTTTGGAGTAACAAAAATATCGACAACAGAATAACTTCCATAATGACAAGGCTACCATCCACTGAGGAACAAAGATATCAATAATAAACTACCTTCCATAATGACAATGCTACCATCAATTAGAGTAAAAAAAATCTCGACAAATGACAACCTTCCATAATGAGAAGGCTACCATCCAATAGAGTAAAAAAAATCTCGACATTAGACCATGTTCCATAATGAAAAAGGCTACCATCCATTGGAGTAACACAAATCTCGACAATAGACTACCTTTCGTAATGACAAGGCTACCATCCATTGGAGTAACAAAAGTCTCGACAATAGACTACCTTCCTTAATGACAATGATACAATCCATTGGAGTAAAAAAAATATCGACAATAGACTACCTTCCATAATGACAAGGTTACGATCCATCGGAATAACAAAAATCTCGACAATGGACTACCTTCAATAATGACAAGGCTACAATCCAATGGAATAACAACAATCTCGACAACAAACTACCTTACATAATTATAGGGCTACTATCCATTGGAGTAACAAAAATCTCTACAAAAGACTACCTTCCATAATGATAAGGCTACCATCCATTGGAGTAACAAAAATATCGACAACACACTACCTTCCATAAAGACAAGGCTACCATCCATTGGAGTAACAAAAATATTGACAACAAACTACCTTTCATAAAGACAAGGCTACCATCCCTTGGAGTAACAAAAATCTCGACAACAACCTACCTTCGATAATGACAAGGCTACAATCCATTGGAGTAAAAAAAGTCTCGACAACAGACTACCTTCCATAATGACAAGTTTACCATCCACTGGAATAACAAAAATATCGACAACAGACTACCTTCCATAATGGCAAGGCTACCATCCATTGGAGTAACAAAAATCTCGACAATAGACCATGTTCGATAAAGACAAGGATACCATCCATTGGAGTAACAAAAATATCGACAACAGACTACCTTCCATAATGACAAGGCTACCATCCATTGAGGAACAAAGATATCGACAACAAACTACCTTCCATAATGACAACGCTACCATCCATGAGAGTAACAAAAATCTCGAAAAATGACAACCTTCCATAATGACAAGGCAACCATCCAATTGAATAACAAAAATCTCGACAATAGACCATGTTCCATAATGACAAGGCTACCATCCATTGGAGTAACAAAAATCTCGACAAAAGACTACCTTCCATAATGACAAGGCAACCATCCATTGGAGTAACAAAAATATCGAAAACAAACTACCTTCCATAAAGACAAGGCTACCATCCATTGGAGTAACAAAAACATCGACAAAGAATACCTTCCATAAAGACTAAGCTACCATCCCTTGGAGTAACAAAAATCTCGACAACAGACTACGTTCCATAATGACAAGGATACAATACATTGGAGTAAAAAAAATATCGATAACAGACTACCTTCCATAAAGACAAGGTTACCATCCATTGGAATAACATAAATATCGAGAATAAACTACCTTCCATAATGACAAGGCTACCATCCAATGGTATAACAACAATCTCGACAACAAACCACCTTCCATAATTACAAGGCTACCATCCATTGGAGTAACAAAAATCTCTACAACAGTCTACCTTCCATAATGACAAGGCTACCGTGCATTGGAGTAACAAAATTATCGATAACAGACTATCTTCCATAATGACAAGGCTACCATCCACTGAGGAACAAAGATATCGACAACAAACTACCTTCCATAATGAAAACGCTACCATCCATGCGAGTAACAAAAATCTCGACAAATGACAACCTTCCATAATGACAAGGCTACCATCCAATCGAATAAAAAAAATCTCGACAACAGACTACCTTCCATAATGACAAGGCTACCATCCATTGGAGTAACAAAAATATCGACAATAGACCACATTCCATAATGACAAGGCTACCATCCATTGGAGTAACAAAAATCTCGACAATAGACTACCTTCCATAATGACAAGGCTACCATCCATTGGAGTAACAAAAATATCGACAACAAACTACCTTCCTAAAGACAAGGCTACCATCCATTGGAGTAACAAAAATATCGACAAAGAATACCTTCCATAAACACAAGGCTACCATCCCTTGGAGTAACAAAAATCTCGACAACAGACTACCTTCCATAATGACAAGGATACAATACATTGGAGTAAAAAAAATATCGACAACAGATTACCTTCCATAATGACAAGGCTACCATCCATTGGTATAACAACAATCTCGACAACATGCCACCTTCCATAATTACAAGGCTACCATCCATTGGAGTAACAAAAATCTCAACAACAGACTACCTTCCATAATGAGAAGGCTACCATCCATTGGAGTAACAAAAATGTCGACAACAGACTATCTTCAATAATGACAAGGCTACCATCCATTAAGGAACAAAGATATCGACAACAAACTACCTTCCATAATGACAACGCTACCATCAATGAGAGTAACAAAAATCTTGACAAATGACAACCTTCCATAATGACAAGGCTACGATCCAATAGAATAAAAAAAATCTCAACAACAGACTACCTTCCATAATGACAAGGCTACCATCCATTGGAGTAACATAAATATCGACAACAGACAACGTTCTATAATCACAAGGCTACCATCCATTGGAGTAACAAAAATCTCGACAACAAACTAACTTCCTTAATGACAAGGCTACAATCCATTGGAGTAAAAAAAATATTGATAATAGACTACCTTCCATAATGACAAGGATACCATCCATCGGAATAACAAAAATCTCGACAATAGACTACCTTCAATAATGACAAGGCTACCATCCAATGGAATAACAACAATCTCGACAACAGACTACCTTACATAATTACAAGGCTACCATCCATTGGAGTAACAAAAATCTCTACAACAGACTACCTTCCATAATGACAAGGCTACCATCCATTGGGTAACAAAGATCTCGACAACAGACTACCTTCCATAATGATAAGGCTACCATCCATTGAAGTAACAAAAATATCGACAACACACTACCTTCCATAAAGACAAGGCTACCATCCATTGAGGAACAAAGATATCGACAACAAACAACCTTCCATAATGACAAGGCTACCATCCAATCGAATAAAAAAAAATCTCGACAACAGACAACCTTCCATAATGACAAGGCTACCATCCATTTGAGTAACAAAAATCTCGACAACAAACTACCTTAAATAATGATAATGATACAATCCATTGGAGTAAAAAAAATATCGACAATAGACTACCTTCCATAATGACAAGGTTACCATCCATCAGAATAACAAAAATCTCGACAATAGACTTCCTTCCATAATGACAAGGCTACAATCCAATGGAATAACAACAATCTCGACAACATACTACCTTCCATAATTACAAGGCTACCATCCATTGGAGTAACAAAAATCTCTAAAACATACTACCTTCAATAATGACAAGGATACCATCCATTGGGTAACAAAGATCTCGACAACATACTACCTTCCATAATGATAAGGCTACCATCCATTGGAGTAACAAAAATATCGACAACACACTACCTTCCATAAAGACAAGGCTACCATCCATTGGAGTAACAAAAATATCGACAACCAACTACCTTTCATAAACACAAGGCTACCATCCCTTGGAGTAACAAAAATCTCGACAACAACCTACTTTCCATAATGACAAGGCTACAATCCATTAGAGTAAAAAAAGTCTCGACAACAGACTACCTTCCATAATGACAAGTTTACCATCCACTGGAATAACAAAAATCTCGACAACAGACTACCTTCCATAATGGCAAGGCTACCATCCATTGGAGTAACAAAAATATCGACAACAAACTACCTTCGATAATGACATGGCTACCATCCATTGGAGTAACAAAAATAACGACAACTGATTACCTTCCATAATGACAAGCCTACCATCCATTGGAGTAACAAAAATCTCGACAATAGACCATGTTCCATAAAGACAAGGATACCATCCATTGGAGTAATAAAAATATCGACAACAGACTACCTTCCATATTGACAAGGCTACCATCCATTGAGGAACAAAGATATCAACACCAAACTACCTTCCATAATGACAACGCTACCATCCATGAGAATAACAAAAATATCGACAAATGACAACCTTCCATAATGACAAGGCTACCATCCAATCGAATAACAAAAATCTCGATAATAGACCACGTTCCATAATGACAAGGCTACCATCCATTGGAGTAACAAAAATCTTGACAACAAACTACCTTCCATAATTACAAGGCTACCATCCATTGGAGTAACAAAAATATCGACAACAAACTACCTTGCATAAAGACAAGGCTACCATCCATTGGAGTAACAAGAATATCGACAAAGAATACCTTCCATAAAGGCAAGGCTACAATCCCTTGGAGTAACAAAAATCTCAACAACAGACTACCTTCCATAATAAGAAGGATACAATACATTAGAGTAAAAAAAATATCGACAACAGACTACCTTCCATAATGACAAGGTTACCATCCATTGGAATAACATAAATATCGATAATAAAATACCTTCCATAATGACAAGGCTATCATCCAATGGTATAACAACAATCTCGACAACAGAACACCTTCCATAATTACAAGGATACCATCCATTGGAGTAACAAAAATCTCTACAACAAACTACCTTCCATTATGACAAGGCTACCGTCCATTGGAGTAACAAAAATATCGACACCAGACTAACTTCCATAATGACAAGGCTACCATCCACCGAGGAACAAAGATATCGACAACAAACTACCTTCCATAATGACAACGCTACCATTGATGAGAGTAACAAAAATCTCGACAAATGACAACCTTCCATAATGACAAGGCTACCATCCAATCAAATAACAAAAATCTCGACAACAGACTACCTTCCATAATGACAAGGCTACCATCCATTGGAGTAACAAAAATCTCGACAACAGACTACCTTCTATAATGACAAGGATACAATCCATTGGAGTAAAAAAATATCGACAATAGACTACCTTACATAATGACAAGGTTACCATCCATCGGAATAACAAAAATCTCGACAATAGACTGCCTTCAATAATGACAAGGCTACCATCCAATGGAATAACAACAATCTCGACAACAGACTACCTTCCATATTTACAAGGCTACCATCCATTGGAGTAACAAAAATCTCTTCAACAGACTACCTTCCATAATGACAAAGCTACCATCCATTGGGTAACAAAGATCTCGACAACAGACTACCTTCCATAATGATAAGGCTACCATCCATTGGAGTAACAAAAATATCGACAACACACTACCTTCCATAAAGACAAGGCTACCATACATTGGAGTAGCAAAAATATCGACAACAAACTACCATTCATAAAGACAAGGCTACCATCACATGGAGTAACAAAAATCTCGACAACAACTTACCTTCCATAATGACAAGGCTACAATCCATTGGAGTAAAAAAAGTCTCGACACAGAATACCTTCCATAATGAAAAGTTTACCATCCACTGGAATAACAAAAATCTCGACAACAGACTACCTTCCATAATGGCAAGTCTACCATCCATTGGAGTAACAAAAATATCGACAATAGACTACCTTCGATAAGGACATGGCTACAATCCATTGGAGTAACAAAAATAAAGACAATTGATTACCTTCCATAATGACAAGGCTACCATCCATTGGAGTAACAACAATTTCGACAATAGACCATGTTCCATAAAGATAAGGCTACCATCCATTGGAGTAACAAAAATATCGACAACAGACTACCTTCCATAATGACAAGGCTACCCTCCATTGAGGAACAAAGATATTGACAACAAACTACCTTCCATAATGACAACGCTACCATCCATGAGAGTAACAATAATTTCGACAAATGACAACCTTCCATAATGACCAGGGTACCATCCAATCGAATAACAAGAATCTCGATAATAGACCATGTTCCATAATGACAAGGCTACCATCCATTGGAGTAACAAAAATCTTGACAACATACTACCTTCCATCATTATAAGGCTACCATCCATTAGAGTAACAAAAATATCGAAAACAACCAACCTTCCATAAAGACAAGGCTACCATCCATTGGAGTAAAAAAATATCGACAATAGACTACCTTACATAATGACAAGGTTACCATCCATCGGAATAACAAAAATCTCGACAATAGACTGCCTTCAATAATGACAAGGCTACCATCCAATGGAATAACAACAATCTCGACAACAGACTACCTTCCATATTTACAAGGCTACCATCCATTGGAGTAACAAAAATCTCTTCAACAGACTACCTTCCATAATGACAAAGCTACCATCCATTGGGTAACAAAGATCTCGACAACAGACTACCTTCCATAATGATAAGGCTACCATCCATTGGAGTAACAAAAATATCGACAACACACTACCTTCCATAAAGACAAGGCTACCATACATTGGAGTAGCAAAAATATCAACAACAAACTACCATTCATAAAGACAAGGCTACCATCACATGGAGTAACAAAAATCTCGACAACAACTTACCTTCCATAATGACAAGGCTACAATCCATTGGAGTAAAAAAAGTCTCGACACAGAATACCTTCCATAATGAAAAGTTTACCATCCACTGGAATAACAAAAATCTCGACAACAGACTACCTTCCATAATGGCAAGTCTACCATCCATTGGAGTAACAAAAATATCGACAACAGACTACCTTCGATAAGGACATGGCTACAATCCATTGGAGTAACAAAAATAAAGACAATTGATTACCTTCCATAATGACAAGGCTACCATCCATTGGAGTAACAACAATTTCGACAATAGACCATGTTCCATAAAGATAAGGCTACCATCCATTGGAGTAACAAAAATATCGACAACAGACTACCTTCCATAATGACAAGGCTACCCTCCATTGAGGAACAAAGATATTGACAACAAACTACCTTCCATAATGACAACGCTACCATCCATGAGAGTAACAATAATTTCGACAAATGACAACCTTCCATAATGACCAGGGTACCATCCAATCGAATAACAAGAATCTCGATAATAGACCATGTTCCATAATGACAAGGCTACCATCCATTGGAGTAACAAAAATCTTGACAACATACTACCTTCCATCATTATAAGGCTACCATCCATTAGAGTAACAAAAATATCGAAAACAACCAACCTTCCATAAAGACAAGGCTACCATCCATTGGAGTAACAAAAATATCGATAAAGACTACCTTCAATAAAGATAAGGCTACCATCCCTTGGAGTAACAAAAATCCCGACAACAGACTACCTTAAATAATGACAAGGATACAATCCATTGGAGTAAAAAAAATATCGACAACATACTACCTTCCATATTGACAAGGTTACCATCCATTAGAATAACAAAAATCTCGACAATAGACTAACTTCCATAATGACAAGGCTACCATCCAATGGAATAACAACAATCTCGAAAACAGACTACATTCCATAACGACAAGGCTACCATCCATTGGTGTAACAAAATATCGACAACAAAATACCTTCCATAAAGACAAGGCTACCATCCATTGGAGTAACAAAAATATCAACAAAGACTACCTTCCATAAAGACAAGGCTACCATCCCTTGGAGTAACAAAAATTACGACAACAGACTACCTTCCATAATGACAACGATACAATCCATTAGAGTAAAAAAAATATCGACAACAGACTACCTTCCATAATGACAAAGTTACCATCCATTGGAATAACAAAAATCTCGACAATAAACTACCTTCTATAATGACAAGGCTACCATCCAATGGAATAACAAAAATCTCGACAACATACTACCTTCCATAATTACAAGGCTACCATCCATTGGAGTAACAAAAATCTCGACAATAGACTATCTTACATAATGACAAGGCTACCGTCCATTGGAGTAACAAAATCATCGACAACAGACTACTTTCCATAATGACAAGGCTACCATCCATTGAGGAACAAAGATATCGACAACAAACTACCTTCCATAATGACAATGCTACCATCCATGAGAGTAACAAAAATCTCGACAAATGACAACCTACCATAATGACAAGGCTACCATCCAATCGAATAACAAAAATCTCGATAATAGACCATGTTCCATAATGACAAGGCTACCATCCATTGGAGTAACAAAAATCTTGACAACAGACTACCTTCCATAATTACAAGGCTACCATCCATTGGAGTAACAAAAATATCGACAACAAACTACCTTGCATAAAGACAAGGCTACCATCCATTGGAGTAACAAGAATATCGACAAAGAATACCTTCCATAAAGGCAAGGCTACAATCCCTTGGAGTAACAAAAATCTCAACAACAGACTACCTTCCATAATAAGAAGGATACAATACATTAGAGTAAAAAAAATATCGACAACAACCTACCTTCCATAATGACAAGGTTACCATCCATTGGAATAACATAAATATCGACAATAAAATACCTTCCATAATGACAAGGCTATCATCCAATGGTATAACAACAATCTCGACAACAGACCACCTTCCATAATTACAAGGATACCATCCATTGGAGTAACAAAAATCTCTACAACAGACTACCTTCCATTATGACAAGGCTATCGTCCATTGGAGTAACAAAAATATCGACAACAGACTATCTTCCATAATGACAAGGCTACCATCCACTGAGGAACAAAGATATCGACAACAAACTACCTTCCATAATGACAATGCTACCATCCATGAGAGTAACAAAAATCTCGACAAATGACAACCTTCCATAATGACAAGGCTACCATCCAATCAAATAACAAAAATCTCGACAACAGACTACCTTCCATAATGACAAGGCTACCATCCATTGGAGTAACAAAAATCTCGACAACAGACTACGTTCCATAATGACAAGGATACAATCCATTGGAGTAAAAAAATATCGACAATAGACTACCTTACATAATGACAAGGTTACCATCCATCGGAATAACAAAAATCTCGAAAATAGACTGCCTTCAATAATGACAAGGCTACCATCCAATGGAATAACAACAATCTCGACAACAGACTACCTTCCATAATTACAAGGCTACCATCCATTGGAGTAACAAAAATCTCTACAACAGACTACCTTCCATAATGACAAAGGCTACCATCCATTGGGTAACATAGATCTCGACAAGAGACTACCTTCTATAATGATAAGGCTACCATCCATTGGAGTAACAAAAATATCGACAACACACTACCTTCCATAAAGACAAGGCTACCATCCATTGGAGTAGCAAAAATATCGACAACAAACTACCATTCATAAAGACAAGGCTACCATCCCTTGGAGTAACAAAAATCTCGACAACATCTTACCTTCCATAATGACAAGGCTACAATCCATTGGAGTAAAAAAAGTCTCGACACAGAATACCTTCCATAATGACAAGTTTACCATCCACTGGAATAACAAAAATCTCGACAACAGACTACCTTCCATAATGGCAAGGCTACCATCCATTGGAGTAACAAAAATATCGACAACAGACTACCTTTGATAAGGACATGGCTACAATCCATTGGAGTAACAAAAATAAAGACAATTGATTACCTTCCATAATGACAAGGCTACCATCGATTGGAGTAACAACAATCTCCACAATAGACCATGTTCCATAAAGATAAGGCTACCATCCAATGGAGTAACAAAAATATCGACAACAAACTACCTTCCATAATGACAAGGCTACCCTCCATTGAGGAACAAAGATATTGACAACAAACTACCTTCCATAATGACAACGCTTCCATCCATGAGAGTAACAATAATTTCGACAAATGACAACCTTCCATAATGACAAGGCTACCATCCAATCGAATAACAAAAATCTCGATAATAGACCGCGTTCCATAATGACAAGGCTACCATCCATTGGAGTAACAAAAATCTTGACAACATACTACCTTCCATAATTACAAGGCTACCATCCATTAGAGTAACAAAAATATTGAAAACAACCAACCTTCCATAAAGACAAGGCTACCATCCATTGGAGTAACAAAAATATCGACAAAGACTACCTTCAATAAAGATAAGGCTACCATCCCTTGGAGTAACAAAAATCCCGACAACAGACTACCTTCAATAATGATAAGGATACAATCCATTGGAGTAAAAAAAATATCGACAACATACTACCTTCCATAATGACAAGGTTACCATCCATTAGAATAACAAAAATCTCGACAATAGACTACCTTCCATAATGACAAGGCTACCATCCAATGGAATAACAACAATCTCGACAACAGACTACCTTCCATAATGATAAGGCTACCATCCATTGGAGTAACAAAAATATCGACAACAAAATACCTCCCATAAAGACAAGGCTACCATCCCTTGGAGTAACAAAAATTACGACAACATACTACCTTCCATAATGACAACGATACAATACATTGGAGTAAAAAAAATATCGACAACAGACTACCTTCCATAATGACAAAGTTACCATCCATTGGAATAACAAAAATCTCGACAATAAACTACCTTCTATAATGACAAGGCTACCATCCAATGGAATAACAAAAATCTCGACAACATACTACCTTCCATAATTACAAGGCTACCATCCATTGGAGTAACAACAATCTCTACAATAGACTATCTTACATAATGACAAGGCTACCATCCATTGGAGTAACAAAAATATCGACAACAGACTACCTTCCATAATGACAAGGCTACCATCCATTGAGGAACAAAGATATCGACATCAAACTACCTTCCATAATGACAATGCTACCATCCATGAGAGTAACAAAAATCTCGACAAATGACAACCTTCCATAATGACAAGGATACCATCCAATCAAATAACAAAAATTTCGATAATAGACCATGTTCCATAATGACAAGGCTACCATCCATTGGAGTAACAAAAATCTTGACAACAGACTACCTTCCATAATTACAAGGCTACCATCCATTGGAGTAACAAAAATATCGACAACAAACTACCTTCCATAAAGATAAGGCTACCATCCATTGGAGTAACAAAAATGTCGACAACAAACTACCTTCCATAATGACAAGGCTACCCTCCATTGAGGAACAAAGATATTGACAACAAACTACCTTCCATAATGACAACGCTACCATCCATGAGAGTAACAAAAATTTCGACAAATGACAACCTTCCATAATGACAAGGCTACCATCCAATCGAATAACAAAAATCTCGATAATAGACCACGTTCCATAATGACAAGGCTACCATCCATTGGAGTAACAAAAATCTTGACAACAGATTACGTTCCATAATTACAAGGCTACCATCCATTGGACTAACAAAAATATCGACAACAAACTACCTTCCATAAAGACAAGGCTACCATCCATTGGAGTAACAAAAATATCGACAAAGACTACCTTCAATAAAGACAAGGCTACCATCCCTTGGAGTAACAAAAATCACGACAACATACTACGTTCCATAATGAAAAGGTTACCATCCATTAGAATAACAAAAATATCGACAATAGACTACCTTCCATAATGACAAGGCTACCATCCAATGGAATAACAACAATCTCGACAACAGACTACCTTCCATACTGACAAGGCTACCATCCATTGGAGTAACAAAAATATGGACAACAAAATACCTTCCATAAAGACAAGGCTACCATCCATTGGAGTAACAAAAATATCGACAAAGACTTCCTTCCATAAAGACAAGGCTACCATCCCTTGGAGTAACAAAAATCACGACAATAGACTACTTTCCATAATGACAACGATACAATCCATTGGAGTAAAAAAAATATCGACAACAGACTGCCTTCCATAATGACAAAGTTACCATCCATTGGAATAACAAAAATCTCGACAATAAACTACATTCTATAATGACAAGGCTACCATCCAATGGAATAACAAAAATCTCGACAACATACTACCTTCCATAATTACAAGGCTACCATCCTTTGGAGTAACAACAATCTCTACAATAGACTATCTTACATAATGACAAGGCTACCATCCATTGGAGTAACAAAAATATCGACAATAGACTAGCTTCCATAATGATAAGGCTACCATCCAGTGAGGAACAAAGATATCGACAACAAACTACCTTCCATAATGACAATGCTACCATCCATGAGAGTAACAAAAATATCGACAAATGACAACCTTCCATAATGAAAAGGCTACCATACAATCGAATAACAAAAATCTCGACAATAGACCATGTTCCATAATGACAAAGCTACCATCCATTGGAGTAACAAAAATCTCGACAACAGACTACCTTCTATAATGACAAGGCTACCATCCATTGGAGTAACAAAATTATCGACAACAAACTACCTTCCATAAAGACAAGGCTACCATCCATTGGAGTAACAAAAATATCGACAAAGACTACCTTCCATAAAGACAAGGCTACCATCCCTTGGAATAACAAAAATCTCGACAACAGACTACCTTCCATAATGACATGGATACAATCCATTGGAGTAAAAAAAATATCGACAACATACTACCTTCCATAATGACAAGGTTACCATCCATTAGAATAACAAAAATCTCGACAATAGATTACCTTCCATAATGACAAGGCTACCATCCATTGGAGTAACAAAAATATCGACAACAAACTACGTTCCATAAAGACAAGGCTACCAATCATTGGAGTAACAAAAATATCGACAAAGACTACCTTCCATAAAGACAAGGCTACCATCCCTTGGAGTAACAAAAATCTCGACAACAGACTACCTTCTATAATGACAAGGATACAATCCATTGGAGTAAAAAAATATCGATAACAGACTACCTTCCATAATGACAAGGTTACCATCCATTGGAATAACCAAAATCTCGACAATAAACTACCTTCCATAATGACAAGGCTACCATCCAATGGAATAACAACAATCGCGACAACAAACTACCTTGCATAATTACAAGGCTACCATCCATTGGAGTAACAACAATCTCTTCAATAGACTACCTTCCATTATGACAAGGCTACCGTCCATTGGAGTAAAAAAAATATCGACAACAGACTATCTTCCATAATGACAAGGCTACCATCCACTGGGGAACAAAGATATCGACAACAAACTACCTTCCATAATGACAATGCTACCATCCATGAGAGTAACAAAAATCTCGACAAATGACAACCTTCCATAATGACAAGGCTACCATCCATTGGAGTAACAAAAATCTCGACAACAGACTACGTTCCATAATGACAAGGATACAATCCATTGGAGTAAAAAAATATCGACAATAGACTACCTTACATAATGACAAGGTTACCATCCATCGGAATAACAAAAATCTCGACAATAGACTGCCTTCAATAATGACAAGGCTACCATCCAATGGAATAACAACAATCTCGACAACAGACTACCTTCCATAATTACAAGGCTACCATCCATTGGAGTAACAAAAATCTCTACAACAGACTACCTTCCATAATGAGAAAGGCTACCATCCATTGGGTAACAAAGATCTCGACAACAGACTACCTTCCATAATGATAAGGCTACCATCCATTGGAGTAACAAAAATATCGACAACACACTACCTTCCATAAAGACAAGGCTACCATCCATTGGAGTAGCAAAAATTTCGACAACAAACTACCATTCATAAAGACAAGGCTACCATCCCTTGGAGTAACAAAAATCTCGACAACATCTTACCTTCGATAATGACAAGGCTACAATCCATTGGAGTAAAAAAAGTCTCGACACAGACTACCTTCCATAATGACAAGTTTACCATCCACTGGAATAACAAAAATCTCGACAACAGACTACCTTCCATAATGGCAAGGCTACCATCCATTGGAGTAACAAAAATATCGACAACAGACTACCTTTGATAAGGATATGGCTACAATCCATTGGAGTAACAAAAATAAAGACAATTGATTACCTTCCATAATGACAAGGCTACCATCCATTGGAGTAACAACAATCTCCACAATAGATCATGTTCCATAAAGATAAGGCTACCATCCATTGGAGTAACAAAAATATCGACAACAGACTACCTTCCAAAATGACAAGGCTACCCTCCATTGAGGAACAAAGATATTGACAACAAACTACCTTCCATAATGACAACGCTACCATCCATGAGAGTAACAAAAATTTCGACAAATGACAACCTTCCATAATAACAAGGCTACCATCCAATCGAATAACAAAAATCTCGATAATAGACCATGTTCCATAATGACAAGGCTACCATCCATTGGAGTAACAAAAATCTGGACAACAGACTACCTTCCATAATTATAAGGCTACCATCCATTGGAGTAACAAAAATATCGACAACAAACTACCTTCCATTAAGACAAGGCTACCATCCATTGTAGTAACAAAAATATCGACAAAGACTACCTTCAATAAAGACAAGGCTACCATCCCTTGGAGTAACAAGAATCCCAACAACAGACTACCTTCAATAATGACAAGGATACAATCCATTGGAGTAAAAAAAATATCGACAACATACTACCTTCCATAATGAAAAGGTTACCATCCATTAGAATAACAAAAATCTCGACAATAGACTACCTTCCATAATGACAAGGCTACCATCCAATGGAATAACAACAATCTCGACAACAGACTACCTTCCATAATGACAAGGCTACCATCCATTGGAGTAACAAAAATATGGACAACAAAATACCTTCCATAAAGACAAGGCTACCATCCATTGGAGTAACAAAAATATCGACAAAGACTTCCTTCCATAAAGACAAGGCTACCATCCCTTGGAGTAACAAAAATCACGACAACAGACTACCTTCCATAATGACAACGATACAAACCATTGGAGTAAAAAAATATCGACAACAGACTACCTTCCATAATGACAAAGTTACCATCCAATGGAATAACAAAAATCTCGACAACATACTACCTTCCATAATTACAAGGCTACCATCCATTGGAGTAACAACAATCTCTACAATAGACTATCTTACATAATGACAAGGCTACCATCCATTGGAGTAACAAAAATATCGACAATAGACTACCTTCCATAATGACAAGGCTACCATCCATTGAGGAACAAAGATATCGACAACAAACTACCTTCCATAATGACAAGGCTACCATCCAATCGAATAACAAAAATCTCGACAATAGACCACGTTCCATAATGATAGGGCTACCATCCATTGGAGTAACAAAAATCTCGACAACAGACTACCTTCCATAATGACAAGGCTACCATCCAATGGAATAACAACAATCTCGACAATAGACTACCTTCAATAATTACAAGGCTACCATCCATTGGAATAACAAAAATATCAACAATAGTCTACCTTCCATATTGACAAGGCTACCATCCATTGGGTAACAAAGATCTCGACAACAGACTACCTTCCATAATGATAAGGCTACCATCCATTGGAGTAACAAAAATATCGACAACAAACTACCTTCCATAAAGACAAGGCTACCATCCATTGGAGTAACAAAAATATCGACAAAAGACTACTTTTCATAAAGACATGGCTACCATCCCTTGGAGTAACAAAAATCTCGACAACAACCTACCTTCCAGAATGACAAGGCTACAATTCGTTGGAGTAAAAAAATCTCGACAACAGACTACCTTCCATAATGAGAAGGTTACCTTCCACTGGAATAACAAAAATCTGGAAAACAGACTACCTTCCATAATGGCAAGGCTACCATTCGTTGGAGTAACAAAAATATCTACAACAAACTACCTTCCATAATGACAAGGCTACCATCCATTGGAGTAACAAAAATCTCTACAACAGACTAACGTCGATAATGACATGGATACCATCCATTGGAGTAACAAAAATTACTACAACTGATTAACTTCCATAATGACAAGGCTACCATCCATTGGAGTAACAAAAATCTCAACAATAGACCGTGTTCCATAAAGACAAGGCTACCATCCATTGTAGAAACAAAAAAATCAACAACAGACTACCTTCCATAATGACAAGGCTACCATCCATTAAGGAACAAAGATATCGACAACAGACTACCTTCCATAATGACAAGGTTACCATCCAATGGAATAACAACAATCTCGACAATAGACTACCTTCAATAATTAAAATGCTCCATCCATTGGAGTAACAAAAATATCAACAATAGACTACCTTCCATATTGACAAGGCTACCATCCATTGGGTAACAAAGATCTCGACAACAGACTACCTTCCATAATGATAAGGCTACCATCCATTGGAGTAACAAAAATATCAACAACACACTACCTTCCATAAAGACAAGGCTACCATCCAATGGAGTAACAAAAATATCGACAAAAGACTACTTTTTTATAAAGACAAGCCTACCATCCCTTGGAGTAACAAAAATCTCGACAACAACCTACCTTCCATAATGACAAGGCTACAATTCGTTGGAGTAAAAAAATCTCGACAACAGACTACCTTCCATAATGACAAGGTTACCTTCCACTAGAATAACAAAAATCTGGAAAACAGACTACCTTCCATAATGGCAAGGCTACCATCCGTTGGAGTAACAAAAATATCTACAACAAACTACCTTCCATAATGACAAGGCTACCATCCATTGGAGTAACAAAAATCTCTACAACACACTAACGTCGATAATGGCATGGCTACCATCCATTGGAGTAACAAAAATAACTACAACTGATTACCTTCCATAATGACAAGGCTACCATCCATTGGAGTAACAAAAATCTCAACAATAGACCGTGTTCCATAAAGACAAGGCTACCATCCATTGGAGAAACAAAAATATCAACAACAGACTACCTTCCATAATGACAAGGCTACCATCCATTAAGGAACAAAGATATCGACAACAGACTACCTTCCATAATGACAAGGTTACCATCCAATGGAATAACAACAATCTCGACAATAGACTACCTTCAATAATTACAATGCTCCATCCATTGGAGTAACAAAAATATCAACAATAGACTACCTTCCATATTGACAAGGCTACCATCCATTGGGTAACAAAGATCTCGACAACAGACTACCTTCCATAATGATAAGGCTACCATCAATTGGAGTAACAAAAATATCGACAACACACTACCTTCCATAAAGACAAGGCTACGATTCAATGGAGTAACAAAAATATCGACAAAAGACTACTTTTTTATAAAGACAAGGCTTCCATCCCTTGGAGTAACAAAAATATCGACAACAACCTACCTTCCATAATGACAAGGCTACAATTCGTTGGAGTAAAAAAATCTCGACAACAGACTACCTTCCATAATGACAAGGTTACCTTCCACTGGAATAACAAAAATCTGGAAAACAGACTACCTTCCATAATGGCAAGGCTACCATCCGTTGGAGTAACAAAAATATCTACAACAAACTACCTTCCATAATGACAAGGCTACCATCCATTGGAGTAACAAAAATCTCTAGAACAGACTAACATCGATAATGACATGGCTACATCCTTTGGAGTAACAAAAATAACTACAACTGATTACCTTCCATAATGACAAGGCTACCATCCATTGGAGTAACAAAAATCTCAACAATAGACCATGTTCCATAAAGACAAGGCTACCATCCATTGGAGAAACAAAAATATCAACAACAGACTACCTTCCATAATGACAAGGTTACCATCCATTGGAATAACCAAAATCTCGACAATAAACTTCCTTCCATAATGACAAGGCTACCATCCATTAGAGTAACAACAATCTCTTCAATAGACTACCTTCCATAATGACAAGGCTACCATCCATTGGAGTAACAAAAATATCGACAACAGACTACCTTCCATAATGACAAGGCTACCATCCATTGAGGAACAAAGATATCGACAACAAACTACCTTCCATAATGACAACGCTACCATCCATGAGAGTAACAAAAATCTCGACAAATTACATCCTACCATAATGACAAGGGTACCATCCAATCGAAGAACAAAAATATCGACAATAGACCATGTTCCATAATGATAAGGCTACCATCCATTGGAGTAACAAAAATCTCGACAATAGACTACCTTCCATAATGACAAGGCTACCATCCATTGGAGTAACAAAAATATTGACAACAAACTACCTTCCATAAAGACAAGGATACCATCCATTGGAGTAACAAAAATATCGACAAAGACTACCTTCCACAAAGACACGGCTACCATCCCTTGGAGTAACAAAAATCTCGACAACAGACTACCTTCCATAATGATAAGGCTACCATCCAATGGAATAACAACAATCTCGACAATAGACTACCTTCAATAATTACAAGGCTACCATCCATTGGAGTAACAAAAATATCAACAATATACTACCTTCCATATAGACAAGGCTACCATCCATTGGGTAACAAAGATCTCGACAACAGACTACCTTCCATAATGATAAGGCTACCATCCATTGGAGGAACAAAAATATCGATAACACACTACCTTCCATAAAGACAAGGCTACCATCCATTGGAGTAACAAAAATATCGACAAAAGACTACTTTTCATAAAGACAAGGCTACCATCCCTTGGAGTAACAAAAATCTCGACAACAACCTACCTTCCAGAATGACAAGGCTACAATTTGTTGGAGTAAAAAAATCTCGACAACAGACTACCTTCCATAATGACAAGGTTACCTTCCACTGGAATAACAAAAATCTGGAAAACAGACTACCTTCCATAATGGCAAGGCTACCATCCATTGGAGTAACAAAAATATCTACAACAAACTACCTTCCATAAAGACAAGGCTACCATCCATTGGAGTAAAAAAAATCTCTACAACAGACTAACGTCGATAATGACATGGCTACCATCCATTGGAGTAACAAAAATTACTACAACTGATTACCTTCCATAATGACAAGGCTACCATCCATTGGAGTAACAAAAATCTCAACAATAGACCGTGTTCCATAAAGACAAGGCTACCATCCATTGGAGAAACAAAAAAATCAACAACAGACTACCTTCCATAATGACAAGGCTACCATCCATTAAGGAACAAAGATATCGACAACAGACTACCTTCCATAATGACAAGGTTACCATCCAATGGAATAACAACAATCTCGACAATAGACTACCTTCAATAATTACAATGCTCCATCCATTGGAGTAACAAAAATATCAACAATAGACTACCTTCCATATTGACAAGGCTACCATCCATTGGGTAACAAAGATCTCGACAACAGACTACCTTCCATAATGATAAGGCTACCATCCATTGGAGTAACAAAAATATCGACAACACACTACCTTCCATAAAGACAAGGCTACCTTCCAATGGAGTAACAAAAATATCAACAAAAGACTACTTTTTTATAAAGACAAGCCTACCATCCCTTGGAGTAACAAAAATCTCGACAACAGCCTACCTTCCATAATGACAAGGCTACAATTCGTTGGAGTAAAAAAATCTCGACAACAGACTACCTTCCATAATGATAAGGTTACCTTCCACTAGAATAATAAAAATCTGGAAAACAGACTACCTTCCATAATGGCAAGGCTACCATCCGTTGGAGTAACAAAAATATCTACAACAAACTACCTTCCATAATGACAAGGCTACCATCCATTGGAGTAACAAAAATCTCTACAACACACTAACGTCGATAATGACATGGCTACCATCCATTGGAGTAACAAAAATAACTACAACTAATTACCTTCCATAATGACAAGGCTACCATCCATTGGAGTAACAAAACTCTCAACAATAGACCGTGTTCCATAAAGACAAGGCTACCATCCATTGGAGAAACAAAAATATCAACAACAGACTACCTTCCATAATGACAAGGCTACCATCCATTAAGGAACAAAGATATCGACAACACACTACCTTCCATAATGACAAGGTTACCATCCAATGGAATAACAACAATCTCGACAATAGACTACCTTCAATAATTACAATGCTCCATCCATTGGAGTAACAAAAATATCAACAATAGACTACCTTCCATATTGACAAGGCTACCATCCATTGGGTAACAAATATCTCGACAACAGACTACCTTCCATAATGATAAGGCTACCATCCATTGGAGTAACAAAAATATCGACAACACACTACCTTCCATAAAGACAAGGCTACCATCCAATGGAGTAACAAAAATATCGACAAAAGACTACTTTTTTATAAAGACAAGGCTTCCATCCCTTGGAGTAACAAAAATCTCGACAACAAACTACCTTCCATAATGACAAGGCTACCATCCAATGGAATAACAACAATCTCGACAACAGACTACCTTCCATAATGACAAGGCTACCATCCATTGGAGTAACAAAAATATCGACAACAAACTTCCTTCCATAAAGACAAGGCTATCATCCATTGGAGTAACAAAAATATCGACAAAGACTACCTTCCATAAAGACAAGGCTACCATCCCTTGGAGTAACAAAAATCTCGACAACATACTACCTTCCATAATGACAAGGATACAATCCATTGGAGTAAAAAAAATATCGAAAAGAGACTACCTTCCATAATGACAAGGTTACCATCCATTGGAATAAAAAAAATATCGACAATAGACTACCTTCCATAACGACAAGGCTACCATCCAATGGAATAACAACAATCTCGACAACAGACTACCTTCCATAATTACAAGGCTACCATCCATTGGAGTAACAAAAATCTCTACAAAAGACTACCTTCCATAATGACAAGGCTACCATCCATTGGGTAACAAAGATCTCGACAACAGAGTACCTTCCGTAATGATAAGGCTACCATCCATTGGAGTAACAAAAATATCGACAATAGACTACCTTTCAAAAAGGCAAGGCTACCATCCCTTGAAGTAACAAAAATCTCTAAAACAACCTACCTTCCATAATGACAAGGCTACAATCCATTGGAGTAAAAAAAATCTCGACAACAAACTACCTTCCATATTGACAAGGATACAATCCATTGGAGTAAAAAATATATTGACAATAGACTACCTTCCATAATGGCAAGGCTACCATCCATTGGAGTAACAAAAATATCGACAACAGACTACCTTCCATAATGACAAGGCTACCATCCATTGGAGTAACAAAAATCTCTACAACAGACTACCTTCGATAATGACATGGCTACCATCCATTGGAGTAACAAAAATAACGACAACTGATTACCTTCCATAATGACAAGGCTACCATCCATTGGAGTAACAGAAATATCGACAATAGACCATGTTCCATAAAGACAAGGCTACCATCCATTGGAGTAACAAAAATATCGACAACAGACTATCTTCCATAATGACAAGGCTACCATCCATTGAGGAACAAAGTTATCGACAACAAAATACCTTCCAAAATAACAACTCTACCATCCATGAGAGTAACAAAAATCTCGACTAATGACAACCTTCCATAATGACAAGGCTACCATCCAATCGAATAACAAAAATCTCGACAATAGACCACGTTCCATAATGACAAGGCTACCATCCATTGGAGTAACAAAAATCTCAACAATAGACTACCTTCCATAATGACAAGGCTACCATCCATTGGAGTAATAAAAATTTCGACAACAAACTACCTTCCATCAAGACAAGGCTACCATCATTTGGAGTATCAAAAATATCGACAAAGACTACCTTCCATAAAGACAAGGTTACCAACCATAGGAGTAACAAAAATCTCGACAACAGACTACCTTCCAAAATGACAAGGATACAATCCATTGGAGTAAAAAAATATCGATAACAGACTACCTTCCATAATGACAAGGTTACCAACCATTGCAATAACAAAAATCTCGACAATAGTCTACCTTCCATAATGACAAGGCTACCATCCAATGGAATAACAAAAATCTCGACAACAGACTACCTTCCATAATGACAAAGCTACCATCCATTGGAGTAACAAAAATATCGAAAACAGACTACCTTCCATAATGACAAGGTTACCGTCCATTGGAGTAACAAAAATATCGACAAAGACTACCTTCCATAAAGACAAGGCTACCATCCCTTGGAGTAAGAAAAATCTCGACAATAACCTACCTTCCATAATGACAAGGCTACAATCCATTGAGTAAAAAAAATATCGATAACAGACTACCTTCCATAATGACAAGGTTACCATCCATTGGAATAACCAAAATCTCGACAATAAACTACCTTCCATAATGACAAGGCTACCGTCCAATGGAATAACAACAATCTCGACAATAGACCACGTTCCATAATGATAAGGCTACCATCCATTGGAGTAACAAAAATCTCGACAACAGACTACCTTCCATAATGACAAGGCTACCATCCATTGGAGTAACAAAAATATTGACAACAAAATACCTTCCATAAAGACAAGGCTACCATCCATTGGAGTAACAAAAATATCGACAAAGCCTACCTTCCATAAAGACAAGGCTACCATCCCTTGGAGTAACAAAAATCTCGACAACAAACTACCTTCCATAATGACAAGGCTACCATCCAATGGAATAACAACAATCTCGACAATAGACTACCTTCAATAATTACAAGGCTACCATCCATTGGAGTAACAAAAATATCAACAATAGACTACCTTCCATATTGACAAGGCTACCATCCATTGGGTAACAAAGATCTCGACAACAGACTACCTTCCATAATGATAAGGCTACCATCCATTGGAGTAACAAAAATATCCACAACACACTATCTTCCATAAAGACAAGGCTACCATCCATTAGAGTAACAAAAATATTGACAAAAGACTACTTTTCATAAAGACAAGGCTACCATCCCTTGGAGTAACAAAAATCTCGATAATAACCTACCTTCCATAATGACAAGGCTACCATCCATTGGAGTAACAAAAATATCGACAACAAACTAACTTCCATAAAGACAAGGCTACCATCCATTGGAGTAACAAAAATATCGACAAAGACTACCTTCCTTAAAGACAAGGCTCCCATCCCTTGGAGTAACAAAAATCTCGACGACAGATTACCTTCCATAATGACAAGGGTTAAAACCATTTGAGTAAAAAAAATATCGAAAACAGACTACCTTCCATAATGACAACGTTACCATCCATTGGAATAACAAAAATCTCGACAATAGACTACCTTCCATAATGACAAGGCTACCATCCAATGGAATAACAACAATCTCGACAACAGACTACCTTCCATAATGACAAGGCTACCATCCATTGGAGTAACAAAAATATCGACAACAAACTACCTTCCATAAAGTCAAGGCTATCATCCATTGGAGTAACAAAAATATCGACAAAGACTACCTTCCATAAAGACAAGGTTACCAACCATTGGAATAACAAAAATATCGACAATAGTCTACCTTCCATAATGCCAAGGCTACCATCCAATGGAATAACAAAAATCTCGACAACAGACTACCTTCACTAATGACAAAGCTACCATCCATTGGAGTAACAAAAATATCGAAAACAGACTACCTTCCATAATGACAAGGTTACCGTCCATTGGAGTAACAAAAATATCGACAAAGACTACCTTCCATAAAGACAAGGCTACCATCCCTTGGAGTAAGAAAAATCTCGACAATAACCTACCTTCCATAATGACAAGGCTACAATCCATTGAGTAAAAAAAATATCGATAACAGACTACCTTCCATAATGACAAGGTTACCATCCATTGGAATAACCAAAATCTCGACAATAAACTACCTTCCATAATGACAAGGCTACCGTCCAATGGAATAACAACAATCTCGACAATAGACCACGTTCCATAATGATAAGGCTACCATCCATTGGAGTAACAAAAATCTCGACAACAGACTACCTTCCATAATGACAAGGCTACCATCCATTGGAGTAACAAAAATATTGACAACAAACTACCTTCCATAAAGACAAGGCTACCATCCATTGGAGTAACAAAAATATCGACAAAGCCTACCTTCCATAAAGACAAGGCTACCATCCCTTGGAGTAACAAAAATCTCGACAACAAACTACCTTCCATAATGACAAGGCTACCATCCAATGGAATAACAACAATCTCGACAATAGACTACCTTCAATAATTACAAGGCTACCATCCATTGGAGTAACAAAAATATCAACAATAGACTACCTTCCATATTGACAAGGCTACCATCCATTGGGTAACAAAGATCTCGACAACAGACTACCTTCCATAATGATAAGGCTACCATCCATTGGAGTAACAAAAATATCCACAACACACTATCTTCCATAAAGACAAGGCTACCATCCATTAGAGTAACAAAAATATTGACAAAAGACTACTTTTCATAAAGACAAGGCTACCATCCCTTGGAGTAACAAAAATCTCGATAATAACCTACCTTCCATAATGACAAGGCTACCATCCATTGGAGTAACAAAAATATCGACAACAAACTAACTTCCATAAAGACAAGGCTACCATCCATTGGAGTAACAAAAATATCGACAAAGACTACCTTCCTTAAAGACAAGGCTCCCATCCCTTGGAGTAACAAAAATCTCGACGACAGATTACCTTCCATAATGACAAGGGTTAAAACCATTTGAGTAAAAAAAATATCGAAAACAGACTACCTTCCATAATGACAACGTTACCATCCATTGGAATAACAAAAATCTCGACAATAGACTACCTTCCATAATGACAAGGCTACCATCCAATGGAATAACAACAATCTCGACAACAGACTACCTTCCATAATGACAAGGCTACCATCCATTGGAGTAACAAAAATATCGACAACAAACTACCTTCCATAAAGTCAAGGCTATCATCCATTGGAGTAACAAAAATATCGACAAAGACTACCTTCCATAAAGACAAGGTTACCAACCATTGGAATAACAAAAATATCGACAATAGTCTACCTTCCATAATGCCAAGGCTACCATCCAATGGAATAACAAAAATCTCGACAACAGACTACCTTCACTAATGACAAAGCTACCATCCATTGGAGTAACAAAAATATCGAAAACAGACTACCTTCCATAATGACAAGGTTACCGTCCATTGGAGTAACAAAAATATCGACAAAGACTACCTTCCATAAAGACAAGGCTACCATCCCTTGGAGTAAGAAAAATCTCGACAATAACCTACCTTCCATAATGACAAGGCTACAATCCATTGAGTAAAAAAAATATCGATAACAGACTACCTTCCATAATGACAAGGTTACCATCCATTGGAATAACCAAAATCTCGACAATAAACTACCTTCCATAATGACAAGGCTACCGTCCAATGGAATAACAACAATCTCGACAATAGACCACGTTCCATAATGATAAGGCTACCATCCATTGGAGTAACAAAAATCTCGACAACAGACTACCTTCCATAATGACAAGGCTACCATCCATTGGAGTAACAAAAATATTGACAACAAACTACCTTCCATAAAGACAAGGCTACCATCCATTGGAGTAACAAAAATATCGACAAAGCCTACCTTCCATAAAGACAAGGCTACCATCCCTTGGAGTAACAAAAATCTCGACAACAAACTACCTTCCATAATGACAAGGCTACCATCCAATGGAATAACAACAATCTCGACAATAGACTACCTTCAATAATTACAAGGCTACCATCCATTGGAGTAACAAAAATATCAACAATAGACTACCTTCCATATTGACAAGGCTACCATCCATTGGGTAACAAAGATCTCGACAACAGACTACCTTCCATAATGATAAGGCTACCATCCATTGGAGTAACAAAAATATCCACAACACACTATCTTCCATAAAGACAAGGCTACCATCCATTAGAGTAACAAAAATATTGACAAAAGACTACTTTTCATAAAGACAAGGCTACCATCCCTTGGAGTAACAAAAATCTCGATAATAACCTACCTTCCATAATGACAAGGCTACCATCCATTGGAGTAACAAAAATATCGACAACAAACTAACTTCCATAAAGACAAGGCTACCATCCATTGGAGTAACAAAAATATCGACAAAGACTACCTTCCTTAAAGACAAGGCTACCATCCCTTGGAGTAACAAAAATCTCGACGACAGATTACCTTCCATAATGACAAGGGTTAAAACCATTTGAGTAAAAAAAATATCGAAAACAGACTACCTTCCATAATGACAACGTTACCATCCATTGGAATAACAAAAATCTCGACAATAGACTACCTTCCATAATGACAAGGCTACCATCCAATGGAATAACAACAATCTCGACAACAGACTACCTTCCATAATGACAAGGCTACCATCCATTGGAGTAACAAAAATATCGACAACAAACTACCTTCCATAAAGTCAAGGCTATCATCCATTGGAGTAACAAAAATATCGACAAAGACTACCTTCCATAAAGACAAGGTTACCAACCATTGGAATAACAAAAATCTCGACAATAGTCTACCTTCCATAATGACAAGGCTACCATCCAATGGAATAACAAAAATCTCGACAACAGACTACCTTCCATAATGACAAAGCTACCATCCATTGGAGTAACAAAAATATCGAAAACAGACTACCTTCCATAATGACAAGGTTACCGTCCATTGGAGTAACAAAAATATCGACAAAGACTACCTTCCATAAAGACAAGGCTACCATCCCTTGGAGTAAGAAAAATCTCGACAATAACCTACCTTCCATAATGACAAGGCTACAATCCATTGAGTAAAAAAAATATCGATAACAGACTACCTTCCATAATGACAAGGTTACCATCCATTGGAATAACCAAAATCTCGACAATAAACTACCTTCCATAATGACAAGGCTACCGTCCAATGGAATAACAACAATCTCGACAATAGACCACGTTCCATAATGATAAGGCTACCATCCATTGGAGTAACAAAAATCTCGACAACAGACTACCTTCCATAATGACAAGGCTACCATCCATTGGAGTAACAAAAATATTGACAACAAACTACCTTCCATAAAGACAAGGCTACCATCCATTGGAGTAACAAAAAAATCGACAAAGCCTACCTTCCATAAAGACAAGGCTACCATCCCTTGGAGTAACAAAAATCTCGACAACAAACTACCTTCCATAATGACAAGGCTACCATCCAATGGAATAACAACAATCTCGACAATAGACTACCTTCAATAATTACAAGGCTACCATCCATTGGAGTAACAAAAATATCAACAATAGACTACCTTCCATATTGACAAGGCTACCATCCATTGGGTAACAAAGATCTCGACAACAGACTACCTTCCATAATGATAAGGCTACCATCCATTGGAGTAACAAAAATATCGACAACACACTACCTTCCATAAAGACAAGGCTACCATCCATTAGAGTAACAAAAATATTGACAAAAGACTACTTTTCATAAAGACAAGGCTACCATCCCTTGGAGTAACAAAAATCTCGATAATAACCTACCTTCCATAATGACAAGGCTACCATCCATTGGAGTAACAAAAATATCGACAACAAACTAACTTCCATAAAGACAAGGCTACCATCCATTGGAGTAACAAAAATATCGACAAAGACTACCTTCCATAAAGACAAGGCTACCATCCCTTGGAGTAACAAAAATCTCGACGACAGATTACCTTCCATAATGACAAGGATTAAAACCATTTGAGTAAAAAAAATATCGAAAACAGACTACCTTCCATAATGACAACGTTACCATCCATTGGAATAACAAAAATCTCGACAATAGACTACCTTCCATAATGACAAGGCTACCATCCAATGGAATAACAACAATCTCGACAACAGACTACCTTCCATAATGACAAGGCTACCATCCATTGGAGTAACAAAAATATCGACAACAAACTACCTTCCATAAAGTCAAGGCTATCATCCATTGGAGTAACAAAAATATCGACAAAGACTACCTTCCATAAAGACAAGGCTACCATCCCTTGGAGTAACAAAAATCTCGACAACAACTACCTTCCATAATGACAAGGATACAATCCATTGGAGTAAAAAAAATATTGAAAAGAGACTACCTTCCATAATGACAAGGTTACCATCCATTGGAATAAAAAAAATATCAACAATAGACTACCTTCCATAATGACAAGGCTACCATCCAATGGAATAACAACAATCTCGACAACAGACTACCTTCCATAATAACAAGGCTACCATCCATTGGAGTAACAAAAATCTCTACAAAAGACTACCTTCCATAATTACAAAGCTACCATCCATTGGGTAACAAAGATCTCGACAACAGAGTACCTTCCATAATGATAAGGCTACCATCTATTGGAGTAACAAAAATATCGACAACACACCACCTTGCTTAAAGACAAGGCTACCATCCATTGGAGTAACAAAAATATCGACAACAAACTACCTTTCATAAAGACAAGGCTACCATCCCTTGAAGGAACAAAATTCTCTAAAACAACCTACCTTCCATAATGACAAGGCTAAAATCCATTGGAGTAAAAAAAAGCTCGACAACAAACTACCTTCCATAATGACAAGGATACAATCCATTGGAGTAAAAAATATATTGACAATAGACCACCTTCCATAATGGCAAGGCTACCATCCATTGGAGTAACAAAAATATCGACAATAGACCATGTTCCATAAAGACAAGGCTACCATCCATTGGAGTAACAAAAATATCGACAACAGACTATCTTCCATAATGACAAGGCTACCATCCATTGAGGAACAAAGTTATCGACAACAAAATACCTTCCAAAATAACAACGCTACCATCCATGAGAGTAACAAAAATCTCGACTAATGACAACCTTCCATAATGACAAGGCTACCATCCAATCGAATAACAAAAATCTCGACAATAGACCACGTTCCATAATGACAAGGCTACCATCCATTGGAGTAACAAAAATCTCAACAATAGACTACCTTCCATAATGACAAGGCTACCATCCATTGGAGTAATAAAAATTTCGACAACAAACTACCTTCCATCAAGACAAGGCTACCATCATTTTGAGTATCAAAATTATCAACAAAGACTACCTTCCATAAAGACAAGGTTACCAACCATAGGAGTAACAAAAATCTCGACAACAGACTACCTTCCAAAATGACAAGGATACAATCCATTGGAGTAAAAAAATATCGATAACAGACTACCTTCCATAATGACAAGGTTACCAACCATAGGAATAACAAAAATCTCGACAATAGTCTACCTTCCATAATGACAAGGCTACCATCCAATGGAATAACAAAAATCTCGACAACAGACTACCTTCCATAATGACAAAGCTACCATCCATTGGAGTAACAAAATTTCGAAAACAGACTACCTTCCATAATGACAAGGTTACCGTCCATTGGAGTAACAAAAATATCGACAAAGACTACCTTCCATAAAGACAAGGCTACCATCCCTTGGAGTAAGAAAAATCTCGACAATAACCTACCTTCCATAATGACAAGGCTACAATCCATTGAGTAAAAAAAATATCGATAACAAACTACCTTCCATAATGACAAGGTTACCATCCATTGGAATAACCAAAATCTCGACAATAAACTACCTTCCATAATGACAAGGCTACCGTCCAATGGAATAACAACAATCTCGACAATAGACCACGTTCCATAATGATAAGGCTACCATCCATTGGAGTAACAAAAATCTCGACAACAGACTACCTTCCATAATGACAAGGCTACCATCCATTGGAGTAACAAAAATATTGACAACAAACTACCTTCCATAAAGACAAGGCTACCATCCATTGGAGTAACAAAAATATCGACAAAGCCTACCTTCCATAAAGACAAGGCTACCATCCCTTGGAGTAACAAAAATCTCGACAACAAACTACCTTCCATAATGACAAGGCTACCATCCAATGGAATAACAACAATCTCGACAATAGACTACCTTCAATAATTACAAGGCTACCATCCATTGGAGTAACAAAAATATCAACAATAGACTACCTTCCATATTGACAAGGCTACCATCCATTGGGTAACAAAGATCTCGACAACAGACTACTCTCCATAATGATAAGGCTACCATCCATTGGAGTAACAAAAATATCCACAACACACTATCTTCCATAAAGACAAGGCTACCATCCATTAGAGTAACAAAAATATTGACAAAAGACTACTTTTCATAAAGACAAGGCTACCATCCCTTGGAGTAACAAAAATCTCGATAATAACCTACCTTCCATAATGACAAGGCTACCATCCATTGGAGTAACAAAAATATCGACAACAAACTAACTTCCATAAAGCCAAGGCTACCATCCATTGGAGTAACAAAAATATCGACAAAGACTACCTTCCTTAAAGACAAGGCTACCATCCCTTGGAGTAACGAAAATCTCGACGACAGATTACCTTCCATAATGACAAGGATTAAAACCATTCGAGTAAAAAAAATATCGAAAACAGACTACCTTCCATAATGACAACGTTACCATCCATTGGAATAACAAAAATCTCGACAATAGACTACCTTCCATAATGACAAGGCTACCATCCAATGGAATAACAACAATCTCGACAACAGACTACCTTCTATAATGACAAGGCTACCATCCATTGGAGTAACAAAAATATCGACAACAAACTACCTTCCATAAAGTCAAGGCTATCATCCATTGGAGTAACAAAAATATCGACAAAGACTACCTTCCATAAAGACAAGGTTACCAACCATTGGAATAACAAAAATCTCGACAATAGTCTACCTTCCATAATGACAAGGCTACCATCCAATGGAATAACAAAAATCTCGACAACAGACTACCTTCCATAATGACAAAGCTACCATCCATTGGAGTAACAAAAATATCGAAAACAGACTACCTTCCATAATGACAAGGTTACCGTCCATTGGAGTAACAAAAATATCGAGAAAGACTACCTTCCATAAAGACAAGGCTACCATCCCTTGGAGTAAGAAAAATCTCGACAATAACCTACCTTCCATAATGACAAGGCTACAATCCATTGAGTAAAAAAAATATTGATAACAGACTACCTTCCATAATGACAAGGTTACCATCCATTGGAATAACCAAAATCTCGACAATAAACTACCTTCCATAATGACAAGGCTACCGTCCAATGGAATAACAACAATCTCGACAATAGACCACGTTCCATAATGATAAGGCTACCATCCATTGGAGTAACAAAAATCTCGACAACAGACTACCTTCCATAATGACAAGGCTACCATCCATTGGAGTAACAAAAATATTGACAACAAACTACCTTCCATAAAGACAAGGCTACCATCCATTGGAGTAACAAAAATATCGACAAAGCCTACCTTCCATAAAGACAAGGCTACCATCCCTTGGAGTAACAAAAATCTCGACAACAAACTACCTTCCATAATGACAAGGCTACCATCCAATGGAATAACAACAATCTCGACAATAGACTACCTTCAATAATTACAAGGCTACCATCCATTGGAGTAACAAAAATATCAACAATAGACTACCTTCCATATTGACAAGGCTACCATCCATTGGGTAACAAAGATCTCGACAACAGACTACTCTCCATAATGATAAGGCTACCATCCATTGGAGTAACAAAAATATCCACAACACACTATCTTCTATAAAGACAAGGCTACCATCCATTAGAGTAACAAAAATATTGACAAAAGACTACTTTTCATAAAGACAAGGCTACCATCCCTTGGAGTAACAAAAATCTCGATAATAACCTACCTTCCATAATGACAAGGCTACCATCCATTGGAGTAACAAAAATATCGACAACAAACTAACTTCCATAAAGCCAAGGCTACCATCCATTGGAGTAACAAAAATATCGACAAAGACTACCTTCCTTAAAGACAAGGCTACCATCCCTTGGAGTAACGAAAATCTCGACGACAGATTACCTTCCATAATGACAAGGATTAAAACCATTCGAGTAAAAAAAATATCGAAAACAGACTACCTTCCATAATGACAACGTTACCATCCATTGGAATAACAAAAATCTCGACAATAGACTACCTTCCATAATGACAAGGCTACCATCCAATGGAATAACAACAATCTCGACAACAGACTACCTTCTATAATGACAAGGCTACCATCCATTGGAGTAACAAAAATATCGACAACAAACTACCTTCCATAAAGTCAAGGCTATCATCCATTGGAGTAACAAAAATATCGACAAAGACTACCTTCCATAAAGACAAGGTTACCAACCATTGGAATAACAAAAATCTCGACAATAGTCTACCTTCCATAATGACAAGGCTACCATCCAATGGAATAACAAAAATCTCGACAACAGACTACCTTCCATAATGACAAAGCTACCATCCATTGGAGTAACAAAAATATCGAAAACAGACTACCTTCCATAATGACAAGGTTACCGTCCATTGGAGTAACAAAAATATCGAGAAAGACTACCTTCCATAAAGACAAGGCTACCATCCCTTGGAGTAAGAAAAATCTCGACAATAACCTACCTTCCATAATGACAAGGCTACAGTCCATTGAGTAAAAAAAATATCGATAACAGACTACCTTCCATAATGACAAGGTTACCATCCATTGGAATAACCAAAATCTCGACAATAAACTACCTTCCATAATGACAAGGCTACCGTCCAATGGAATAACAACAATCACGACAATAGACCACGTTCCATAATGATAAGGCTACCATCCATTGGAGTAACAAAAATCTCGACAACAGACTACCTTCCATAATGACAAGGCTACCATCCATTGGAGTAACAAAAATATTGACAACAAACTACCTTCCATAAAGACAAGGCTACCATCCATTGGAGTAACAAAAATATCGACAAAGCCTACCTTCCATAAAGACAAGGCTACCATCCCTTGGAGTAACAAAAATCTCGACAACAAACTACCTTCCATAATGACAAGGCTACCATCCAATGGAATAACAACAATCTCGACAATAGACTACCTTCAATAATTACAAGGCTACCATCCATTGGAGTAACAAAAATATCCACAACACACTATCTTCCATAAAGACAAGGCTACCATCCATTAGAGTAACAAAAATATTGACAAAAGACTACTTTTCATAAAGACAAGGCTACCATCCCTTGGAGTAACAAAAATCTCGATAATAACCTACCTTCCATAATGACAAGGCTACCATCCATTGGAGTAACAAAAATATCGACAACAAACTAACTTCCATAAAGCCAAGGCTACCATCCATTGGAGTAACAAAAATATCGACAAAGACTACCTTCCTTAAAGACAAGGCTACCATCCCTTGGAGTAACGAAAATCTCGACGACAGATTACCTTCCATAATGACAAGGATTAAAACCATTCGAGTAAAAAAAATATCGAAAACAGACTACCTTCCATAATGACAACGTTACCATCCATTGGAATAACAAAAATCTCGACAATAGACTACCTTCCATAATGACAAGGCTACCATCCAATGGAATAATAACAATCTCGACAACAGACTACCTTCTATAATGACAAGGCTACCATCCATTGGAGTAACAAAAATATCGACAACAAACTACCTTCCATAAAGTCAAGGCTATCATCCATTGGAGTAACAAAAATATCGACAAAGACTACCTTCCATAAAGACAAGGTTACCAACCATTGGAATAACAAAAATCTCGACAATAGTCTACCTTCCATAATGACAAGGCTACCATCCAATGGAATAACAAAAATCTCGACAACAGACTACCTTCCATAATGACAAAGCTACCATCCATTGGAGTAACAAAAATATTGAAAACAGACTACCTTCCATAATGACAAGGTTACCGTCCATTGGAGTAACAAAAATATCGAGAAAGACTACCTTCCATAAAGACAAGGCTACCATCCCTTGGAGTAAGAAAAATCTCGACAATAACCTACCTTCCATAATGACAAGGCTACAATCCATTGAGTAAAAAAAATATCGATAACAGACTACCTTCCATAATGACAAGGTTACCATCCATTGGAATAACCAAAATCTCGACAATAAACTACCTTCCATAATGACAAGGCTACCGTCCAATGGAATAACAACAATCACGACAATAGACCACGTTCCATAATGATAAGGCTACCATCCATTGGAGTAACAAAAATCTCGACAACAGACTACCTTCCATAATGACAAGGCTACCATCCATTGGAGTAACAAAAATATTGACAACAAACTACCTTCCATAAAGACAAGGCTACCATCCATTGGAGTAACAAAAATATCGACAAAGCCTACCTTCCATAAAGACAAGGCTACCATCCCTTGGAGTAACAAAAATCTCGACAACAAACTACCTTCCATAATGACAAGGCTACCATCCAATGGAATAACAACAATCTCGACAATAGACTACCTTCAATAATTACAAGGCTACCATCCATTGGAGTAACAAAAATATCAACAATAGACTACCTTCCATATTGACAAGGCTACCATCCATTGGGTAACAAAGATCTCGACAACAGACTACCTTCCATAATGATAAGGCTACCATCCATTGGAGTAACAAAAATATCGACAACACACTACCTTCCATAAAGACAAGGCTACCATCCATTAGAGTAACAAAAATATTGACAAAAGACTACTTTTCATAAAGACAAGGCTACCATCCCTTGGAGTAACAAAAATCTCGATAATAACCTACCTTCCATAATGACAAGGCTACCATCCATTGGAGTAACAAAAATATCGACAACAAACTAACTTCCATAAAGACAAGGCTACCATCCATTGGAGTAACAAAAATATCGACAAAGACTACCTTCCATAAAGACAAGGCTACCATCCCTTGGAGTAACAAAAATCTCGACGACAGATTACCTTCCATAATGACAAGGATTAAAACCATTTGAGTAAAAAAAATATCGAAAACAGACTACCTTCCATAATGACAACGTTACCATCCATTGGAATAACAAAAATCTCGACAATAGACTACATTCCATAATGACAAGGCTACCATCCAATGGAATAACAACAATCTCGACAACAGACTACCTTCCATAATGACAAGGCTACCATCCATTGGAGTAACAAAAATATCGACAACAAACTACCTTCCATAAAGTCAAGGCTATCATCCATTGGAGTAACAAAAATATCGACAAAGACTACCTTCCATAAAGACAAGGCTACCATCCCTTGGAGTAACAAAAATCTCGACAACAACTACCTTCCATAATGACAAGGATACAATCCATTGGAGTAAAAAAAATATTGAAAAGAGACTACCTTCCATAATGACAAGGTTACCATCCATTGGAATAAAAAAAATATCAACAATAGACTACCTTCCATAATGACAAGGCTACCATCCAATGGAATAACAACAATCTCGACAACAGACTACCTTCCATAATAACAAGGCTACCATCCATTGGAGTAACAAAAATCTCTACAAAAGACTACCTTCCATAATTACAAAGCTACCATCCATTGGGTAACAAAGATCTCGACAATAGAGTACCTTCCATAATGATAAGGCTACCATCTATTGGAGTAACAAAAATATCGACAACACACCACCTTGCTTAAAGACAAGGCTACCATCCATTGGAGTAACAAAAATATCGACAACAAACTACCTTTCATAAAGACAAGGCTACCATCCCTTGAAGGAACAAAATTCTCTAAAACAACCTACCTTCCATAATGACAAGGCTAAAATCCATTGGAGTAAAAAAAAGCTCGACAACAAACTACCTTCCATAATGACAAGGATACAATCCATTGGAGTAAAAAATATATTGACAATAGACCACCTTCCATAATGGCAAGGCTACCATCCATTGGAGTAACAAAAATATCGACAACAGACTACCTTCCATAATGACAAGGCTCCCATCCATTGGAGTAACAAAAATCTCTACAACAGACTACCTTCGATAATGACATGGCTGCCATCCATTGGAGTAACAAAAATAACGACAACTGATTACCTTCCATAATGACAAGGCTACCATCCATTGGAGTAACAAAAATCTCGACAATAGACCATGTTCCATAAAGACAAGGCTACCATCCATTGGAGTAACAAAAATATCGACAACAGACTATCTTCCATAATGACAAGGCTACCATCCATTGAGGAACAAAGTTATCGACAACAAAATACCTTCCAAAATAACAACGCTACCATCCATGAGAGTAACAAAAATCTCGACTAATGACAACCTTCCATAATGACAAGGCTACCATCCAATCGAATAACAAAAATCTCGACAATAGACCACGTTCCATAATGACAAGGCTACCATCCATTGGAGTAACAAAAATCTCAACAATAGACTACCTTCCATAATGACAAGGCTACCATCCATTGGAGTAATAAAAATTTCGACAACAAACTACCTTCCATCAAGACAAGGCTACCATCATTTTGAGTATCAAAAATATCGACAAAGACTACCTTCCATAAAGACAAGGTTACCAACCATAGGAGTAACAAAAATCTCGACAACAGACTACCTTCCAAAATGACAAGGATACAATCCATTGGAGTAAAAAAATATTGATAACAGACTACCTTCCATAATGACAAGGTTACCAACCATTGGAATAACAAAAATCTCGACAATAGTCTACCTTCCATAATGACAAGGCTACCATCCAATGGAATAACAAAAATCTCGACAACAGACTACCTTCCATAATGACAAAGCTACCATCCATTGGAGTAACAAAAATATCGAAAACAGACTACCTTCCATAATGACAAGGTTACCGTCCATTGGAGTAACAAAAATATCGACAAAGACTACCTTCCATAAAGACAAGGCTACCATCCCTTGGAGTAAGAAAAATCTTGACAATAACCTACCTTCCATAATGACAAGGCTACAATCCATTGAGTAAAAAAAATATCGATAACAGACTACCTTCCATAATGACAAGGTTACCATCCATTGGAATAACCAAAATCTCGACAATAAACTACCTTCCATAATGACAAGGCTACCATCCAATGGAATAACAACAATCTCGACAATAGACCACATTCCATAATGATAAGGCTACCATCCATTGGAGTAACAAAAATCTCGACAACAGACTACCTTCCATAATGACAAGGCTACCATCCATTGGAGTAACAAAAATATTGACAACAAACTACCTTCCATAAAGACAAGGCTACCATCCATTGGAGTAACAAAAATATCGACAAAGCCTACCTTCCATAAAGACAAGGCTACCATCCCTTGGAGTAACAAAAATCTCGACAACAAACTACCTTCCATAATGACAAGGCTACCATCCAATGGAATAACAACAATCTCGACAATAGACTACCTTCAATAATTACAAGGCTACCATCCATTGGAGTAACAAAAATATCAACAATAGACTACCTTCCATATTGACAAGGCTACCATCCATTGGGTAACAAAGATCTCGACAACAGACTACCTTCCATAATGATAAGGCTACCATCCATTGGAGTAACAAAAATATCGACAACACACTATCTTCCATAAAGACAAGGCTACCATCCATTAGAGTAACAAAAATATTGACAAAAGACTACTTTTCATAAAGACAAGGCTACCATCCCTTGGAGTAACAAAAATCTCGATAATAACCTACCTTCCATAATGACAAGGCTACCATCCATTGGAGTAACAAAAATATCGACAACAAACTAACTTCCATAAAGACAAGGCTACCATCCATTGGAGTAACAAAAATATCGACAAAGACTACCTTCCATAAAGACAAGGCTACCATCCCTTGGAGTAACAAAAATCTCGATGACAAATTACCTTTCATAATGACAAGGATTAAAACCATTTGAGTAAAAAAAATATCGAAAACAGACTACCTTCCATAATGACAACGTTACCATCCATTGGAATAACAAAAATCTCGACAATAGACTACCTTCCATAATGACAAGGCTACCATCCAATGGAATAACAACAATCTCGACAACAGACTACCTTCCATAATGACAAGGCTACCATCCATTGGAGTAACAAAAATATCGACAACAAACTACCTTCCATAAAGTCAAGGCTATCATCCATTGGAGTAACAAAAATATCGACAAAGACTACCTTCCATAAAGACAAGGTTACCAACCATTGGAATAACAAAAATCTCGACAATAGTCTACCTTCCATAATGACAAGGCTACCATCCAATGGAATAACAAAAATCTCGACAACAGACTACCTTCCATAATTACAAAGCTACCATCCATTGGAGTAACAAAAATATCGGAAACAGACTACCTTCCATAATGACAAGGTTACCGTCCATTGGAGTAACAAAAATATCGACAAAGACTACCTTCCATAAAGACAAGGCTACCATCCCTTGGAGTAAGAAAAATCTCGACAATAACCTACCTTCCATAATGACAAGGCTACAATCCATTGAGTAAAAAAAATATCGATAACAGACTACCTTCCATAATGACAAGGTTACCATCCATTGGAATAACCAAAATCTCGACAATAAACTACCTTCCATAATGACAAGGCTACCGTCCAATGGAATAACAACAATCTCGACAATAGACCACGTTCCATAATGATAAGGCTACCATCCATTGGAGTAACAAAAATCTCGACAGCAGACTACCTTCCATAATGACAAGGCTACCATCCATTGGAGTAACAAAAACATTGACAACAAACTACCTTCCATAAAGACAAGGCTACCATCCATTGGAGTAACAAAAATATCGATAAAGCCTACCTTCCATAAAGACAAGGCTACCATCCCTTGGAGTAACAAAAATCTCGACAACAAACTACCTTCCATAATGACAAGGCTACCATCCAATTAAATAACAACAATCTCGACAATAGACTACCTTCAATAATTACAAGGCTACCATCCATTGGAGTAACAAAAATATCAACAATAGACTACCTTCCATATCGACAAGGCTACCATCCATTGGGTAACAAAGATCTCGACAACAGACTACCTTCCATAATGATAAGGCTACCATCCATTGGAGTAACAAAAATATCGACAACACACTACCTTCCATAAAGACAAGGCTACCATCCATTAGAGTAACAAAAATATTGACAAAAGACTACTTTTCATAAAGACAGGGCTACCATCCCTTGGAGTAACAAAAATCTCGATAATAACCTACCTTCCATAATGACAAGGCTACCATCCATTGGAGTAACAAAAATATCGACAACAAACTAACTTCCATAAAGACAAGGCTACCATCCATTGGAGTAACAAAAATATCGACAAAGACTACCTTCCATAAAGACAAGGCTACCATCCCTTGGAGTAACAAAAATCTCGACGACAGATTACCTTCCATAATGACAAGGATTAAAACCATTTGAGTAAAAAAAATATCGAAAACAGACTACCTTCCATAATGACAATGTTACCATCCATTGGAATAACAAAAATCTCGACAATAGACTACCTTCCATAATGACAAGGCTACCATCCAATGGAATAACAACAATCTCGACAACAGACTACCTTCCATAATGACAAGGCTACCATCCATTGGAGTAACAAAAATATCGACAACAAACTATCTTCCATAAAGTCAAGGCTATCATCCATTGGAGTAACAAAAATATCGACAAAGACTACCTTCCATAAAGACAAGGCTACCATCCATTGGAGTAACAAAAATATCGACAAAGCCTACCTTCCATAAAGACAAGGCTACCATCCCTTGGAGTAACAAAAATCTCGACAACAAACTACCTTCCATAATGACAAGGCTACCATCCAATGGAATAACAACAATCTCGACAATAGACTACCTTCAATAATTACAAGGCTACCATCCATTGGAGTAACAAAAATATCAACAATAGACTACCTTCCATATTGACAAGGCTACCATCCATTGGGTAACAAAGATCTCGACAACAGACTACCTTCCATAATGATAAGGCTACCATCCATTGGAGTAACAAAAATATCGACAACACACTATCTTCCATAAAGACAAGGCTACCATCCATTAGAGTAACAAAAATATTGACAAAAGACTACTTTTCATAAAGACAAGGCTACCATCCCTTGGAGTAACAAAAATCTCGATAATAACCTACCTTCCATAATGACAAGGCTACCATCCATTGGAGTAACAAAAATATCGACAACAAACTAACTTCCATAAAGACAAGGCTACATTCCATTGGAGTAACAAAAATATCGACAAAGACTACCTTCCATAAAGACAAGGCTACCATCCCTTGGAGTAACAAAAATCTCGACGACAGATTACCTTTCATAATGACAAGGATTAAAACCATTTGAGTAAAAAAAATATCGAAAACAGACTACCTTCCATAATGACAACGTTACCATCCATTGGAATAACAAAAATCTCGACAATAGACTACCTTCCATAATGACAAGGCTACCATCCAATGGAATAACAACAATCTCGACAACAGACTACCTTCCATAATGACAAGGCTACCATCCACTGGAGTAACAAAAATATCGACAACAAACTACCTTCCATAAAGTCAAGGCTATCATCCATTGGAGTAACAAAAATATCGACAAAGACTACCTTCCATAAAGACAAGGTTACCAACCATTGGAATAACAAAAATCTCGACAATAGTCTACCTTCCATAATGACAAGGCTACCATCCAATGGAATAACAAAAATCTCGACAACAGACTACCTTCCATAATTACAAAGCTACCATCCATTGGAGTAACAAAAATATCGGAAACAGACTACCTTCCATAATGACAAGGTTACCGTCCATTGGAGTAACAAAAATATCGACAAAGACTACCTTCCATAAAGACAAGGCTACCATCCCTTGGAGTAAGAAAAATCTCGACAATAACCTACCTTCCATAATGACAAGGCTACAATCCATTGAGTAAAAAAAATATCGATAACAGACTACCTTCCATAATGACAAGGTTACCATCCATTGGAATAACCAAAATCTCGACAATAAACTACCTTCCATAATGACAAGGCTACCGTCCAATGGAATAACAACAATCTCGACAATAGACCACGTTCCATAATGATAAGGCTACCATCCATTGGAGTAACAAAAATCTCGACAGCAGACTACCTTCCATAATGACAAGGCTACCATCCATTGGAGTAACAAAAACATTGACAACAAACTACCTTCCATAAAGACAAGGCTACCATCCATTGGAGTAACAAAAATATCGATAAAGCCTACCTTCCATAAAGACAAGGCTACCATCCCTTGGAGTAACAAAAATCTCGACAACAAACTACCTTCCATAATGACAAGGCTACCATCCAATTAAATAACAACAATCTCGACAATAGACTACCTTCAATAATTACAAGGCTACCATCCATTGGAGTAACAAAAATATCAACAATAGACTACCTTCCATATTGACAAGGCTACCATCCATTGGGTAACAAAGATCTCGACAACAGACTACCTTCCATAATGATAAGGCTACCATCCATTGGAGTAACAAAAATATCGACAACACACTACCTTCCATAAAGACAAGGCTACCATCCATTAGAGTAACAAAAATATTGACAAAAGACTACTTTTCATAAAGACAGGGCTACCATCCCTTGGAGTAACAAAAATCTCGATAATAACCTACCTTCCATAATGACAAGGCTACCATCCATTGGAGTAACAAAAATATCGACAACAAACTAACTTCCATAAAGACAAGGCTACCATCCATTGGAGTAACAAAAATATCGACAAAGACTACCTTCCATAAAGACAAGGCTACCATCCCTTGGAGTAACAAAAAACTCGACGACAGATTACCTTCCATAATGACAAGGATTAAAACCATTTGAGTAAAAAAAATATCGAAAACAGACTACCTTCCATAATGACAATGTTACCATCCATTGGAATAACAAAAATCTCGACAATAGACTACCTTCCATAATGACAAGGCTACCATCCAATGGAATAACAACAATCTCGACAACAGACTACCTTCCATAATGACAAGGCTACCATCCATTGGAGTAACAAAAATATCGACAACAAACTATCTTCCATAAAGTCAAGGCTATCATCCATTGGAGTAACAAAAATATCGACAAAGACTACCTTCCATAAAGACAAGGCTACCATCCCTTGGAGTAACAAATATCTCGACAACAACTACCTTCCATAATGACAAGGATACAATCCATTGGAGTAAAAAAAATATCGAAAAGAGACTACCTTCCATAATGACAAGGTTACCATCCATTGGAATAAAAAAAATATCAACAATAGACTACCTTCCATAATGACAAGGCTACCATCCAATGGAATAACAACAATCTCGACAACAGACTACCTTCCATAATAACAAGGCTACCATCCATTGGAGTAACAAAAATCTCTACAAAAGACTACCTTCCATAATGACAAAGCTACCATCCATTGGGTAACAAAGATCTCAACAACAGATTACCTTCCATAATGATAAGGCTACCATCTATTGGAGTAATAAAAATATCGACAACAAACCACCTTGCTTAAAGACAAGGCTACCATCCATTGGAGTAACAAAAATATCGACAACAGACTACCTTTCATAAAGACAAGGCTACCATCCCTTGAAGGAACAAAATTCTCTAAAACAACCTACCTTCCATAATGACAAGGCTAAAATCCATTGGAGTAAAAAAAAGTTCGACAACAAACTACCTTCCATAATGACAAGGATACAATCCATTGGAGTAAAAAATATATTGACAATAGACTACCTTCCAAAATGGCAAGGCTACCATCCAACGGAGTAACAAAAATATCGACAACAGACTACCTTCCATAATGACAAGGCTACCATCCATTGGAGTAACAAAAATCTCTACAACAGACTACCTTTGATAATGACATGGCTGCCATCCATTGGAGTAACAAAAATAACGACAACTGATTACCTTCCATAATGACAAGGCTACCATCCATTGGAGTAACAAAAATCTCGACAATAGACCATGTTCCATAAAGACAAGGCTACCATCCATTGGAGTAACAAAAATATCGACAACAGACTATCTTCCATAATGACAAGGCTACCATCCATTGAGGAACAAAGTTATCGACAACAAAATACCTTCCAAAATAACAACGCTACCATCCATGAGAGTAACAAAAATCTCGACAAATGACAACCTTCCATAATGACAAGGCTACCATCCAATCGAATAACAAAAATCTCGACAATAGACCACGTTCCTTAATGACAAGGCTACCATCCATTGGAGTAACAAAAATCTCAACAATAGACTACCTTCCATAATGACAAGGCTACCATCCATTGGAGTAACAAAAATTTCGACAACAAACTACCTTCCATCAAGACAAGGCTACCATCCATTGGAGTATCAAAAATATCGACAAAGACTACCTTCAATAAAGACAAGGTTACCAACCATTTGAGTAACAAAAATCTCGACAACAGACTACCTTCCAAAATGACAAGGATACAATCCATTGGAGTAAAAAAATATCGATAACAGACTACCTTCCATAATGACAAGGTTACCAACCATTGGAATAATAAAAATCTCGACAATAGTCTACCTTCCATAATGACAAGGCTACCATCCAATGGAATAACAAAAATCTCGACCACAAACTACCTTCCATAATGACAAAGCTACCATCCATTGGAGTAACAAAAATATCGAAAACAGACTACCTTCCATAATGACAAGTTTACCGTCCATTGGAGTAACAAAAATATCGACAAAGACTACCTTCCATAAAGACAAGGCTACCATCCCTTGGAGTAACAAAAATCTCGACAATAACCTACCTTCCATAATGACAAGGCTACAATCCATTGAGTAAAAAAAATATCGATAACAGACTACCTTCCATAATGACAAGGTTACCATCCATTGGAATAACCAAAATCTCGACAATAAACTGCCTTCCATAATGACAAGGCTACCATCCAATGGAATAACAACAATCTCAACAACAGACTACCTTCCATAATGACAAGGCTACCATCCATTGGAGTAACAAAAATATCAACAACAACCTACCTTCCATAAATATAAGGCTACCATCCATTGGAGTAACAAAAATATCGACAAAGACTACCTTCCATAAAGACAAGGCTACCATCCCTTGGAGTAGAAAAATCTCGACAACAGACTACCTTCCATAATGACAAGGATACAATCCATAGGAGTAAAAAAAATATCGACAACAGACTACCTTCCATAATGCCAAGGTTACCATCCATAGGAATAACAAAAATCTCGATAATAGACTACTTTCCATAATGACAAGGCTACCATCCAATGGAATAACAATAATCTCGACAACAGACTACCTTCCATAATGACAAGGCTACCATCCATTGGAGTAACAAAAATATCGAAAATAGACTACCTTCCATAATGACAAGGCTACCATCCATAGGGTAACAGAGATCTCGACAACAGATTACCTTCCATAATGATAAGGCTACCATCCATTGGAGTAACAAAAATATCTACAACACACTACCTTCTGTAATGGCAAGGCTACCATCCATTCGAGTAACAAAAATATCGACAACGGACGACCTTCCATAATGACAAGGCTACCATCCATTGAGGAACAAAGATATCGTCAACAAACTACCTTCCATAATGACAACGCTACCATCCATGAGAGTATCAAAAATCTTGACAAATGACAACCCTCCATAATGACAAGGCTACCATCCAATGGAATAACAAAATTCTCGAAAATAGACAATGTTCCATAATGACAAGGCTACCATCCATTGGAGTAACAAAAATCTCGACAACAGACTACCTTCTGTAATGACATAGCTACCATTCATTGGAGTAACAAAAATATCAACAACAAACTACCTTCCATAAAGACAAGGATACCATCCATTGGAGTAACAAAAATATCGACAAAGACTACCTTCCATAAAGACAAGGCTACCATCCCTTGGAGTATAAAAAATATTGACAACAAACTACCTTCCATAATGACAAGGATACAATCCATTGGAGTAAAAAAAATATCGATAACAGACTACCTTCCATAATGACAAGGTTACCATCCATTGGAATAAAAAAAATATCGATAATAGACTACCTTCCATAATGACAAGGCTACCATCCAATGGAATAACAACAATCTCGACAACAGACTACCTTCCATAATGACAAGGCTACCATCCATTGGAGTAACAAAAATATCGACAACAAACTACCTTCCATAAATATAAGGCTACCATCCATTGGAGTAACAAAAATATCGACAAAGACTACCTTCCATAAAGACAAGGCTACCATCCCTTGGAGTAGAAAAATCCTGACAATAGACTACCTTCCATAATGACAAGGATACAATCCATTGGAGTAAAAAAAATATCGACAACAGACTACCTTGCATAATGACAAGGTTACCATCCACTGGAATAACAAAAATCTCGACAACAGACTACCTTCCGTAATGGCAAGGCTACCATCCAATGGAATAACAACAATCTCGACAACAGACTACCTTCCATAATGACAAGGCTACCATCCATTGGAGTAAAAAAAATATCGAAAATAGACTACCTTCCATAATGACAAGGCTACCATCCATTGGGTAACAAAGATCTCGACAACATACTACCTTCCATAATGATAAGGCTCCCATCCATTGGAGTAACAAAAATATCGACAACACACTACCTTCCATAAAGACAAGGATACAATCCATTGGAGTAAAAAAAATATCGACAACAGACTACCTTTCATAAAGACAAGGCTACCATCAATTAGAGGAACAAAGATATCGACAACAAACTACCTCCCATAATGACAAGGCTACAATCATTTGGAGTAAAAAAAATCTCGACAACAGACTACCTTCCTTAATGACAAGGTTACCATCAACTGGAATAACAAAAATCTCGACAACGCACTACCTTCCATAATGGCAAGGCTACCATCCATTGGAGTAAAAAAAATATCGACAACAAACTACCTTCCATAATGACAAGGCTACCATCCATTAGAGTAACACAAATCTCTACAACAGACTACCTTCGATAATGACATGGCTACCATCCATTGGAGTAACAAAAATAATGACAACTGATTACCTTCCATAATGACAAGGCTACCATCCATTTGAGTAACAAAAATCTAGACAATAGACCATGTTCCGTAAAGACAAGGATACCATCCATTGGAGTAACAAAAATATCGACAATAGACTACCTTCCATAATGACAAGGCTACCATCCATTGAGGAACAAAGATATCGACAACAAACTACCTTCCATAATGACAATGCTACCATCCATGAGAGTAACAAAAATCTCGACAAATGACAACCTTCCATAATGACAAGGCTACCATCCAATTGAATAACAAAAATCTCGACAATAGACCACATTCCATAATGACAAGGCTACCATCCATTGGAGTAACAAAAATATCGAAAACAAACTACCTTCCATAAAGACAAGGCTACCATCCATTGGAGTAACAAAAATATTGAAAAAGACTACCTTCCATAAAGACAAGGCTACCATCCCTTGGAGTAACAAAAATCTCGACAATAGACTACCTTCCATAATGACAAGGTTACAATACATTGGAGTAAAAAAAATATCGACAACAGGCTACCTTCCATAATGACAAGGCTACCATCCATTAGAGTAACACAAATCTCTACATCTGACTACCTTCGATAATGACATGGCTACCATCCATTGGAGTAACAAAAATAATGACAACTGATTACCTTCCAAAATGACAAGGCTACCATCCATTGGAGTAACAAAAATCTTGACAATAGACAATGTTCCATAAAGACAAGGATATTATCCATTAGAGTAACAAAAATATCGACAACAGACTACCTTCCATAATGACAAGGCTACCATCCATTGAGGAACAAAGATATCGACAACAAACTACCTTCCATAATGACAACGGTACCATCCATGAGAGTAACAAAAAAATCGACAAATGACAACCTTCCATAATGACAAGGCTACCATCCAATTGAATAACAAAAATCTCGACAATAGACCATATTCCATAATGACAAGGCTACCATCCATTGGAGTAACAAAAATATCGACAAAGACTACCTTCCATAAAGACAAGGCTACCATCCCTTGGAGTAACAGAAATCTCGACAACAGACTACCTTCCATTTTGACAAGGTTACAATACATTGGAGTAAAAAAAATATCGAAAACAGACTATCTTCTATAATGACAAGGCTACCATCCACTTAGGAACAAAGATATCGACAACAAACTACCTTCCATAATGACCATGCTACCATCCATGAGAGTAATAAAAATCTCGACAAATGACAACCTTCCATAATGACAAGGCTACCATCCAATTGAATAACAAAAATCTCGACAATAGACCACATTCCATAATGACAAGGCTACCATCCATTGGAGTAACAAAAATCTCGACAACAGACTACCTTCCATAATGACAAGGCTAGCATCCATTGGAGTAACAAAAATATTGACAACAAACTACCTTCCATAAAGACAAGGCTACCATCCATTGGAGTAACAAAAATATCGACAAAGACTACCTTCCATAAAGACAAGGCTACCATCCCTTAGAGTAACAATAATCTCGACAACAGACTACCTTCAATAATGACAAGGATAAAATCAATTGGAGTAAAAAAAATATCGACAACATACTACCTTCAATAATGACAAGGCTACCATCCAATGGAATAACAACAATCTCGACAACAGACTACCTTCCATAATTACAAGGCTACCATCCATTGGAGTAACAATAATCTCTACAACATACTACCTTCCATAATGACAAGGCTACCATCCATTGGGTAACAAACATCTCGACAAAAGACTACCTTCCATAATGATAACGCTACCATCCATTGGAGTAACAAAAATATCGACAACACACTACCTTCCATAAAGACAAGGCTACCATCCATTGGAGTAACAAAAATATCGACAACAAACTACCTTTCATAAAGACAAGGCTACCATCCTTTGGAGTAACAAAAATATCGACAACAACCTACCTTCCATAATGACAAGGCTACAATCCATTGGAGTAAAAAAAGTCTCGACAACAGACTACCTTCCATAATGACAAGGTTACCATCCACTAGAATAACAAAAATCTCGACAACAGACTACCTTCCATAATGGCAACGCTACCATCCATTGGAGTAACAAAAATATCGACAACAGACTACCTTCGATAATGACATGGCTACCATCCATTGGAGTAACAAAAATAAAGACAACTGATTACCTTCCAAAATGACAAGGCTACCATCCATTGGAGTAACAAAAATCTCGACAATAGACCATGTTTCATAAAGATAAGGCTACCATCCATTGGTGTAACAAAAATATCGACAACAGACTACCTTCCATAATGACAAGGCTACCCTCCATTGAGGAACAAAGATATCAAAAACAAACTACTTTCCGTAATGACAATGCTACCATCCATGAAAGTAACAAAAATCTCGACAAATGACAACCTTCCATAATGACAAGGCTACCATCCAATCGAATAACAAAAATCTCGACAATAGACCACGTTCCATAATGACAAGGCTACAATCCATTGGAGTAACAAAAATCTCGACAACAAACTACCTTCCATAATGACAAGGCTACCATCCATTGGAGTAACAAAAATATCGATAACAAACTACCTTCCATAAAGACAAGGATACCAATCCATTGGAGTAACAAAAATATCGACAAAGACTACCTTCCATAAGGACATGGCTACCATCCCTTGGAGTAATAAAAATCTCGACAATAGACTACCTTCCATAATGACAAGGACACAATCCATTGGAGTAAAAAAAATATCGACAACATACTACCTTCCATAATGACAAGGTTACCATCCATTTGAATAACAAAAATCTCGACAATGGACTACCTTCCAGAATGACAAGGCTACCATCCAATGGAATAACAACAATCTCGACAACAGACTATCTTCCATAATGACAAGGCTAGCATCCATTGGAGTAACAAAAATCTCGACAACAGACTACCTTCCGGAATGGCAAGGCTACCATCCATTAGAGTAACAAAAATCTCTACAACAGACTACCTTCGATAATGACATGGCTACCATCCATGAGAGTAACAAAAATAATGACAAATGACATCCTTCCATAATGACAAGGCTACCATCCAATTGAATAACAAAAATCTCGACAATAGACCACGTTCCATAATGACAAGGCTCCCATCCATTGGAGTAACAAAAATATCGACAACAGACTACCTTCCATAATGACAAGGCTACCATCCATTGAGGAACAAAGATATCGACAACAAACTACCTTCCATAAAGACAAGGCTACCATCAATTGGAGTAACAAAAATATCGACAAAGACTACCTTCCTTAAAGACAAGGCTACCATCCCTTGGAGTAACAAAAATCTCGACAACAGACTACCTTCCATAATGACAAGGATACAGTACATTGGAGTAAAAAAAATATCCACAACAGACTACCTTCCATAATGACAAGGTTACCATCCATTGGAATAACATAAATATCGTCAATAAACTACCTTCCATAATGACAAGGTTACCATCCAATGGTATAACAACAATCTCGACAACAGACCACCTTCCATAATTACAAGGCTACCATCCATTGGAGTAACAAAAATCTCTACAATAGACTACCTTCCATAATGACAAGGCTACGAATCATTGGATTAACAAAAATATCGACAACAAACTACCTTCCATAATGACAAGGCTACCATCCATTGGAGTAACAAAGATATCGACAACAAACTACCTTCCATAATGACCATGCTTACATCTATGAGAGTAACAAAAATCTCGACAAATGACAACCTTCCATAATGACAAGGCTACCATCCAATCGAATAACAAAAATCTCGACAATAAACGACGTTCCATAATGACAAGGTTACCATCCTTTGGAGTAACAAAAATCTCGACAATAGACTACCTTCCATAATGACAAGGCTACCATCCATAGGAGTAACAAAAATAAAGACAACAAACTACCTTCCATAAAGACAAGGCTACCATCCGTTGGAGTAACAAAAATATCGACAAAGACTACCTTCCATAAAGACAACGCTACCATCCCTTGGAGTAACAAAAATCTCGACAACAAAATACCTTCCATAATGACAAGGATACAATCCATTGCAGTAAAAAAAATATCGACAACAGACTACCTTCCATAATGACAAGGTTACCATCCATCGGAATAACAAAAATCTCGATAATAGACAACCTTCAATAATGACAAGGCTACCATCCAATGGAATAACAACAATCTCGACAACAGACTACCTTCCATAATGACAAGGCTACCATCCATTGGAGTAATAAAAATATCGACAACAAACTACCTTCCATAATGACAAGGCTACTATCCATTGGAGAAAAAAATATCGACAACATACTACCTTCCATAATGACAAGGTTGCCATCCATTAGAATAACAAAAATCACAACAATGGACTACCTTCCATAATGACAAGGCTACCATCCAATGGAATAACAACAATCTCGACAACAAACTACCTTCCATAATGACAAGGCTACCATCCATTGGAGTAACAAAAATATCGACAACAAACTACCTTCCATGAAGACAAGGCTACCATCCATTGGAGTAACAAAAATATCGACAAAGACTATCTTCCATAAAGACAAGGCTACCATCCCTTGGAATAACAAAAATCTCGACAACATACTACCTTCCATAATGACAAGGATACAATCCATTGGAGTAAAAAAAATATCGACAACAGACTACCTTCCATAATGACAAGGTTACCATCCATTGGAATAACATAAATATCGTCAATAAACTACCTTCCATAATGACAAGGTTACCATCCAATGGTATAACAACAATCTCGTCAACAGACTACCATCTATAATTACAAGGCTACCATCCATTGGAGTAATAATAATCTCTACAATATACTACCTTCCATAATGACAAGGCTACCATCCATTTGAGTAACAAAAATGTCCACAATAGACTACCTTCCATAATAACAAGGCTACCATCCATTGAGGAACAAAGATATCTACAACAAACTACCTTCCATAATGACAATGCTACCATCCATGAGAGTAACAAAAATCACGACAAATGACAACCCTCCATAATGACAAGGCTACCATCCAATCGAATAACAAAAATCTCAACAATAGACCATGTTCCATAATGACAAGGCTACAATCCATTGGAGTAACAAAAATCTCGACAACAGACTACCTTCCATAATGACAAGGCTACCATCCATTGGAGTAAAAAAAATATCGACAAAGACTACCTTCCATAAAGACAAGGCTACCATCCCTTGGAGTAACATAAATATCGACAATAAACTACCTTCCATAATGACAAGGCTACCATCCAATGGTATAAAACAATCTCGACAACAGACCACCTTCCATAATTACAAGGCTACCATCCATTGGAGTAACAAAAATCACTACAACAGACTACCTTCCATAATGACAAGGCTACCATCCATTGGAGTAACAAAAATATCGACAAGAGACTATCTTCTATAATGACAAGGCTATTATACACTGAGGAACAAAGATATCGACAACAAACTACTTTCCATAATGACCATGCTAACATCCATGAGAGTAACAAAAATCTCGACAAATGACAACCTTCCATAATGACAAGGCTACCATCCAATCGGATAACAAAAATCTCGACAATAGACCACGTTCCATAATGATAAGGCTACCATCCATTGGAGTAACAAAAATCTCGACAATAGACTACCTTCCATAATGACAAGGCTACCATCCATAGGAGTAACAAAAATATTGACAACAAACTACCTTCCATAAAGAAAAGGCTACTATCCATTGGAGTAACAAAAATATCGACAAAGACTACCTTCCATAAAGACAAGGCTACCATCCCTTGGAATAACAAAAATCTCGACAACATACTACCTTCCATAATGACAAGGATACAATCCATTGGAGTAAAAAAAATATCGACAACAGACTACCTTCCATAATGACAAGGTTACCATCCATTGGAATAACATAAATATCGTCAATAAACTACCTTCCATAATGACAAGGTTACCATCCAATGGTATAACAACAATCTCGTCAACAGACTACCATCTATAATTACAAGGCTACCATCCATTGGAGTAATAATAATCTCTACAATATACTACCTTCCATAATGACAAGGCTACCATCCATTTGAGTAACAAAAATGTCCACAATAGACTACCTTCCATAATAACAAGGCTACCATCCATTGAGGAACAAAGATATCTACAACAAACTACCTTCCATAATGACAATGCTACCATCCATGAGAGTAACAAAAATCACGACAAATGACAACCCTCCATAATGACAAGGCTACCATCCAATCGAATAACAAAAATCTCAACAATAGACCATGTTCCATAATGACAAGGCTACAATCCATTGGAGTAACAAAAATCTCGACAACAGACTACCTTCCATAATGACAAGGCTACCATCCATTGGAGTAAAAAAAATATCGACAAAGACTACCTTACATAATGACAAGGTTACCATCCATTGGAATAACATAAATATCGACAATAAACTACCTTCCATAATGACAAGGCTACCATCCAATGGTATAAAACAATCTCGACAACAGACCACCTTCCATAATTACAAGGCTACCATCCATTGGAGTAACAAAAATCACTACAACAGACTACCTTCCATAATGACAAGGCTACCATCCATTGGAGTAACAAAAATATCGACAAGAGACTATCTTCTATAATGACAAGGCTATTATACACTGAGGAACAAAGATATCGACAACAAACTACTTTCCATAATGACCATGCTAACATCCATGAGAGTAACAAAAATCTCGACAAATGACAACCTTCCATAATGACAAGGCTACCATCCAATCGGATAACAAAAATCTCGACAATAGACCACGTTCCATAATGATAAGGCTACCATCCATTGGAGTAACAAAAATCTCGACAATAGACTACCTTCCATAATGACAAGGCTACCATCCATAGGAGTAACAAAAATATTGACAACAAACTACCTTCCATAAAGAAAAGGCTACTATCCATTGGAGTAACAAAAATATCGACAAAGACTACCTTCCATAAAGACAAGGCTACCATCCCTTGGAGTAACAAAAATCTCGACAACAAACTACCTTGCATAATGACAAGGATACAATCCATTGGAGTAAAAAAAATATCGACAACAGACTACCTTCCCTAATGACAAGGTTACCATCCATCGGAATAACAAAAATCTCGATAATAGACTACCTTCAATAATGACAAGGCTACCATCCAATGGAATAACAACAATCTCGACAACAGACTACCTTCCATAATTACAAGGCTACCATCCATTGGAGTAACAAAAATCTCTACAATAGACTACCTTCCATAATGACAAGGCTACCATCCATTGGGTAACAAAAATCTTGACAACAGTCTACCTTCCTTACTGATAAGGCTACCATGCATTGGAGTAACAAAAGTATCGACAACACACTACCTTCCATAAAGACAAGGCTACCATCCATTGGAGAAACAAAAATATCGACAACAAACTACCTTTCATAAAGATAAGGCTACCATCCCTTGGAGTAACAAAAATCTCGACAACAACCTACCTTCCATAATGACAAGGCTAAAATCCATTGGAGTAAAAAAAGTCTCGACAACAGACTACCTTCCATAATGACAAGGTTACCATCCACTGGAATAAAAAAAATATCGACAATAAACTACCTTCCATAATGGCAAGGATACCATCCATTGGAGTAACAAAAATATCGACAACAGACTACCTTCCAAAATGACAAGGCTACCATCCATTGGAGTAACAAAAATCTCGACAATAGACCATGTTTCATAAAGATAAGGCTACCATCCATTGGAGTAACAAAAATATCGACAACAGACTACCTTCCATAATGACAAGGCTACCCTCCATTGAGGAACAAAGATAACGACAACAAACTACATTCCATAATGACAATGCTACCATCCATGAGAGTAACAAAAATCTCGACAAATGACAACCTTCCATAATGACAAGGCTACCATCAAATCGAATAACAAAAATCTCGACAATAGACCACGTTCCATAATGACAAGGCTACCATCCATTGGAGTAATAAAAACTCGACAACAGACTACCTTCCATAATAACAAGGCTACTATCCATTGGAGTAACAAAAATATCGACATCAAACTACCTTCGATAAAGACAAGGCTACCATTCATTGGAGTAACAAAAATATCGACAAAGACAACCTTCCATGAAGACACGGCTACCATCCCTTGGAGTAACAAAAATCTCGACAACAAACTACCTTCCATAATGACAAGGACACAATCCATTGGAGTAAAAAAATATCGACAACATACTACCTTCCATAATGACAAGGTTACCATCCATTAGAATAACAAAAATCTCGACAATAGACTACCTTCCATAATAGACTACCTTCCATAATGACAAGGCTACCATCCATTGGGTAACAAAGATCTCGACAACAGTCTACCTTCCATAATGACAAGGCTACCCTCCATTGAGGAACAAAGATATCGAAAACAAACTACTTTCCATAATGACAATGCTACCATCCATGAAAGTAACAAAAATCTCGACAAATGACAACCTTCCATAATCACAAGGCTACCATCCAATCGAATAACAAAAATCTCGACAATAGACCACGTTCCATAATGACAAGGCTACAATCCATTGGAGTAACAGAAATCTCGACAACAGACTACCTTCCATAATGACAAGGCTACCATCCATTGGAGTAACAAAAATATCGACAACAAACTACCTTCCATAAAGACAAGGATACCAATCCATTGGAGTAACAAAAATATCGACAAAGACTACCTTCCATAAAGACATGGTTACCATCCCTTGGAGTAATAAAAATCTCGACAATAGACTACCTTCCATAATGACAAGGACACAATCCATTGGAGTAAAAAAAATATCGAAAACATACTACCTTCCATAATGACAAGGTTACCATCCATTAGAATAACAAAAATCTCGACAATGGACTACCTTCCATAATGACAAGGCTACCATCCAATGGAATAACAACAATCTCGACAACAGACTATCTTCCATAATGACAAGGCTAGCATCCATTGGAGAAACAAAAATCTCGACAACAGACTACCTTCCGGAATGGCAAGGCTACCATCCATTGGAGTAACAAAAATATCGACAACAAACTACCTTCCATAATGACAAGGCTACCATCCATTAGAGTAACAAAAATCTCTACAACAGACTACCTTCGATAATGACATGGCTACCATCCATGAGAGTAACAAAAATAACGATAAATGACAACCTTCCATAATGACAAGGCTACCATCCAATTGAATAACAAAAATCTCGACAATAGACCACGTTCTATAATGACAAGGCTACCATCCATTGGAGTAACAAAAATATCGACAACAGACTACCTTCCATAATGACAAGGCTACCATCCATTGAGGAACAAAGATATCGACAACAAACTACCTTCCATAAAGACAAGGCTACCATCCATTGGAGTAACAAAAATATCGACAAAGACTACCTTCCATAAAGACAAGGCTACCATCCCTTGGAATAACAAAAATCTCGACAACAGACTACCTTCCATAATTACAAGGATACAATACATTGGAGTAAAAAAAATATCGACAACAGACTACCTTCCAAAATGACAAGGTTACCATCCATTGGAATAACATAAATATCGACAATAAACTACCTTCCATAATGACAAGGCTACCATCCAATGGTATAACAACAATCTCGACAACAGACCACCTTCCATAATTACAAGGCTACCATCCATTGGAGTAACAAAAATCTCTATAATAGACTACCTTCCATAATGACAAGGCTACCAATCATTGGAGTAACAAAAATATCGACAACAAACTACCTTCCATAATGACAAGGCTACCATCCATTGGAGTAACAAAGATATCGACAACAAACTACCTTCCATAATGACCATGCTTACATCTATGAGAGTAACAAAAATCTCGACAAATGACAACCTTCCATAATGACAAGGCTACCATCCAATCGAATAACAAAAATCTCGACAATAAACCACGTTCCATAATGACAAGGTTACCATCCTTTGGAGTAACAAAAATCTCGACAATAGACTACCTTCCATAATGACAAGGCTACTATCCATAGGAGTAACAAAAATATTGACAACAAACTACCTTCCATAAAGACAAGGCTACCATCCGTTGGAGTAACAAAAATATCGACAAAGACTACCTTCCATAAAGACAAGGCTACCATCCCTTGGAGTAACAAAAATCTCGACAACAAAATACCTTCCATAATGACAAGGATACAATCCATTGGAGTAAAAAAAATATCGACAACAGACTACCTTCCATAATGACAAGGTTACCATCCATCGGAATAACAAAAATCTCGATAATAGACAACCTTCAATAATGACAAGGCTACTATCCAATGGAATAACAACAATCTCGACAACAAACTACCTTCCATAATTACAAGGCTACCATCTATTGGAGTAACAAAAATCTCTATAATAGACTACCTTCCATAATGACAAGGCTACCATCCATTGGGTAACAAAGATCTCAACAACAGTCTACCTTCCATAATGATAAGGCTACCATCCATTGGAGTAACAAAAATATCGACAACACACTACCTTCCATAAAGACAAGGCTACCATCCATTGGAGTAACAAAAATATCGACAACAAACTACCTTTCATAAAGACAAGGCTACCACCCCTTGGAGTAACAAAAATATCGACAACAACCTACCTTCCATAATGAAAAGGCTACAATCCATTGGAGTAAAAAAAGTCTCGACAACAGACTACCTTTTATAATGACAAGGTTACCATCCACTAGAATAACAAAAATCTCGACAACAGACTACCTTCCATAATGGCAAGGCTACCATCCATTGGAGTAACAAAAATATCGACAACAGACTACCTTCCAAAATGACAAGACTACCATCCATTGGAGTAACAAAAATCTCGACAATAGACCATGTTCCATAAAGATAAGGCTACCATCCATTGGAGTAACAAAAATATCGACAACAAACTACCTTCCATAATGCCAAGGCTACCCTCCATTGAGGAACAAAGATAACGACAACAAACTACCTTCCATAATGACAATGCTACCATCCATGAGAGTAACAAAAATCTTGACAAATGACAACCTTCCATAACGACAAGGCTACCATCCAATCGAATAACAAAAATCTCGATAATTGACCACGTTCCATAATGACAAGGCTACCATCCATTGGAGTAATAAAAATATCGACAATAGACTACCTTCCATAATGACAAGGCTACTATCCATTGGAGTAAAAAATATCGACAACATACTACCTTCCATAATGACAAGGTTGCCATCCATTAGAATAACAAAAATCTCAACAATGGACTACCTTCCATAATGACAAGGCTACCATCCAATGGAATAACAACAATCTCGACAACAAACTACCTTCCATAATGACAAGGCTACCATCCATTGGAGTAACAAAAATATCGACAACAAACTACCTTCCATGAAGACAAGGCTACCATCCATTGGAGTAACAAAAATATCGACAAAGACTATCTTCCATAAATACAAGGCTACCATCCCTTGGAATAACAAAAATCTCGACAACAGACTACCTTCCATAATGACAAGGATACAATCCATTGGAGTAAAAAAAATATCGACAACAAACTACCTTCCATAATTACAAGGTTACCATCCATTGGAATAACAAAAATCTCGACAATAAACTACCTTCCATAATGACAAGGCTACCATCCAATGGAATAACAACAATCTCGTCAACAGAATACCATCTATAATTACAAGGCTACCATCCATTGGAGTAATAATAATCTCTACAATATACTACCTTCCATAATGACAAGGCTACCATCCATTTGGGTAACAAAAATGTCCACAATAGACTACCTTCCATAATAACAAGGCTACCATCCATTGAGGAACAAAGATATCGACAACAAACTACCTTCCATAATGACAATGCTACCATCCATGAGAGTAACAAAAATCTCGACAAATGACAACCCTCCATAATGACAAGGCTACCATCCAATCGAATAACAAAAATCTCAACAATAGACCACGTTCCATAATGACAAGGCTACCATCCATTGGAGTAATAAAAATCTCGACAACAGACTACCTTCCATAATGACAAGGCTACCATCCATTGGAGTAAAAAAAATATCGACAAAGACTACCTTCCATAAAGACAAGGCTACCATCCCTTGGAGTAACAAAAATGTCGACAACAGACTACCTTCCATAATGACAAGGATACAATACATTGGAGTAAAAAAATAATCGACAATAGACTACCTTACATAATGACAAGGTTACCATCCATTGGAATAACATAAATATCGACAATAAACTACCTTCCATAATGACAAGGCTACCATCCAATGGTATAACAACAATCTCGACAACAGACCACCTTCCATAATGACAAGGCTACCATCCATTGGAGTAACAAAAATCACTACAACAGACTACCTTCCATAATGACAAGGCTACCATCCATTGGAGTAACAAAAATATCGACAAAGACTACCTTTCATAAAGACAAGGCTACCATCTGTTGGAGTAACAAAAATCTCGACAACAGACTACCTTCCATAATGACAAGGATATAATCCATTGGAATAAAAAAAATATTGACAACAGACTACCTTCCATAATGACAAGGTTACCATCCATTGGAATAACAAAAATCTCGACAATAGACTACCTTCTATAATGACAAGGCTACCATCCAATGGAATAACAACAATCTCGACAATAGACTACATTCCATAATGACAAGGCTACCATCCATTGGAGTAACAAAAATATCAACAATAGACTACCTTCCATAATGACAAGGCTAATATCCATTGGGTAACAAAGATCTCGACAACAGAGTACCTTCCATAATGATAAGGCTACCATCCATTGGAGTAACAAAAATATCGACAACACACTACCTTCCATAAAGACAAGGATACAATCCATTGGAGTAAAATAAATATCGACAACAGACTACCTTTCATAAAGATAAGGCTACCATCCCTTGAGGGAACAAAGATATTGACAACAAACTACCTCCCATAATGACAAGGCAACAATCCATTTGAGTAAAAAAAATATCGACAACAAACTACCTTCCATGAAGACAAGGCTACCATCAATTGGAGTAACAAAAATATCGACAAAGACTATATTCCATAATGACAAGGATACAATCCATTGGAGTAAAAAAAATATCAACAACATACAACCTTCCATAATGACAAGATTACCATCCATTGGAATAACAAAAATCTCAACAATAAACTACCTTCCATAATGACAAGGCTACCATCCAATGGAATAACAACAATCTCGACAACATACTACCTTCCATAATTACAAGGCTACCATCCATTGGAGTAACAAAAATATCGACAACAAACCACCTTCCATAAAGACAAGGCTACCATCCATTGGAGTAACAAAAATATCGACAAAGACTACCTTCCATAAAGACAAGGCTACCATCCCTTTGACTAACAAAAATCTCGACAACAGACTACCTTCCATAATGACAAGGATACAATCCATTGGTATAAAAAAAATATTGACAACAGACTACCTTCCATAATGACAAGGTTACCATCCATTAGAATAACAAGAATCTTGACAATAGACTACCTTCTATAATGACAAGGCTACCATCAAATGGAATAACAAAAATCTCGACAACAGACTACCTTCCATAATGACAAGGCTACCATCCATTGGAGTAACAAAAATATCAACAATAGACTACCTTCCATAATGACAAGGCTACTATTTATTTGGTAACAAAGATCTCCACAACAAACTACCTTCCATAATGATAAGGCTACCATCCATTGGAGTAACAAAAATATTGACAACACACTACCTTCCATAAAGACAAGGATACAATCCATTGGAGTAAAATAAATATCGACAACAGACTACCTTTCATAAAGATAAGGCTACCATCCCTTGAGGGAACAAAGATATTGACAACAACCTGCCTTCCATAATGACAAGGCAACAATCCATTTGAGTAAAAAAAATCTCGAAAACCGACTACCTTCCATAATGACAAGGTTACCATCCACCGGAATAACAAAAATCTCGACAACAGACTACCTTCCATAATGGCAAGGCTACCATCCATTGGATTGACAAAAATATCGACAACAGACTACCTTCCATAATGACAAGGCTACCATCCATTAGAGTAACAAAAATCTCTACAACAGACTACCTTCGATAATGACATGGTTACCATCCATTGGAGTAACAAAAATAACGACAACTTATTACCTTCCATAATGACAAGGCTACCATCCATTGGAGTAACAAAAATCTTGAAAATTGACCATGTTCCATAAGACATGGGTACCATCCATTGGAGTAACAAAAATATCGACAACAGACTACCTTCCATAATGACAAGGCTACCATCCATTGAGGAACAAAGATATCGACAACAAACTACCTTCCATAATGACAACGCTACCATCCATGAGAGTAACAAAAATCTCGACAAATGACAACCTTCCATAATGACAAGGCTACAATCCAATCGAATAACAAAAATCTCGACAATAGACCACGTTCCATAATGACAAGGCTACCATCCAATGGAATAACAATAATCTCGACAACAAACTACCTTCCATAATAACAAGGCTACCATCCATTGGAGTAACAAAAATATCGACAACAAACTACCTTCCATGAAGACAAGGCTACCATCCATTGGAGTAACAAAAATATCGACAAAGACTATCTTCCATAAAGACAAGGCTACCATCCCTTGGAATAACAAAAATCTCGACAACAGACTACCTTCCATAATGACAAGGATACAATCCATTGGAGTAAAAAAATATCGACAATAAACTACCTTCCATAATGACAAGGTTACAATCCATTGAAATAACAAAAATCTCGACAATAAACTACCTTCCATAATGACAAGGCTACCATCCAATGGAATAACAACAATCTCGACAACAGACTACCTTCCATAATTACAAGGCTACCATCCATTGGAGTAACAATAATATCTACAATATACTGCCTTCCATAATGACAAGGCTACCATCCATTGGAGTAACAAAAATATCCACAATAGACTACCTTCCATAATGACAAGGCTACCATCCATTGAGGAACAAAGATATCGACAACAAACTACTTTCCATAATGACAATGCTACCATCCATGAGGATAACAAAAATTTCGACAAATGACGACCTTCCATAATGACAAGGCTAGCATCCAATCGAATAACAAAAATCTCAACAATAGACCATGTTCCATAATGACAAGGCTACCATCCATTGGAGTAACAAAAATCTCGACAATAGACTACCTTCCATAATGACAAGGCTACCGCCCATTGGAGTAAATCGACAACAAACTACCTTCCATAAAGACAAGGCTACCATCCATTGGAGTAACAAAAATATCGACAAAGACTACCTTCCATAAAGACAAGGCTACCATCCCTTGGAGTAACCAAAATCTCGATAACGGACTACCTTCCATAATGACAAGGATATAATCCATTGGAGTAAAAAAATATCGACAACAGACTACCTTCCATAATGACAAGGTTACCATCCATTGGAATAACAAAAATCTCGACAACAGACTACCTTCCAAAATGACAAGGCTACCATCCAATGGAATAACAACAATCTCACAACAGACTACCTTCCATAATGAAAAGGCTACCATCCATTGGAGTAACAAAAATATCAACAACAAACTACCTTGCATAAAGACAAGTCTACCATCCATTGGAGTAACAAAAATATCGACAACAAACTACCTCCCATAATGACAAGGCTACAATCCATTGGAGTAAAAAAAATCTCGACAACAGACTACCTTCCATAATGACAAGGTTACCATCCACTAGAATAACAAAAATATCGACAATAGACTACCTTCCGAAATGGAAAGGCTACCATCCATTGGAGTAACAAAAATATCGACAACAAACTACCTTCCATAATGACAAGGCTACTATCCATTGGGTAACAAAGATCTCGACAACAAACTACCTTCCATAATGATAAGGCTACCATCCATTGGAGTAACAAAAATATCGACAACACACTACCTTCCATAAAGACAAGGATACAATCCATTGGAGTAAAAAAAAATCGACAACAGACTACCTTTCATAAAGATAAGTCTACCATCCCTTGAAGGAACAAATATATCGACAACAAACTACCTTCCATAATGACAAGGCAACAATCCATTTGAGTAAAAAAATCTCGAAAACAGACTTCCTTCCATAATGACAAGGTTACCATCCACCGGAATAACAAAAATCTCGACAACAGACCACCTTCCATAATGTCAAGGCTACTATCCATTGGAGTGAAAAAAATATCGACAACAGACTACCTTCCATAATGACAAGGCTTCCATCCATTGGAGTAACAAAAATCTCTACAACAGACTACCTTCAATAATGACATGGCTACCATCCATTGGAGTAACAAAAATAACGACAACTGATTACCTTCCATAATGACAAGGCTACCATCCATTGGAGTAACAAAAATCTTGAAAATAGACCTTGGTCCATAAAGACAAGGCTACCATCCATTGGAGTAACAAAAATATCGACATCAAACTACCTTCCATAATGACAAGGCTACCATCCATTGAGGAACAAAGATATCGACAACAAACTACCTTCCATAATGACAACGCTACCATCCATGAGAGTAACAAAAATCTCGACAAATGACAACCTTCCATAATGACAAGGCTACCATCCAATGGAATAACAAAAATCTCGACAATAGACCATGTTCCATAATGACAAGGCTACCATCCATTGGAGTAACAAAAATCTCAAAACCAGACTACCTTCCATAATGACATAGCTACCATCCATTGGAGTAACAAAAATATCAACAACAAATTACCTTCCATAAAGACAAGGCTACCATCCATTGGAGTAACAAAAATATCGACAAAGACTACCTTCCATAAAGACAAGGCTACCATCCCTTGGAGTAACCAAAATCTCGATAACGGACTACCTTCCATAATGACAAGGATATAATCCATTGGAGTAAAAAAATATCGACAACAGACTACCTTCCATAATGACAAGGTTACCATCCATTGGAATAACAAAAATCTCGACAACAGACTACCTTCCAAAATGACAAGGCTACCATCCAATGGAATAACAACAATCTCACAACAGACTACCTTCCATAATGAAAAGGCTACCATCCATTGGAGTAACAAAAATATCAACAACAAACTACCTTGCATAAAGACAAGTCTACCATCCATTGGAGTAACAAAAATATCGACAACAAACTACCTCCCATAATGACAAGGCTACAATCCATTGGAGTAAAAAAAATCTCGACAACAGACTACCTTCCATAATGACAAGGTTACCATCCACTAGAATAACAAAAATATCGACAATAGACTACCTTCCGAAATGGAAAGGCTACCATCCATTGGAGTAACAAAAATATCGACAACAAACTACCTTCCATAATGACAAGGCTACTATCCATTGGGTAACAAAGATCTCGACAACAAACTACCTTCCATAATGATAAGGCTACCATCCATTGGAGTAACAAAAATATCGACAACACACTACCTTCCATAAAGACAAGGATACAATCCATTGGAGTAAAAAAAATCGACAACAGACTACCTTTCATAAAGATAAGTCTACCATCCCTTGAAGGAACAAATATATCGACAACAAACTACCTTCCATAATGACAAGGCAACAATCCATTTGAGTAAAAAAATCTCGAAAACAGACTTCCTTCCATAATGACAAGGTTACCATCCACCGGAATAACAAAAATCTCGACAACAGACCACCTTCCATAATGTCAAGGCTACTATCCATTGGAGTGAAAAAAATATCGACAACAGACTACCTTCCATAATGACAAGGCTTCCATCCATTGGAGTAACAAAAATCTCTACAACAGACTACCTTCAATAATGACATGGCTACCATCCATTGGAGTAACAAAAATAACGACAACTGATTACCTTCCATAATGACAAGGCTACCATCCATTGGAGTAACAAAAATCTTGAAAATAGACCTTGGTCCATAAAGACAAGGCTACCATCCATTGGAGTAACAAAAATATCGACATCAAACTACCTTCCATAATGACAAGGCTACCATCCATTGAGGAACAAAGATATCGACAACAAACTACCTTCCATAATGACAACGCTACCATCCATGAGAGTAACAAAAATCTCGACAAATGACAACCTTCCATAATGACAAGGCTACCATCCAATGGAATAACAAAAATCTCGACAATAGACCATGTTCCATAATGACAAGGCTACCATCCATTGGAGTAACAAAAATCTCAAAACCAGACTACCTTCCATAATGACATAGCTACCATCCATTGGAGTAACAAAAATATCAACAACAAATTACCTTCCATAAAGACAAGGCTACCATCCATTGGAGTAACAAAAATATCGACAAAGACTACCTTCCATAAAGACAAGGCTACCATCCCTTGGAGTAACCAAAATCTCGATAACAGACTACCTTCCATAATGACAAGGATATAATCCATTGGAGTAAAAAAATATCGACAACAGACTACCTTCCATAATGACAAGGTTACCATCCATTGGAATAACAAAAATCTCGACAACAGACTACCTTCCAAAATGACAAGGCTACCATCCAATGGAATAACAACAATCTCACAACAGACTACCTTCCATAATGAAAAGGCTACCATCCATTGGAGTAACAAAAATATCAACAACAAACTACCTTGCATAAAGACAAGTCTACCATCCATTGGAGTAACAAAAATATCGACAACAAACTACCTCCCATAATGACAAGGCTACAATCCATTGGAGTAAAAAAAATCTCGACAACAGACTACCTTCCATAATGACAAGGTTACCATCCACTAGAATAACAAAAATATCGACAATAGACTACCTTCCGAAATGGAAAGGCTACCATCCATTGGAGTAACAAAAATATCGACAACAAACTACCTTCCATAATGACAAGGCTACTATCCATTGGGTAACAAAGATCTCGACAACAAACTACCTTCCATAATGATAAGGCTACCATCCATTGGAGTAACAAAAATATCGACAACACACTACCTTCCATAAAGACAAGGATACAATCCATTAGAGTAAAAAAAAATCGACAACAGACTACCTTTCATAAAGATAAGTCTACCATCCCTTGAAGGAACAAATATATCGACAACAAACTACATTCCATAATGACAAGGCAACAATCCATTTGAGTAAAAAAATCTCGAAAACTGACTTCCTTCCATAATGACAAGGTTACCATCCACCGGAATAACAAAAATCTCGACAACAGACCACCTTCCATAATGTCAAGGCTACTATCCATTGGAGTGAAAAAAATATCGACAACAGACTACCTTCCATAATGACAAGGCTTCCATCCATTGGAGTAACAAAAATCTCTACAACAGACTACCTTCAATAATGACATGGCTACCATCCATTGGAGTAACAAAAATAACGACAACTGATTAACTTCCATAATGACAAGGCTACCATCCATTGGAGTAACAAAAATCTTGAAAATAGACCATGGTCCATAAAGACAAGGCTACCATCCATTGGAGTAACAAAAATATCGACATCAAACTACCTTCCATAATGACAAGGCTACCATCCATTGAGGAACAAAGATATCGACAACAAACTACCTTCCATAATGACAACGCTACCATCCATGAGAGTAACAAAAATCTCGACAAATGACAACCTTCCATAATGACAAGGCTACCATCCAATGGAATAACAAAAATCTCGACAATAGACCATGTTCCATAATGACAAGGCTACCATCCATTGGAGTAACAAAAATCTCAACAACAGACTACCTTCCATAATGACATAGCTACCATCCATTGGAGTAACAAAAATATCAACAACAAATTACCTTCCATAAAGACAAGGCTACCATCCATTGGAGTAACAAAAATATCGACAAAGACTACCTTCCATAAAGACAAGGCTACCATCCCTTGGAGTAACCAAAATCTCGATAACAGACTACCTTCCATAATGACAAGGATATAATCCATTGGAGTAAAAAAATATCGACAACAGACTACCTTCCATAATGACAAGGTTACCATCCATTGGAATAACAAAAATCTCGACAACAGACTACCTTCCAAAATGACAAGGCTACCATCCAATGGAATAACAACAATCTCACAACAGACTACCTTCCATAATGAAAAGGCTACCATCCATTGGAGTAACAAAAATATCAACAACAAACTACCTTGCATAAAGACAAGTCTACCATCCATTGGAGTAACAAAAATATCGACAACAAACTACCTCCCATAATGACAAGGCTACAATCCATTGGAGTAAAAAAAATCTCGACAACAGACTACCTTCCATAATGACAAGGTTACCATCCACTAGAATAACAAAAATATCGACAATAGACTACCTTCCGAAATGGAAAGGCTACCATCCATTGGAGTAACAAAAATATCGACAACAAACTACCTTCCATAATGACAAGGCTACTATCCATTGGGTAACAAAGATCTCGACAACAAACTACCTTCCATAATGATAAGGCTACCATCCATTGGAGTAACAAAAATATCGACAACACACTACCTTCCATAAAGACAAGGATACAATACATTGGAGTAAAAAAAAATCGACAACAGACTACCTTTCATAAAGATAAGTCTACCATCCCTTGAAGGAACAAATATATCGACAACAAACTACCTTCCATAATGACAAGGCAACAATCCATTTGAGTAAAAAAATCTCGAAAACAAACTTCCTTCCATAATGACAAGGTTACCATCCACCGGAATAACAAAAATCTCGACAACAGACCACCTTCCATAATGTCAAGGCTACTATCCATTGGAGTGAAAAAAATATCGACAACAGACTACCTTCCATAATGACAAGGCTTCCATCCATTGGAGTAACAAAAATCTCTACAACAGACTACCTTCAATAATGACATGGCTACCATCCATTGGAGTAACAAAAATAACGACAACTGATTACCTTCCATAATGACAAGGCTACCATCCATTGGAGTAACAAAAATCTTGAAAATAGACCATGGTCCATAAAGACAAGGCTACCATCCATTGGAGTAACAAAAATATCGACATCAAACTACCTTCCATAATGACAAGGCTACCATCCATTGAGGAACAAAGATGTCGACAACAAACTACCTTCCATAATGACAACGCTACCATCCATGAGAGTAACAAAAATCTCGACAAATGACAACCTTCCATGATGACAAGGCTACCATCCAATGGAATAACAAAAATCTCGACAATAGACCATGTTCCATAATGACAAGGCTACCATCCATTGGAGTAACAAAAATCTCAACAACAGACTACCTTCCATAATGACATAGCTACCATCCATTGGAGTAACAAAAATATCAACAACAAATTACCTTCCATAAAGACAAGGCTACCATCCATTGGAGTAACAAAAATATCGACAAAGACTACCTTCCATAAAGACAAGGCTACCATCCCTTGGAGTATAAAAAATCTCGACAACTGACTACCTTCCATAATGACAAGGATACAATCCATTGGAGTAAAAAAAATATCGACAATAGACTACCTTCCATAATGACAAGGTTACCATCCAATGGAATAACAAAAATCTCGACAACAAACTACCTTCCATAATGACAAGGCTACCATCAATTGGAGTAACAAAAATATCGACAACAAACCACCTTCCATAAAGACAAGGCTACCATCCCTTGGAGTAACAAAAATCTCGACAACAGACTACCTTCTATAATGACAAGGATACAATCCATTAGAATAAAAAAAATATTGACAAGTGACTACCTTCCATAATGACAAGGTTACCATCCATTGGAATAACAAAAATCTCGACAATAGACTACCTTCTATAATGACAAGGCTACCATCCAATGGAATAACAACAATCTCGACAACAAACTACCTTCCATAATGACATGGCTACCATCCATTGGAGTAAAAAAAATATCAACAATAGACTACCTTCCATATTGACAAGGCTATTATCCATTGGGTAACAAAGATCTCGAAAACAGACTACCTTCCATAATGATAAGGCTACCATCCATTGGAGTAACAAAAATATTGACAACACACTACCATCCATAAAGACAAGGATACAATCCATTGGAGTAAAAATAATATCGACAACGGACTACCTTTCATAAAGATAAGGCTACCATCCCTTGAAGGAACAAAGATATCGACAACAAAATACCTTCCATAATGACAAGGCAACAATCCATTTGAGTAAAAAAAAATCTCGAAAATAGACTACCTTCCATAATGACATGGTTATCATCCACCGGAATAACAAAAATCTCGACCACAGACTACCTTCCATAATGGCGAGGCTACCATCTATTGGAGTGACAAAAATATCGACAACAGACTACCTTCCATAATGACAAGGCTTCCATCCATTGGAGTAACAAAAATCTCTACAACAGACTACCTTCGATAATGACATGGCTACCATCCATTGGAGTAACAAAAATAAGGACAACTGATTACCTTCCATAATGACAAGGCTACCATCCTTTGGAGTATCAAAAATCTTGAAAATAGACCATGTTCCATAAAGACATAGCTACCATCCATTGGAGTAACAAAAATATCGACAACAAACTACCTTCCATAATGAGAAGGCTACCATCCATTGAGGAACAAAGATATCGACAACAAACTACCTTCCATAATGACAACGCTACCATCCATGAGAGTAACAAAAATCTCGACAAATGACAACCTTCCATAATGACAAGGCTAGCATCCAATGGAATAACAAAAATCTCGAAAATAGACCATGTTCCATAATGACAAGGCTACCATCCATTGGAGTAACAAAAATCTCAACAACAAACTACCTTCCATAATGACATAGCTACCATCCATTGGAGTATCAAAAATATCAACAACAAACTACCTTCCAAAAAGACAAGGCTACCATCCATTGGAGTAAAAAAAATATCGACAAAGACTACCTTCCATAAAGACAAGGCTACCATCCCTTGGAGTATAAAAAATCTCGACAACAGACTACCTTCCATAATGACAAGGATACAATCCATTGAAGTAAAAAAAATATCGACAACAGACTACCTTCCATAATGACAAGGTTACCATCCATTGGAATAACAAAAATCTCGACAACAGACTACCTTCCAAAATGACAAGGCTACCATCCAATGGAATAACAACAATCTCACAACAGACTACCTTCCATAATGACAAGGCTACCATCCATTGGAGTGACAAAAATATCAACAACAAACTATCTTGCATAAAGACAAGTCTACCATCCATTGGAGTAACAAAAATATCAACAACAAACTACCTCCCATAATGACAAGGCTACAATCCATTGGAGTAAAAAAAATCTCGACAACAGACTACCTTCCATAATGACAAGGTTACCATCCACTAGAATAACAAAAATATTGACAATAGACTACCTTCCGAAATGGAAAGGCTACCATTCATTGGAGTAACAAAAATATCGACAACAAACTACCTTCCATAATGACAAGGCTACTATCCATTGGGTAACAAAGATCTCGACAACAGACTACCTTCCATAATGATAAGGCTACCATCCATTGGAGTAACAAAAATATCGACAACAGACTACCTTCCATAAAGACAAGGATACAATCCATTGGAGTAAAAAAAAATCGACAACATACTACCTTTCATAAAGATAAGTCTACCATCCCTTGAAGGAACAAAGATATCGACAACAAAGTACCTTCCATAATGACAAGGTAACAATCCATTTGAGTAAAAAAAATCTCGAAAACAGACTACCTTCCATAATGCTAAGGTTACCATCCACCGGAATAACAAAAATCTCGACAACAGACCACCTTCCATAATGTCAAGGCTACTATCCATTGGAGTGACAAAAATATCGACAATAGACTACCTTCCATAATGACAAGGCTTCCATCCATTGGAGTAACAAAAATCTCTACAACAGACTACCTTCAATAATGGCATGGCTACCATCCATTGGAGTAACAAAAATAACGACAACTGATTACCATCCATAATGACAAGGCTACCATCCATTGGAGTAACAAAAATCTTGAAAATAGACCATGTTCCATAAAGACAAGGCTACCATCCATTGGAGTAACAAAAATATCGACAACAAACTACCTTCCATAATGTCAAGGGTACCATCCATTGAGGAACAAAGATATCGACAACAAACTACCTTCCATAATGACAACGCTACCATCCATGAGAGTAACAAAAATCTCGACAAATGACAACCTTCCATAATGACAAGGCTACCATCCAATGGAATAACAAAAATCTCGACAATAGACCATGTTCCATAATGACAAGGCTACCATCCATTGGAGTAACAAAAATCTCAACAACAGACTACCTTCCATAATGACATAGCTACCATCCATTGGAGTAACAAAAATATCACCAACAAATTACCTTCCATAAAGACAAGGCTACCATCCATTGGAGTAACAAAAATATCGACAAAGACTACCTTCCATAAAGACAAGGCTACCATCCCTTGGAGTATAAAAAATCTCGACAACAGACTACCTTCCATAATGACAAGGATACAATCCATTGGAGTAAAAAAAATATCGACAACAGACTACCTTCCATAATGACAAGGTTACCATCCATTGGAATAACAAAAATCTCGACAATAGACTACCTTCTATAATGACAAGGCTACCATCCAATGGAATAACAACAATCTCGACAACAAACTACCTTCCATAATGACATGGCTACCATCCATTGGAGTAAAAAAAATATCAACAATAGACTACCTTCCATAATGACAAGGCTACTATCCATTGGGTAACAAAGATCTCAAAAACAGACTACCTTCCATAATGATAAGGCTACCATCCATTGGAGTAACAAAAATATTGACAACACACTACCATCCATAAAGACAAGGATACAATCCATTGGAGTAAAAACAATATCGACAACAGACTACCTTTCATAAAGATAAGGCTACCATCCCTTGAAGGAACAAAGATATCGACAACAAAATACCTTCCATAATGACAAGGCAACAATCCATTTGAGTAAAAAAAAATCTCGAAAATAGACTACCTTCCATAATGACATGGTTACCATCCACCGGAATAACAAAAATCTCGACCACAGACTACCTTCCATAATGGCGAGGCTACCATCTATTGGAGTGACAAAAATATCGACAACAGACTACCTTCCATAATGACAAGGCTTCCAACCATTGGAGTAACAAAAATCTCTACAACAGACTACCTTCGATAATGACATGGCTACCATCCATTGGAGTAACAAAAATAAGGACAACTGATTACCTTCCATAATGACAAGGCTACCATCCATTGGAGTAACAAAAATCTTGAAAATAGACCATGGTCCATAAAGACAAGGCTACCATCCATTGGAGTAACAAAAATATCGACATCAAACTACCTTCCATAATGACAAGGCTACCATCCATTGAGGAACAAAGATGTCGACAACAAACTACCTTCCATAATGACAACGCTACCATCCATGAGAGTAACAAAAATCTCGACAAATGACAACCTTCCATGATGACAAGGCTACCATCCAATGGAATAACAAAAATCTCGACAATAGACCATGTTCCATAATGACAAGGCTACCATCCATTGGAGTAACAAAAATCTCAACAACAGACTACCTTCCATAATGACATAGCTACCATCCATTGGAGTAACAAAAATATCAACAACAAATTACCTTCCATAAAGACAAGGCTACCATCCATTGGAGTAACAAAAATATCGACAAAGACTACCTTCCATAAAGACAAGGCTACCATCCCTTGGAGTATAAAAAATCTCGACAACTGACTACCTTCCATAATGACAAGGATACAATCCATTGGAGTAAAAAAAATATCGACAATAGACTACCTTCCATAATGACAAGGTTACCATCCAATGGAATAACAACAATCTCGACAACAAACTACCTTCCATAATGACAAGGCTACCATCAATTGGAGTAACAAAAATATCGACAACAAACCACCTTCCATAAAGACAAGGCTACCATCCCTTGGAGTAACAAAAATCTCGACAACAGACTACCTTCTATAATGACAAGGATACAATCCATTAGAATAAAAAAAATATTGACAAGTGACTACCTTCCATAATGACAAGGTTACCATCCATTGGAATAACAAAAATCTCGACAATAGACTACCTTCTATAATGACAAGGCTACCATCCAATGGAATAACAACAATCTCGACAACAAACTACCTTCCATAATGACATGGCTACCATCCATTGGAGTAAAAAAAATATCAACAATAGACTACCTTCCATATTGACAAGGCTATTATCCATTGGGTAACAAAGATCTCGAAAACAGACTACCTTCCATAATGATAAGGCTACCATCCATTGGAGTAACAAAAATATTGACAACACACTACCATCCATAAAGACAAGGATACAATCCATTGGAGTAAAAATAATATCGACAACGGACTACCTTTCATAAAGATAAGGCTACCATCCCTTGAAGGAACAAAGATATCGACAACAAAATACCTTCCATAATGACAAGGCAACAATCCATTTGAGTAAAAAAAAATCTCGAAAATAGACTACCTTCCATAATGACATGGTTATCATCCACCGGAATAACAAAAATCTCGACCACAGACTACCTTCCATAATGGCGAGGCTACCATCTATTGGAGTGACAAAAATATCGACAACAGACTACCTTCCATAATGACAAGGCTTCCATCCATTGGAGTAACAAAAATCTCTACAACAGACTACCTTCGATAATGACATGGCTACCATCCATTGGAGTAACAAAAATAAGGACAACTGATTACCTTCCATAATGACAAGGCTACCATCCTTTGGAGTATCAAAAATCTTGAAAATAGACCATGTTCCATAAAGACATAGCTACCATCCATTGGAGTAACAAAAATATCGACAACAAACTACCTTCCATAATGAGAAGGCTACCATCCATTGAGGAACAAAGATATCGACAACAAACTACCTTCCATAATGACAACGCTACCATCCATGAGAGTAACAAAAATCTCGACAAATGACAACCTTCCATAATGACAAGGCTAGCATCCAATGGAATAACAAAAATCTCGAAAATAGACCATGTTCCATAATGACAAGGCTACCATCCATTGGAGTAACAAAAATCTCAACAACAAACTACCTTCCATAATGACATAGCTACCATCCATTGGAGTATCAAAAATATCAACAACAAACTACCTTCCAAAAAGACAAGGCTACCATCCATTGGAGTAAAAAAAATATCGACAAAGACTACCTTCCATAAAGACAAGGCTACCATCCCTTGGAGTATAAAAAATCTCGACAACAGACTACCTTCCATAATGACAAGGATACAATCCATTGAAGTAAAAAAAATATCGACAACAGACTACCTTCCATAATGACAAGGTTACCATCCATTGGAATAACAAAAATCTCGACAACAGACTACCTTCCAAAATGACAAGGCTACCATCCAATGGAATAACAACAATCTCACAACAGACTACCTTCCATAATGACAAGGCTACCATCCATTGGAGTGACAAAAATATCAACAACAAACTATCTTGCATAAAGACAAGTCTACCATCCATTGGAGTAACAAAAATATCAACAACAAACTACCTCCCATAATGACAAGGCTACAATCCATTGGAGTAAAAAAAATCTCGACAACAGACTACCTTCCATAATGACAAGGTTACCATCCACTAGAATAACAAAAATATTGACAATAGACTACCTTCCGAAATGGAAAGGCTACCATTCATTGGAGTAACAAAAATATCGACAACAAACTACCTTCCATAATGACAAGGCTACTATCCATTGGGTAACAAAGATCTCGACAACAGACTACCTTCCATAATGATAAGGCTACCATCCATTGGAGTAACAAAAATATCGACAACAGACTACCTTCCATAAAGACAAGGATACAATCCATTGGAGTAAAAAAAAATCGACAACATACTACCTTTCATAAAGATAAGTCTACCATCCCTTGAAGGAACAAAGATATCGACAACAAAGTACCTTCCATAATGACAAGGTAACAATCCATTTGAGTAAAAAAAATCTCGAAAACAGACTACCTTCCATAATGCTAAGGTTACCATCCACCGGAATAACAAAAATCTCGACAACAGACCACCTTCCATAATGTCAAGGCTACTATCCATTGGAGTGACAAAAATATCGACAATAGACTACCTTCCATAATGACAAGGCTTCCATCCATTGGAGTAACAAAAATCTCTACAACAGACTACCTTCAATAATGGCATGGCTACCATCCATTGGAGTAACAAAAATAACGACAACTGATTACCATCCATAATGACAAGGCTACCATCCATTGGAGTAACAAAAATCTTGAAAATAGACCATGTTCCATAAAGACAAGGCTACCATCCATTGGAGTAACAAAAATATCGACAACAAACTACCTTCCATAATGTCAAGGGTACCATCCATTGAGGAACAAAGATATCGACATCAAACTACCTTCCATAATGACAACGCTACCATCCATGAGAGTAACAAAAATCTCGACAAATGACAACCTTCCATAATGACAAGGCTACCATCCAATGGAATAACAAAAATCTCGACAATAGACCATGTTCCATAATGACAAGGCTACCATCCATTGGAGTAACAAAAATCTCAACAACAGACTACCTTCCATAATGACATAGCTACCATCCATTGGAGTAACAAAAATATCACCAACAAATTACCTTCCATAAAGACAAGGCTACCATCCATTGGAGTAACAAAAATATCGACAAAGACTACCTTCCATAAAGACAAGGCTACCATCCCTTGGAGTATAAAAAATCTCGACAACAGACTACCTTCCATAATGACAAGGATACAATCCATTGGAGTAAAAAAAATATCGACAACAGACTACCTTCCATAATGACAAGGTTACCATCCATTGGAATAACAAAAATCTCGACAATAGACTACCTTCTATAATGACAAGGCTACCATCCAATGGAATAACAACAATCTCGACAACAAACTACCTTCCATAATGACATGGCTACCATCCATTGGAGTAAAAAAAATATCAACAATAGACTACCTTCCATAATGACAAGGCTACTATCCATTGGGTAACAAAGATCTCAAAAACAGACTACCTTCCATAATGATAAGGCTACCATCCATTGGAGTAACAAAAATATTGACAACACACTACCATCCATAAAGACAAGGATACAATCCATTGGAGTAAAAACAATATCGACAACAGACTACCTTTCATAAAGATAAGGCTACCATCCCTTGAAGGAACAAAGATATCGACAACAAAATACCTTCCATAATGACAAGGCAACAATCCATTTGAGTAAAAAAAAATCTCGAAAATAGACTACCTTCCATAATGACATGGTTACCATCCACCGGAATAACAAAAATCTCGACCACAGACTACCTTCCATAATGGCGAGGCTACCATCTATTGGAGTGACAAAAATATCGACAACAGACTACCTTCCATAATGACAAGGCTTCCAACCATTGGAGTAACAAAAATCTCTACAACAGACTACCTTCGATAATGACATGGCTACCATCCATTGGAGTAACAAAAATAAGGACAACTGATTACCTTCCATAATGACAAGGCTACCATCCATTGGAGTAACAAAAATCTTGAAAATAGACCATGTTCCATAAAGACAAGGCTACCATCCATTGGAGTAACAAAAATATCGACAACAAACTACCTTCCATAATGAGAAGGCTACCATCCATTGAGGAACAAAGATATCGACAACAAACTACCTTCCATAATGACAACGCTACCATCCATGAGAGTAACAAAAATCTCGACAAATGACAACCTTCCATAATGACAAGGCTAGCATCCAATGGAATAACAAAAATCTCGAAAATAGACCATGTTCCATAATGACAAGGCTACCATCCATTGGAGTAACAAAAATCTCAACAACAAACTACCTTCCATAATGACATAGCTACCATCCATTGGAGTATCAAAAATATCAACAACAAACTACCTTCCATAAAGACAAGGCTACCATCCATTGGAGTAAAAAAAATATCGACAAAGACTACCTTCCATAAAGACAAGGCTACCATCCCTTGGAGTATAAAAAATCTCGACAACAGACTACCTTCCATAATGACAAGGATACAATCCATTGAAGTAAAAAAATATCGACAACAGACTACCTTCCATAATGACAAGGTTACCATCCATTGGAATAACAAAAATCTCGACAACAGACTACCTTCCAAAATGACAAGGCTACCATCCAATGGAATAACAACAATCTCACAACAGACTACCTTCCATAATGACAAGGCTACCATCCATTGGAGTAACAAAAATATCAACAACAAACTATCTTGCATAAAGACAAGTCTACCATCCATTGGAGTAACAAAAATATCAACAACAAACTACCTCCCATAATGACAAGGCTACAATCCATTGGAGTAAAAAAAATCTCGACAACAGACTACCTTCCATAATGACAAGGTTACCATCCACTAGAATAACAAAAATATTGACAATAGACTACCTTCCGAAATGGAAAGGCTACCATCCATTGGAGTAACAAAAATATCGACAACAAACTACCTTCCATAATGACAAGGCTACGATCCATTGGGTAACAAAGATCTCGACAACAGACTACCTTCCATAATGATAAGGCTACCATCCATTGGAGTAACAAAAATATCGACAACAGACTACCTTCCATAAAGACAAGGATACAATCCATTGGAGTAAAAAAAAATCGACAACAGACTACCTTTCATAAAGATAAGTCTACCATCCCTTGAAGGAACAAAGATATCGACAACAAAGTACCTTCCATAATGACAAGGTAACAATCCATTTGAGTAAAAAAAATCTCGAAAACAGACTACCTTCCATAATGCTAAGGTTACCATCCACCGGAATAACAAAAATCTCGACAACAGACCACCTTCCATAATGTCAAGGATACTATCCATTGGAGTGACAAAAATATCGACAATAGACTACCTTCCATAATGACAAGGCTTCCATCCATTGGAGTAACAAAAATCTCTACAACAGACTACCTTCAATAATGGCATGGCTACCATCCATTGGAGTAACAAAAATAACGACAACTGATTACCATCCATAATGACAAGGCTACCATCCATTGGAGTAACAAAAATCTTGAAAATAGACCATGTTCCATAAAGACAAGGCTACCATCCATTGGAGTAACAAAAATATCGACAACAAACTACCTTCCATAATGTCAAGGCTACCATCCATTGAGGAACAAAGATATCGACAACAAACTACCTTCAATAATGACAACGCTACCATCCATGAGAGTAACAAAAATCTCGACAAATGACAACCTTCCATAATGACAAGGCTACCATCCAATGGAATAACAAAAATCTCGACAATAGACCATGTTCCATAATGACAAGGCTACCATCCATTGGAGTAACAAAAATCTCAACAACAGACTACCTTCCATAATGACATAGCTACCATCCATTGGAGTAACAAAAATATCACCACCAAATTACCTTCCATAAAGACAAGGCTACCATCCATTGGAGTAACAAAAATATCGACAAAGACTACCTTCCATAAAGACAAGGCTACCATCCCTTGGAGTATAAAAAATCTCGACAACAGACTACCTTCCATAATGACAAGGATACAATCCATTGGAGTAAAAAAAATATCGACAACAGACTACCTTCCATAATGACAAGGTTACCATCCATTGGAATAACAAAAATCTCGACAATAGACTACCTTCTATAATGATAAGGCTACCATCCAATGGAATAACAACAATCTCGACAACAAACTACCTTCCATAATGACATGGCTACCATCCATTGGAGTAAAAAAAATATCAACAATAGACTACCTTCCATAATGACAAGGCTACTATCCATTGGGTAACAAAGATCTCAAAAACAGACTACCTTCCATAATGATAAGGCTACCATCCATTGGAGTAACAAAAATATTGACAACACACTACCATCCATAAAGACAAGGATACAATCCATTGGAGTAAAAACAATATCGACAACAGACTACCTTTCATAAAGATAAGGCTACCATCCCTTGAAGGAACAAAGATATCGACAACAAAATACCTTCCATAATGACAAGGCAACAATCCATTTGAGTAAAAAAAAATCTCGAAAATAGACTACCTTCCATAATGACATGGTTACCATCCACCGGAATAACAAAAATCTCGACCACAGACTACCTTCCATAATGGCGAGGCTACCATCTATTGGAGTGACAAAAATATCGACAACAGACTACCTTCCATAATGACAAGGCTTCCATCCATTGGAGTAACAAAAATCTCTACAACAGACTACCTTCGATAATGACATGGCTACCATCCATTGGAGTAACAAAAATAAGGACAACTGATTACCTTCCATAATGACAAGGCTACCATCCATTGGAGTAACAAAAATCTTGAAAATAGACCATGTTCCATAAAGACAAGGCTACCATCCATTGGAGTAACAAAAATATCGACAACAAACTACCTTCCATAATGAGAAGGCTACCATCCATTGAGGAACAAAGATATCGACAACAAACTACCTTCCATAATGACAACGCTACCATCCATGAGAGTAACAAAAATCTCGACAAATGACAACCTTCCATAATGACAAGGCTAGCATCCAATGGAATAACAAAAATCTCGAAAATAGACCATGTTCCATAATAACAAGGCTACCATCCATTGGAGTAACAAAAATCTCAACAACAAACTACCTTCCATAATGACATAGCTACCATCCATTGGAGTATCAAAAATATCAACAACAAACTACCTTCCATAAAGACAAGGCTACCATCCATTGGAGTAAAAAAAATATCGACAAAGACTACCTTCCATAAAGACAAGGCTACCATCCCTTGGAGTATAAAAAATCTCGACAACAGACTACCTTCCATAATGACAAGGATACAATCCATTGGAGTAAAAAAAATATCGACAACAGACTACCTTCCATAATGACAAGGTTACCATCCATTGGAATAACAAAAATCTCGACAACAGACTACCTTCCAAAATGACAAGGCTACCATCCAATGGAATAAAAACAATCTCACAACAGACTACCTTCAATAATGACAAGGCTACCATCCATTGGAGTAACAAAAATATCAACAACAAACTATCTTGCATAAAGACAAGTCTACCATCCATTGGAGTAACAAAAATATCAACAACAAACTACCTCCCATAATGACAAGGCTACAATCCATTGGAGTAAAAAAAATCTCGACAACAGACTACCTTCCATAATGACAAGGTTACCATCCACTAGAATAACAAAAATATCGACAATAGACTACCTTCCGAAATGGAAAGGCTACCATCCATTGGAGTAACAAAAATATCGACAACAAACTACCTTCCATAATGACAAGGCTACTATCCATTGGGTAACAAAGATCTCGACAACAGACTACCTTCCATAATTATAAGGCTACCATCCATTGGGGTAACAAAAATATCGACAACACACTACCTTCCATAAAGACAAGGATACAATCCATTGGAGTAAAAACAAATCCACAACAGACTACCTTTCATAAAGATAAGTCTACCATCCCTTGAAGGAACAAAGATATCGACAACAAAGTACCTTCCATAATGACAAGGTAACAATCCATTTGAGTAAAAAAAATATCGAAAACAGACTACCTTCCATAATGACAAGGTTACCATCAACCGGAATAACAAAAATCTCGACAATAGACCACCTTCCATAATGTGAAGGCTACTATCCATTGGAGTGACAAAAATATCGACAACAGACTACCTTCCATAATGACAAGGCTTCCATCCATTGGAGTAACAAAAATCTCTACAACAGACTACCTTCAAGAATGGCATGGCTACCATCCATTGGAGTAACAAAAATAACGACAACTGATTACCATCCATAATGACAAGGCTACCATCCATTGGAGTAACAAAAATCTTGAAAATAGACCATGTTCCATAAAGACAAGGCTACCATCCATTGGAGTAACAAAAATATCGACAACAAACTACCTTCCATAATGTCAAGGCTACCATCTATTGAGGAACAAAGATATCGACAACAAACTACCTTCCATAATGACAACGCTACCATCCATGAGAGTAACAAAAATCTCGACAAATGACAACCTTCCATAATGACAAGGCTACCATCCAATGGAATAACAAAAATCTCGACAATAGACCATGTTCCATAATGACAAGGCTACCATCCATTGGAGTAACAAAAATCTCAACAACAGACTACCTTCCATAATGACATAGCTACCATCCATTGGAGTAACAAAAATATCACCAACAAATTACCTTCCATAAAGACAAGGCTACCATCCATTGGAGTAACAAAAATATCGACAAAGACTACCTTCCATAAAGACAAGGCTACCATCCCTTGGAGTATAAAAAATCTCGACAACAGACTACCTTCCATAATGACAAGGCTACAATCCATTGAAGTAAAAAAAATATCGACAACAGACTACCTTCCATAATGACAAGGTTACCATCCATTGGAATAACAAAAATCTCGACAACAGACTACCTTCCAAAATGACAAGGCTACCATCCAATGGAATAACAACAATCTCACAACAGACTACCTTCCATAATGACAAGGCTACCATCCATTGGAGTAACAAAAATATCAACAACAAACTATCTTGCATAAAGACAAGTCTACCATCCATTGGAGTAACAAAAATATCAACAACAAACTACCTCCCATAATGACAAGGCTACAATCCATTGGAGTAAAAAAAATCTCGACAACAGACTACCTTCCATAATGACAAGGTTACCATCCACTAGAATAACAAAAATATTGACAATAGACTACCTTCCGAAATGGAAAGGCTACCATCCATTGGAGTAACAAAAATATCGACAACAAACTACCTTCCATAATGACAAGGCTACTATCCATTGGGTAACAAAGATCTCGACAACAGACTACCTTCCATAATGATAAGGCTACCATCCATTGGAGTAACAAAAATATCGACAACAGACTACCTTCCATAAAGACAAGGATACAATCCATTGGAGTAAAAAAAAATCGACAACAGACTACCTTTCATAAAGATAAGTCTACCATCCCTTGAAGGAACAAAGATATCGACAACAAAGTACCTTCCATAATGACAAGGTAACAATCCATTTGAGTAAAAAAAATCTCGAAAACAGACTACCTTCCATAATGCTAAGGTTACCATCCACCGGAATAACAAAAATCTCGACAACAGACCACCTTCCATAATGTCAAGGCTACTATCCATTGGAGTGACAAAAATATCGAAAATAGACTACCTTCCATAATGACAAGGCTTCCATCCATTGGAGTAACAAAAATCTCTACAACAGACTACCTTCAATAATGGCATGGCTACCATCCATTGGAGTAACAAAAATAACGACAACTGATTACCATCCATAATGACAAGGCTACCATCCATTGGAGTAACAAAAATCTTGAAAATAGACCATGTTCCATAAAGACAAGGCTACCATCCATTGGAGTAACAAAAATATCGACAACAAACTACCTTCCATAATGTCAAGGCTACCATCCATTGAGGAACAAAGATATCGACAACAAACTACCTTCCATAATGACAACGCTACCATCCATGAGAGTAACAAAAATCTCGACAAATGACAACCTTCCATAATGACAAGGCTACCATCCAATGGAATAACAAAAATCTCGACAATAGACCATGTTCCATAATGACAAGGCTACCATCCATTGGAGTAACAAAAATCTCAACAACAGACTACCTTCCATAATGACATAGCTACCATCCATTGGAGTAACAAAAATATCACCAACAAATTACCTTCCATAAAGACAAGGCTACCATCCATTGGAGTAACAAAAATATCGACAAAGACTACCTTCCATAAAGACAAGGCTACCATCCCTTGGAGTATAAAAAATCTCGACAACAGACTACCTTCCATAATGACAAGGATACAATCCATTGGAGTAAAAAAAATATCGACAACAGACTACCTTCCATAATGACAAGGTTACCATCCATTGAAATAACAAAAATCTCGACAACAGACTACCTTCCAAAATGACAAGGCTACCATCCAATGGAATAACAACAATCTCACAACAGACTACCTTCAATAATGACAAGGCTACCATCCATTGGAGTAACAAAAATATCAACAACAAACTATCTTGCATAAAGACAAGTCTACCATCCATTGGAGTAACAAAAATATCAACAACAAACTACCTCCCATAATGACAAGGCTACAATCCATTGGAGTAAAAAAAATCTCGACAACAGACTACCTTCCATAATGACAAGGTTACCATCCACTAGAATAACAAAAATATCGACAATAGACTACCTTCCGAAATGGAAAGGCTACCATCCATTGGAGTAACAAAAATATCGACAACAAACTACCTTCCATAATGACAAGGCTACTATCCATTGGGTAACAAAGATCTCGACAACAGACTACCTTCCATAATTATAAGGCTACCATCCATTGGAGTAACAAAAATATCGACAACACACTACCTTCCATAAAGACAAGGATACAATCCATTGGAGTAAAAAAAAATCCACAACAGACTACCTTTCATAAAGATAAGTCTACCATCCCTTGAAGGAACAAAGATATCGACAACAAAGTACCTTCCATAATGACAAGGTAACAATCCATTTGAGTAAAAAAAATCTCGAAAACAGACTACCTTCCATAATGACAAGGTTACCATCAACCGGAATAACAAAAATCTCGACAATAGACCACCTTCCATAATGTGAAGGCTACTATCCATTGGAGTGACAAAAATATCGACAACAGACTACCTTCCATAATGACAAGGCTTCCATCCATTGGAGTAACAAAAATCTCTACAACAGACTACCTTCAATAATGGCATGGCTACCATCCATTGGAGTAACAAAAATAACGACAACTGATTACCATCCATAATGACAAGGCTACCATCCATTGGAGTAACAAAAATCTTGAAAATAGACCATGTTCCATAAAGACAAGGCTACCATCCATTGGAGTAACAAAAATATCGACAACAAACTACCTTCCATAATGTCAAGGCTACCATCTATTGAGGAACAAAGATATCGACAACAAACTACCTTCCATAATGACAACGCTACCATCCATGAGAGTAACAAAAATCTCGACAAATGACAACCTTCCATAATGACAAGGCTACCATCCAATGGAATAACAAAAATCTCGACAATAGACCATGTTCCATAATGACAAGGCTACCATCCATTGGAGTAACAAAAATCTCAACAACAGACTACCTTCCATAATGACATAGCTACCATCCATTGGAGTAACAAAAATATCACCAACAAATTACCTTCCATAAAGACAAGGCTACCATCCATTGGAGTAATAAAAATATCGACAAAGACTACCTTCCATAAAGACAAGGCTACCATCCCTTGGAGTATAAAAAATATCGACAACAGACTACCTTCCATAATTACCAGGATACAATCCATTGGAGTAAAAAAAATATCGACAACAGACTACCTTCCATAATGACAAGGTTACCATCCATTGGAATAACAAAAATCTCGACAACAGACTACCTTCCATAATGAAAAGGCTACCATCCAATGGAATAACAACAATCTCGACAACAGACTACCTTCCATAATGACAAGGCTACCATCCATTGGAGTAACAAAAATATCAACAATAGACTACCTTCCATAATGACAAGGCTACTATCCATTGGGTAACAAAGATCTCGACAAAAGACTACCTTCCATAATGATAAGGCTACCATCCATTGGAATAACAAAAATATCGACAACACACAACCCTCCATAAAGACAAGGATACAATCCCTTGGAGTAAAAACAATATCGACAACAGACTACCTTTCATAAAGATAAGGCTACCATCCCTTGAAGGAACAAAGATATCGACAACAAACTACCTTCCATAATGACAAGGCAACAATCCATTTGAGTAAACAAAATCTCGAAAATAGACTACCTTCCATAATGACAAGGTTACCATCCACCGGAATAACAAAAATCTCGACAACAGACTACCTTCCATAATGGCAAGGCTACCATCCATTGGAGTGACAAAAATATCGACAACAGACTACCTTCCATAATGACAAGGCTTCCATCCATTGGAGTAACAAAAATCTCTACAACAGACTACCTTCGATAATGACATGGCTACCATCCATTGGAGTAACAAAAATAACGACAACTGATTACCTTCCATAATGACAAGGCTACCATCCATTGGAGTAACAAAAATCTTGAAAATAGACCATATTCCATAAAGACAAGGCTACCATCCATTGGAGTAACAAAAATATCGACAACAAACTACCTTCCATAATGACAAGGCTACCATCCATTGAGGAACAAAGATATCGACAACAAACTACCTTCCATAATGACAACGCTACCATCCATGAGAGTAACAAAAATCTCGACAAATGACAACCTTCCATAATGACAAGGCTACCATCCAATGGAATAACAAAAATCTCGAAAATAGACCATGTTCCATAATGACAAGGCTACCATCCATTGGAGTAACAAAAATCTCAACAACAAACTACCTTCCATAATGACATAGCTACCATCCATTGGAGTGACAAAAATATCAACAACAAACTACCTTCCATAAAGACAAGGCAACCATCCATTGGAGTAACAAAAATCTTGAAAATAGACCATGTTCCATAAAGACAAGGCTACCATCCATTGGAGTAACAAAAATATCGACAACAAACTACCTTCCATAATGACAAGGCTACCATCCATTGAGGAACAAAGATATCGGCAACAAACTACCTTCCATAATGACAACGCTACCATCAATGAGAGTAAGAAAAATCTCGACAAATAACAACCTTCCATAATGACAAGGCTACCATCCAATGGATTAACAAAAATCTCGACAATAGACCATGTTCCATAATGACAAGGCTACCATCCATTGGAGTAACAAAAATCTCAACAACAGACTACCTTCCATAATGACATAGCTACCATCCATTGGAGTAACAAAAATATCAACAACAAACTACCTTCCATAAAGACAAGGCTACCATCCATTGGAGTAACAAAAATATCGACAAAGACTACCTTCCATAAAGACAAGGCTACCATCCCTTGGAGTATAAAAAATCTCGACAACAGACTACCTTCCATAATTACAAGGATACAATCCATTGGAGTAAAAAAAATATCGACAACAGACTACCTTCCATAATGACAAGGTTACCATCCATTGGAATAACAAAAATCTCGACAACAGACTACCTTCCATAATGAAAAGGCTACCATCCAATGGAATAACAACAATCTCGACAACAGACTACCTTCCATAATGACAAGGCTACCATCCATTGGAGTAACAAAAATATCAACAATAGACTACCTTCCATAATGACAAGGCTACTATCCATTGGGTAACAAAGATCTCGACAAAAGACTACCTTCCATAATGATAAGGCTACCATCCATTGGAGTAACAAAAATATCGACAACACACAACCCTCCATAAAGACAAGGATACAATCCATTGGAGTAAAAACAATATCGACAACAGACTACCTTTCATAAAGATAAGGCTACCATCCCTTGAAGGAACAAAGATATGGACAACAAACTACCTTCCATAATGACAAGGCAACAATCCATTTGAGTAAACAAAATCTCGAAAATAGACTACCTTCCATAATGACAAGGTTACCATCCACCGGAATAACAAAAATCTCGACAACAGACTACCTTCCATAATGGCAAGGCTACCATCCATTGGAGTGACAAAAATATCGACAACAGACTACCTTCCATAATGACAAGGCTTCCATCCATTGGAGTAACAAAAATCTCTACAACAGACTACCTTCGATAATGACATGGCTACCATCCATTGGAGTAACAAAAATAACGACAACTGATTACCTTCCATAATGACAAGGCTACCATCCATTGGAGTAACAAAAATCTTGAAAATAGACCATATTCCATAAAGACAAGGCTACCATCCATTGGAGTAACAAAAATATCGACAACAAACTACCTTCCATAATGACAAGGCTACCATCCATTGAGGAACAAAGATATCGACAACAAACTACCTTCCATAATGACAACGCTACCATCCATGAGAGTAACAAAAATCTCGACAAATGACAACCTTCCATAATGACAAGGCTACCATCCAATGGAATAACAAAAATCTCGAAAATAGACCATGTTCCATAATGACAAGGCTACCATCCATTGGAGTAACAAAAATCTCAACAACAAACTACCTTCCATAATGACATAGCTACCATCCATTGGAGTGACAAAAATATCAACAACAAACTACCTTCCATAAAGACAAGGCAACCATCCATTGGAGTAACAAAAATCTTGAAAATAGACCATGTTCCATAAAGACAAGGCTACCATCCATTGGAGTAACAAAAATATCGACAACAAACTACCTTCCATAATGACAAGGCTACCATCCATTGAGGAACAAAGATATCGACAACAAACTACCTTCCATAATGACAACGCTACCATCAATGAGAGTATGAAAAATCTCGACAAATAACAACCTTCCATAATGACAAGGCTACCATCCAATGGAATAACAAAAATCTCGACAATAGACCATGTTCCATAATGACAAGGCTACCATCCATTGGAGTAACAAAAATCTCAACAACAGACTACCTTCCATAATGACATAGCTACCATCCATTGGAGTAACAAAAATATCAACAACAAACTACCTTCCATAAAGACAAGGCTACCATCCATTGGAGTAACAAAAATATCGACAAAGACTACCTTCCATAAAGACAAGGATACCATCCCTTGGAGTATAAAAAATCTCGACAACAGACTACCTTCCATAATTACAAGGATGCAATCCATTGGAGTAAAAAAAATATCGACAACAGACTACCTTCCATAATGACAAGGTTACCATCCATTGGAATAACAAAAATCTCGACAACAGACTACCTTCCATAATGAAAAGGCTACCATCCAATGGAATAACAACAATCTCGACAACAGACTACCTTCCATAATGACAAGGCTACCATCCATTGGAGTAACAAAAATATCAACAATAGACTACCTTCCATAATGACAAGGCTACTATCCATTGGGTAACAAAGATCTCGACAAAAGACTACCTTCCATAATGATAAGGCTACCATCCATTGGAGTAACAAAAATATCGACAACAGACTACCTTTCATAAAGATAAGGCTACCATCCCTTGAAGGAACAAAGATATCGACAACAAACTACCTTCCATAGTGACAAGGCAACAATCCATTTGAGTAAACAAAATCTCGAAAATAGACTACCTTCCATAATGACAAGGTTACCATCCACCGGAATAACAAAAATCTCGACAACAGACTACCTTCCATAATGGCAAGGCTACCATCCATTGGAGTGACAAAAATATCGACAACAGACTACCTTCCATAATGACAAGGCTACAATCCATTTGAGTAAACAAAATCTCGAAAATAGACTACCTTCCATAATGACAAGGTTACCATCCACCGGAATAACAAAAATCTCGACAACAGACTACCTTCCATAATGGCAAGGCTACCATCCATTGGAGTGACAAAAATATCGACAACAGACTACCTTCCATAATGACAAGGCTTCCATCCATTGGAGTAACAAAAATCTATACAACAGACTACCTTCGATAATGACATGGCTACCATCCATTGGAGTAACAAAAATAACGACAACTGATTACCTTCCATAATGACAAGACTACCATCCATTGGAGTAACAAAAATCTTGAAAATAGACCATGTTCCATAAAGACAAGGCTACCATCCATTGGAGTAACAAAAATATCGACAACAAACTACCTTCCATAATGACAAGGCTACCATCCATTGAGGAACAAAGATATCGACAACAAACTACCTTCCATAATGACAACGCTACCATCCATGAGAGTAACAAAAATCTCGACAAATGACAACCTTCCATAATGACAAGGCTACCATCCAATGGAATAACAAAATTCTCGAAAATAGACCATGTTCCATAATGACAAGGCTACCATCCATTGGAGTAACAAAAATCTCAACAACAAACTACCTTCCATAATGACATAGCTACCATCCATTGGAGTAACAAAAATATCAACAACAAACTACCTTCCATAAAGACAAGGCTACCATCCATTGGAGTAACAAAAATATCGACAAAGACTACCTTCCATAAAGACAAGGCTACCATCCCTTGGAGTATAAAAAATCTCGACAACAGACTACCTTCCATAATGACAAGGATACAATCCATTGGAGTAAAAAAAATATCGACAACAGTCTACCTTCCATAATGACAAGGCTACCATCCATTGGAGTAACAAAAATATCGACAACAGACTACCTTCCAAAATGACAAGGCTACCATCCAATGGAATAACAAAAATATCGACAACAAACTACCTCCCATAATGACACGGCTACAATCCATTAGAGTAAAAAAAATCTCGACAACAGACTACCTTCCATAATGACAAGGTTACCATCCACTAGAATAATAAAAATATCGACAATAGACTACCTTCTGAAATGGAAAGGCTACCATCCATTGGAGTAACAAAAATATCGACAACAAACTACCTTCCATAATGACAAGGCTACTATCCATTGGGTAACAAAGATCTCGACAACAGACAACCTTCCATAATGATAAGGCTAACATCCAATGGAGTAACAAAAATATCGACAACACACTGCCTTCCATAAAGACAAGGATACAATCCATTGGAGTAAAAAAAAATCGACAACAGACTACCTTTCATAAAGATAATTCTACCATCCCTTGAAGGAACAAAGATATCGACAACAAACTACCTTCCATAATGACAAGGCAACAATCCATTTGAGTAAAAAAATTCTCGAAAACAGACTACCTTCCATAATGACAAGGTTACCATCCACCGGAATAACAAAAATCTCGACAACAGACTACCTTCCATAATGGCAAGGCTACCATACATTGGAGTGACAAAAATATCCACAACAGACTACCTTTCATAATGACAAGGCTTCCATCCATTGGAGTAACAAAAATCTCTACAACAGACTACCTTTGATAATGACATGGCTACCATCCATTGGAGTAACAAAAATAACGACAACTGATTACCTTCCATAATGACAAGTCTACCATCCATTGGAGTAACAAAAATCTTGAAAATAGACCATGTTCCATAAAGACAAGGCTACCATCCATTGGAGTAACAAAAATATCGACAACAAACTACCTTCCATAATGACAAGGCTACTATCCATTGAGGAACAAAGATATCGACAACAAACTACCTTCCATAATGACAACGCTACCATCAATGAGAGTAAGAAAAATCTCGACAAATAACAACCTTCCATAATGACAAGGCTACCATCCAATGGAATAACAAAAATCTCGACAATAGACCATGTTCCATAATGACAAGGCTACCATCCATTGGAGTAACAAAAATCTCAACAACAGACTACCTTCCATAATGACATAGCTACCATCCATTGGAGTAACAAAAATATCAACAACAAACTACCTTCCATAAAGACAAGGCTACCATCCATTGGAGTAACAAAAATATCGACAACAGACTACCTTCCATAATGACAAGGCTTTCATCCATTGGAGTAACAAAAATCTCTACAACAGACTACCTTCGATAATGACATGGCTACCATCCATTGGAGTAACAAAAATAAGGACAACTGATTACCTTCCATAATGACAAGGCTACCATCCATTGGAGTAACAAAAATCTTGAAAATAGACCATGTTCCATAAAGACAAGGCTACCATCCATTGGAGTAACAAAAATATCGACAACAAACTACCTTCCATAATGAGAAGGCTACCATCCATTGAGGAACAAAGATATCGACAACAAACTACCTTCCATAATGACAACGCTACCATCCATGAGAGTAACAAAAATCTCGCCAAATGACAACCTTCCATAATGACAAGGCTAGCATACAATGGAATAACAAAAATCTCGAAAATAGACCATGTTCCATAATGACAAGGCTACCATCCATTGGAGTAACAAAAATCTCAACAACAAACTACCTTCCATAATGACATAGCTACCATCCATTGGAGTATCAAAAATATCAACAACAAACTACCTTCCATAAAGACAAGGCTACCATCCATTGGAGTAACAAAAATATCGACAAAGACTACCTTCCATAAAGACAAGGCTACCATCCCTTGGAGTATAAAAAATCTCGACAACAGACTACCTTCCATAATGACAAGGATATAATCTATTGGAGTAAAAAAAATATCGACAACAGACTACCTTCCATAATGACAAGGTTACCATCCATTGGAATAACAAAAATCTCGACAACAGACTACCTTCCAAAATGACAAGGCTACCATCCAATGGAATAACAACAATCTCACAACAGACTACCTTCCATAATGACAAGGCTACCATCCGTTGGAGTAACAAAAATATCAACAACAAACTATCTTGCATAAAGACAAGTCTACCATCCATTGGAGTAACAAAAATATCAACAACAAACTACCTCCCATAATGACAAGGCTACAATCCATTGGAGTAAAAAAAATCTCGACAACAGACTACCTTCCATAATGACAAGGTTACCATCCACTAGAATAACAAAAATATTGACAATAGACTACCTTCCGAAATGGAAAGGCTACCATCCATTGGAGTAACAAAAATATCGACAACAAACTACCTTCCATAATGACAAGGCTACTATCCATTGGGTAACAAAGATCTCGACAACAGACTACCTTCCATAATGATAAGGCTACCATCCATTGGAGTAACAAAAATATCGACAACAAACTACCTTCCATAAAGACAAGGATACAATCCATTGGAGTAAAAAAAAATCGACAACAGACTACCTTTCATAAAGATAAGTCTACCATCCCTTGAAGGAACAAAGATATCGACAACAAAGTACCTTCCATAATGACAAGGTAACAATCCATTTGAGTAAAAAAAATCTCGAAAACACACTACCTTCCATAATGACAAGGTTACCATCCACCGGAATAACAAAAATCTGGACAACAGACCACCTTCCATAATGTCAAGGCTACTATCCATTGGAGTGACAAAAATATCGACAATAGACTACCTTCCATAATGACAAGGCTTCCATCCATTGGAGTAACAAAAATCTCTACAACAGACTACCTTCAATAATGGCATGGCTACCATCCATTGGAGTAACAAAAATAACGACAATGGATTACCATCCATAATGACAAGGCTACCATCCATTGGAGTAACAAAAATCTTGAAAATAGACCATGTTCCATAAAGACAAGGCTACCATCCATTGGAGTAAAAAAAATATCGACAACAAACTACCTTCCATAATGTCAAGGCTACCATCCATTGAGGAACAAAGATATCGACAACAAACTACCTTCCATAATGACAACGCTACCATCCATGAGAGTAACAAAAATCTCGACAAATGACAACCTTCCATAATGACAAGGCTACCATCCAATGGAATAACAAAAATCTCGACAATAGACCATGTTCCATAATGACAAGGCTACCATCCATTGGAGTAACAAAAATCTCAACAACAGACTACCTTCCATAATGACATAGCTACCATCCATTGGAGTAACAAAAATATCACCAACAAATTACCTTCCATAAAGACAAGGCTACCATCCATTGGAGTAACAAAAATATCGACAAAGACTACCTTCCATAAAGACAAGGCTACCATCCCTTGGAGTATAAAAAATCTCGACAACAGACTACCTTCCATAATGACAAGGATACAATCCATTAGAGTAAAAAAAATATCGACAACAGACTACCTTCCATAATGAAAAGGTTACCATCCATTGGAATAACAAAAATCTCGACAACAGACTACCTTCCAAAATGACAAGGCTACCATCCAATGGAATAACAACAATCTCACAACAGACTACCTTCCATAATGACAAGGCTACCATCCATTGGAGTAACAAAAATATCAACAACAAACTATCTTGCATAAAGACAAGTCTACCATCCATTGGAGTAACAAAAATATCAACAACAAACTACCTCCCATAATGACAAGGCTACAATCCATTGGAGTAAAAAAAATCTCGACAACAGACTACCTTCCATAATGACAAGGTTACCATCCACTAGAATAACAAAAATATTGACAATAGACTACCTTCCGAAATGGAAACGCTACCATCCATTGGAGTAACAAAAATATCGACAACAAACTACCTTCCATAATGACAAGGCTACTATCCATTGGGTAACAAAGATCTCGACAACAGACTACCTTCCATAATGATAAGGCTACCATCCATTGGAGTAACAAAAATATCGACAACAGACTACCTTCCATAAAGACAAGGATACAATCCATTGGAGTAAAAAAAAATCGACAACAGACTACCTTTCATAAAGATAAGTCTACCATCCCTTGAAGGAACAAAGATATCGACAACAAAGTACCTTCCATAATGACAAGGTAACAATCCATTTGAGTAAAAAAAATCTCGAAAACAGACTACCTTCCATAATGACAAGGTTACCATCCACCGGAATAACCAAAATCTGGACAACAGACCACCTTCCATAATGTCAAGGCTACTATCCATTGGAGTGAAAAAAATATCGACAATAGACTACCTTCCATAATGACAAGGATTCCATCCATTGGAGTAACAAAAATCTCTACAACAGACTACCTTCAATAATGGCAGGGCTACCATCCATTGGAGTAACAAAAATAACGACAACTGATTACCATCCATAATGACAAGGCTACCATCCATTGGAGTAACAAAAATCATGAAAATAGACCATGTTCCATAAAGACAAGGCTACCATCCATTGGAGTAAAAAAAATATCGACAACAAACTACCTTCCATAATGTCAAGGCTACCATCCATTGAGGAACAAAGATATCGACAACAAACTACCTTCCATAATGACAACGCTACCATCCATGAGAGTAACAAAAATCTCGACAAATGAAAACCTTCCCTAATGACAAGGCTACCATCCAATGGAATAACAAAAATCTCGACAATAGACCATGTTCCATAATGACAAGGCTACCATCCATTGGAGTAACAAAAATCTCAACAACAGACTACCTTCCATAATGACATAGCTACCAACCATTGGAGTAACAAAAATATCACCAACAAATTACCTTCCATAAAGACAAGGCTACCATCCATTGGAGTAACAAAAATATCGACAAAGACTACCTTCCATAAAGACAAGGCTACCATCCCTTGGAGTATAAAAAATCTCGACAACAGACTACCTTCCATAATGACAAGGATACAATCCATTAGAGTAAAAAAAATATCGACAACAGACTACCTTCCATAATGACAAGGTTACCATCCATTGGAATAACAAAAATCTCGACAACAGACTACCTTCCAAAATGACAAGGCTACCATCCAATGGAATAACAACAATCTCACAACAGACTACCTTCCATAATGACAAGACTACCATCCATTGGAGTAACAAAAATATCAACAACAAACTATCTTGCATAAAGACAAGTCTACCATCCATTGGAGTAACAAAAATATCAACAACAAACTACCTCCCATAATGACAAGGCTACAATCCATTGGAGTAAAAAAAATCTCGACAACAGACTACCTTCCATAATGACAAGGTTACCATCCACTAGAATAACAAAAATATCGACAATAGACTACCTTCCGAAATGGAAAGGCTACCATCCATTGGAGTAACAAAAATATCGACAACAAACTACCTTCCATAATGACAAGGCTACTATCCATTGGGTAACAAAGATCTCGACAACAGACTACCTTCCATAATTATAAGGCTACCATCCATTGGAGTAACAAAAATATCGACAACACACTACCTTCCATAAAGACAAGGATACAATCCAATGGAGTAAAAAAAAATCCACAACAGACTACTTTTCATAAAGATAAGTCTATCATCCCTTGAAGGAACAAAGATATCGACAACAAAGTACCTTCCATAATGACAAGGTAACAATCCATTTGAGTAAAAAAAATCTCGAAAACAGACTACCTTCCATAATGACAAGGTTACCATCCACCGGAATAACAAAAATCTCGACAATAGACCACCTTCCATAATGTGAAGGCTACTATCCATTGGAGTGACAAAAATATCGACAACAGACTACCTTCCATAATGACAAGGCTTCCATCCATTGGAGTAACAAAAATCTCTACAATAGACTACCTTCAATAATGACATGGCTACCATCCATTGGAGTAACAAAAATAACGACAACTAATTACCTTCCATAATGACAAGGCTACCATCCATTGGAGTAACAAAAATCTTGAAAATAGACCATGTTCCATAAACACAAGGCTACAATCCATTGGAGTAACAAAAATATCGACAACAAACTACCTTCCATAATGACAAGGCTACCATCCATTGAGGAACCAAGATATCGACAACAAACTACCTTCCATAATGACAACGCTACCATCCATGAGAGTAACAAAAATCTCGACAAATGACAACCTTCCATAATGACAAGGCTACCATCCAATGGAATAACAAAAATCTCGACAATAGACCATGTTCCATAATGACAAGGCTACCATCCATTGGAGTAACAAAAATCTCAACAACAGACTACCTTCCATAATGACATAGCTACCATCCATTGGAGTAACAAAAATATCAACAACAAACTACCTTCCATAAAGACAAGGCTACCATCCATTGGAGTAACAAAAATATCAACAAAGACTACCTTCCATAAAGACAAGGCTACCATCCCTTGGAGTATAAAAAATCTCGACAACAGACTACCTTCCATAATTACAAGGATACAATCCATTGGAGTAAAAAAAATATCAACAACAGACTACCTTCCATAATGACAAGGTTACCATCCATTGGAATAACAAAAATCTCGACAACAGACTACCTTCCATAATGAAAAGGCTACCTTCCAATGGAATAACAACAATCTCGACAACAGACTACCTTCCATAATGACAAGGCTACCATCCATTGGAGTAACAAAAATATCAACAATAGACTACCTTCCATAATGACAAGGCTACTATCCATAGGGTAACAAAGATCTCGACAAAAGACTACCTTCCATAATGATAAGGCTACCATCCATTGGAGTAACAAAAATATCGACAACACACAACCTTCCATAAAGACAAGGATACAATCCATTGGAGTAAAAACAATATCGACAACAGACTACCTTTCATAAAGATAAGGCTACCATCCCTTGAAGGAACAAAGATATCGACAATAAACTACCTTCCATAATGACAAGGCAACAATCCATTTGAGTAAACAAAATCTCGAAAATAGACTACCTTTCATAATAACAAGGTTACCATCCACCGGAATAACAAAAATCTTGACAACAGACTACCTTCCATAATGGCAAGGCTACCATCCATTGGAGTGACAAAAATATCGACAACAGTCTACCTTCCATAATGACAAGGCTTCCATCCATTGGAGTAACAATAATCTCTACAACAGACTACCTTCGATAATGACATGGCTACCATCCATTGGAGTAACAAAAATAACGACAATTGATTACCTTCCATAATGACAAGGCTACCATCCATTGGAGTAACAAAAATCTTGAAAATAGACCATGTTCCATAAAGACAAGGCTACCATCCATTGGAGTAACAAAAATATCGACAACAAACTACCTTCCATAATGACAAGGCTACCATCCATTGAGGAACAAAGATATCGACAACAAACTACCTTCCATAATGACAACGCTACCATCCATGAGAGTAACAAAAATCTCGACAAATGACAACCTTCCATAATGACAAGGCTACCATCCAATGGAATAACAAAAATCTCGAAAATAGACCATGTTCCATAATGACAAGGCTACCATCCATTGGAGTAACAAAAATCTCAACAACAAACTACCTTCCATAATGACATAGCTACCATCCATTGGAGTAACAAAAATATCAACAACAAACTACCTTCCATAAAGACAAGGCTACCATCCATTGGAGTAACAAAAATATCGACAAAGACTACCTTCCATAAAGACAAGGCTACCATCCCTTGGAGTATAAAAAATCTCGACAACAGACTACCTTCCATAATGACAAGGATACAATCCATTGGAGTAAAAAAAATATCGACAACAGACTACCTTCCATAATGACAAGGTTACCATCCATTGGAATAACAAAAATCTCGACAACAGACTACCTTCCAAAATGACAAGGCTACCATCCAATGGAATAACAACAATCTCGACAATAGACTACCTTCCATAATGACAAGGCTACCATCCATTGGAGTAACAAAAATATCAACAACAAACTACCTCGCATAAAGACAAGTCTACCATCCATTGTAGTAACAAAAATATCGACAACAAACTACCTCCCATAATGACACGGCTACAATCCATTAGAGTAAAAAAAATCTCGACAACAGACTACCTTCCATAATGACAAGGTTACCATCCACTAGAATAATAAAAATATCGACAATAGACTACCTTCCGAAATGGAAAGGCTACCATCCATTGGAGTAACAAAAATATCGACAACAAACTACCTTCCATAATGACAAGGCTACTATCCATTGGGTAACAAAGATCTCGACAACAGACAACCTTCCATAATGATAAGGCTACCATCCAATGGAGTAACAAAAATATCGACAACACACTGCCTTCCATAAAGACATGGATACAATCCATTGGAGTAAAAAAAAATCGACAACAGACTACCTTTCATAAAGATAAGTCTACCATCCCTTGAAGGAACAAAGATATCGACAACAAACTACCTTCCATAATGACAAGGCACCAATCCATTTGAGTAAAAAAATTCTCGAAAACAGACTACCTTCCATAATGACAAGGTTACCATCCACCGGAATAACAAAAATCTCGACAACAGACTACCTTCCATAATGGCAAGGCTACCATACATTGGAGTGACAAAAATATCGACAACAGACTACCTTCCATAATGACAAGGCTTCCATCCATTGGAGTAACAAAAATCTCTACAACAGACTACCTTCGATAATGACATGGCTACCATCCATTGGAGTAACAAAAATAACGACAACTGATTACCTTCCATAATGACAAGTCTACCATCCATTGGAGTAACAAAAATCTTGAAAATAGACCATGTTCCATAAAGACAAGGCTACCATCCATTGGAGTAACAAAAATATCGACAACAAACTACCTTCCATAATGACAAGGCTACCATCCATTGAGGAACAAAGATATCGACAACAAACTACCTTCCATAATGACAACGCTACCATCAATGAGAGTAAGAAAAATCTCGACAAATAACAACCTTCCATAATGACAAGGCTACCATCCAATGGAATAACAAAAATCTCGACATTAGACCATGTTCCATAATGACAAGGCTACCATCCATTGGAGTAACAAAAATCTCAACAACAGACTACCTTCCATAATGACATAGCTACCATCCATTGGAGTAACAAAAATATCAACAACAAACTACCTTCCATAAAGACAAGGCTACCATCCATTGGAGTAACAAAAATATCGACAAAGACTACCTTCCATAAAGACAAGGCTACCATCCCTTGGAGTATAAAAAATATCGACAACAGACTACCTTCCATAATTACAAGGATACAATCCATTGGAGTAAAAAAAATATCGACAACAGACTACCTTCCATAATGACAAGGTTACCATCCATTGGAATAACAAAAATCTCGACAACAGACTACCTTCCATAATGAAAAGGCTACCATCCAATGGAATAACAACAATCTCGACAACAGACTACCTTCCATAATGACAAGGCTACCATCCATTGGAGTAACAAAAATATCAACAATAGACTACCTTCCATAATGACAAGGCTACTATCCATTGGGTAACAAAGATCTCGACAAAAGACTACCTTCCATAATGATAAGGCTACCATCCATTGGAGTAACAAAAATATCGACAACACACAACCTTCCATAAAGACAAGGATACAATCCATTGGAGTAAAAACAATATCGACAACAGACTACCTTTCATAAAGATAAGGCTACCATCCCTTGAATGAACAAAGATATCGACAACAAACTACCTTCCATAATGACAAGGCAACAATCCATTTGAGTAAACAAAATCTCGAAAATAGACTACCTTCCAAAATGACTAGGTTACCATCCACCAGAATAACAAAAATCTCGACAACAGACTACCTTCCATAATGGCAAGGCTACCATCCATTGGAGTGACAAAAATATCGACAACAGACTACCTTCCATAATGACAAGGCTTCCATCCATTGGAGTAACAAAAATCTCTACAACAGACTACCTTCGATAATGACATGGCTACCATCCATTGGAGTAACAAAAATAACGACAACTGATTACCTTCCATAATGACAAGGCTACCATCCATTGGAGTAACAAAAATATTGAAAATAGACCATGTTCCATAAAGACAAGGCTACCATCCATTGGAGTAACAAAAATATCGACAACAAACTACCTTCCATAATGACAAGGCTACCATCCATTGAGGAACAAAGATATCGACAACAAACTACCTTCCATAATGACAATGCTACCATCCATGAGAGTAACAAAAATCTCGACAAATGACAGCCTTCCATAATGACAAGGCTACCATCCAATGGAATAACAAAAATCTCGAAAATAGACCATGTTCCATAATGACAAGGCTACCATCCATTGGAGTAACAAAAATATCAACAACAAACTACCTTCCATAATGACATAGCTACCATCCGTTGGAGTAACAAAAATATCAACAACAAACTACCTTCCATAGAGACAAGGCTACCATCCATTGGAGTAACAAAAATATCGACAAAGACTACCTTCCATAAAGACAAGGCTACCATCCCTTGGAGTATAAAAAATCTCGACAACAGACTACCTTCCATAATGACAAGGATACAATCCATTGGAGTAAAAAAAATATCGACAACAGACTACCTTCCATAATGACAAGGTTACCATCCATTGGAATAACAAAAATCTCGACAACAGACTACCTTCCAAAATGACAAGGCTACCATCCAATGGAATAACAACAATCTCGACAACAGACTACCTTCCATAATGACAAGGCTACCATCCATTGGAGTAACAAAAATATCAACAACAAACTACCTTGCATAAAGACAAGTCTACCATCCATTGGAGTAACAAAAATATCGACAACAAACTACCTCCCATAATGACACGGCTACAATCCATTAGAGTAAAAAAAATCTCGACAACAGACTACCTTCCATAATGACAAGGTTACCATCCACTAGAATAATAAAAATATCGACAATAGACTACCTTCTAAAATGGAAAGGCTACCATCCATTGGAGTAACAAAAATATCGACAACAAACTACCTTCCATAATGACAAGGCTACTATCCATTGGGTAACAAAGATCTCGACAACAGACAACCTTCCATAATGATAAGGCTACCATCCAATGGAGTAACAAAAAAAATCGACAACAGACTACCTTTCATAAAGATAAGTCTACCATCCCTTGAAGGAGCAAAGATATCGACAACAAACTACCTTCCATAATGACAAGGCAACAATCCATTTGAGTAAAAAAATTCTCGAAAACAGACTACCTTCCATAATGACAAGGTTACCATCCACCGGAATAACAAAAATCTCGACAACAGACTACCTTCCATAATGGCAAGGCTACCATACATTGGAGTGACAAAAATATCGACAACAGACTACCTTCCATAATGACAAGGCTTCCATCCATTGGAGTAACAAAAATCTCTACAACAGACTACCTTCGATAATGACATGGCTACCATCCATTGGAGTAACAAAAATAACGACAACTGATTACCTTCCATAATGACAAGTCTACCATCCATTGGAGTAACAAAAATCTTGAAAATAGACCATGTTCCATAAAGACAAGGCTACCATCCATTGGAGTAACAAAAATATCGACAACAAACTACCTTCCATAATGACAAGGCTACAATCCATTGAGGAACAAAGATATCAACAACAAACTACCTTCCATAATGACAACGCTACCATCAATGAGAGTAAGAAAAATCTCGACAAATAACAACCTTCCATAATGACAAGGCTACCATCCAATGGAATAACAAAAATCTCGACAATAGACCATGTTCCATAATGACAAGGCTACCATCCATTGGAGTAACAAAAATCTCAACAACAGACTACCTTCCATAATGACATAGCTACCATCCATTGGAGTAACAAAAATATCAACAACAAACTACCTTCCATAAAGACAAGGCTACCATCCATTGGAGTAACAAAAATATCGACAAAGACTACCTTCCATAAAGACAAGGCTACCATCCCTTGGAGTATAAAAAATCTCGACAACAGACTACCTTCCATAATGACAAGGATACAATCCATTGGAGTAAAAATAATATCGACAACCGACTACCTTCCATAATGACAAGGTTACCATCCATTGGAATAACATAAATCTCGACAACAGACTACCTTCCATAATGACAAGGCTACCATCCAATGGAATAACAACAATCTCGACAACAGACTACCTTCCATAATGACAAGGCTAACAACCATTGGAGTAACAAAAATATCAACAACAAACTACCTGGCATAAAGACAAGTCTACCAGCAGATGGAGTAACAAAAATATCGACAATAAACTACCTCCCATAATGACAAGGCTACAATCCATTGAAGTAAAAAAAATCTCGACAACAGACTACCTTCCATAATGACAAGGTTACCATCCACTAGAATAACAAAAATATCGACAATAGACTACCTTCCGAAATGGCAAGGCTACCATCCATTGGAGTAACAAAAATATCGACAACAAACTACCTTCAAAAATGACAAGGCTACCATCCATTAGAGTAACACAAATCTCTACAACATACTACCTTCGATAATGACATGGCTACCATCCATTGGAGTAACAAAAATAACGACAACTAATTACCTTCCATAATGACAAGGCTACCATCCATTGGAGTAACAAAAATCTTGACAATAGACCATGTTCCCTAAAGATAAGGCTACTGTCCATTGGAGTAAGAAAAATATCGACAACAGACTACCTTCTATAATGACAAGGCTACCCTCCATTGACTAAGAAAGATATCGACAACAAACTACCTTCCCTAATGACAATGCTACCATCCATGAGAGTAACAAAAATCTCGACAAATGACAACCTTCCATAATGACAAGGCAACCATCCAATCGAATAACAAAAATCTCGACAATATACCACATTCCATAATGACAAGGCTACCATCCATTGGAGTAACAAAAATCTCGACAACAAACTACCTTCCATAATGACAAGGCTACCATCCATTGGAGTAAAAAATATATCGACAACAAACTACCTTCCATAAAGACAAGGCTACCATCCATTGGAGTAACAAAAATATCAACAAAGACTACTTTCCATAAAGACAAGGCTACCATCCCTTGGAGTAACAAAAATCTCGACAACATAATACCTTCCATAATGACAAGGATACAATACATTGGAGTAAAAAAAAATCAACAACAAACTACCTTCCATAATGACAAGGTTACCATCCATTGGAATAACATAATTATTGACAATAAACTACCTTCCATAATGACAAGGCTACCTACCAATGGTATAACAACAATCTCGACAACATACCACCTTCCATAATTACAAGGCTACCATCCATTGGAGTAACAAAAATCTCTACAACAGACTACCTTCTATAATGACAAGGCTACCATCCATTGTAGTAAAAAAATATCGACAACAGACTATCTTCCATAATGACAAGGCTACCATCCACTGAGGAACAAAGATATCGACAATAAACTACCTTCCATAATGACCATGCTACCATCCATAAGAGTAACAAAAATCTCGACAAATGACAACCTTCCATAATGACAAGGATACCATCCAATCGAATAACAAAAATCTCGACAACAGACTACCTTCCATAATGGCAAGGCTACCATCCATTGGAGTAACAAAAATATTGACAAGAAACTACCTTCCATAAAGACAAGGCTACCATGCATTGGAGTAACAAAAATATCGACAAAGACAACCTTCCATAAAGACAAGGCTACCATTTCTTGGAGTAACAAAACTCTCGACAACAGACTACCTTTCATAATGACAAGGATATAATCCATTGGAGTAAAAAAAATATCAACAACAGACTACCTTCCATAATGACAAGGTTACCATCCATCGGAATAACAAAAATCTCGATAATAGACTACCTTCAATAATGACAAGGCTACCATCCAATGGAATAACAACAATCTCGACAACATACTACCTTCCATAATGATAAGGCTACCATCCATTGGGTAACAAAGATCTCGACAACAAACTACCTTCCATAATGATAAGGCTACCATCCATTGGAGTAACAAAAATATCGACAACACACTACCTTCCATAAAGACAAGGCTACCATCCATCGGAGTAACAAAAATATCCACAACAAACTACCTTCCATAATTACAAGGCTACAATCCATTGGAGTAAAAAAAGTCTCGACAACAGACAACCTTCCATAATGACAAGGTTACCATCCACTGGAATAACAAAAATCTTGACAACAGACTACCTTCCATAATGGCATGGCTACCATCCATTGGAGTAACAAAAATATCGACAACAGACTACCTTCGATAATGATATGGCTACCATCCATTGGAGTAACAAAAATAACGACAACTAATTAACTTCCATAATGACAAGGATTCCATCCATTGGAGTAACAAAAATCTTGACAATAGACCATGTTCCATAAAGATAAGGCTACAATCCATTGGAGTAACAAAAATATCGACAACAGACTACCTTCCATAATGACAAGGCTACCCTCCATTGAGGAACAAAGATATCGACAACAAACTACCTTCCATAATGACAATGCTACCATCCATGAGAGTAACAAAAATCTCGACAAATGACAACCTTCCATAATGACAAGGCTACCATCCAATCGAAAACAAAAATCTCGACAATAGACCACATTCCATAATGACAAGGCTACCATCCATTGGAGTAACAAAAATCTCGACAACAGAATACCTTCCATAATGAAAAGGCTACCATCCATTGGAGTAACAAAAATATCGACAACAAACTACCTTCCATAAAGACAAGGCTACCATCCATTGGAGTAACAAAAATATCGACAAAGACTACCTTCCATAAAGACAAGGCTACCATCCCTTGGAGTAACAAAAATCCCGACAACAGACTACCTTCCATAATGACAAGGATACAATCCATTGGAGTAAAAAAATATCGACAACAGACTACCTTCCATAATGACAAGGTTACCATCCATTGGAATAACAAAAATCTCGACAATAAACTACCTTCCATAGTGACGAGGCTACCATCCAATGGAATAACAACAATCTCGACAATAAACTACCTTCCATAATTACAAGGCTACCATCCATTGGAGTAACAACAATCTCTACAATAGACTACCTTCCATAATGACAAGGCTACCATCCATTGCAGTAACAAAAATATCGACAACACACTACCTTCCATAATGACAAGGCTACCATCCATTGAGGAACAAAGATATCGACAACAAACTACCTTCCATAATGACAACGCTACCATCCATGAGAGCAACAAAAATCTTGACAAATGACAACCTTCCATAATGACAAGGCTACCATCCAATCGAATAACAAAATTCTCGACAATAGACCACGTTCCATAATGAATAGGCTACCATCCATTGGAGTAACAAAAATATCGACAACAGACTACCTTCCATAATGACAAGGCTACCATCCATTGGAGTAACAAAAATATCGACAACAAACCGCCTTCCATAAATACAAGGCTACCATCCATTGGAGTATCAAAAATATCGACAAAGACTACCTTCCATAAAGACAAGGCTACCATCCCTTGGAGTAACAAAAATCTCGACAACATACTACCTTCCATAATGACAAGGATACAATCCATTGTAGTAAAAAAATATCGACAACAGACTACCTTGCATAATGACAAGGTTACCATCCATTGGAATAACAAAAATCTCGACAATAAACTACCTTCCATAATGACGAGGCTACCATCCAATGGAATAACAACAATCTCGACAACAGACTACCTTCCATAATTACAAGGCTACCATCCATTGGAGTAACAACAATCTCTACAATAGACTACCTTCCATAATGACAAGGCTACCATCCATTGTAGTAAAAAGAATATCGACAAGAGACTACCTTCCATAATGACAAGGCTACCATCCATTGAGGAACAAAGATATCGACAACAAACTACCTTCCATAATGACAACGCTACCATCCATGAGAGTAACAAAAATCTCGACAAATGACAACCTTCCATAATGACAAGGCTACCATCCAATCGAATAACAAAATTCTCGACAATAGACCACGTTCCATAATGAATAGGCTACCATCCATTGGAGTAACAAAAATATCGACAATAGACTACCTTCCATAATAGCAAGGCTACCATCCATTGGAGTAACAAAAATATCGATAACATACTACCTTCTATAAAGACAAGGCTACCATCCATTGGAGTAACAAAAATATTGACAAAGACTACCTTCCATAAAGACAAGGCTACCTTCCCTTGGAGTAACAAAAATCTCGACAACATACTACCTTCCATAATGACAAGGATACAATCCATTGTAGTAAAAAAATATCGCCAACAGACTACCTTCCATAATGACAAGGCTACCATCCAATGGAATAACAACAATCTCGACAACAGACTACCTTCCATAATGACAAGGCTACCATCCATTGGAGTAACAAAAATATCAACAACAAACTACCTTGCATAAAGACAAGTCTACCATCCTTCGAAGTAACAAAAATATTGACAACAAACTACCTCCCATAATGACACGGCTACAATCCATTAGAGTAAAAAAAATCTCGACAACAGACTACCTTCCATAATGACAAGGTTACCATCCACTAGAATAATAAAAATATCGACAATAGACTACCTTCTGAAATGGAAAAGCTACCATCCATTGGAGTAAAAAAAATGTCGACAACAAACTACCTTCCATAATGACAAGGCTACTATCCATTGGGTAACAAAGATCTCGACAACAGACAACCTTCCATAATGATAAGGCTACCATCCAATGGAGTAACAAAAATATCGACAACACACTGCCTTCCATAAAGACAAGGATACAATCCATTGGAGTAAAAAAAAATCGACAACAGACTACCTTTCATAAAGATAAGTCTACCATCCCTTGGAGGAACAAAGATATCGACAACAAACTACCTTCCATAATGACAAGGCAACAATCCATTTGAGTAAAAAAATTCTCGAAAACAGACTACCTTCCATAATGACAAGGTTACCATCCACCGGAATAACAAAAATCTCGACAACAGACTACCTTCCATAATGGCAAGGCTACCATACATTGGAGTGACAAAAATATCGACAACAGACTACCTTCCATAATGACAAGGCTTCCATCCATTGGAGTAACAAAAATCTCTACAACAGACTACCTTCGATAATGACATGGCTACCATCCATTGGAGTAACAAAAATAACGACAACTAATTACCTTCCATAATGACAAGTCTACCATCCATTGGAGTAACAAAAATCTTGAAAATAGACCATGTTCCATAAAGACAAGGCTACCATCCATTGGAGTAACAAAAATATCAACAACAAACTACCTTCCATAATGACAAGGCTACCATCCATTCAGGAACAAAGATATCGACAACAAACTACCTTCCATAATGACAACGCTACCATCAATGAGAGTAAGAAAAATCTCGACAAATAACAACCGTCCATAATGACAAGGCTACCATCCAATGGAATAACAAAAATCTCGACAATAGACCATGTTCCATAATGACAAGGCTACCATCCATTGGAGTAACAAAAATCTCAACAACAGACTACCTTCCATAATGACATAGCTACCATCCATTGGAGTAACAAAAATATCAACAACAAACTACCTTCCATAAAGAAAAAGCTACCATCCATTGGAGTAACAAAAATATCGACAAAGACTACCTTCCATAAAGACAACGCTACCATCCCTTGGAGTATAAAAAATCTCGACAACAGACTACCTTCCATAATGACAAGGATACAATCCATTGGAGTAAAAAAAATATCGACAACAGACTACCTTCCATAATGACAAGGTTACCATCCATTGGAATAACATAAATCTCGACAACAGACTACCTTCCATAATGTCAAGGCTACCATCCAATGGAATAACAACAATCTCGACAACAGACTACCTTCCATAATGACAAGGCTACCAACCATTGGAGTAACAAAAATATCAACAACAAACTACCTGGCATAAAGACAAGTCTACCAGTAGATGGAGTAACAAAAATATCGACAACAAACTACCTCCCATAATGACAAGGCTACAATCCATTGGAGTAAAAAAAATCTCGACAACAGACTCCCTTCCATAATGACAAGGTTACCATCCACTAGAATAACAAAAATATCGACAATAGACTACCTTCCAAAATGGCAAGGCTACCATCCATTGGAGTAACAAAAATATCGACAACAAACTACCTTCAAAAATGACAAGGCTACCATCCATTAGAGTAACACATATCTCTACAACATACTACCTTCGATAATGACATGGCTACCATCCATTGGAGTAACAAAAATAACGACAACTAATTACCTTCCATAATGACAAGGCTACCATCCATTGGTGTAACAAAAATCTTGACAATAGACCATGTTACCTAAAGATAAGGCTACCGTCCATTGGAGTAAGAAAAATATCGACAACAGACTACCTTCTATAATGACAAGGCTACCCTCCATTGAGGAACAAAGATATCGACAACAAACTACCTTCCCTAATGACAATGCTACCATCCATGAGAGTAACAAAAATCTCGACAAATCACAACCTTCCATAATGACAAGGCAACCATCCAATCGAATAACAAAAATCTCGACAATATACCACATTCCATAATGACAAGGCTACCATCCATTGGAGTAACAAAAATCTCGACAACAGACTACCTTCCATAATGACAAGGCTACCATCCATTGGAGTAAAAAATATATCGACAACAAACTACCTTCCATAAAGACAAGGCTACCATCCATTGGAGTAACAAAAATATCAACAAAGACTACCTTCCATAAAGACAAGGCTACCATCCCTTGGAGTAACAAAAATCTCGACAACATAATACCTTCCATAATGACAAGGATACAATACATTGGAGTAAAAAAAAATCAACAACAAACTACCTTCCATAATGACAAGGTTACCATCCATTAGAATAACATAATTATTAACAATAAACTACCTTCCATAATGACAAGGCTACCTACCAATGGTATAACAACAATCTCGACAACATACCACCTTCCATAATTACAAGGCTACCATCCATTGGAGTAACAAAAATCTCTACAACAGACTACCTTCAATAATGACAAGGCTACCATCCATTGTAGTAAAAAAATATCGATAACAGACTATCTTCCATAATGACAAGGCTACCATCCACTGAGGAACAAAGATATCGACAACAAACTACCTTCCTGTTTACCTTGGGTTTTGGTAAACAACCGCTGATCCTCCAAATGGTTACTTATTTGGTTACTCGCAGGATCGATCAGATTGATCCTATGGACATAGGTTGATTTTGAAGTTTGATTAAGGTGGATAAGGCTTTAAGTAAAATGTTTCAAATAAATTGCATAAAGGAAAGGCTTGGTAAAATAAACAAGGCTTTAAAGTAAAGGTTCGACAGGAATTTAAAGGGGAAAAGCATGTAAAATACTGGAAAAGTAAATGACTTTAATTGATAAAATTGGTGTTTCACACATACATTTCTCAACAATTCTTTCGCTCACACTGGGTACTCGAATCTAAATGAGTGACTATGTATATATTTGTGAACACACGCGAAAAACTACATGTCTACTCCTATTTATACTAAAACATTTCAAGTAACCGTCGGGCAGTTACACTGCTTCGAGATTAAGCCACTTGGCACGTTCTCCATGCTCGACGCTCCAGATCCTTGCACGTTTGCACATAGTAACTGCTGGAAACCGTTTTCCCTCCAAAGCTTTGAATTTCAAACTGCTCCACTCTGGACCATCGAACACGTTCGTCAAGAGACATCTTCGACGACTACTCCTTCGACGTCGAAGGCAATCAGCCTTCTTCCTTGGAAGAAATCTTCTAAGTATTTTGCCCATCTTTCGACGGGCACTTCGACAGGCTTAGCCAGTCGAAAGCATCTTTCAGCTTTTAATGGCTGCCATCAATCAAAACAAAGGTGTCGAATTTAGGAGCCAACAAATTGCCCCCTAAGAATGCCTTATTTCGACTCTGAAAGAAAAAGGCATTCTTTGAAAACGCCATTCGACACCTGTTTTTCCACGCTTAGTTACAAGTTAACTTGTGCACTTTTTGTTGCTTTTTACCAACTATTGGCAATCCCAAGAAACCATCATTGATTTGATCCTAGGACGTCACCTTCAGTACGGCGTGCAGTACCAAACATCACTTCAGAATTTGTCATTATGACAAATCCCAAAAACGAGGACGCACGCTGCGTCTCTCTGTTTCTGCAGAAACGGCCAAAACAACAGGATGCTGCCACGCGTCCCACTAATTCCTGCAGCATTAAATAACATTTAATGTCCTCGTTATTGGGAATTTCTCCCACTACTATAAATAGTAGTGAATATCCCATTGTGGGACTTTTTACGCAAACTAGCCCTCAAACTCCCTTGCTTTCATACAAACTTGCTCTCTTTGCAGAAAAAACTCTTCCTTTTTCACTTCATCTTCATCCTCAACAATGGCCTCTGCTTCTACTGCCCCCAAGACTAACGCACCAACTGAACAACTTGTTAAGCCCAAGGTCTTTGTTACTGCTCCGGTAGTGAACTCTACAGGGAAACGAAGGGTCCCTGAACCTTCTGACATCTCCGTTCGCGATGCTTACTCGCGTCACTTGATGATCCCGGTTGGATACTCCAACCAGATCTTCGCAATGTCTGGACCCATGAACCCAAGCATCTCTGAAGCTCTGAAGATCAAGAGCTATTTCCCCATCGTCGAGAAACTCAAGCCAGTAGCATGCGCCAAGAAGGACGCAGAAGACAACGAAGACCCTACACACGAGAAGATCGACCTCCGTTTCTTCAACAGAAGTGTTAGGGTCTTCAGGTCTTGCCCTAATCTGACCTCTGACTATGTTGCTTGGCTAACAAAGTTGGAGAAACATCAAACTCCAGTCTGGAAGGAAATGGGAATCTTTGACCTAGTAATGCTGTCGAAGACAGGCTTAAACTACTCCCCAGAGATGCTTATAGCTTCGTTGTTGTTCTGGGATTACTCTCACTTCACCTTTCACCTTCCATGTGGGATGTTAACCCCCACACTCTTCGACGTAGCGGCCATTACTGGCCTTCGACCAACCGGAGATTACTTCGACCCGGAGGAGATGTCGGAGGACCAAATTGGCTTCTCTGAGACCAAGCCAACATACACCACCTTTATCAACCATTATCACGACAGGTCGACGGATACAGTGTCGGATGTCGAACACATAGCGTTTCTAGCCTTATGGCTAACTCGCTTTGTGTTTTGCTCGAAATCTCTACAAGTGACCAAAAAGATGGTCACTCTTGCCACCCAACTGCATCACCGCCAAAACATCTGTTTGGCAGAACTAATTCTGGCCAGTCTTTATGACTCAATCAGCAATGGGGTTACTCTCTTGAAACATGTCGAAGATAGGGCCAGTTTGCTACTCGCTGGGCCTTTCTGGCTACTTCAACTGTGGCTCAACGCCACTTTCGAATCTTTCTTACCCAAGAAGATTCAGATAAATGAACAAGCCCCAGCGATAGCTAATAGACGTATCGAAGGAATTAGGCTGGCTCTACTGACACCTGTGGAAGATGGGCTGGAGTTCCAACAAACCTTCACTAACTTCGTTCTGATGTTCGCTCGAAGGAAGGAATTTGTTTCAACTATGGCTCCATTTGCTCAACGGAAGGTGGGGCCAGCATGGTTTACAAGGCCACATCCAAAGGAGTCGAGTGGTCCCAATGTCGATGAGCACACTGTACTTTGGGAGGCGTTCCTGACACCCAGGATCATGCCTCTTCGATTTAAGAGTTCTAAGACTCATTTGAGTCTGCTTGCCTATCAACCAAATCTGGTATCTCGCCAGTTTGGTATCATCCAAACCCTGCCTTCTCCCATTTTTCAAAGAGAGAAGTCAATGTTGTACTTCTGCAACGATTATACAGAAGAAGCTGCCACCAAGCATATCGGAAGATATGCTGGTCGAACAATCCTCTCGCTGTTTAACTACCAGCTTAACTTCCTTTGCTCACCATCTTTTGAAGAGTGGTGGAGAAGCTATTATGCTGAGTACTTCTTCGACGAGAAGGACTTCATAGCAGAGTTGCAGAAGTCTTTTGTCCTTGTGTTGGACAAAGTAAAGAAATGTAAGTTCATGCTCTCACATTTACTTTTTATCTTTCTCTTCGACTGTTAGCCTGTTAACTTTCCTTTTCGCTTTCAGTTGTTCGAAAGCCCCTAGCCAAGAAGGCTACAGAAGGCCCACAAGGAAGAGTCCTTTCGACAAAACCTCCACCGCCGGCGAAGACTATAGCGCCGGCGAAGACAACGGGCAACCAACAGGGGGAAGGCTCTTCGAGGAGGCCTCCTGCATCGGTAACCAGATTTTCTTCATTTTTCTTCTGGCTTTCGATTTTTTATTTTCGACGTAATTATTCAATCGAATTCCTATTGGTTTTCTAGGCTCCTTCGCCCAAGAAAAGGGCAGCATTGGTGGTCGAATCGGGGAGTGATGACGAAAGTGATTCCCCTCCTTCTCCCTTAAAGAGGCGAAAGTTAACGAAGGACGCTTCTGTTCCTACTCCTGCTCCTGAAGGTCGAACCGTCAGAATAAAGGTCGCTGTGAGAAAGCCTAGGCCACCTGCAGTGGTCATCGAGGAACCAACTGAGGAGGAACTGAACGCTCTTGTTACCAAGCCTGTCGAAAGTGACAATTCCAGCCCTGGGGCTGAAGTTAATCCACAGGTAATCTATTGGACCCTTCTTATAACTTAGGCATAGATACCAGTATTCGATTATGTCTCTTTCGACATCTGAAGATTTGTCTTCTTTCTCTTCTTCAGGACACCACTGAAAGTTCTCCACCAAGGACTTCAGAAACTCTAGAATCTGCTGACCTCAGCAGGCCTCAGGAGAAAATTTTGGAAAATGACGAAGCCCACACTGAGAATGAGGCCAATGCTGAAACAGTGGAGAAGACAACAGAAGAACCTATGGCGGAGGAAACACAGCCAGAAACGGTTCCTGTGGTGGACTTGTCGTCAGAAGAGAATCCTGAAGGAAGAGACCAAGGCAATGGCGAAGAGAATCAAGATGCTGTTGACGAAGAGCACCAAGGTGGTACTGGCGAAGAACACCAGGGTGACGCTAGCGAAGAGCCACAAAATGACGCTGGCGAAGGACCCCAAGGTGATGTTAACGAAGAACCCCAAGTCGACGCTAGTACCGCCTCAGTCGAAGTCGAAAAGCAACCAAACGAGGCACTCAGCATTCAACAGCCTCAAGCCCAAGATAATACTGTGGCAAGGGTCACCTCCTCAAAGCACAGGTTAAAAGAGGACTTGGAAATCTTGAAACAAACTGACCCTGTCAGCTACCTTAATGCAATCGTCGAGAGTAAGAGTTCTTCTGACACTAGTCAGGAAATTCCTACCCTGTCGGGGAAATCTACTGAGACTTCTCCTCTTGATGATGCGTTGGCGAAGGTTAAGGCCCAGTTCTTCAAGAGAGATTTAATGAAGACTTTAGAGGGGGACCCCACTGCTCCATCATGCTTGAAGGAGGTTTTGAATGCTGTTGACTTCGAAGCTGTAGCCCCAGAAATCTCAGACTTAATCATGGAATTACATTCTATGATTGATCAAGTCTCAGCGGATTACAGGCGCCAATGAGGTTTTAACAGTCAGCTCGAAGTGCTGCATGGCAAAAGCTCATCTGCGTGGACTGCTGTCTCAGATTCGACTTCTCGAATTGCCGAGTTGTCGAAACAGAAAGCGTCTGCACAGGAAAGGGTCGATGCTATTGAGCGAGAGAATGTCTCCTTCCGAGCACAAATTGCAGAGATAGAGGCGAAGATAAACGCCAACACTGTACTCCAGGAGGAAATTCTTTCGACCATCGCAGACGCTGAGAGCCAGACTGAGATCAAGCAAGGCCTGGAATTCGCTGAGAGGGCTCAAAGCCTCGACGCTCAAATTGCCAAACTGGTGCAAGAAAACTCTTGGTGCAAAAAGAGGTTGGAGCTGCAGTATGCCAAGTATCTTCGACTCAAGAATTCTCTTACCTTTTGATTGATTCTCTTTTGTAACCATCTTCTGTAATCGCTTTCGACAACAATTGCCATTTTGGCTGAAATTAATAAAAAATTCCATTTTGGCATTTTTATGGTTAATTTAGTTTATTCTTTTTTTATTATTTTATTTTTATCTCTTGAAGTATAGGCTTATATTTTTTCAAATATTTACCATTTACTCTCAAGAGCCTTTTATCACCACTTATCTCTTCGACTTCATAGGCTCCACCAGAAAAAGTTTGGATAACTCTGAAGGGTCCTTCCCATTTGGGTGACCATTTCCCCATGCTTCGATCCCGTCGATCCATGGGAAGAATTACCTTCCAAACTAAATCTTCAGGTAAAAATACCTTAGGTTTTACCTTTCTATTATAAGAGTCTTCTACTCTTTTCTTCTGAAGCCTGAGTAAGTCGAGAGCGTGTAATCTCTCTTCGTCTAAATCCACCAGTTCATCTAACATCATATTCCAATAAACCTCAGAAGGAATATCATAATGCCTCTGAACTCTTGCAGATTGAAGACAAATTTCAGCTGGCAATACTGCATCATGGCCAAAAGTTAGCCTATATGGTGTTGTACCAGTGGCTTCTTTTGGGGACGTTCGACAAGCCCATAAAATCTGGTCTAACGTCTTATGCCAATTCTTTGGTTTCTTCCCAACATGTTTCTTTATCAAGCCAATCACCACTTTGTTAGCTGCTTCGACTTGACCATTCGCCTGTGCATAATAAGGCCTGGATGTTAGGAGTTTGAAACCTGTTTCCTGAGCAAATTCCTGCATCTTTCGACCAGTGAAAACTGAACCTTGATCAGTTGTTATTGTCTCAGGGATTCCATACCTAAATATAATGTTCTTTTGAATGAATTCAATGACATTTTCTTGGTCTACATTGACTAAAGGGACAGCTTCGATCCACTTAGTAAAATAATCAATGCCTACCAATATGTATTTCTGACTCTTTGATGATGCTGGTCGAATCTCTCCAATGAGATCCAACGCCCATCCTCGAAAGGGCCAAGGCTTCACTATCGAGTGAAGTTCGCTTGCTGGTACATGCTGGATGCCTGTATGAACTTGACACTCTTGGCAACCTTTGGCGAACTCAACACAATCTTTCAGTATAGTGGGCCAATATAGTCCTTGTCGAAACAACAACCATTTCATTTTATGGCCTGCTTGGTGAGCCCCACATGCCCCAGCATGTGTAGTCGAAAGGGCTATGTATGCTTCAGTTTCACTTAAACATTTCAGCAACACCCCTTCAGGCGTCTTCTTGAATAACTCATTACCCATGAGTACAAAACTCAACGCCCTGTATTTTGTTTTTCGTTCTGTCGGAGCTCCTGGATTTTGAAGATAGTCCACAATGGGTTTCCTCCAATCTTGCTCTGACAAATTATCAATGAACGAAATCTCGAAGTTGAGTGATCAGCATAACCTAGCCTCGTCGATTCCAAGTCTGATGGTGATAGACAAGTTGCCTTTATCTTTTCTCGAACCTCGATTGCTCTTTGTAATCTCGTTTTTGAAATCTTATACCCTGATGCAATTTGTGCCAAGTCATTGGCTACTTGATTTTCGACTCTGGGTATGTGTCGAATATTGACACTTTCAAATTGTTTCAATAAACGATTTGCTATCACAAAGTACATAATGAGATTCTCTCTTATGCATTTATACTCCTTTGTGACTTGCTTGATGACTAACTCTGAGTCTCCCATTATTTCGACTCGAGTTGCCCCCAATTCCAACAATATTTCAAGGCCAGTAATTAGAGCTTCATACTCAGCCTCGTTGTTCGAACAAGAACCTTCTATTTGGTACTTGAATGTTGTTGGAATTTTATCTGGAGAAATAAGCAAGACTCCTACTCCTGTTCCATTTTTATGGCTGGAACCATCGAAGTAGAATTTCCAAGGTTCTATCTCCACATAAGTAATATCCTCGACTTGAATTGAGTGGTCGACTATGAAGTCTGCAACCACTTGTCCTTTTACTGCCTTAAGAGGCATAAAGGTCAAGGAGTATTCAGTCAATGCTAATGCCCACTTGCCAATTCGACTATGCAAGATAGGTTTCGACAACATATATTTGAAAACATCAAAATGAGACGAAACATAAACATCAACTGGTTTTATATATTGCTTGAGTTTTGTACAAGAGAAATACAGACATAGACACAATTTTTCAACTTCGCTATATCTAGTTTCTGCATCATTCAAAACTCGACTGAGATAATAAATGGGTCTTTCGACTCCATTCTCATCCTCTTGGGCTAACATACTTCCCAGAGTTTTGTCAGATGCAGCTATGTACAATCTCATACTCCTATTGCTACAAGGAGGCACCAAAATAGGTGGCTTAGTGAGGTACCCTTTGATTTTGTCGAAGGCTTCTTGCTGCTCTTGCCCCCATTCGAACCCCTCTTTATTCAGTCGAAGTAAGGGTGAAAAGGCCTGAGCTTTCCCACTTAGGTTAGATATAAACCTTCTCAAGAAATTTATCTTGCCTAAGAGGGATTGCAATTCCTTCTTATTCGATGGCGCTTTCGCTTCCAAAATTGCCTTCGTCTTGTTCTGATTGATTTCGATTCCTTTCTTGTGGACAACGAAACCCAAGAAATCTCCAGCTTTCACACAGAACGCACACTTCAAAGGGTTCATCTTCAGACCATGTTCTCTCATTCTTTCGAATGATTGTCGAAGGTGGTCAATGTGACTCTTCCTGGAAACAGATTTTATAACAATATCATCAATATAAACTTGCATAAAAGTGTTAATAAAATCATGGAAGATAGTATTCATTGCTCGCTGGTACGTTGCCCCAGCGTTTTTTAGGCCAAAAGGCATCACTACCCATTCGTAAGTGCCTAAGGCCCCAGGGCATCGAAAAGCTGTTTTCGACACATCCTCTTCAGCAATGAATATTTGATTATATCCTGAATAACCATCGAGCATACTCAGGTATTCGTAGCCAGCGGCAGAATCGACTAGCATTTCCGCCACAGGCATAGGATATTCATCTTTGGGGGTGGCAGCATTCAAATCTCTGAAATCTATGCACACCCTTAATGTGCCATTCTTCTTAATTACTGGCACAATATTTGCAATCCATTCGACATACCTTGTAACACGGATGAATTTGCATTTCAGAAGTCGTTCGACCTCCGTTTTGATCTTCGACAATATTTCTGGAGCGAAGCGTCTTGGATTTTGCTTGATTGGCTTCTTTCCAGGTTTGATTGGCAACTGAAGTTCTACCAATCCTCTGTCGAGACCAGGCATTTCGTCATAATCCCATGCAAAACAGTCTTTAAACTCTTTCAGCAATTGGATTACTTCCAACCTAAGTTCTGGATCAATTTTGGCGCTGATGTAAGTTGGTCTATTCTCTGATCCTTCGCCTAAGTTGATTTCTTCTAAAGGGTCTTGTGCTAACATCTTAATGTTGTTCGCCAAGGGATCCTTTTCGAAGCCCAAAGGCTCATCGTCATAGATGGCGTCGAGCCTCTGTTCCTGCATTTCATCTGGCATGATATCAGGAGGTCTTGGATCGAAATCCTTTCCTGGGCCAACAGCAGATAATTGTTGATCATTGGCCTGTGTGGCCATGTACTTTACTTCGGCTTCGAGAGCCGTTATCATCTTGGTTTCGGCCACATAAGCCGAAATTCGCTTCAGAGATTGTGACTCAGTCATTATCATTGAATTCACTTCCCCAACCAGTTGGTTGGATATCAGTTAGCCCACTGAAGTCTATGTGGGACAAGTCTTCTCTGTCCCATTGGAAACCATGCTCAGGATGCAGGTATAGGGAACAAAAGGTGTTTGGCGCTGGCGCCATGTCGAAGTCAGGAGTTGGACATGGCCTTATGTGAGCCAAGTTTTTGTCGAAATCTGCCACACCTAAGTGATTCACTTCGCCAAGGTAGTAGCTTTGATCTGCCTCTATGTTTTCGACCATCCCATCTGGACGCCATAGAAGCAGCCTTTGATGCATCGATGAAGGCACAGCACCTACACCATGAATCCACTCACGGCCTAACAAAAGGTTGTAGTTAGGTTTGGCCGATATGACCATGAACATTGTTGGTCGAAGGATCGACCCAACTTTTATGTCTAGCTGGATCACTCCCATGGTGGTCCCAATGCCTCCCTCATAGTTGGATAGGACCATATTGTGAGGTTTGATTTCTTCATCCCTTTTGCCAATCTTCCTTAGCATAGAATGAGGGATAATATTGATAGTGGCCCCACAGTCGACCAATATTTTGTTCACAGTGGTCTCTTCGAGCTTAGCCCTTATGAACAAAGGTTTGAGGTGATTCTTCATCGCCTCTGTAGGTGGCTCGAAGAAGCCATTTTGTTCCTCTGTAGTGCCATTGTCCATGACAAAATAGCACACTGGCCTATGTTTGGCCATTTCTTGTTCCACCTCCCAGTCACTGGCTTCGACTTCTACCTGTCGATTGAATTCCCTAGGCAGTACTGAAACAATATTCACCATTATATCCAGAGTATCGTCGGACTCAGCATCATCTTCGTCTTCGACTTCACTTTGGTTAGGCCAAACTAGCCTGTTGGTAACTGGTTCTCTCTCAAGAGGCTTTCTTTGTTTCCTTTGAGGCACATTCGAACTAGTTTCTGCCTTAGGTTCGTTGGCAGCCTCCCTTTCAGCTTTTCGCCTTCTTTGATATCTCCTCCATTGGGATCTCGACATAGGATTTTTTCCCTTGTAGTTGCTGGACACTTGAGCAACCTTGGGTGCAGCAACTTGAGGCTCTTTCTTCTGAATTAAAGAGGAACCTCTTGGCACTTCGAAAGAATGCCATTTCTCTTCACTTGGCCTTTTCCGGCCAGATGTTTTGTACCAAGTGTCTACTGGTACATTTGTTGGAGGCCTAAAAGTCAATGGCCTCTTGTCTTGATTAGAACCCCTTCTGGGATCATGTCGAAGGTCAGCATTCTCCCTTCTCTTGTTCGCTGCTCTCACGCCTTGTATGTGCTCAGCAGCTTTTTTATCAAAGATAGAACTGCATCTTGGACACAGCATCACCTCTGATTTCTTCTTCTGGCATCTTTGTAAAAAATCTGCCAAGTTTTCGTTTTCCCTAGGGAAAGCCGTTTTATTTGCCTGCTCTTGCCTTATGGCTTCTTCTGAAGCTTTAGGGTCAGAAATTTCAACCATGTTGATATTCATTGTATCCTTATTACCAAGAGTTAGTTGCTTCATTTGTGTCTCCAGATTCTCCGTCTGGCCTTGTACAGTGGCCAAGTGGGAACTGGGCTTTGGTCCAGTTTTTTGTGCTTCAGCAGTCTTCGACTTCGGGTCTTCGACCGCTTTCTGGACAACCTCAATTGTCTTCCTGGATAAATTTCCAGAAAAACTGCCAAAGATTGGCATGTTGATGTGGTCCTTTGAGACTTCGACCATGGTAATGCCTGGCTTCTTCGACTGGATCCTGGTAGCCTCTATCATGTTCACCTCAGAGGGTTCTGCATAGTGGGCTTCAGCCTTCAGTGGATTGGAGTCGACAGCCATGGGGGATTTGTCAGCAAATTTTAATCTCCCTTCCTCAATAGCGTCTTGCACAAGATTCCTGAAAAGAAAACATTGAGAAGTTTTATGGCCCAAAAAATTAAAAAACCTCTCTTCTTTCTTTGATCAAGAGGAGGCACTTTTACCCCAGGGGGTACTATCATTTGGCCATCTTTAACTAGCAAGTCGAATATTTCATCACATTTCGTGATGTCAAAACTATAAGTCTTTTTTGGGAACCTATCGTTGGTCCTGTCTGGACCAATGGGATTCTTCCCATTTGAGGGGACTAACTGTTTACAAGAGTATGGTGGCCCTTGTTTTAGTTCTGCTAAATCGACTTCTCCTTCTTCGACAGCTAAAGTATCGTCGAAGGATTCTAGATCTTCGTCATCCATCTCAACGTACGCTATTCTCTCTCTCTTGTGAGTTTTCGTTGCCTTAGCTTTTTCAGCTTTGAGGCGTTCGACTTGTCGAACTCTATCGGCCAGTTGGGCCATGTCTCTTAGGTACTGGGTATCTAGCTTCTTCCTAATGGAATAATCTAAACCGCCTGCGGCCATTTCGACCAGCTCATGTTCTGGCACTTGTGTAAAACATCTCGCCTTAAGCAACCTAAACCTATTCAGATATTCGTCTATAGGTTCAGTGAAACGTCTCTTCACACTCGCCAGTTCTTTCAGGCTTATCTTGGTTTGCCCCATATAGAATTGTTCATGGAACAATCTTTCCAACTGGGTCCAATGGTGGATCGAATTGGGGGGTAGAGTTGTGAACCAAGTAAAAGCGTTCTTGGTTAAGGAACTTGGGAAGTATTTGATCCTTAGGTTTTCATTATTTGAAATGTCTCCTGCTTCGATCAAATATCTCGCCACATGTTCGACAGTAGATTCTGTCGTGTCCCCAGAGAACTTAGTAAATTTGGGGACTTTGCTTCTAGGGGGTAAGTCAGTTTGTAACACATATTCTGACAATGGAGATGTAAAGTTGGGCCTTCGAAAGCCCATGTTCATTCCATTCTGAGTCATGATTCTTTCGATCATGGTTGCCAGATTGTTTTCCAAACCCATGTTTTGGTATTGGACATGCTGAACCACTTCGTCAGCATTTTGGTTTCTGTTAACTAACCTTACCTCTGGGGCTATTACCCTAGGTTCTTCGACGGGTTGTTCTACAGGCTGTTGAGCCTGATTAATGGTGGTTTCTTCCTCTACAAATATCCCCTGATTTCCTCTTGTCTGCGCCCTTTGGGGCTGTCGAATAGGTGGGGGTACTCCAAAGAAGTCAGCCAAACGCGTCATTTACGCTGTAACTTGCTGATTCGATTGAGTAGTATTTTGTATTAGAGGATTTAGCACTGTACTCAAAGTCTGTGCCAACATTTGCACCATATCATGGTTGCTTTCGTCCATCTGTTGCCTCAAGACTGCTGTCGAGGCATTTGTTAGGCCATGGGCTACTTGGGACGTTCCTCCTAAGAGTTGGGTCCTATTTCTATTCGCCATGCCTACTCCAGAGCCTTGGAGTGGCGAAGAGGCACTCACGAAAGGGTCTGAATAAGTGGACGCAGCATTCGTCAGGCTTGCCACTTCAGAAGTTGGCATACCATAGAATGGAATAAATCCTGGGGGAACCACTGGCCTTGTGCCAATATTTCCCCTTGGTGGGGGGGTTCCCAAAGGTATTCTGGGGCCTGTTAACGAAGTTATTGGCCCCGTGGTTGTGACTGACACTGCTGGTGTCGAACCAACATTCGTCGCTTCACTCACGGTCATATTAACCGTTGCTCCCACACTTGGTGGTGGAATTTCGTTGTTGTTTGGAGGATTCGCCATCTCTTCCCTTCTTCTGGCAGTATTGTTATCGTTGGTATATATTCTACCACTCCTCAATAACATACAATTCGAAAAAGTGAGATAATTTTCAACAATCAACACACAGTCCCACCAGGTGTGCCAATTTGTTTACCTTGGGTTTTGGTAAACAACCGCTGATCCTCCAAATGGTTACTTATTTGGTTACTCGCAGGATCGATCAGATTGATCCTATGGACATAGGTTGATTTTGAAGTTTGATTAAGGTGGATAAGGCTTTAAGTAAAATGTTTCAAATAAATTGCATAAAGGAAAGGCTTGGTAAAATAAACAAGGCTTTAAAGTAAAGGTTCGACAGGAATTTAAAGGGGAAAAGCATGTAAAATACTGGAAAAGTAAATGACTTTAATTGATAAAATTGGTGTTTCACACATACATTTCTCAACAATTCTTTCGCTCACACTGGGTACTCGAATCTAAATGAGTGACTATGTATATATTTGTGAACACACGCGAAAAACTACATGTCTACTCCTATTTATACTAAAACATTTCAAGTAACCGTCGGGCAGTTACACTGCTTCGAGATTAAGCCACTTGGCACGTTCTCCATGCTCGACGCTCCAGATCCTTGCACGTTTGCACATAGTAAGTGCTGGAAACCGTTTTCCCTCCAAAGCTTTGAATTTCAAACTGCTCCACTCTGGACCATCGAACACGTTCGTCAAGAGACATCTTCGACGACTACTCCTTCGACGTCGAAGGCAATCAGCCTTCTTCCTTGGAAGAAATCTTCTAAGTATTTTGCCCATCTTTCGACGGGCACTTCGACAGGCTTAGCCAGTCGAAAGCATCTTTCAGCTTTTAATGGCTGCCATCAATCAAAACAAAGGTGTCGAATTTAGGAGCCAACACTTCCATAATGACCATGCTACCATCCATAAGAGTAACAAAAATCTCGACAAATGACAACCTTCCATAATGACAAGGATACCATCCAATCGAATAACAAAAATCTCGACAATAGACCACGTTCCATAATGACAAGGCTACCATCCATTGGAGTAACAAAATCTCGACAACAGACTACCTTCCATAATGGCAAGGCTACCATCCATTGGAGTAACAAAAATATTGACAACAAACTACCTTCCATAAAGACAAGGCTACCATCCATTGGAGTAACAAAAATATCGACAAAGACTACCTTCCATAAAGACAAGGCTACCATTTCTTGGAGTAACAAAACTCTCGACAACAGACTACCTTCCATAATGACAAGGATATAATCCATTGGAGTAAAAAAAATATCAACAACAGACTACCTTCCATAATGACAAGGTTACCATCCATCGGAATAACAAAAATCTCGACAATAGACTACCTTCAATAATGACAAGGCTACCATCCAATGGAATAACAACAATCTCGACAACATACTACCTTCCATAATGATAAGGCTACCATCCATTGGGTAACAAAGATCTCGACAACAAACTACCTTCCATAATGATAAGGCTACCATCCATTGGAGTAACAAAAATATCGACAACACACTACCTTCCATAAAGACAAGGCTATCATCCATCAGAGTAACAAAAATATCCACAACAAACTACCTTCCATAATTACAAGGCTACAATCCATTGGAGTAAAAAAAGTCTCGACAACAGACAACCTTCCATAATGACAAGGTTACCATCCACTGGAATAACAAAAATCTCGACAACAGACTACCTTCCATAATGGCAAGGCTACCATCCATTGGAGTAACAAAAATATCGACAACAGACTACCTTCGATAATGACATGGCTACCATCCATTGGAGTAACAAAAATAACGACAACTAATTACCTTCCATAATGACAAGGATTCCATCCATTGGAGTAACAAAAATCTTGACAATAGACCATGTTCCATAAAGATAAGGCTACAATCCATTGGAGTAACAAAAATATCGACAACAGACTACCTTCCAAAATGACAAGGCTACCCTCCATTGAGGAACAAAGATATCGACAACAAACTACCTTCCATAATGACAATGCTACCATCCATGAGGGTAACACAAATCTCGACAAATGACAACCTTCCATAATGACAAGGCTACCATCCAATCGAAAACAAAAATCTCGACAATAGACCACATTCCATAATGACAAGGCTACCATCCATTGGAGTAACAAAAATCTCGACAACAGAATACCTTCCATAATGAAAAGGCTACCATCCATTGGAGTAACAAAAATATCGACAACAAACTACCTTCCATAAAGACAATGCTACCATCCATTGGAGTAACAAAAATATCGACAAAGACTACCTTCCATAAAGACAAGGCTACCATCCCTTGGAGTAACAAAAATCTCGACAACAGACTACCTTCCATAATGACAAGGATACAATCCATTGGAGTAAAAAAATATCGACAACAGACTACCTTCCATAATGACAAGGTTACCATCCATTAGAATAACAAAAATCTCGACAATAAACTACCTTCCATAATGACGAGGCTACCATCCAATGGAATAACAACAATCTCGACAATAAACTACCTTCCATAATTACAAGGCTACCATCCATTGGAGTAACAACAATCTCTACAATAGACTACCTTCCGTAATGACAAGGCTACCATCCATTGGAGTAACAAAAATATCGACAACACACTACCTTCCATAATGACAAGGCTACCATCCATTGAGGAACAAAGATATCGACAACAAACTACCTTCCATAATGACAACGCTACCATCCATCAGAGTAACAAAAATCTTGACAAATGACAACCTTCCATAATGACAAGGCTACCATCCAATCGAATAACAAAAATCTCGACAATAGACCACGTTCCATAATGACAAGGCTACCATCCATTGGAGTAACAAAAATATCGACAACAGACTACCTTCCATAATGACAAGGCTACCATCCATTGGAGTAACAAAAATATCAACAACAAACCGCCTTCCATAAATACAAGGCTACCATCCATTGGAGTATCAAAAATATCGACAAAGACTACCTTCCATAAAGACAAGGCTACCATCCCTTGGAGTAACAAAAATCTCGACAACAAACTACCTTCCATAATGACAAGGATACAATCCATTGGAGTAAAAAAATATCGACAACAGACTACCTTGCATAATGACAAGGTTACCATCCATTGGAATAACAAAAATCTCGACAATAAACTACCTTCCATAATGACGAGGCTACCATCCAATGGAATAACAACAATCTCGACAACAGACTACCTTCCATAATTACAAGGCTACCATCCATTGGAGTAACAACAATCTCTACAATAGACTACCTTCCATAAAGACAAGGCTACCATCCATTGGAGTAACAAAAATCTCGACAACAGACTACCTTCCATAATGACAAGGATACAATCCATTGGAGTAAAAAGATATCGACAACAAACTACTTCCATAATGACAACGCTACCATCCATGAGAGTAACAAAAATCTCGACAAATGACAACCTTCAATAATGACAAGGCTACCATCCAATGAATAACAAAAATCTCGACAATAGACCATGTTCCATAGTGACAAGGCTACCATCCATTGGAGTAACAAAAATATCGACAACAGACTACCTTCCATAATGAAAAGGCTACCATCCATTGGAGTAACAAAAATATCGACAACAAACCGCCTTCCATAAATACAAGGCTACCATCCATTGGAGTATCAAAAATATCGACAAAGACTACCTTCCATAAAGACAAGGCTACCATCGCTTGGAGTAACAAAAATCTCGACAACAGACTACCTTCCATAATGACAAGGATACAATCCATTGGAGTAAAAAAATATCGACAACAGACTACCTTCCATAAAGGTTACCATCCATTGGAATAACAAAACTCTCGACAATAAACTACCTTCCATAATGACGAGGCTACCATCCAATGGAATAACAACAATCTCGACAACAGACTACCTTCCATAATTACAAGGCTACCATCCATTGGAGTAACAACAATCTCTACAATAGACTACCTTCCATAATGACAAGGCTACCATCCATGGGAGTAACAAAAATATCGACAACAGACTACCTTCCATAATGACAAGGCTACCATCCATTGAGGAACAAAGATATCGACAACAAACTACCTTCCATAATGACAACGCTACCATCCATGAGAGTAACAAAAATCTCGACAAATGACAACCTTCCATAATGACAAGGCTACCATCCAATCGAAAACAAAAATCTCCACAATAGACCACATTCCATAATGACAAGGCTACCATCCATTGGAGTAACAAAAATCTCGACAACAGAATACCTTCCATAATGACAAGGCTACCATCCATTGGAGTAACAAAAATATCGACAGAGACTACCTTCCATAAAGACAAGGCTACCATCCCTTGGAGTAACAAAAATCTCGACAACAGACTACCTTCCATAATGACAAGGATACAATCCATTGGAGTAAAAAAATATCGACAACAGACTACCTTCCATAATGACAAGGTTACCATCCATTGGAATAACAAAAATCTCGACAATAAACTACCTTCCATAATGACGAGGCTACCATGCAATGGAATAACAAAAATCTCGACAACAGACTACCTTTCATAATTACAAGGCTACCATCCATTGGAGTAACAACAATCTCTACAATAGACTACCTTCCATAATGACAAGGCTACCATCCATGGGAGTAACAAAAATATCGACAACAGACTACCTTCCATAATGACAAGGCTACCATCCATTGAGGAACAAAGATATCGACAACAAACTACCTTCCATAATGACAACGCTACCATCCATGAGAGTAACAAAAATCTCGACAAATGACAACCTTCCATAATGACAAGGCTACCATCCAATCGAAAACAAAAATCTCGACAATAGACCACATTCCATAATGACAAGGCTACCATCCATTGGAGTAACAAATATCTCGACAACAGAATACCTTCCATAATGACAAGGCTACCATCCATTGGAGTAACAAAAATATCGACAACAAACTACCTTCCATAAAGACAAGGCTACCATCCATTGGAGTAACAAAAATATCGACAACGGACTACCTTCCATAATGACAAGGCTACCATCCCTTGGAGTAACAAAAATCTCGACAACAAACTACCTTCCATAATGACAACGCTACCATCCATGAGAGTAACAAAAATCTCGACAAATGACAACCTTCCATAATGACAAGGTTACCATCCATTGGAATAAAAAAAATCTCGACAATAGACCACAATCCATAATGACAAGGCTACCATCCATTGGAGTAACAAAAATATCGACAACAGACTACCTTCCATAATGACAAGGCTACCATCCATTGGAGTAACAAAAATATCGACAACAAACTACCTTCCATAAAGACATGGCTACCATCCATTGGAGTAACAAAAATATCGACAAAGACTACCTTCCATAAAGACAAGGCTACCATCCCTTGGAGTAACAAAAATCTCGACAACAGACTACCTTCCATAATGACAAGGATACAATCCATTGGAGTAAAAAAATATCGACAACAGACTACCTTCCATAATGACAAGGTTACCATCCATTGGAATAACAAAAATCTCGACAATAAACTACCTTCCATAATGACGAGGCTACCATGCAATGGAATACCAACAATCTCGACAACAAACTACCTTTCATAATTACAAGGCTACCATCCATTGGAGTAACAACAATCTCTACAATAGACTACCTTCCATAATGACAAGGCTACAATCCATGGGAGTAACAAAAATATCGACAACAGACTACCTTCCATAATGACAAGGCTACCATCCATTGAGGAACAAAGATATCGACAACAAACTACCTTCCATAATGACAACGCTACCATCCATGAGAGTAACAAAAATCTCGACAAATGACAACCTTCCATAATGACAAGGCTACCATCCAATCGAAAACAAAAATCTCGACAATAGACCACATTACATAATGACAAGGCTACCATCCATTGGAGTAACAAATATCTCGACAACAGAATACCTTCCATAATGACAAGGCTACCATCCATTGGAGTAACAAAAATATCGACAACAAACTACCTTCCATAAAGACAAGGCTACCATCCATTGGAGTAACAAAAATATCGACAGAGACTACCTTCCATAAAGACAAGGCTACCATCCCTTGGAGTAACAAAAATCTCGACAACAGACTACCTTCCATAATGACAAGGATATAATCCATTGGAGTAAAAAAATCTCGACAACAGACTACCTTCCATAATGACAAGTTTACCATCCATTGGAATAACAAAAATCTCTACAATAAACTACCTTCCATAATGACGAGGCTACCATCCAATGTAATATCAACAATCTCGACAACAGACTACCTTCCATAATTACAAGGCTACCATCCATTGGAGTAACAAAAATATCGATAACAAACTACCTTCCATAAAGACAAGGCTACCATCCATTGGAGTAACAAATATATCGACAAAGACTACCTTCCATAAAGACAAGGCTACCATCCCTTGGAGTAACAAAAATCTCGACAACATACTACCTTCCATAATGACAAGGATACAATCCATTGGAGTAAAAAAATATCGACAACAGACTACCTTCCATAATGACAAGGTTACCATCCATTGGAATAACAAAAATCTCGACAATAAACTACCTTCCATAATGACAAGGCTACCATCCAATGGAATAACAACAATCTCGACAACAGACTACCTTCCATAATTACAAGGCTACCATCCATTGGAGTAACAACAATCTCTACAATAGACTACCTTCCATAATGACAAGGCTACCAACCATGGGAGTAACAAAAATATCGACAACAGACTACCTTCCATAATGACAAGGCTACCATCCATTGAGGAACAAAGATATCGACAACAAACTACCTTCCATAATGACAAGGCTACCATCCATGAGAGTAACAAAAATCTCAACAAATGACAACCTTCCATAATGACAAGGCTACCATCCAATCGAAAACAAAAATCTCGACAATAGACCACATTCCATAATGACAAGGCTACCATCCATTGGAGTAACAAAAATCTCGACAACAGAATACCTTCCATAATGACAAGGCTACCATCCATTGGAGTAACAAAAATATCGACAACAAACTACCTTCCATAAAGACAAGGCTACCATCCATTGGAGTAACAAAAATATCGACAGAGACTACCTTCTATAAAGACAAGGCTACCATCCCTTGGAGTAACAAAAATCTCGACAACAGACTACCTTCCATAATGACAAGGATACAATCCATTGGAGTAAAAAATATCGACAACAGACTACCTTCCATAATGACAAGGTTACCATCCATTGGAATAACAAAAATCTCGACAATAAACTACCTTCCATAATGACGAGGCTACCATCCAATGGAATAACAACAATCTTGACAACAGACTACCTTCCATAATTACAAGGCTACCATCTATTGGAGTAACAAAAATATCGATAACAAACTACCTTCCATAAATACAAGGCTACCATCCATTGGAGTAACAAAAATATCGACAAAGACTACCTTCCATAAAGACAAGGCTACCATCCCTTAGAGTAACAAAAATCTCGACAACATACTACCTTCCATAATGACAAGGATACAATCCATTGGAGTAAAAAAATATCGACAACAGACTACCTTCCATAATGACAAGGTTACCATCCATTAGAATAACAAAAATCTGGACAATAGACTACCTTCTGTAATGACAAGGCTACCATCCAATGGAATAACAACAATCTCGACAATAGACTACCTTACATAATGACAAGGCTACCATCCATTGGAGTAACAAAAATATTGACAACAAACCACCTTCCATAAATACAAGGCTACCATCCATTGGAGTAACAAAAATATCGACAAAGACTACCTTCCATAAAGACAAGGCTACAATCCCTTGGAGTAACAAAAATCTCGACAACAGACTACCTTCCATAATGACAAGGATACAATCCATTGGAGTAAAAAAATATCGACAACAGACTACCTTCCATAATGTCAAGGTTACCATCCATTGGAATAACAAAAATCTCGACAATAAACTACCTTCCATAATTACGAGGCTACCATCCAATGGAATAACAACAATCTCGACAACAGACTACCTTCCATAATGACAAGGCTACCATCCATTGGAATAACAACAATCTCGACAACAGAATACCTTCCATAATGACAAGGCTACCATCCATTGGAGTAACAACAATCTCTACAATAGACCACCTTCCATAATGACAAGGATACCATCTTTTGGAGTAACAAAAATATCGACAACGGACTACCTTCCATAATGACAAGGCTACCATCCATTGAGGAACAAAGATATCGACAACAAAATACCTTCCATAATGACAACGCTACCATCCATGAGAGTAACAAAAATCTCGACAAATGACAACCTTCCATAATGACAAGGCTACCATCCAATCGAATAAAAAAAATCTCAACAATAGACCACAATCCATAATGACAAGGCTACCATCCATTGGAGTAACAAAAATATCGACAACAGACTACCTTCCATAATGACAAGGCTACCATCCATTGGAGTAACAAAAATATTGACAACAAACCGCCTTCCATAAATACAAGGCTACCATCCATTGGAGTATCAAAAATATCAACAAAGACTACCTTCCATAAAGACAAGGCTACCATCCCTTGGAGTAACAAAAATCTCGACAACAGACTACCTTCCATAATGACAAGGATACAATCCATTGGAGTAAAAAAATATCGACAACAGACTACCTTCCATAATGACAAGGTTACCATCCATTGGAATAACAAAAATCTCGACAATAAACTACCTTCCATAATGACGAGGCTACCGTCCAATGGAATAACAACAATCTCGACAACAAACTACCTTCCATAATTACAAGTCTACCATCCATTGGAGTAACAACAATCTCTACAATAGACTACCTTCCATAATTACAAGGCTACCATCCATTGGAGTAACAACAATCTCTACAATAGACTACCTTCCATAATGACAAGGCTACCATCCATTGGAGTAACAAAAATATCGACAACAGACTACCTTCCATAATGACAAGGCTATCATCCATTGAGGAACAAAGATATCGACAACAAACTACCTTCCATAATGACAACGCTACCATCCATGAGAGTAACAAAAATCTCGACAAATGACAACCTTCCATAATGACAAGGTTTCCATCCAATAGAATAACAAAAATCTCAACAATAGACCATGTTCCATAATGACAAGGCTACCATCCATTGGAGTAACAAAAATATCGACAACAGACTACCTTCCATAATGACAAGGCTACCATCTATTGGAGTAACAAAAATATCGACAACAAACCGCCTTCCATAAATACAAGGCTACCATCCATTGGAGTATCAAAAATATCGACAAAGACTACCTTCCATAAAGACAAGGCTACCATCCCTTGGAGTAACAAAAATCTCGACAACAGACTACCTTCCATAATGACAAGGATACAATTCAATGGAGTAAAAAAATATCGACAACAGACTACCTTCCATAATGACAAGGTTACCATCCATTGGAATAACAAAAATCTCGACAATAAACTACCTTCCATAATGATGAGGCTACCATCCAATGGAATAACAACAATCTCGACAACAGACTACCTTCCATAATTACAAGGCTACCATCCATTGAGGAACAAAGATATCGACAACAAACTACCTTCCATAATGACAAGGCTACCATCCATTGGAGTAACAAAAATATCGACAACAGACTACCTTCCATAATGACAAGGCTACCATCCATTGGAGTAACAAAAATATCGATAACAAACTACCTTACATAAAGACAAGGCTACCATCCATTGGAGTAACAAAAATATCGACAAAGACTACCTTCCATAAAGACAAGGCTACCATCCCTTGGAGTAACAAAAATCTCGACAACATACTACCTTCCATAATGACAAGGATACAATCCATTGGAGTAAAAAAATATCGACAAGATACTACCTTCCATAATGACAAGGTTACCATCCATTGGAATAACAAAAATCTCGACAATAAACTACCTTCCATAATGACAAGGCTGCCATCCAATGGAATAACAACAATCTCGACAACAAACTACCTTCCATAATTACAAGTCTACCATCCATTGGAGTAACAACAATCTCTACAATAGACTACCTTCCATAATGACAAGGCTACCATCCATTGGAGTAACAAAAATATCGACAATAGACTACCTTCCATAATGACAAGGCTACCATCCATTGAGGAACAAAGATATCGACAACAAACTACCTTCCATAATGACAAAGCTACCATCCATAAGAGTAACAAAAATCTCGACAAATGACAACCTTCCATAATTACAAGGCTACCATCCAATCGAATAAAAAAATTCTCGACAATAGACCACGTTCCATAATGACAAGGCTACCATCCATTTGAGTAACAAAAATCTCGACAACAGACTACCTTCCATAATGACAAGGCTACCATCCATTGGAGTAACAAAAATATCGACAACAAACTACCTTCCATACAGACAAGGCTACCATCCATTGGAGTAACAAAAATATCGACAAAGACTACCTTCCATAAAGACAAGGCTACCATCCCTTGGAGTAACAAAAATCTCGACAACAGACTACCTTCCATAATGACAAGGACACAATCCATTGGAGTTAAAAAAATATCGACAACATACTACCTTCCATAATGACAAGGTTACCATCCATTAGAATAACAAAAATCTCGACAATAGACTACCTTCCATAATGACAAGGCTACCATCCAACGGAATAACAACAATCTCGACAACATACTACCTTCCATAATGACAAGGCTACCATGCATTAGAGTAACAAAAATATCAACAACAAACTACCTTCCATAAAGACAAGGCTACCATCCATAGGAGTAACAAAAATATCGACAAAGACTACCTTCCATAAAAACAAGGCTACCATCCCTTGGAGTAACAAAAATCTCGACAACAGACTACCTTCAATAATGACAAGGATAAAATCCGTTGGAGTAAAAAAAACATCGACAACAGACTACCTTCCATAATGACATGGTTACCATCCATTGTAATAACAAAAATCTCGACAATAAACTACCTTTAATAATGCAAAGGCTACCATCCAATAGAATAACAACAATCTCGACAACAGATACCTTCCATAATTACAAGGCTGCCATCCATTGGAGTAACAACAATCTCTACAATAGACTACCTTCCATAATAACAATGCTACCATCAATTGGAGTAACAAAAATATCCACAACAGACTACCTTCCATAATGACAAGGCTACCATCCATTGTGGAACAAAGATATCGACAACAAACTACCTTCCATAATGACAACGCTACCATCCATGAGTGTAACAAAAATCTCAACAAATGAAAACCTTCCATAATGACAAGGCTACCATCCAATCCAATAAGAAAAATCTTGAAAATAGACCACGTTCCATAACGACAAAGCTATTATCCATTGCAGTAATAAAAATCTCGACAACAGACTACCTTCCATAATAACAAGGCTACCATCCATTGGAGTAACAAAAATATCGACAACAAACTACCTTCCATAAAGACAAGGCTACCATCCATTGGAGTAACAAAAATATCGACAAAGACTACCTTCCATAAAGACAAGGCTACCATCCCTTGGAGTAACAAAAATCTCGACAACAAAATACCTTCCATAATGACAAGGATACAATCCATTGGAGTAAAAAAAATATCGAGAACATTCTACCTTCCATAATGACAAGGTTACCATCCATTAGAATAACAAAAATCTGGACAATAGACTACGTTCCATAATGACAAGGCTACCATCCAATGGAATAACAACAATCTCGACAACAGAATACCTTCCATAATGACAAGGCTACCATCCATTGGAGTAACAAAAATATCGACAACAAACCACCTTCCATTAAGACAAGGCTACCATCCATTGGAGTAACAAAAATATCGAAAAAGACTACCTTCCATAAAGACAAGGCTACCATCCCTTGGAGTAACAAAAATCTCGACAACAGACTAACTTCCATAATGACAAGGATACAATCCATTGGAGTAAAAAATATCGACAACAGACTACCTTCCATAATGACAAGGTTACCATCCATTGGAATAACAAAAATCTCGACAATAAACTACCTTCCATAATGACAAGGCTACCATCCAATGGAATAACAACAATCTCGACAACAGACTACCTTCCATAATTACAAGGCTACCATCCATTGGAGTAACAACAATATCTACAATAGACTACCTTCCATAATGACAAGGCTACCATCCATTGGAGTCACAAAAATATCGACAACAGACTAACTTCCATAATGACAAGGCTACCATCCATTGAGGAACAAAGATATCGACAACAAAGTACCTTCCATAATGACAAAGCTTCCATCCATGAGAGTAACAAAAATCTCGACAAATGACAACCTTCCATAATGACAATGCTACCATCCAATTGAATAACAAAAATCTCGACAATAGACCACGTTCCATAATGACAAGGCTACCATCCATTGGAGTAACAAAAATCTCGACAACAGACTGCCTTCCATAATGACAAGGCTACCATCTATTGGAGTAACAAAAATATCGACAACAAACTACCTTCCATAAAGACAAGGCTACCATCCATTGGAGTAACAAAAATATCGACAAAGACTACCTTCCATAAAGACAAGGCTACCATCCCTTGGAGTAACAAAAATCTCGACAACAAAATACCTTCCATAATGACAAGGATACAATCCATTGGAGTAAAAAAAATATCGAGAACATTCTACCTTCCATAATGACAAGGTTACCATCCATTAGAATAACAAAAATCTGGACAATAGACTACGTTCCATAATGACAAGGCTACCATCCAATGGAATAACAACAATCTCGACAACAGAATACCTTCCATAATGACAAGGCTACCATCCATTGGAGTAACAAAAATATCGACAACAAACCACCTTCCATTAAGACAAGGCTACCATCCATTGGAGTAACAAAAATATCGAAAAAGACTACCTTCCATAAAGACAAGGCTACCATCCCTTGGAGTAACAAAAATCTCGACAACAGACTACCTTCCATAATGACAAGGATACAATCCATTGGAGTAAAAAATATCGACAACAGACTACCTTCCATAATGACAAGGTTACCATCCATTGGAATAACAAAAATCTCGACAATAAACTACCTTCCATAATGACAAGGCTACCATCCAATGGAATAACAACAATCTCGACAACAGACTACCTTACATAATTACAAGGCTACCATCCATTGGAGTAACAACAATATCTACAATAGACTACCTTCCATAATGACAAGGCTACCATCCATTGGAGTCACAAAAATATCGACAACAGACTACCTTCCATAATGACAAGGCTACCATCCATTGAGGAACAAAGATATCGACAACAAAGTACCTTCCATAATGACAAAGCTTCCATCCATGAGAGTAACAAAAATCTCGACAAATGACAACCTTCCATAATGACAATGCTACCATCCAATTGAATAACAAAAATCTCGACAATAGACCACGTTCCATAATGACAAGGCTACCATCCATTGGAGTAACAAAAATCTCGACAACAGACTGCCTTCCATAATGACAAGGCTACCATCCATTGGAGTAACAAAAATATCAATAACAAACTACCTTCCATAAAGACAAGGCTACCATCCATTGGAGTAACAAAAATATCGACAAAGACTACCTTCCATAAAGACAAGGCTACCATCCCTTGGAGTAACAAAAATCTCGACAACATACTACCTTCCATAATGACAAGGATACAATCCATTGGAGTAAAAAAAATATCGACAACATACTACCTTCCAAAATGACAAGGTTACCATCCATTAGAATAACAAAAATCTGGACAATAGACTACGTTCCATAATGACAAGGCTACCATCCAATGGAATAACAACAATCTCGACAACAGAATACCTTCCATAATGACAAGGCTACCATCCATTGGAGTAACAAAAATATCGACAACAAACCACCTTCCATTAAGACAAGGCTACCATCCATTGGAGTAACAAAAATATCGAAAAAGACTACCTTCCATAAAGACAAGGCTACCATCCCTTGGAGTAACAAAAATCTCGACAACAGACTACCTTCCATAATGACAAGGATACAATCCATTGGAGTAAAAAAATATCGACAACAGACTACCTTCCATAATGACAAGGTTACCATCCATTGGAATAACAAAAATCTCGACAATAAACTACCTTCCATAATGACGAGGCTACCGTCCAATGGAATAACAACAATCTTGACAACAGACTACCTTCCATAATTACAAGGCTACCATCCATTGGAGTAACAACAATCTCTACAATAGACTACCTTCCATAATGACAAGGCTACCATCCATTGGAGTCACAAAAATATCGACAACAGACTACCTTCCATAATGACAAGGCTACCATCCATTGAGGAACAAAGATATCGACAACAAAGTACCTTCCATAATGACAAAGCTTCCATCCATGAGAGTAACAAAAATCTCGACAAATGACAACCTTCCATAATGACAATGCTACCATCCAATTGAATAACAAAAATCTCGACAATAGACCACGTTCCATAATGACAAGGCTACCATCCATTGGAGTAACAAAAATCTCGACAACAGACTGCCTTCCATAATGACAAGGCTACCATCCATTGGAGTAACAAAAATATCGACAACAAACTACCTTCCATACAGACAAGGCTACCATCCATTGGAGTAACAAAAATATCGACAAAGACTACCTTCCATAAAGACAAGGCTACCATCCCTTGGAGTAACAAAAATCTCGACAACAGACTACCTTCCATAATGACAAGGACACAATCCATTGGAGTTAAAAAAATATCGAGAACATTCTACCTTCCATAATGACAAGGTTACCATCCATTAGAATAACAAAAATCTGGACAATAGACTACGTTCCATAATGACAAGGCTACCATCCAATGGAATAACAACAATCTCGACAACAGAATACCTTCCATAATGACAAGGCTACCATCCATTGGAGTAACAAAAATATCGACAACAAACCACCTTCCATTAAGACAAGGCTACCATCCATTGGAGTAACAAAAATATCGAAAAAGACTACCTTCCATAAAGACAAGGCTACCATCCCTTGGAGTAACAAAAATCTCGACAACAGACTAACTTCCATAATGACAAGGATACAATCCATTGGAGTAAAAAATATCGACAACAGACTACCTTCCATAATGACAAGGTTACCATCCATTGGAATAACAAAAATCTCGACAATAAACTACCTTCCATAATGACAAGGCTACCATCCAATGGAATAACAACAATCTCGACAACAGACTACCTTCCATAATTACAAGGCTACCATCCATTGGAGTAACAACAATATCTACAATAGACTACCTTCCATAATGACAAGGCTACCATCCATTGGAGTCACAAAAATATCGACAACAGACTACCTTCCATAATGACAAGGCTACCATCCATTGAGGAAAAAAGATATCGACAACAAAGTACCTTCCATAATGACAAAGCTTCCATCCATGAGAGTAACAAAAATCTCGACAAATGACAACCTTCCATAATGACAATGCTACCATCCAATTGAATAACAAAAATCTCGACAATAGACCATGTTCCATAATGACAAGGCTACCATCCATTGGAGTAACAAAAATCTCGACAACAGACTGCCTTCCATAATGACAAGGCTACCATCCATTGGAGTAACAAAAATATCGACAACAAACTACCTTCCATAAAGACAAGGCTACCATCCATTGGAGTAACAAAAATATCGACAAAGACTACCTTCCATAAAGACAAGGCTACCATCCCTTGGAGTAACAAAAATCTCGACAACAAAATACCTTCCATAATGACAAGGATACAATCCATTGGAGTAAAAAAAATATCGAGAACATTCTACCTTCCATAATGACAAGGTTACCATCCATTAGAATAACAAAAATCTGGACAATAGACTACGTTCCATAATGACAAGGCTACCATCCAATGGAATAACAACAATCTCGACAACAGAATACCTTCCATAATGACAAGGCTACCATCCATTGGAGTAACAAAAATATCGACAACAAACCACCTTCCATTAAGACAAGGCTACCATCCATTGGAGTAACAAAAATATCGAAAAAGACTACCTTCCATAAAGACAAGGCTACCATCCCTTGGAGTAACAAAAATCTCGACAACAGACTACCTTCCATAATGACAAGGATACAATCCATTGGAGTAAAAAATATCGACAACAGACTACCTTCCATAATGACAAGGTTACCATCCATTGGAATAACAAAAATCTCGACAATAAACTACCTTCCATAATGACAAGGCTACCATCCAATGGAATAACAACAATCTCGACAACAGACTACCTTCCATAATTACAAGGCTACCATCCATTGGAGTAACAACAATATCTACAATAGACTACCTTCCATAATGACAAGGCTACCATCCATTGGAGTCACAAAAATATCGACAACAGACTACCTTCCATAATGACAAGGCTACCATCCATTGAGGAACAAAGATATCGACAACAAAGTACCTTCCATAATGACAAAGCTTCCATCCATGAGAGTAACAAAAATCTCGACAAATGACAACCTTCCATAATGACAATGCTACCATCCAATTGAATAACAAAAATCTCGACAATAGACCACGTTCCATAATGACAAGGCTACCATCCATTGGAGTAACAAAAATCTCGACAACAGACTGCCTTCCATAATGACAAGGCTACCATCCATTGGAGTAACAAAAATATCGATAACAAACTACCTTCCATAAAGACAAGGCTACCATCCATTGGAGTAACAAAAATATCGACAAAGACTACCTTCCATAAAGACAAGGCTACCATCCCTTGGAGTAACAAAAATCTCGACAACATACTACCTTCCATAATGACAAGGATACAATCCATTGGAGTAAAAAAAATATCGACAACATACTACCTTCCAAAATGACAAGGTTACCATCCATTAGAATAAAAAAAATCTGGACAATAGACTACGTTCCATAATGACAAGGCTACCATCCAATGGAATAACAACAATCTCGACAACAGAATACCTTCCATAATGACAAGGCTACCATCCATTGGAGTAACAAAAATATCGACAACAAACCACCTTCCATTAAGACAAGGCTACCATCCATTGGAGTAACAAAAATATCGAAAAAGACTACCTTCCATAAAGACAAGGCTACCATCCCTTGGAGTAACAAAAATCTCGACAACAGACTACCTTCCATAATGACAAGGATACAATCCATTGGAGTAAAAAAATATCGACAACAGACTACCTTCCATAATGACAAGGTTACCATCCATTGGAATAACAAAAATCTCGACAATAAACTACCTTCCATAATGACGAGGCTACCGTCCAATGGAATAACAACAATCTTGACAACAGACTACCTTCCATAATTACAAGGCTACCATCCATTGGAGTAACAAAAATCTCTACAATAGACTACCTTCCATAATGACAAGGCTACCATCCATTGGAGTCACAAAAATATCGACAACAGACTACCTTCCATAATGACAAGGCTACCATCCATTGAGGAACAAAGATATCGACAACAAAGTACCTTCCATAATGACAAAGCTTCCATCCATGAGAGTAACAAAAATCTCGACAAATGACAACCTTCCATAATGACAATGCTACCATCCAATTGAATAACAAAAATCTCGACAATAGACCACGTTCCATAATGACAAGGCTACCATCCATTGGAGTAACAAAAATCTCGACAACAGACTGCCTTCCATAATGACAAGGCTACCATCCATTGGAGTAACAAAAATATCGATTACAAACTACCTTCCATAAAGACAAGGCTACCATCTATTGGAGTAACAAAAATATCGACAAAGACTACCTTCCATAAAGACAAGGCTACCATCCCTTGGAGTAACAAAAATCTCGACAACATACTACCTTCCATAATGACAAGGATACAATCCATTGGAGTAAAAAAAATATCGACAACATACTACCTTCCAAAATGACAAGGTTACCATCCATTAGAATAACAAAAATCTGGACAATAGACTACGTTCCATAATGACAAGGCTACCATCCAATGGAATAACAACAATCTCGACAACAGAATACCTTCCATAATGACAAGGCTACCATCCATTGGAGTAACAAAAATATCGACAACAAACCACCTTCCATTAAGACAAGGCCACCATCCATTGGAGTAACAAAAATATCGAAAAAGACTACCTTCCATAAAGACAAGGCTACCATCCCTTGGAGTAACAAAAATCTCGACAACAGACTACCTTCCATAATGACAAGGATACAATCCATTGGAGTAAAAAAATATCGACAACAGACTACCTTCCATAATGACAAGGTTACCATCCATTGGAATAACAAAAATCTCGACAATAAACTACCTTCCATAATGACGAGGCTACCGTCCAATGGAATAACAACAATCTTGACAACAGACTACCTTCCATAATTACAAGGCTACCATCCATTGGAGTAACAACAATCTCTACAATAGACTACCTTCCATAATGACAAGGCTACCATCCATTGGAGTAACAAAAATATCGACAACAGACTACCTTCCATAATGACAAGGCTATCATCCATTGAGGAACAAAGATATCGACAACAAACTACCTTCCATAATGACAACGCTACCATCCATGAGAGGAACAAAAATCTCGACAAATGACAACCTTCCATAATGACAAGGCTTCCATCCAATCGAATAACAAAAATCTCAACAATAGACCATGTTCCATAATGACAAGGCTACCATCCATTGGAGTAACAAAAATATCGACAACAGACTACCTTCCATAATGACAAGGCTACCATCTATTGGAGTAACAAAAATATCGACAACAAACCGCCTTCCATAAATACAAGGCTACCATCCATTGGAGTATCAAAAATATCGACAAAGACTACCTTCCATAAAGACAAGGCTACCATCCCTTGGAGTAACAAAAATCTCGACAACAGACTACCTTCCATAATGACAAGGATACAATCCAATGGAGTAAAAAAATATCGACAACAGACTAACTTCCATAATGACAAGGTTACCATCCATTGGAATAACCAAAATCTCGACAATAAACTACCTTCCATAATGACGAGGCTACCGTCCAATGGAATAACAACAATCTCGACAACAGACTACCTTCCATAATTACAAGGCTACCATCCATTGAGGAACAAAGATATCGACAAGAAACTACCTTCCATAATGACAATGCTACCATCCATGAGAGTAACAAAAATATTGACAACAGACTACCTTCCATAATGACAAGCTACCATCCAATGGAATAACAACAATCTCGACAATAGACTACCTTCCAGAATGACAAGGCTACCATCCATTGGAGTAACAAAAATATCGATAACAAACTACCTTACATAAAGACAAGGCTACCATCCATTGGAGTAACAAAAATATCGACAAAGACTACCTTCCATAAAGACAAGGCTACCATCCCTTGGAGTAACAAAAATCTCGACAACATACTACCTTCCATAATGACAAGGATACAATCCATTGGAGTAAAAAAATATCGACAAGATACTACCTTCCATAATGACAAGGTTACCATCCATTGGAATAACAAAAATCTCGACAATAAACTACCTTCCATAATGACAAGGCTGCCATCCAATGGAATAACAACAATCTCGACAACAAACTACCTTCCATAATTACAAGTCTACCATCCATTGGAGTAACAACAATCTCTACAATAGACTACCTTCCATAATGACAAGGCTACCATCCATTGGAGTAACAAAAATATCGACAATAGACTACCTTCCATAATGACAAGGCTACCATCCATTGAGGAACAAAGATATCGACAACAAACTACCTTCCATAATGACAAAGCTACCATCCATAAGAGTAACAAAAATCTCGACAAATGACAACCTTCCATAATTACAAGGCTACCATCCAATCGAATAAAAAAAATCTCGACAATAGACCATGTTCCATAATGACAAGGCTACCATCCATTTGAGTAACAAAAATCTCGACAACAGACTACCTTCCATAATGACAAGGCTACCATCCATTGGAGTAACAAAAATATCGACAACAAACTACCTTCCATACAGACAAGGCTACCATCCATTGGAGTAACAAAAATATCGACAAAGACTACCTTCCATAAAGACAAGGCTACCATCCCTTGGAGTAACAAAAATCTCGACAACAGACTACCTTCCATAATGACAAGGACACAATCCATTGGAGTTAAAAAAATATCGACAACATACTACCTTCCATAATGACAAGGTTACCATCCATTAGAATAACAAAAATCTCGACAATAGACTACCTTCCATAATGACAAGGCTACCATCCAATGGAATAACAACAATCTCGACAACATACTACCTTCCATAATGACAAGGCTACCATGCATTAGAGTAACAAAAATATCAACAACAAACTACCTTCCATAAAGACAAGGCTACCATCCATAGGAGTAACAAAAATATCGACAAAGACTACCTTCCATAAAAACAAGGCTACCATCCCTTGGAGTAACAAAAATCTCGACAACAGACTACCTTCCATAATGACAAGGATAAAATCCGTTGGAGTAAAAAAAACATCGACAACAGACTACCTTCCATAATGACAAGGTTACCATCCATTGTAATAACAAAAATCTTGACAATAAACTACCTTTAATAATGCAAAGGCTACCATCCAATAGAATAACAACAATCTCGACAACAGATACCTTCCATAATTACAAGGCTGCCATCCATTGGAGTAACAACAATCTCTACAATAGACTACCTTCCATAATAACAATGCTACCATCAATTGGAGTAACAAAAATATCCACAACAGACTACCTTCCATAATGACAAGGCTACCATCCATTGTGGAACAAAGATATCGACAATAAACTACCTTCCATAATGACAACGCTACCATCCATGAGTGTAACAAAAATCTCAACAAATGAAAACCTTCCATAATGACAAGGCTACCATCCAATCGAATAAGAAAAATCTTGAAAATAGACCACGTTCCATAACGACAAAGCTATTATCCATTGCAGTAATAAAAATCTCGACAACAGACTACCTTCCATAATAACAAGGCTACCATCCATTGGAGTAACAAAAATATCGACAACAAACTACCTTCCATAAAGACAAGGCTACCATCCATTGGAGTAACAAAAATATCGACAAAGACTACCTTCCATAAAGACAAGGCTACCATCCCTTGGAGTAACAAAAATCTCGACAACAAAATACCTTCCATAATGACAAGGATACAATCCATTGGAGTAAAAAAAATATCGAGAACATTCTACCTTCCATAATGACAAGGTTACCATCCATTAGAATAACAAAAATCTGGACAATAGACTACGTTCCATAATGACAAGGCTACCATCCAATGGAATAACAACAATCTCGACAACAGAATACCTTCCATAATGACAAGGCTACCATCCATTGGAGTAACAAAAATATCGACAACAAACCACCTTCCATTAAGACAAGGCTACCATCCATTGGAGTAACAAAAATATCGAAAAAGACTACCTTCCATAACGACAAGGCTACCATCCCTTGGAGTAACAAAAATCTCGACAACAGACTACCTTCCATAATGACAAGGATACAATCCATTGGAGTAAAAAATATCGACAACAGACTACCTTCCATAATGATAAGGTTACCATCCATTGGAATAACAAAAATCTCGACAATAAACTACCTTCCATAATGGAAAGGCTACCATCCAATGGAATAACAACAATCTCGACAACAGACTACCTTCCTTAATTACAAGGCTACCATCCATTGGAGTAACAACAATATCTACAATAGACTACCTTCCATAATGACAAGGCTACCATCCATTGGAGTCACAAAAATATCGACAACAGACTACCTTCCATAATGACAAGGCTACCATCCATTGAGGAACAAAGATATCGACAACAAAGTACCTTCCATAATGACAAAGCTTCCATCCATGAGAGTAACAAAAATCTCGACAAATGACAACCTTCCATAATGACAATGCTACCATCCAATTGAATAACAAAAATCTCGACAATAGACCACGTTCCATAATGACAAGGCTACCATCCATTGGAGTAACAAAAATCTCGACAACAGACTGCCTTCCATAATGACAAGGCTACCATCCATTGGAGTAACAAAAATATCGATTACAAACTACCTTCCATAAAGACAAGGCTACCATCTATTGGAGTAACAAAAATATCGACAAAGACTACCTTCCATAAAGACAAGGCTACCATCCCTTGGAGTAACAAAAATCTCGACAACATACTACCTTCCATAATGACAAGGATACAATCCATTGGAGTAAAAAAAATATCGACAACATACTACCTTCCAAAATGACAAGGTTACCATCCATTAGAATAACAAAAATCTGGACAATAGACTACCTTCCATAATGACAAGGCTACCATCCAATGGAATAACAACAATCTCGACAATAGACTACCTTCTATAATGACAAGGCTACCATCCATTGGAGTAAAAATAATATCGACAACAAACCACCTTCCATAAAGACAAGGCTACCATCCATTGGAGTAACAAAAATATCGACAAAGACTACCTTCCATAAAGACAAGGCTACCATCCCTTGGAGTAACAAAAATCTCGACAACAGCATACCTTCCATAATGACAAGGATACAATCCATTGGAGTAAAAAAATATCGACAATAGACTACCTTCCATAATGACAAGGTTACCATCCATTGGAATAACAAATATCTCGACAATAAACTACTTTCCATAATGACAAGGCTACCATCCAATGGAATAACAACAATCTCGACAACAGACTACCTTCCATAATTACAAGGCTACCATCCATTGGAATAACAACAATCTCTACAATAGACTACCTTCCATAATGACAAGGCTACCATCCATTCGAGTAACAAAAATATCGACAATAGACTACCTTCCATAATGACAAGGCTACCATCCATTGAGGAACAAAGATATCGACAAAAAACTACCTTCCATAATGACAATGCTACCAACCATGAGAGTAACAAAAATCTCGACAAATGACAACCTTCCATAATGACAAGGCTACCATCCAATCGAATAACAAAAATATCGACAATATACCATATTCCATAATGACAAAGCTACCATCCATTGGAGTAGCAAAAATATCGACAACAGACTACCTTCCATAATGACAAGGCTACCATCCCTTGGAGTAACAAAAATCTCGACAACAGACTACCTTCTATAATGACAAGGACACAATCCATTGGAGTAAAAAAATATCGACAACATACTACCTTCCATAATGACAAGGTTACCATCCATTAGAATAACAAATATCTGGACAATAGACTACATTCCATAATGACAACGCTACCATCCATGAGTGTAACAAAAATCTCAACAAATGAAAACCTTCCATAATGACAAGGCTACCATCCAATCGAATAAGAAAAATCTTGAAAATAGACCACGTTCCATAACGACAAAGCTATTATCCATTGCAGTAATAAAAATCTCGACAACAGACTACCTTCCATAATAACAAGGCTACCATCCATTGGAGTAACAAAAATATCGACAACAAACTACCTTCCATAAAGACAAGGCTACCATCCATTGGAGTAACAAAAATATCGACAAAGACTACCTTCCATAAAGACAAGGCTACCATCCCTTGGAGTAACAAAAATCTCGACAACAAAATACCTTCCATAATGACAAGGATACAATCCATTGGAGTAAAAAAAATATCGAGAACATTCTACCTTCCATAATGACAAGGTTACCATCCATTAGAATAACAAAAATCTGGACAATAGACTACGTTCCATAATGACAAGGCTACCATCCAATGGAATAACAACAATCTCGACAACAGAATACCTTCCATAATGACAAGGCTACCATCCATTGGAGTAACAAAAATATCGACAACAAACCACCTTCCATTAAGACAAGGCTACCATCCATTGGAGTAACAAAAATATCGAAAAAGACTACCTTCCATAAAGACAAGGCTACCATCCCTTGGAGTAACAAAAATCTTGACAACAGACTACCTTCCATAATGACAAGGATACAATCCATTGGAGTAAAAAATATCGACAACAGACTACCTTCCATAATGACAAGGTTACCATCCATTGGAATAACAAAAATCTCGACAATAAACTACCTTCCATAATGGAAAGGCTACCATCCAATGGAATAACAACAATCTCGACAACAGACTACCTTCCTTAATTACAAGGCTACCATCCATTGGAGTAACAACAATATCTACAATAGACTACCTTCCATAATGACAAGGCTACCATCCATTGGAGTCACAAAAATATCGACAACAGACTACCTTCCATAATGACAAGGCTACCATCCATTGAGGAACAAAGATATCGACAACAAAGTACCTTCCATAATGACAAAGCTTCCATCCATGAGAGTAACAAAAATCTCGACAAATGACAACCTTCCATAATGACAATGCTACCATCCAATTGAATAACAAAAATCTCGACAATAGACCACGTTCCATAATGACAAGGCTACCATCCATTGGAGTAACAAAAATCTCGACAACAGACTGCCTTCCATAATGACAAGGCTACCATCCATTGGAGTAACAAAAATATCGATTACAAACTACCTTCCATAAAGACAAGGCTACCATCTATTGGAGTAACAAAAATATCGACAAAGACTACCTTCCATAAAGACAAGGCTACCATCCCTTGGAGTAACAAAAATCTCGACAACATACTACCTTCCATAATGACAAGGATACAATCCATTGGAGTAAAAAAAATATCGACAACATACTACCTTCCAAAATGACAAGGTTACCATCCATTAGAATAACAAAAATCTGGACAATAGACTACCTTCCATAATGACAAGGCTACCATCCAATGGAATAACAACAATCTCGACAATAGACTACCTTCTATAATGACAAGGCTACCATCCATTGGAGTAAAAATAATATCGACAACAAACCACCTTCCATAAAGACAAGGCTACCATCCATTGGAGTAACAAAAATATCGACAAAGACTACCTTCCATAAAGACAAGGCTACCATCCCTTGGAGTAACAAAAATCTCGACAACAGCATACCTTCCATAATGACAAGGATACAATCCATTGGAGTAAAAAAATATCGACAATAGACTACCTTCCATAATGACAAGGTTACCATCCATTGGAATAACAAATATCTCGACAATAAACTACTTTCCATAATGACAAGGCTACCATCCAATGGAATAACAACAATCTCGACAACAGACTACCTTCCATAATTACAAGGCTACCATCCATTGGAGTAACAACTATCTCTACAATAGACTACCTTCCATAATGACAAGGCTACCATCCATTCGAGTAACAAAAATATCGACAATAGACTACCTTCCATAATGACAAGGCTACCATCCATTGAGGAACAAAGATATCGACAAAAAACTACCTTCCATAATGACAATGCTACCAACCATGAGAGTAACAAAAATCTCGACAAATGACAACCTTCCATAATGACAAGGCTACCATCCAATCGAATAACAAAAATATCGACAATATACCATATTCCATAATGACAAAGCTACCATCCATTGGAGTAACAAAAATATCGACAAAGACTACCTTCCATAAAGAGAAGGCTACCATCCCTTGGAGTAACAAAAATCTCGACAACAGACTACCTTCTATAATGACAAGGACACAATCCATTGGAGTAAAAAAATATCGACAACATACTACCTTCCATAATGACAAGGTTACCATCCATTAGAATAACAAAAATCTGGACAATAGACTACATTCCATAATGACAAGGCTACCATCCATTGGAGTATCAAAAATATCGACAACAAACTACCTTCCATAAAGATAAGACTGCCATCCATTGGAGTAACAAAAATTTCGACAACAAACTACCTTCCATAAAGACAAGGGTACCATCCATTGGAGTAACAAAAATATCGACAAAGACTACCTTCCATAAAGACAAGGCTACCATCCCTTGGAGTAACAAAAATCTCGATAATAAACTACCTTCCATAATGACAAGGATACAATCCATTGGAGTAAAAAAAATATCGACAACATACTACCTTCCATAATGACAAGGTTACCATCCATTGGAATAACTAAAATCTCGACAATAAACTACCTTCCATAATGACAAGGCTACCATCCAACGGAATACCAACAATCTCGACAACAGACTACCTTCCATAATTACAACGCTACCATCCATTGGAGTAACAACAATCTCTACAATAGAATACCTTCCATAATGACAAGGCTACCATCCATTGGAGTAACAAAAATATCGACAATAGGCTACCTTCCATAATGACAAGGCTACCATCCATTGAGGAACAAAGATATCGACAACAAACTACCTTCCATAATGACAAAGCTACCATCCATGAGAGTACCAAAAATCTCGACAAATGGAAACCTTCCATAATGACAAGGCTACCATCCAGTCGAATAACAAAAATCTCAACAATATACCACATTCCATAATGACAAAGCTACCATCCATTGGAGTAACAAAAATCTCGACAACAGACTACCTTCCATAATGACAAGGCTACCATCCATTGGAGTAAAAATAATATCGACAACAAACCACCTTCCATAAAGACAAGGCTACCATCCATTGGAGTAACAAAAATATCGACAAAGACTACCTTCCATAAAGACAAGGCTACCATCCCTTGGAGTAACAAAAATCTCGACAACAACCTACCTTCCATAATGACAAGGATACAATCCATTGCAGTAAAAAAATATCGACAACAGACTACCTTCCATAATGACAAGGTTACCATCCATTGGAATAACAAATATCTCGACAATAAACTACCTTCCATAATGACAAGGCTACCATCCAATGGAATAACAACAATCTCGACAACAGACTACCTTCCATAATTACAAGGCTATCATCTATTGGAGTAACAACAATCTCTACAATAGACTACCTTCCATAATGACAAGGCTACCATCCATTGGAGTAACAAAAATATCGACAACAGACTACCTTCCATAATGACAAGGCTACCATCCATTGAGGAACAAAGATATCGACAAAAAACTACCTTCCATAATGACAACGCTACCAACCATGAGAGTAACAAAAATCTCGACAAATGACAACATTCCATAATGACATGGCTACCATCAAATTGAATAACAAAAATATCGACAATATACCATATTCCATAATGACAAAGCTACCATCCATTGGAGTAACAAAAATATCGACAAAGACTACCTTCCATAAAGAGAAGGCTACCATCCCTTAGAGTAACAAGAATCTCGACAACAGACTACCTTCTATAATGACAAGGACACAATCCATTGGAGTAAAAAAATATCGACAACATACTACCTTCCATAATGACAAGGTTACCATCCATTAGAATAACAAAAATCTGGAAAATAGACTGCATTCCATAATGACAAGGCTACCATCCATTGGAGTATCAAAAATATCGACAACAAACTACCTTCCATAAAGATAAGACTGCCATCCATTGGAGTAACAAAAATTTCGACAACAAACTACCTTCCATAAAGACAAGGGTACCATCCATTGGAGTAACAAAAATATCGACAAAGACTACCTTCCATAAAGACAAGGCTACCATCCCTTGGAGTAACAAAAATCTCGATAATAAACTACCTTCCATAATGACAAGGATACAATCCATTGGAGTAAAAAAAATATCGACAACATACTACCTTCCATAATGACAAGGTTACCATCCATTGGAATAACTAAAATCTCGACAATAAACTACCTTCCATAATGACAAGGCTACCATCCAACGGAATACCAACAATCTCGACAACAGACTACCTTCCATAATTACAACGCTACCATCCATTGGAGTAACAACAATCTCTACAATAGAATACCTTCCATAATGACAAGGCTACCATCCATTGGAGTAACAAAAATATCGACAATAGGCTACCTTCCATAATGACAAGGCTACCATCCATTGAGGAACAAAGATATCGACAACAAACTACCTTCCATAATGACAAAGCTACCATCCATGAGAGTACCAAAAATCTCGACAAATGGAAACCTTCCATAATGACAAGGCTACCATCCAGTCGAATAACAAAAATCTCAACAATATACCACATTCCATAATGACAAAGCTACCATCCATTGGAGTAACAAAAATCTCGACAACAGACTACCTTCCATAATGACAAGGCTACCATCCATTGGAGTAAAAATAATATCGACAACAAACCACCTTCCATAAAGACAAGGCTACCATCCATTGGAGTAACAAAAATATCGACAAAGACTACCTTCCATAAAGACAAGGCTACCATCCCTTGGAGTAACAAAAATCTCGACAACAACCTACCTTCCATAATGACAAGGATACAATCCATTGCAGTAAAAAAATATCGACAATAGACTACCTTCCATAATGACAAGGTTACCATCCATTGGAATAACAAATATCTCGACAATAAACTACTTTCCATAATGACAAGGCTACCATCCAATGGAATAACAACAATCTCGACAACAGACTACCTTCCATAATTACAAGGCTACCATCCATTGGAGTAACAACTATCTCTACAATAGACTACCTTCCATAATGACAAGGCTACCATCCATTCGAGTAACAAAAATATCGACAATAGACTACCTTCCATAATGACAAGGCTACCATCCATTGAGGAACAAAGATATCGACAAAAAACTACCTTCCATAATGACAATGCTACCAACCATGAGAGTAACAAAAATCTCGACAAATGACAACCTTCCATAATGACAAGGCTACCATCCAATCGAATAACAAAAATATCGACAATATACCATATTCCATAATGACAAAGCTACCATCCATTGGAGTAACAAAAATATCGACAAAGACTACCTTCCATAAAGAGAAGGCTACCATCCCTTGGAGTAACAAAAATCTCGACAACAGACTACCTTCTATAATGACAAGGACACAATCCATTGGAGTAAAAAAATATCGACAACATACTACCTTCCATAATGACAAGGTTACCATCCATTAGAATAACAAAAATCTGGACAATAGACTACATTCCATAATGACAAGGCTACCATCCATTGGAGTATCAAAAATATCGACAACAAACTACCTTCCATAAAGATAAGACTGCCATCCATTGGAGTAACAAAAATTTCGACAACAAACTACCTTCCATAAAGACAAGGGTACCATCCATTGGAGTAACAAAAATATCGACAAAGACTACCTTCCATAAAGACAAGGCTACCATCCCTTGGAGTAACAAAAATCTCGATAATAAACTACCTTCCATAATGACAAGGATACAATCCATTGGAGTAAAAAAAATATCGACAACATACTACCTTCCATAATGACAAGGTTACCATCCATTGGAATAACTAAAATCTCGACAATAAACTACCTTCCATAATGACAAGGCTACCATCCAACGGAATACCAACAATCTCGACAACAGACTACCTTCCATAATTACAACGCTACCATCCATTGGAGTAACAACAATCTCTACAATAGAATACCTTCCATAATGACAAGGCTACCATCCATTGGAGTAACAAAAATATCGACAATAGGCTACCTTCCATAATGACAAGGCTACCATCCATTGAGGAACAAAGATATCGACAACAAACTACCTTACATAATGACAAAGCTACCATCCATGAGAGTACCAAAAATCTCGACAAATGGAAACCTTCCATAATGACAAGGCTACCATCCAGTCGAATAACAAAAATCTCAACAATATACCACATTCCATAATGACAAAGCTACCATCCATTGGAGTAACAAAAATCTCGACAACAGACTACCTTCCATAATGACAAGGCTACCATCCATTGGAGTAAAAATAATATCGACAACAAACCACCTTCCATAAAGACAAGGCTACCATCCATTGGAGTAACAAAAATATCGACAAAGACTACCTTCCATAAAGACAAGGCTACCATCCCTTGGAGTAACAAAAATCTCGACAACAACCTACCTTCCATAATGACAAGGATACAATCCATTGCAGTAAAAAAATATCGACAACAGACTACCTTCCATAATGACAAGGTTACCATCCATTGGAATAACAAATATCTCGACAATAAACTACCTTCCATAATGACAAGGCTACCATCCAATGGAATAACAACAATCTCGACAACAGACTACCTTCCATAATTACAAGGCTATCATCTATTGGAGTAACAACAATCTCTACAATAGACTACCTTCCATAATGACAAGGCTACCATCCATTGGAGTAACAAAAATATCGACAACAGACTACCTTCCATAATGACAAGGCTACCATCCATTGAGGAACAAAGATATCGACAAAAAACTACCTTCCATAATGACAACGCTACCAACCATGAGAGTAACAAAAATCTCGACAAATGACAACATTCCATAATGACATGGCTACCATCAAATTGAATAACAAAAATATCGACAATATACCATATTCCATAATGACAAAGCTACCATCCATTGGAGTAACAAAAATATCGACAAAGACTACCTTCCATAAAGAGAAGGCTACCATCCCTTAGAGTAACAAGAATCTCGACAACAGACTACCTTCTATAATGACAAGGACACAATCCATTGGAGTAAAAAAATATCGACAACATACTACCTTCCATAATGACAAGGTTACCATCCATTAGAATAACAAAAATCTGGAAAATAGACTACATTCCATAATGACAAGGCTACCATCCATTGGAGTATCAAAAATATCGACAACAAACTACCTTCCATAAAGATAAGACTGCCATCCATTGGAGTAACAAAAATTTCGACAACAAACTACCTTCCATAAAGACAAGGGTACCATCCATTGGAGTAACAAAAATATCGACAAAGACTACCTTCCATAAAGACAAGGCTACCATCCCTTGGAGTAACAAAAATCTCGATAATAAACTACCTTCCATAATGACAAGGATACAATCCATTGGAGTAAAAAAAATATCGACAACATACTACCTTCCATAATGACAAGGTTACCATCCATTGGAATAACTAAAATCTCGACAATAAACTACCTTCCATAATGACAAGGCTACCATCCAACGGAATACCAACAATCTCGACAACAGACTACCTTCCATAATTACAACGCTACCATCCATTGGAGTAACAACAATCTCTACAATAGAATACCTTCCATAATGACAAGGCTACCATCCATTGGAGTAACAAAAATATCGACAATAGGCTACCTTCCATAATGACAAGGCTACCATCCATTGAGGAACAAAGATATCGACAACAAACTACCTTCCATAATGACAAAGCTACCATCCATGAGAGTACCAAAAATCTCGACAAATGGAAACCTTCCATAATGACAAGGCTACCATCCAGTCGAATAACAAAAATCTCAACAATATACCACATTCCATAATGACAAAGCTACCATCCATTGGAGTAACAAAAATCTCGACAACAGACTACCTTCCATAATGACAAGGCTACCATCCATTGGAGTAAAAATAATATCGACAACAAACCACCTTCCATAAAGACAAGGCTACCATCCATTGGAGTAACAAAAATATCGACAAAGACTACCTTCCATAAAGACAAGGCTACCATCCCTTGGAGTAACAAAAATCTCGACAACAACCTACCTTCCATAATGACAAGGATACAATCCATTGCAGTAAAAAAATATCGACAACAGACTACCTTCCATAATGACAAGGTTACCATCCATTGGAATAACAAATATCTCGACAATAAACTACCTTCCATAATGACAAGGCTACCATCCAATGGAATAACAACAATCTCGACAACAGACTACCTTCCATAATTACAAGGCTATCATCTATTGGAGTAACAACAATCTCTACAATAGACTACCTTCCATAATGACAAGGCTACCATCCATTGGAGTAACAAAAATATCGACAACAGACTACCTTCCATAATGACAAGGCTACCATCCATTGAGGAACAAAGATATCGACAAAAAACTACCTTCCATAATGACAACGCTACCAACCATGAGAGTAAAAAAAATCTCGACAAATGACAACATTCCATTATGACATGGCTACCATCAAATTGAATAACAAAAATATCGACAATATACCATATTCCATAATGACAAAGCTACCATCCATTGGAGTAACAAAAATATCGACAAAGACTACCTTCCATAAAGAGAAGGCTACCATCCCTTAGAGTAACAAGAATCTCGACAACAGACTACCTTCTATAATGACAAGGACACAATCCATTGGAGTAAAAAAATATCGACAACATACTACCTTCCATAATGACAAGGTTACCATCCATTAGAATAACAAAAATCTGGAAAATAGACTACATTCCATAATGACAAGGCTACCATCCATTGGAGTATCAAAAATATCGACAACAAACTACCTTCCATAAAGATAAGACTGCCATCCATTGGAGTAACAAAAATTTCGACAACAAATTACCTTCCATAAAGACAAGGGAACCATCCATTGGAGTAACAAAAATATCGACAAAGACTACCTTCCATAAAGACAAGGCTACCATCCCTTGGAGTAACAAAAATCTCGATAATAAACTACCTTCCATAATGACAAGGATACAATCCATTGGAGTAAAAAAAATATCGACAACATACTACCTTCCATAATGACAAGGTTACCATCCATTGGAATAACTAAAATCTCGACAATAAACTACCTTCCATAATGACAAGGCAACCATCCAACGGAATACCAACAATCTCGACAACAGACTACCTTCCATAATTACAAGGCTACCATCCATTGGAGTAACAACAATCTCTACAATAGAATACCTTCCATAATGACAAGGCTACCATCCATTGGAGTAACAAAAATATCGACAACAGGCTACCTTCCATAATGACAAGGCTACCATCCATTGAGGAACAAAGATATCGACAACAAACTACCTTACATAATGACAAAGCTACCATCCATGAGAGTACCAAAAATCTCGACAAATGGAAACCTTCCATAATGACAAGGCTACCATCCAGTCGAATAACAAAAATCTCAACAATATACCACATTCCATAATGACAAAGCTACCATCCATTGGAGTAACAAAAATCTCGACAACAGACTACCTTCCATAATGACAAGGCTACCATCCATTGGAGTAAAAATAATATCGACAACAAACCACCTTCCATAAAGACAAGGCTACCATCCATTGGAGTAACAAAAATATCGACAAAGACTACCTTCCATAAAGACAAGGCTACCATCCCTTGGAGTAACAAAAATCTCGACAACAACCTACCTTCCATAATGACAAGGATACAATCCATTGCAGTAAAAAAATATCGACAACAGACTACCTTCCATAATGACAAGGTTACCATCCATTGGAATAACAAATATCTCGACAATAAACTACCTTCCATAATGACAAGGCTACCATCCAATGGAATAACAACAATCTCGACAACAGACTACCTTCCATAATTACAAGGCTATCATCTATTGGAGTAACAACAATCTCTACAATAGACTACCTTCCATAATGACAAGGCTACCATCCATTGGAGTAACAAAAATATCGACAACAGACTACCTTCCATAATGACAAGGCTACCATCCATTGAGGAACAAAGATATCGACAAAAAACTACCTTCCATAATGACAACGCTACCAACCATGAGAGTAACAAAAATCTAGACAAATGACAACATTCCATAATGACATGGCTACCATCAAATTGAATAACAAAAATATCGACAATATACCATATTCCATAATGACAAAGCTACCATCCATTGGAGTAACAAAAATATCGACAAAGACTACCTTCCATAAAGAGAAGGCTACCATCCCTTAGAGTAACAAGAATCTCGACAACAGACTACCTTCTATAATGACAAGGACACAATCCATTGGAGTAAAAAATATCGACAACATACTACCTTCCATAATGACAAGGTTACCATCCATTAGAATAAAAAAAATCTGGAAAATAGACTACATTCCATAATGATAAGGCTACCATCCATTGGAGTATCAAAAATATCGACAACAAACTACCTTCCATAAAGATAAGACTGCCATCCATTGGAGTAACAAAAATTTCGACAACAAACTACCTTCCATAAAGACAAGGGTACCATCCATTGGAGTAACAAAAATATCGACAAAGACTACCTTCCATAAAGACAAGGCTACCATCCCTTGGAGTAACAAAAATCTCGATAATAAACTACCTTCCATAATGACAAGGATACAATCCATTGGAGTAAAAAAAATATCGACAACATACTACCTTCCATAATGACAAGGTTACCATCCATTGGAATAACTAAAATCTCGACAATAAACTACCTTCCATAATGACAAGGCAACCATCCAACGGAATACCAACAATCTCGACAACAGACTACCTTCCATAATTACAAGGCTACCATCCATTGGAGTAACAACAATCTCTACAATAGAATACCTTCCATAATGACAAGGCTACCATCCATTGGAGTAACAAAAATATCGACAACAGGCTACCTTCCATAATGACAAGGCTACCATCCATTGAGGAACAAAGATATCGACAACAAACTACCTTACATAATGACAAAGCTACCATCCATGAGAGTACCAAAAATCTCGACAAATGGAAACCTTCCATAATGACAAGGCTACCATCCAGTCGAATAACAAAAATCTCAACAATATACCACATTCCATAATGACAAAGCTACCATCCATTGGAGTAACAAAAATCTCGACAACAGACTACCTTCCATAATGACAAGGCTACCATCCATTGGAGTAAAAATAATATCGACAACAAACCACCTTCCATAAAGACAAGGCTACCATCCATTAGAGTAACAAAAATATCGACAAAGACTACCTTCCATAAAGACAAGGCTACCATCCCTTGGAGTAACAAAAATCTCGACAACAACCTACCTTCCATAATGACAAGGATACAATCCATTGCAGTAAAAAAATATCGACAACAGACTACCTTCCATAATGACAAGGTTACCATCCATTGGAATAACAAATATCTCGACAATAAACTACCTTCCATAATGACAAGGCTACCATCCAATGGAATAACAACAATCTCGACAACAGACTACCTTCCATAATTACAAGGCTATCATCTATTGGAGTAACAACAATCTCTACAATAGACTACCTTCCATAATGACAAGGCTACCATCCATTGGAGTAACAAAAATATCGACAACAAACTACCTTCCATAATGACAAGGCTACCATCCAATGGAATAACAACAATCTCGACAACAGACTACCTTCCATAATTACAAGGCTACCATCCATTGGAGTAACAACAATATCTACAATAGACTACCTTCCATAATGACAAGGCTACCATCCATTGGAGTAACAAAAATATCGACAACAGACTACCTTCCATAATGACAAGGCTACCATCCATTGAGGAACAAAGATATCGACAAAAAAATACCTTCCATAATGACAACGCTACCAACCATGAGAGTAACAAAAATCTCGACAAATGACAACATTCCATAATGACATGGCTACCATCAAATTGAATAACAAAAATATCGACAATATACCATATTCCATAATGACAAAGCTACCATCCATTGGAGTAACAAAAATATCGACAAAGACTACCTTCCATAAAGAGAAGGCTACCATCCCTTAGAGTAACAAGAATCTCGACAACAGACTACCCTCTATAATGACAAGGACACAATCCATTGGAGTAAAAAAATATCGACAACATACTACCTTCCATAATGACAAGGTTACCATCCATTAGAATAACAAAAATCTGGACAATAGACTACATTCCATAATGACAAGGCTACCATCCATTGGAGTATCAAAAATTTCGACAACAAACTACCTTCCATAAAGACAAGGGTACCATCCATTGGAGTAACAAAAATATCGACAAAGACTACCTTCCATAAAGACAAGGCTACCATCCCTTGGAGTAACAAAAATCTCAACAATAAACTACCTTCCATAATGACAAGGATACAATCCATTGGAGTAAAAAAAATATCGACAACATACTACCTTCCATAATGACAAGGTTACCATCCATTGGAATAACGAAAATCTCGACAATAAACTACCTTCCATAATGACAAGGCTACCATCCAACGGAATAACAACAATCTCGACAACAGACTACCTTCCATAATTACAAGGCTACCATCCATTGGAGTAACAACAATCTCTACAATAGACTACCTTCCATAATGACAAAGCTACCATCCATTGGAGTAACAAAAATATCGACAACAGACTACCTTCCATAATGACAAGGCTACCATCCATTGAGGAACAAAGATATCGACAACAAACTACCTTCCATAATGACAAAGCTACCATCCATGAGAGTAACAAAAATCTCGACAAATGACAACCTTCCATAATGACATGGCTACCATCCAGTCGAATAACAAAAATCTCGACAATATACCACATTCCATAATGACAAAGCTCCCATCCATTGGAGTAACAAAAATCTCGACAACAGACTACCTTCCATAATGACAAGGCTACCATCCATTGGAGTAACAAAAATATCGACAACAAACTACCTTTCATAAAGACAAGGCTACCATCCATTAGAGTTACAAAAATATCGACAAAGACTACCTTCCATAAAGAGAAGGCTACCATCTCTTGGAGTTATAAAAATCTCGACAACAGACTACCTTCTATAATAACAAGGACACAATTCATTGGAGTAAAAAAAATATTGACAACATACTACCTTCCATAATGACAAGGTTACCATCCATTAGAATAACAAAAATCTCGATAATAGACTACCTTCCATAATGACATTGCTACCATCCAATGGAATAACAACAATCTCGACAATAGACTACCTTCCATAATAACAAGGCTACCATCCATTGGAGTAACAAAAATATCGACAACAAACTACCTTCCATAAAGATAAGGCTACCATCCATTGGAGTAACAAAAATATCGACAATAAACTACCTTCCATAAAGACAAGGCTACCATCCATTGGAGTAACAAAAATATCGACAAAGACTACCTTCCATAAAGACAAGGCTACCATCCCTTGGAGTAACAAAAACTCGACAACAAACTACCTTCCATAATGACAAGGATACAATCCATTGGAGTAAAAAAATATCGACAACATACTACCTTCCATAATGACAAGGTTACCATCCATTGGAATAACAAAAATCTCGACAATAAACTACCTTCCATAATGACAAGGCTACCATCCAATGGAATAACAACAATCTCGACAACAGACTACCTTCCATAATTACAAGGCTACCATCCATTGGAGTAACAACAATCTCTACAATAGACTACCTTCCATAATGACAAGGCTACCATCCATTGGAGTAACAAAAATATCGACAACAAACTACCTTCCATAATGACAAGGCTACCGTCCATTGAGGAACAAAGATATCGACAACAAACTACCTTCCATAATGACAAAGATACCATCAATGAGAGTAACAAAAATCTCGACAAATGACAACCTTCCATAATGACAATGCTACCATCCAATCGAATAACAAAAATTTCGATAATAGACCACGTTCCATAATGACAAGGCTACCATCCATTGCAGTAACAAAAATCTCGACAACAGACTACCTTCCATAAAGACAGGGGTACCATCCATTGGAGTAACAAAAATATCGACAAAGACTACCTTCCATAAAGACAAGGCTACCATCCCTTGGAGTAACAAAAATCTCGACAATAAACTACCTTCCATAATGACAAGGATACAATCCATTGGAGTAAAAAAATATCGACAACATACTACCTTCCATAATGACAAGGTTACCATCCATTGGAATAACGAAAATCTCGACAATAAACTACCTTCCATAATGACAAGGCTGCCATCCAACGGAATAACAACAATCTCGACAACAGACTACCTTCCATAATTACAAGGCTACCATCCATTGGAGTAACAACAATCTCTACAATAGACTACCTTCCATAATGACAAAGCTACCATCCATTGGAGTAACAAAAATATCGACAAAGACTACCTTCCATAAAGAGAAGGCTACCATCCCTTAGAGTAAAAAGAATCTCGACAACAGACTACCTTCTATAATGACAAGGACACAATCCATTGGAGTAAAAAAATATCGACAACATACTACCTTCCATAATGACAAGGTTACCATCCATTAGAATAACAAAAATCTGGACAATAGACTACATTCCATAATGACAAGGCTACCATCCATTGGAGTATCAAAAATTTCGACAACAAACTACCTTCCATAAAGACAAGGGTACCATCCATTGGAGTAACAAAAATATCGACAAAGACTACCTTCCATAAAGACAAGGCTACCATCCCTTGGAGTAACAAAAATCTCAACAATAAACTACCTTCCATAATGACAAGGATACAATCCATTGGAGTAAAAAAAATATCGACAACATACTACCTTCCATAATGACAAGGTTACCATCCATTGGAATAACGAAAATCTCGACAATAAACTACCTTCCATAATGACAAGGCTACCATCCAACGGAATAACAACAATCTCGACAACAGACTACCTTCCATAATTACAAGGCTACCATCCATTGGAGTAACAACAATCTCTACAATAGACTACCTTCCATAATGACAAAGCTACCATCCATTGGAGTAACAAAAATATCGACAACAGACTACCTTCCATAATGACAAGGCTACCATCCATTGAGGAACAAAGATATCGACAACAAACTACCTTCCATAATGACAAAGCTACCATCCATGAGAGTAACAAAAATCTTGACAAATGACAACCTTCCATAATGACATGGCTACCATCCAGTCGAATAACAAAAATCTCGACAAGATACCACATTCCATAATGACAAAGCTCCCATCCATTGGAGTAACAAAAATCTCGACAACAGACTACCTTCCATAATGACAAGGCTACCATCCATTGGAGTAACAAAAATATCGACAACAAACTACCTTTCGTAAAGACAAGGCTACCATCCATTAGAGTAACAAAAATATCGACAAAGACTACCTTCCATAAAGAGAAGGCTACCATCTCTTGGAGTTATAAAAATCTCAACAACATACTACCTTCTATAATAACAAGGACACAATTCATTGGAGTAAAAAAAATATTGACAACATACTACCTTCCATAATGACAAGGTTACCATCCATTAGAATAACAAAATCTCGATAATAGACTACCTTCCATAATGACATTGCTACCATCCAATGGAATAACAACAATCTCGACAATAGACTACCTTCCATAATAACAAGGCTACCATCCATTGGAGTAACAAAAATATCGACAACAAACTACCTTCCATAAAGATAAGGCTACCATCCATTGGAGTAACAAAAATATCGACAACAAACTACCTTCCATAAAGACAAGGCTACCATCCATTGGAGTAACAAAAATATCGACAAAGACTACCTTCCATAAAGACAAGGCTACCATCCCTTGGAGTAACAAAAACTCGACAACAAACTACCTTCCATAATGACAAGGATACAATCCATTGGAGTAAAAAAATATCGACAACATACTACCTTCCATAATGACAAGGTTACCATCCATTGGAATAACAAAAATCTCGACAATAAACTACCTTCCATAATGACAAGGCTACCATCCAATGGAATAATAACAATCTCGACAACAGACTACCTTCCATAATTACAAGGCTACCATCCATTGGAGTAACAACAATCTCTACAATAGACTACCTTCCATAATGACAAGGCTACCATCCATTGGAGTAACAAAAATATCGACAACAAACTACCTTCCATAATGACAAGGCTACCGTCCATTGAGGAACAAAGATATCGACAACAAACTACCTTCCATAATGACAAAGATACCATCAATGAGAGTAACAAAAATCTCGACAAATGACAACCTTCCATAATGACAATGCTACCATCCAATCGAATAACAAAAATTTCGATAATAGACCACGTTCCATAATGACAAGGCTACCATCCATTGCAGTAACAAAAATCTCGACAACAGACTACCTTCCATAAAGACAGGGGTACCATCCATTGGAGTAACAAAAATATTGACAAAGACTACCTTCCATAAAGACAAGGCTACCATCCCTTGGAGTAACAAAAATCTCGACAATAAACTACCTTCCATAATGACAAGGATACAATCCATTGGAGTAAAAAAAATATCGACAACATACTACCTTCCATAATGACAAGGTTACCATCCATTGGAATAACGAAAATCTCGACAATAAACTACCTTCCATAATGACAAGGCTGCCATCCAACGGAATAACAACAATCTCGACAACAGACTACCTTCCATAATTACAAGGCTACCATCCATTGGAGTAACAACAATCTCTACAATAGACTACCTTCCATAATGACAAAGCTACCATCCATTGGAGTAACAAAAATATCGACAACAGACTACCTTCCATAATGACAAGGCTACCATCCATTGAGGAACAAAGATATCGACAACAAACTACCTTCCATAATGACAAAGCTACCATCCATGAGTGTAACAAAAATATCGACAAATGACAACCTTCCATAATGACAAGGCTACCATCCAGTCGAATAACAAAAATCTCGAAAATATACAACATTCCGTAATGACAAAGCTACCATCCATTGGAGTAACAAAAATCTCGACAACAAACTACCTTCCATAATGACAAGGCTACCATCCATTGGAGTAAAAAAAATATCGACAACAAACTACCTTCCATAAAGACAAGGCTACCATCCATTGGAGTAATAAAATTATCGACAAAGACTACCTTCCATAAAGAGAAGGCTACCATCCCTTGGAGTTACAAAACTCTCGACAACAGACTACCTTCTATAATGACAAGCACACAATTCATTGGAGTAAAAAAAATATCGACAACATACTAGCTTCCATAATGACAAGGTTACCATCCATTAGAATAACAAAAATCTCGATAATAGACTACCTTCCATAATGACATTGCTACCATCCAATGGAATAACAACAATCTCGAAAATAGACTACCTTCCATAATAACAAGGCTACCATCCATTGGAGTAACAAAAATATCGACAACAAACTACCTTCCATAAAGATAAGGCTACCATCCATTGGAGTAACAAAAATATCGACAACAAACTACCTTCCATAAAGACAGGGCTACCGTCCATTGGAGTAACAAAAATATCGACAAAGACTACCTTCCATAAAGACAAGGCTACCATCCCTTGGAGTAACAAAAATCTCGCCAACAAACTACCTTCCATAATGACAAGGATACAATCCATTGGAGTAAAAAAAATATCGACAACATACTACCTTCCATAATGACAAGGTTACCATCCATTGGAATAACGAAAATCTCAACAATAAACTACGTTCCATAATGACAAGGCTACCATCCAATGGAATAACAACAATCTCGACAACAGACTACCTTCCATAATTACAAGGCTACCATCCATTGGAGTAACAACAATCTCTACAATAGACTACCTTCAATAATGACAAGGCTACCATCCATTGGAGTAACAAAAATATCGACAACAAACTACCTTCCATAATGACAAGGCTACCATCCATTGAGGAACAAAGATATCGACAACAAACTACCTTCCATAATGACAAAGATACCATCCATGAGAGTAACAAAAATCTCGACAAATGACAACCTTCCATAATGACAATGCTACCATCCAATCGAATAACAAAAATTTCGACAATAGACCACATTCCATAATGACAAGGCTACCATCCATTGGAGTAACAAAAATCTCGACAACAGACTACCTTCCATAATGACAAGGCTACCATCCATTGGAGTAACAAAAATATCGACAAAGACTACCTTCCATAAAGACAAGGCTACCATCCCTTGGAGTAACAAAAATCTCGACAACAAACTACCTTCCATAATGACAAGGATACAATCCATTGGAGTAAAAAAAAATCGACAACATACTACCTTCCATAATTACAAGGTTACCATCCATTGGAATAAAAAAAATCTCGACAATAAACTACCTTCCATAATGACAAGGCTACCATCCAATGGAATAACAACAATCTCGACAACAGACTACCTTCCATAATTACAAGGCTACCATCCATTGGAGTAACAACAATCTCTACAATAGACTACCTTCCATAATGACAAGGCTACCATCCATTGGAGTAACAAAAATATCGACAACAAACTACCTTCCATAATGACAAGGCTACCGTCCATTGAGGAACAAAGATATCGACAACAAACTACCTTCCATAATGACAAAGATACCATCAATGAGAGTAACAAAAATCTCGACAAATGACAACCTTCCATAATGACAATGCTACCATCCAATCGAATAACAAAAATTTCGATAATAGACCATGTTCCATAATGACAAGGCTACCATCCATTGCAGTAACAAAAATCTCGACAACAGACTACCTTCCATAAAGACAGGGGTACCATCCATTGGAGTAACAAAAATATCGACAAAGACTACCTTCCATAAAGACAAGGCTACCATCCCTTGGAGTAACAAAAATCTCGACAATAAACTACCTTCCATAATGACAAGGATACAATCCATTGGAGTAAAAAAAATATCGACAACATACTACCTTCCATAATGACAAGGTTACCATCCATTGGAATAACGAAAATCTCGACAATAAACTACCTTCCATAATGACAAGGCTGCCATCCAACGGAATAACAACAATCTCGACAACAGACTACCTTCCATAATTACAAGGCTACCATCCATTGGAGTAACAACAATCTCTACAATAGACTACCTTCCATAATGACAAAGCTACCATCCATTGGAGTAACAAAAATATCGACAACAGACTACCTTCCATAAAGACAAGGCTACCATCCATTGGAGTAATAAAATTATCGACAAAGACTACCTTCCATAAAGAGAAGGCTACCATCCCTTGGAGTTACAAAACTCTCGACAACAGACTACCTTCTATAATGACAAGCACACAATTCATTGGAGTAAAAAAAATATCGACAACATACTAGCTTCCATAATGACAAGGTTACCATCCATTAGAATAACAAAAATCTCGATAATAGACTACCTTCCATAATGACATTGCTACCATCCAATGGAATAACAACAATCTCGAAAATAGACTACCTTCCATAATAACAAGGCTACCATCCATTGGAGTAACAAAAATATCGACAACAAACTACCTTCCATAAAGATAAGGCTACCATCCATTGGAGTAACAAAAATATCGACAACAAACTACCTTCCATAAAGACAGGGCTACCATCCATTGGAGTAACAAAAATATCGACAAAGACTACCTTCCATAAAGACAAGGCTACCATCCCTTGGAGTAACAAAAATCTCGCCAACAAACTACCTTCCATAATGACAAGGATACAATCCATTGGAGTAAAAAAAATATCGACAACATACTACCTTCCATAATGACAAGGTTACCATCCATTGGAATAACGAAAATCTCAACAATAAACTACGTTCCATAATGACAAGGCTACCATCCAATGGAATAACAACAATCTCGACAACAGACTACCTTCCATAATTACAAGGCTACCATCCATTGGAGTAACAACAATCTCTACAATAGACTACCTTCAATAATGACAAGGCTACCATCCATTGGAGTAACAAAAATATCGACAACAAACTACCTTCCATAATGACAAGGCTACCATCCATTGAGGAACAAAGATATCGACAACAAACTACCTTCCATAATGACAAAGATACCATCCATGAGAGTAACAAAAATCTCGACAAATGACAACCTTCCATAATGACAATGCTACCATCCAATCGAATAACAAAAATTTCGACAATAGACCACATTCCATAATGACAAGGCTACCATCCATTGGAGTAACAAAAATCTCGACAACAGACTACCTTCCATAATGACAAGGCTACCATCCATTGGAGTAACAAAAATATCGACAAAGACTACCTTCCATAAAGACAAGGCTACCATCCCTTGGAGTAACAAAAATCTCGACAACAAACTACCTTCCATAATGACAAGGATACAATCCATTGGAGTAAAAAAAAATCGACAACATACTACCTTCCATAATTACAAGGTTACCATCCATTGGAATAAAAAAAATCTCGACAATAAACTACCTTCCATAATGACAAGGCTACCATCCAATGGAATAACAACAATCTCGACAACAGACTACCTTCCATAATTACAAGGCTACCATCCATTGGAGTAACAACAATCTCTACAATAGACTACCTTCCATAATGACAAGGCTACCATCCATTGGAGTAACAAAAATATCGACAACAAACTACCTTCCATAATGACAAGGCTACCGTCCATTGAGGAACAAAGATATCGACAACAAACTACCTTCCATAATGACAAAGATACCATCAATGAGAGTAACAAAAATCTCGACAAATGACAACCTTCCATAATGACAATGCTACCATCCAATCGAATAACAAAAATTTCGATAATAGACCATGTTCCATAATGACAAGGCTACCATCCATTGCAGTAACAAAAATCTCGACAACAGACTACCTTCCATAAAGACAGGGGTACCATCCATTGGAGTAACAAAAATATCGACAAAGACTACCTTCCATAAAGACAAGGCTACCATCCCTTGGAGTAACAAAAATCTCGACAACAAACTACCTTCCATAATGACAAGGATACAATCCATTGGAGTAAAAAAAAATCGACAACATACTACCTTCCATAATTACAAGGTTACCATCCATTGGAATAAAAAAAATCTCGACAATAAACTACCTTCCATAATGATAAAGCTACCATCCAATGGAATAACAACAATCTCGACAACAGACTACCTTCCATAATTAGAAGGCTACCATCCATTGGAGTATCAACAATCTCTACAATAGACTACCTTCCATAATGACAAGGCTACCATCCATTTGAGTAACAAAAATATCGACAACAGACTACCTTCCATAATGAAAAGGCTACCATCCATTGAGGAACAAAGATATCGACAACAAACTACCTTCCATAATGACAAAGCTACCATCCACGAGAGTAACAAAAATCTCGACAAATGACAACCTTCCATAATGACAAGGCTATCATCCAATCGAATAACAAAAATCTCGACAATAGACCACGTTCCATAATGACAAGGCTACCATCCATTGGTGTAACAAAAATCTCGACAACAGACTACATTCCATAATGACAAGGCTACCATCCATTGGTGTAACAAAAATATCGACAACAAACTACCTTCCATATAGACAAGGCTACCATCCATTGGAGTAACAAAAATATCGACAAAGACTACCTTCCATAAAGACAAGGCTACCATCCCTTGGAGTAACAAAAATTTCGAGAAGAGACTACCTTCCATAATGACAAGGACACAATCCATTGGAGTAAAAAAAATATCAACAACATGCTACCTTCCATAATGACAAGGTTACCATCCATTAGAATAACAAAAATCTCGACAATAGACTACCTTCCATAATGACAATGCTACCATCCAATGGAATAACAACAATCTCGACAATAGACTACCTTCCATAATGACAGAGCTACCATCCATTGGAGTATCAAAAATATCGACAACAAACTACCTTCCATAAAGATAAGGCTACCATCCATTGGAGTAACAAAAATATCGACAACAAACTACCTTCCATAAAGACAAGGCTACCATCCATTCGAGTAACAAAAATATCGACAAAGACTACCTTCCATATAGACAAGGCTACCATCCCTTGGAGTAACAAAAATCTCGACAACAAACTACCTTCCATAATGACAAGGATACAATCCATTGGAGTAAAAAAAATATCGACAACAAACTACCTTCCATAATGGCAATGTTACCATCCATTAGAATAACAAAAATCTCGACAATAAACTACCTTCCATAATGACAAGGCTACCATCCAATGGAATAACAACAATCTCGACAACAGACTACCTTCCATAATTACAAGGCTACCATCCATTGGAGTATCAACAATCTCTACAATAGACTACCTTCCATAATGACAAGGCTACCATCCATTTGAGTAACAAAAATATCGACAACAGACTACCTTCCATAATGACAAGGCTACCATCCATTGAGGAACAAAGATATCGACAACAAACAACCTTCCATAATGACAAAGCTACCATCCATGAGAGTAACAAAAATCTCGACAAATGACAACCTTCCATAATGACAAGGCTACCATCCAATCGAATAACAAAAATCTCGACAATAGACCACGTTCCATAATGACAAGGCTACCATCCATTGGAGTAACAAAAATCTCGACAACAGACTACCTTCCATAATGACAAGGACACAATCCATTGGAGTAAAAAAAATATCAACAACATACTACCTTCCATAATGACAAGGTTACCATCCATTAGAATAACAAAAATCTCGACAATAGACTACCTTCCATAATGACAAGGCTACCATCCAATGGAATAACAACAATCTTGACAATAGACTACCTTCCATAATGACAGAGCTACCATCCATTGGAGTATCAAAAATATCAACAACAAACTACCTTCAATAAAGATAAGGCTGCCATCCATTGGAGTAACAAAAATATCGACAACAAACTACCTTCCATAAAGACAACGCTACCATCCATTAGAGTAATAAAAATATCGACAAAGACTACCTTCCATAAAGATAAGGCTACCATCCCTTGGAGTAACAAAAATATCGACAACAAACTACCTTCCATAATGACAAGGATACAATCCATTGGAGTAAAAAAAATATCGACAACATACTACCTTACATAATGACAAGGTTACCATCCATTGGAATAACAAAAATCTCGACAATAAACTACCTTCCATAATGACAAGGCTACCATCCAATGGAATAACAACAATCTCGACAACAGACTACCTTCCATAATTACAAGGCTACCATCCATTGGAGTATCAACAATCTCTATAATAGACTACCTTCCATAATGACAAGGCTACCATCCATTTGAGTAACAAAAATATCGACAACAGACTACCTTCCATAATGACAAGGCTACCAACCATTGAGGAACAAAGATATTGACAACAAACTACCTTCCATAATGACAAAGCTACCATCCATGAGAGTAACAAAAATCTCGACAAATGACAACCTTCCATAATGACAAGGCTACCATCCAATCGAATAACAAAAATCTCGACAATAGACCATGTTCCATAATGACAAGGCTACCATCCATTGGAGTAACAAAAATATCGACAAGAGACTACCTTCCATAAAGACAACGCTACCATCCATTGGAGTAATAAAAATATCGACAAAGACTACCTTCCATAAAGACAAGGCTACCATCCCTTGGAGTAACAAAAATCTCCACAACAAACTACCTTCCATAATGACAAGGATACAATCCATTGGAGTAAAAAAAATATCGACAACATACTACCTTCCATAATGACAAGGTTACCATCCATTGGAATAACAAAAATCTCGACAATAAAATACCTTCCATAATGACAAGGCTACCATCCAATGGAATAACAACAATCTCGACAACAGACTACCTTCCATAATTACAAGGCTACCATCCATTGGAGTATCAACAATCTCTACAATAGACTACCTTCCATAATGACAAGGCTACCATCCATTTGAGTAACAAAAATATCGACAACAGAATACCTTCCAAAATGACAAGGCTACCATCCATTGAGGAACAAAGATATCGACAACAAACTACCTTCCATAATGACAAAGCTACCATCCATGAGAGTAACAAAAATCTCGACAAATGACAACCTTCCATAATGACAAGGCTACCATCCAATCGAATAACAAAAATCTCGACAATAGACCATGTTCCATAATGACAAGGCTACCATCCATTTGAGTAACAAAAATCTCGACAACAGACTACCTTCCATAATGACAAGGCTACCATCCATTGGAGTAACAAAAATATCGACAAAGACTAACTTCCATAAAGACAAGGCTACCATCCCTTGGAGTAACAAAAATCTCGACAACAAACTACCTTCCATAATGACAAGGATACAATCCATTGGAGTAAAAAAAATATCGAAAACATACTACCTTCCATAATGACAAGGTTACCATCCATTGGAATAAAAAAAATCTCGACAATAAACTACCTTCCATAATGACAAGGCTACCATCCAACGGAATAACAACAATCTCGACAACAGACTACCTTCCATAATTATAAGGCTACCATCCATTGGAGTATCAACAATCTCTACAATAGACTACCTTCCATAATGACAAGGCTACCATCCATTTGAGTAACAAAAATATCGACAACAAACTAGCTTCCATAATGACAAAGCTACCATCCATGAGAGTAACAAAGATATCGACAACAAACTACCTTCCATAATGACAAAGCTACCATCCATGAGAGTAACAAAAATCTCGACAAATGACAACCTTCCATAATGACAAGGCTACCATCCAGTCGAATAACAAAAATCTCGACAATATACCACATTCCATAATGACAAAGCTCCCATCCATTGGAGTAACAAAAATCTCGACAACAGACTACCTTCCATAATGACAAGGCTACCATCCATTGGAGTAACAAAAATATCGACAACAAACTACCTTTCATAAAGACAAGGCTACCATCCATTGGAGTAACAAAAATATCGACAAAGACTACCTTCTATAAAGAGAAGGCTACCATCTCTTGGAGTTACAAAAATCTCGACAACAGACTACCTTCTATAATAACAAGGACACAATTCATTGGAGTAAAAAAAATATCGACAACATACTACCTTCCATAATGACAAGGTTACCATCCATTAGAATAACAAAAATCTCGATAATAGACTACCTTCCATAATGACATTGCTACCATCCAATGGAATAACAACAATCTCGACAATAGACTACCTTCCATAATAACAAGGCTACCATCCATTGGAGTAACAAAAATATCGACAACAAACTACCTTCCATAAAGATAAGGCTACCATCCATTGGAGTAACAAAAATATCGACAACAAACTACCTTCCATAAAGACAAGGCTACCATCCATTGGAGTAACAAAAATATCGACAAATACTACCTTCCATAAAGACAAGGCTACCATCCCTTGGAGTAACAAAAACTCGACAACAAACTACCTTCCATAATGACAAGGATACAATCCATTGGAGTAAAAAAATATCGACAACATACTACCTTCCATAATGACAAGGTTACCATCCATTGGAATAACAAAAATCTCGACAATAAACTACCTTCCATAATGACAAGGCTACCATCCAATGGAATAACAACAATCTCGACAACAGACTACCTTCCATAATTACAAGGCTACCATCCACTGGAGTAACAACAATCTCTACAATAGACTACCTTCCATAATGACAAGGCTACCATCCATTGGAGTAACAAAAATATCCACAACAAACTACCTTCCATAATGACAAGGCTACCATCCATTGAGGAACAAAGATATCGACAACAAACTACCTTCCATAATGACAAAGATACCATCAATGGGAGTAACAAAAATCTCGACAAATGACAACCTTCCATAATGACAATGCTACCATCCAATCGAATAACAAAAATTTCGATAATAGACCACGTTCCATAATGACAAGGCTACCATCCATTGCAGTAACAAAAATCTCGACAACAGACTACCTTCCATAAAGACAAGGGTACCATCCATTGGAGTAACAAAAATATCGACAAAGACTACCTTCCATAAAGACAAGGCTACCATCCCTTGGAGTAACAAAAATCTCGACAATAAACTACCTTCCATAATGACAAGGATACAATCCATTGGAGTAAAAAAAATATCGACAACATACTACCTTCCATAATGACAAGGTTACCATCCATTGGAATAACAAAAATCTCGACAATAAACTACCTTCCATAATGACAAGGCTGCCATCCAACGGAATAACAACAATCTCGACAACAGACTACCTTCCATAATTACAAGGCTACCATCCATTGGAGTAACAACAATCTCTACAATAGACTACCTTCCATAATGACAAAGCTACCATCCATTGGAGTAACAAAAATATCGACAACAGACTACCTTCCATAATGACAAGGCTACCATCCATTGAGGAACAAAGATATCGACAACAAACTACCTTCCATAATGACAAAGCTACCATCCATGAGAGTAACAAAAATCTCGACAAATGACAACCTTCCATAATGACAAGGCTACCATCCAATCGAATAACAAAAATCTCGACAATAGACCATGTTCCATAATGACAAGGCTACCATCCATTTGAGTAACAAAAATCTCGACAACAGACTACCTTCCATAATGACAAGGCTACCATCCATTGGAGTAACAAAAATATCGACAAAGACTAACTTCCATAAAGACAAGGCTACCATCCCTTGGAGTAACAAAAATCTCGACAACAAACTACCTTCCATAATGACAAGGATACAATCCATTGGAGTAAAAAAAATATCGAAAACATACTACCTTCCATAATGACAAGGTTACCATCCATTGGAATAAAAAAAATCTCAACAATAAACTACCTTCCATAATGACAAGGCTACCATCCAACGGAATAACAACAATCTCGACAACAGACTACCTTCCATAATTATAAGGCTACCATCCATTGGAGTATCAACAATCTCTACAATAGACTACCTTCCATAATGACAAGGCTACCATCCATTTGAGTAACAAAAATATCGACAACAAACTAGCTTCCATAATGACAAAGCTACCATCCATGAGAGTAACAAAGATATCGACAACAAACTACCTTCCATAATGACAAAGCTACCATCCATGAGAGTAACAAAAATCTCGACAAATGACAACCTTCCATAATGACAAGGCTACCATCCAGTCGAATAACAAAAATCTCGACAATATACCACATTCCATAATGACAAAGCTCCCATCCATTGGAGTAACAAAAATCTCGACAACAGACTACCTTCCATAATGACAAGGCTACCATCCATTGGAGTAACAAAAATATCGACAACAAACTACCTTTCATAAAGACAAGGCTACCATCCATTGGAGTAACAAAAATATCGACAAAGACTACCTTCTATAAAGAGAAGGCTACCATCTCTTGGAGTTACAAAAATCTCGACAACAGACTACCTTCTATAATAACAAGGACACAATTCATTGGAGTAAAAAAAATATCGACAACATACTACCTTCCATAATGACAAGGTTACCATCCATTAGAATAACAAAAATCTCGATAATAGACTACCTTCCATAATGACATTGCTACCATCCAATGGAATAACAACAATCTCGACAATAGACTACCTTCCATAATAACAAGGCTACCATCCATTGGAGTAACAAAAATATCGACAACAAACTACCTTCCATAAAGATAAGGCTACCATCCATTGGAGTAACAAAAATATCGACAACAAACTACCTTCCATAAAGACAAGGCTACCATCCATTGGAGTAACAAAAATATCGACAAATACTACCTTCCATAAAGACAAGGCTACCATCCCTTGGAGTAACAAAAACTCGACAACAAACTACCTTCCATAATGACAAGGATACAATCCATTGGAGTAAAAAAATATCGACAACATACTACCTTCCATAATGACAAGGTTACCATCCATTGGAATAACAAAAATCTCGACAATAAACTACCTTCCATAATGACAAGGCTACCATCCAATGGAATAACAACAATCTCGACAACAGACTACCTTCCATAATTACAAGGCTACCATCCACTGGAGTAACAACAATCTCTACAATAGACTACCTTCCATAATGACAAGGCTACCATCCATTGGAGTAACAAAAATATCGACAACAAACTACCTTCCATAATGACAAGGCTACCATCCATTGAGGAACAAAGATATCGACAACAAACTACCTTCCATAATGACAAAGATACCATCAATGGGAGTAACAAAAATCTCGACAAATGACAACCTTCCATAATGACAATGCTACCATCCAATCGAATAACAAAAATTTCGATAATAGACCACGTTCCATAATGACAAGGCTACCATCCATTGCAGTAACAAAAATCTCGACAACAGACTACCTTCCATAAAGACAAGGGTACCATCCATTGGAGTAACAAAAATATCGACAAAGACTACCTTCCATAAAGACAAGGCTACCATCCCTTGGAGTAACAAAAATCTCGACAATAAACTACCTTCCATAATGACAAGGATACAATCCATTGGAGTAAAAAAAATATCGACAACATACTACCTTCCATAATGACAAGGTTACCATCCATTGGAATAACGAAAATCTCGACAATAAACTACCTTCCATAATGACAAGGCTGCCATCCAACGGAATAACAACAATCTCGACAACAGACTACCTTCCATAATTACAAGGCTACCATCCATTGGAGTAACAACAATCTCTACAATAGACTACCTTCCATAATGACAAAGCTACCATCCATTGGAGTAACAAAAATATCGACAACAGACTACCTTCCATAATGACAAGGCTACCATCCATTGAGGAACAAAGATATCGACAACAAACTACCTTCCATAATGACAAAGCTACCATCCATGAGTGTAACAAAAATCTCGACAAATGACAACCTTCCATAATGACAAGGCTACCATCCAGTCGAATAACAAAAATCTCGAAAATATACCACATTCCATAATGACAAAGCTACCATCCATTGGAGTAACAAAAATCTCGACATCAAACTACCTTCCATAATGACAAGGCTACCATCCATTGGAGTAAAAAAAATATCGACAACAAACTACCTTCCATAAAGACAAGGCTACCATCCATTGGAGTAATAAAATTATCGACAAAGACTACCTTCCATAAAGAGAAGGCTACCATCCCTTGGAGTTACAAAACTCTCGACAACAGACTACCTTCTATAATGACAAGGACACAATTCATTGGAGTAAAAAAAATATCGACAACATACTAGCTTCCATAATGACAAGGTTACCATCTATTAGAATAACAAAAATCTCGATAATAGACTACCTTCCATAATGACATTGCTAACATCCAATGGAATAACAACAATCTCGAAAATAGACTACCTTCCATAATAACAAGGCTACCATCCATTGGAGTAACAAAAATATCGACAACAAACTACCTTCCATAAAGATAAGGCTACCATCCATTGGAGTAACAAAAATATCGACAACAAACTACCTTCCATTTAGACAAGGCTACCATCCATTGGAGTAACAAAAATATCGACAAAGACTACCTTCCATAAAGACAAGGCTACCATCCCTTGGAGTAACAAAAACTCGACAACAAACTACCTTCCATAATGACAAGGATACAATCCATTGGAGTAAAAAAATATCGACAACATACTACCTTCCATAATGACAAGGTTACCATCCATTGGAATAACAAAAATCTCGACAATAAACTACCTTCCATAATGACAAGGCTACCATCCAATGGAATAACAACAATCTCGACAACAGACTACCTTCCATAATTACAAGGCTACCATCCACTGGAGTAACAACAATCTCTACAATAGACTACCTTCCATAATGACAAGGCTACAATCCATTGGAGTAACAAAAATATCGACAACAAACTACCTTCCATAATGACAAGGCTACCATCCATTGAGGAACAAAGATATCAACAACAAACTACCTTCCATAATGACAAAGATACCATCCATGAGAGTAACAAAAATCTCGACAAATGACAACCTTCCATAATGACAATGCTACCATCCAATCGAATAACAAAAATTTCGACAATAGACCACATTCCATAATGACAAGGCTACCATCCATTGGAGTAACAAAAATCTCGACAACAGACTAACTTCCATAATGACAAGGCTACCATCCATTGGAGTAACAAAAATATCGACAAAGACTACCTTCCATAAAGACAAGGCTACCATCCCTTGGAGTAACAAAAATCTCGACAACAAACTACCTTCCATAATGACAAGGATACAATCCATTGGAGTAAAAAAAAATCGACAACATACTACCTTCCATAATTACAAGGTTACCATCCATTGGAATAAAACAAATCTCGACAATAAACTACCTTCCATAATTACAAAGCTACCATCCAATGGAATAACAACAATCTCGACAACAGACTACCTTCCATAATTAGAAGGCTACCATCCATTGGAGTATCAACAATCTCTACAATAGACTACCTTCCATAATGACAAGGCTACCATCCATTTGAGTAACAAAAATATCGACAACAGACTACCTTCCATAATGAAAAGGCTACCATCCATTGAGGAACAAAGATATCGACAACAAACTACCTTCCATAATGATAAAGCTACCATCCATGAGAGTAACAAAAATCTCGACAAATGACAACCTTCCATAATGACAAGGCTATCATCCAATCGAATAACAAAAATCTCGACAATAGACCACGTTCCATAATGACAAGGCTACCATCCATTGGTGTAACAAAAATCTCGACAACAGACTACATTCCATAATGACAAGGCTACCATCCATTGGTGTAACAAAAATATCGACAACAAACTACCTTCCATACAGACAAGGCTACCATCCATTGGAGTAACAAAAATATCGACAAAGACTACCTTCCATAAAGACAAGGCTACCATCCCTTGGAGTAACAAAAATTTCGAGAAGAGACTACCTTCCATAATGACAAGGACACAATCCATTGGAGTAAAAAAAATATCAACAACATACTACCTTCCATAATGACAAGGTTACCATCCATTAGAATAACAAAAATCTCGACAATAGACTACCTTCCATAATGACAATGCTACCATCCAATGGAATAACAACAATCTCGACAATAGACTACCTTCCATAATGACAGAGCTACCATCCATTGGAGTATCAAAAATATCGACAACAAACTACCTTCCATAAAGATAAGGCTGCCATCCATTGGAGTAACAAAAATATCGACAACAAACTACCTTCCATAAAGACAAGGCTACCATCCATTCGAGTAACAAAAATATCGACAAAGACTACCTTCCATAAAGACAAGGCTACCATCCCTTGGAGTAACAAAAATCTCGACAACAAACTACCTTCCATAATGACAAGGATACAATCCATAGGAGTAAAAAAAATATCGACAACAAACTACCTTCCATAATGACAAGGTTACCATCCATTGGAATAACAAAAATCTCGACAATAAACTACCTTCCATAATGACAAGGCTACCATCCAATGGAATAACAACAATCTCGACAACAGACTACCTTCCATAATTACAAGGCTACCATCCATTGGAGTATCAACAATCTCTACAATAGACTACCTTCCATAATGACAAGGCTACCATCCATTTGAGTAACAAAAATATCGACAACAGACTACCTTCCATAATGACAAGGCTACCATCCATTGAGGAACAAAGATATCGACAACAAACTACCTTCCATAATGACAAAGCTACCATCCATGATAGTAACAAAAATCTCGACAAATGACAACCTTCCATAATGACAAGGCTACCATCCAATCGAATAACAAAAATCTCGACAATAGACCACGTTCCATAATGACAAGTCTACCATCCATTGGAGTAACAAAAATCTCGACAACAGACTACCTTCCATAATGACAAGGACACAATCCATTGGAGTAAAAAAAATATCAACAACATACTACCTTCCATAATGACAAGGTTACCATCCATTAGAATAACAAAAATCTCGACAATAGACTACGTTCCATAATGACAAGGCTACCATCCAATGGAATAACAACAATCTTGACAATAGACTACCTTCCATAATGACAGAGCTACCATCCATTCGAGTATCAAAAATATCAACAACAAACTACCTTCAATAAAGATAAGGCTGCCATCCATTGGAGTAACAAAAATATCGACAACAAACTACCTTCCATAAAGACAACGCTACCATCCATTAGAGTAATAAAAATATCGACAAAGACTACCTTCCATAAAGATAAGGCTACCATCCCTTGGAGTAACAAAAATCTCGACAACAAACTACCTTCCATAATGACAAGGATACAATCCATTGGAGTAAAAAAAATATCGACAACATACTACCTTACATAATGACAAGGTTACCATCCATTGGAATAACAAAAATCTCGACAATAAACTACCTTCCATAATGACAAGGCTACCATCCAATGGAATAACAACAATCTCGACAACAGACTACCTTCCATAATTACAAGGCTACCATCCATTGGAGTATCAACAATCTCTATAATAGACTACCTTCCATAATGACAAGGCTACCATCCATTTGAGTAACAAAAATATCGACAACAGACTACCTTCCATAATGACAAGGCTACCAACCATTGAGGAACAAAGATATTGACAACAAACTACCTTCCATAATGACAAAGCTACCATCCATGAGAGTAACAAAAATCTCGACAAATGACAACCTCCCATAATGACAAGGCTACCATCCAATCGAATAACAAAAATCTCGACAATAGACCATGTTCCATAATGACAAGGCTACCATCCATTGGAGTAACAAAAATATCGACAAGAGACTACCTTCCATAAAGACAACGCTACCATCCATTGGAGTAATAAAAATATCGACAAAGACTACCTTCCATAAAGACAAGGCTACCATCCCTTGGAGTAACAAAAATCTCGACAACAAACTACCTTCCATAATGACAAGGATAGAATCCATTGGAGTAAAAAAAATATCGACAACATACTACCTTCCATAATGACAAGGTTACCATCCATTGGAATAACAAAAATCTCGACAATAAACTACCTTCCATAATGACAAGGCTACCATCCAATGGAATAACAACAATCTCGACAACAGACTACCTTCCATAATTACAAGGCTACCATCCATTGGAGTATCAACAATCTCTACAATAGACTACCTTCCATAATGACAAGGCTACCATCCATTTGAGTAACAAAAATATCGACAACAGACAACCTTCCATAATGACAAGGCTACCATCCATTGAGTAACAAAGATATCGACAACAAACTACCTTCCATAATGACAAAGCTACCATCCATGAGAGTAACAAAAATCTCGACAAATGACAACCTTCCATAATGACAAGGCTACCATCCAATCGAATAACAAAAATCTCGACAATAGACCATGTTCCATAATGACAAGGCTACCATCCATTGGAGTAACAAAAATCTCGACAACAGACTACCTTCCATAATGACAAGGCTACCATCCATTGGAGTAACAAAAATATCGACAAAGACTACCTTCCATAAAGACAAGGCTACCATCCCTTGGAGTAACAAAAATCTCGACAACAAACTACCTTCCATAATGACAAGGATACAATCCATTGGAGTAAAAAAAATATCGAAAACATACTACCTTCCATAATGACAAGGTTACCATCCATTGGAATAAAAAAAATCTCGACAATAAACTACCTTCCATAATGACAAGGCTACCATCCAGTGGAATAACAACAATCTCGACAACAGACTACCTTCCATAATTACAAGGCTACCATCCATTGGAGTATCAAAAATCTCTACAATAGACTACCTTCCATAATGACAAGGCTACCATCCATTTGAGTAACAAAAATATCGACAACAAACTAGCTTCCATAATGACAAAGCTACCATCCATGAGAGTAACAAAAATCTCGACAAATGACAACCTTCTATAATGACAAGGCTATAATCCGATCGAATAACAAAAATCTCGACAATAGACCACTTTCCATAATGACAAGGCTACCATCCATTGGTGTAACAAAAATATCGACAACAAACTACCTTCCATACAGACAAGGCTACCATCCATTGGAGTAACAAAAATATCGACAAAGACTACCTTCCATAAAGACAAGGCTACCATCCCTTGGAGTAACAAAAATCTCGACAACAGACTACCTTCCATAATGACAAGGACACAATCCATTGGAGTAAAAAAAATATCAACAACATACTACCTTCCATAATGACAAGGTTACCATCCATTAGAATAACAAAAATCTCGACAATAGACTACCTTCCATAATGACAATGCTACCATCCAATGGAATAACAACAATCTCGACAATAGACTACCTTCCATAATGACAGAGCTACCATCCATTGGAGTATCAAAAATATCGACAACAAACTACCTTCCATAAAGATAAGGCTGCCATCCATTGGAGTAACAAAAATATCGACAACAAACTACCTTCCATAAAGACAAGGCTACCATCCATTGGAGTAACAAAAATATCGACAAAGACTACATTCCATAAAGACAAGGCTACCATCCCTTGGAGTAACAAAAATCTCGACAACAAACTACCTTCCATAATGACAAGGATACAATCCATTGGAGTAAAAAAAATATCGACAACATACTACCTTCCATAATGACAAGGTTACCATCCATTGGAATAACAAAAATCTCGACAATAAACTACCTTCCATAATGACAAGGCTACCATCCAATGGAATAACCACAATCTCGACAACAGACTACCTTCCATAATTACAAGGCTACCATCCATTGGAGTATCAACAATCTCTACAATAGACTACCTTCCATAATGACAAGGCTACCATCCATTTGAGTAACAAAAATATCGACAACAGACTACCTTCCATAATGACAAGGCTACCATCCATTGAGGAACAAAGATATCGACAACAAACTACCTTCCATAATGACAAAGCTACCATCCATGAGAGTAACAAAAATCTCGACAAATGACAACCTTCCATAATGACAAGGCTACCATCCAATCGAATAACAAAAATCTCGACAATAGACCATGTTCCATAATGACAAGGCTACCATCCATTGGAGTAACAAAAATCTCGACAACAGACTACCTTCCATAATGACAAGGCTACCATCCATTGGAGTAACAAAAATATCGACAAAGACTACCTTCCATAAAGACAAGGCTACCATCCCTTGGAGTAACAAAAATCTCGACAACAAACTACCTTCCATAATGACAAGGATACAATCCATTGGAGCAAAAAAAATATCGAAAACATACTACCTTCCATAATGACAAGGTTACCATCCATTGGAATAAAAAAAATCTCGACAATAAACTACCTTCCATAATGACAAGGCTACCATCCAATGGAATAACAACAATCTCGACAACAGACTACCTTCCATAAATACAAGGCTACCATCCATTGGAGTATCAACAATCTCTACAATAGACTACCTTCCATAATGACAAGGCTACCATCCATTTGAGTAACAAAAATATCTTCTACAAACTACCTTCCATAATGACAAAGCTACCATCCATGAGAGTAACAAAAATCTCGACAAATGACAACCTTCCATAATGACAAGGCTATCATCCAATCGAATAACAAAAATCTCGACAATAGACCACTTTCCATAATGACAAGGCTACCATCCATTGGTGTAACAAAAATATGGACAACAAACTACCTTCCATACAGACAAGGCTACCATCCATTGGAGTAACAAAAATATCGACAAAGACTACCTTCCATAAAGACAAGGCTACCATCCCTTGGAGTAACAAAAATCTCGACAACAGACTACCTTCCATAATGACAAGGACACAATCCATTGGAGTAAAAAAAATATCAACAACATACTACCTTCCATAATGACAAGGTTACCATCCATTAGAATAACAAAAATCTCGACAATAGACTACCTTCCATAATGACAATGCTACCATCCAATGGAATAACAACAATCTCGACAATAGACTATCTTCCATAATGACAGAGCTACCATCCATTGGAGAATCAAAAATATCGACAACAAACTACCTTCCATAAAGATAAGGCTGCCATCCATTGGAGTAACAAAAATATCGACAACAAACTACCTTCCATAAAGACAAGGCTACCATCCATTGGAGTAACAAAAATATCGACAAAGAGTACCTTCCATAAAGACAAGGCTACCATCCCTTGGAGTAACAAAAATCTCGACAACAAACTACCTTCCATAATGACAAGGATACAATCCATTGGAGTAAAAAAAATATCGACAACATACTACCTTCCATAATGACAAGGTTACCATCCATTGGAATAACAAAAATCTCGACAATAAACTACCTTCCATAATGACAAGGCTACCATCCAATGGAATAACAACAATCTCGACAACAGACTACCTTCCATAATTACAAGGCTACCATCCATTGGAGTATCAACAATCTCTACAATAGACTACCTTCCATAATGACAAGGCTACCATTCATTTGAGTAACAAAAATATCGACAACAGACTACCTTCCATAATGACAAGGCTACCATCCATTGAGGAACAAAGATATCGACAACAAACTACCTTCCATAATGACAAAGCTACCATCCATGAGAGTAACAAAAATCTCGACAAATGACAACCTTCCATAATGACAAGGCTACCATCCATTTGAATAACAAAAATCTCGACAATAGACCATGTTCCATAATGACAAGGCTACCATCCATTGGAGTAACAAAAATCTCGACAATAGACTACCTTCCATAATAATAAGGCTACCATCCATTGGAGTAACAAAAATATCGACAAAGACTACCTTCCATAAAGACAAGGCTACCATCCCTTGGAGTAACAAAAATCTCGACAACAAACTACCTTCCATAATGACAAGGATACAATCCATTCGAGTAAAAAAAATATCGAAAACATACTACCTTCCATAATGACAAGGTTACCATCCATTGGAATAAAAAAAATCTCGACAATAAACTACCTTCCATAATGACAAGGGTACCATCCAATGGAATAACAACAATCTCGACAACAGACTACCTTCCATAATTACAAGGCTACCATCCATTGGAGTATCAACAATCTCTACAATAGACTACCTTCCATAATGACAAGGCTACCATCCATTTGAGTAACAAAAATATCGACAACAGACTACCTTCCATAATGACAAGGCTACCATCCATTAAGGAACAAAGATATCGACAACAAACTACCTTCCATAATGACAAAGCTACCATCCATGAGAGTAACAAAAATCTCGACAAATGACAACCTTCCATAATAACAAGGCTACCATCCAATCGAATAACAAAAATCTCGACAATAGACCATGTTCCATAATGACAAGGCTACCATCCATTGGAGTAACAAAAATCTCGACAACAGACTACCTTCCATAATGACAAGGCTACCATCCATTGGAGTAACAAAAATATCGACAAAGACTACCTTCCATAAAGACAAGGCTACCATCCCTTGGAGTAACAAAAATCTCGACAACAAACTACCTTCCATAATGACAAGGATACAATCCATTGGAGTAAGAAAATATCGAAAACATACTACCTTCCATAATGACAAGGTTACCATCCATTGGAATAAAAAAAATATCGACAATAAACTACCTTCCATAATGACAAGGCTACCATCCAATGGAATAACAACAATCTCGACATTAGACTACCTTCCATAATTACCAGGCTACCATCCATTGGAGTATCAACAATCTCTACAATAGACTACCTTCCATAATGACAAGGCTACCATCCATTTGAGTAACAAAAATATCGACAACAAACTACCTTCCATAATGACAAAGCTACCATCCATGAGAGTAACAAAAATCTCGACAAATGACAACCTTCCATAATGACAAGGCTATCATCCAATCGAGTAACAAAAATCTCGACAATAGACCACTTTCCATAATGACAAGGCTACCATCCATTGGTGTAACAAAAATATCAACAACAAACTACCTTCCATATAGACAAGGCTACCATCCATTGGAGTAACAAAAATATCGACAAAGACTACCTTCCATAAAGACAAGGCTACCATCCCTTGGAGTAACAAAAATCTCGACAACAGACTACCTTCCATAATGACAAGGACACAATCCATTGGAGTAAAAAAAATATCAACAACATACTACCTTCCATAATGACAAGGTTACCATCCATTAGAATAACAAAAATCTCGACAATAGACTACCTTCCATAATGACAATGCTACCATCCAATGGAATAACAACAATCTCGACAATAGACTACCTTCCATAATGACAGAGCTACCATCCATTGGAGTATCAAAAATATCGACAACAAACTACCTTCCATAAAGATAAGGCTGCCATCCATTGGAGTAACAAAAATATCGACAACAAACTACCTTCCATAAAGACAAGGCTACCATCCATTGGAGTAACAAAAATATCGACAAAGACTACCTTCCATAAAGAGAAGGCTACCATCCCTTGGAGTAACAAAAATCTCGACAACAAACTACCTTCCATAATGACAAGGATACAATCCATTGGAGTAAAAAAAATATCGACAACATACTACCTTCCATAATGACAAGGTTACCATCCATTGGAATAACAAAAATCTCGACAATAAACTACCATCCATAATGACAAGGCTACCATCCAATGGAATAACAACAATCTCGACAACAGACTACCTTCCATAATTACAAGGCTACCATCCATTGGAGTATCAACAATCTCTACAATAGACTACCTTCCATAATGACAAGGCTACCATCCATTTGAGTAACAAAAATATCGACAACAGACTACCTTCCATAATGACAAGGCTACCGTCCATTGAGGAACAAAGATATCGACAACAAACTACCTTCCATAATGACAAAGCTACCATCCATGAGAGTAACAAAAATCTCGACAAATGACAACCTTCCATATTGACAAGGCTACCATCCATTTGAATAACAAAAATCTCGACAATAGACCATGTTCCATAATGACAAGGCTACCATCCATTGGAGTAACAAAAATCTGGACAACAGACTACCTTCCATAATGACAAGGCTACCATCCAATGGAGTAACAAAAATATCGACAAAGACTACCTTCCATAAAGACAAGGCTACCATCCCTTGGAGTAACAAAAATCTCGACAACAAACTACCTTCCATAATGACAAGGATACAATCCATTGGAGTAAAAAAAATATCGAAAACATACTACCTTCCATAATGACAAGGTTACCATCCATTGGAATAAAAAAAATCTCGACAATAAACTACCTTCCATAATGACAAGGCTACCATCCAATGCAATAACAACAATCTCGACAACAGACTACCTTCCATAAATACAAGGCTACCATCCATTGGAGTATCAACAATCTCTACAATAGACTACCTTCCATAATGACAAGGCTACCATCCATTTGAGTAACAAAAATATCTTCTACAAACTACCTTCCATAATGACAAAGCTACCATCCATGAGAGTAACAAAAATCTCGACAAATGACAACCTTCCATAATGACAAGGCTATCATCCAATCGAATAACAAAAATCTCGACAATAGACCACTTTCCATAATGACAAGGCTACCATCCATTGGTGTAACAAAAATATCGACAACAAACTACCTTCCATACAGACAAGGCTACCATCCATTGGAGTAACAAAAATATCGACAAAGACTACCTTCCATAAAGACAAGGCTACCATCCCTTGGAGTAACAAAAATCTCGACAACAGACTACCTTCCATAATGACAAGGACACAATCCATTGGAGTAAAAAAAATATCAACAACATACTACCTTCCATAATGACAAGGTTACCATCCATTAGAATAACAAAAATCTCGACAATAGACTACCTTCCATAATGACATTGCTACCATCCAATGGAATAACAACAATCTCGACAATAGACTACCTTCCATAATGACAGAGCTACCATCCATTGGAGTATCAAAAATATCGACAACAAACTACCTTCCATAAAGATAAGGCTGCCATCCATTGGAGTAACAAAAATATCGACAACAAACTACCTTCCATAAAGACAAGGCTACCATCCATTGGAGTAACAAAAATATCGACAAAGAGTACCTTCCATAAAGACAAGGCTACCATCCCTTGGAGTAACAAAAATCTCGACAACAAAGTACCTTCCATAATGACAAGGATACAATCCATTGGAGTAAAAAAAATATCGACAACATACTACCTTCCATAATGACAAGGTTACCATCCATTGGAATAACAAAAATCTCGACAATAAACTACCTTCCATAATGACAAGGCTACCATCCAATGGAATAACAACAATCTCAACAACAGACTACCTTCCATAATTACAAGGCTACCATCCATTGGAGTATCAACAATCTCTACAATAGACTACCTTCCATAATGACAAGGCTACCATCCATTTGAGTAACAAAAATATCGACAACCGACTACCTTCCATAATGACAAGGCTACCATCCATTGAGGAACAAAGATATCGACAACAAACTACCTTCCATAATGACAAAGCTACCATCCATGAGAGTAACAAAAATCTCGACAAATGACAACCTTCCATAATGACAAGGCTACCATCCATTTGAATAACAAAAATCTCGACAATAGACCATGTTCCATAATGACAAGGCTACCATCCATTGGAGTAACAAAAATCTCGACAATAGACTACCTTCCATAATAATAAGGCTACCATCCATTGGAGTAACAAAAATATCGACAAAGACTACCTTCCATAAAGATAAGGCTACCATCCCTTGGAGTAATAAAAATCTCGACAACAAACTACCTTCCATAATGACAAGGATACAATCCATTCGAGTAAAAAAAATATCGAAAACATACTACCTTCCATAATGACAAGGTTACCATCCATTGGAATAAAAAAAATCTCGACAATAAACTACCTTCCATAATGACAAGGCTACCATCCAATGGAATAACAACAATCTCGACAACAGACTACCTTCCATAATTACAAGGCTACCATCCATTGGAGTATCAACAATCTCTACAATAGACTACCTTCCATAATGACAAGGCTACCATCCATTTGAGTAACAAAAATATCGACAACAGACTACCTTCCATAATGACAAGGCTACCATCCATTGAGGAACAAAGATATCGACAACAAACTACCTTCCATAATGACAAAGCTACCATCCATGAGAGTAACAAAAATCTCGACAAATGACAACCTTCCATAATAACAAGGCTACCATCCAATCGAATAACAAAAATCTCGACAATAGACCATGTTCCATAATGACAAGGCTACCATGCATTGGAGTAACAAAAATCTCGACAACAGACTACCTTCCATAATGACAAGGCTACCATCCATTGGAGTAACAAAAATATCGACAAAGACTACCTTCCATAAAGACAAGGCTACCATCCCTTGGAGTAACAAAAATCTCGACAACAAACTACCTTCCATAATGACAAGGATACAATCCATTGGAGTAAAAAAATATCAAAAACATACTACCTTCCATAATGACAAGGTTACCATCCATTGGAATAAAAAAAATCTCGACAATAAACTACCTTCCATAATGACAAGGCTACCATCCAATGGAATAACAACAATCTCGACAACAGACTACCTTCCATAATTACAAGGCTACCATCCATTGGAGTATCAACAATCTCTACAATAGACTACCTTCCATAATGACAAGGCTACCATCCATTTGAGTAACAAAAATATCGACAACAAACTACCTTCCATAATGACAAAGCTACCATCCATGAGAGTAACAAAAATCTCGACAAATGATAACCTTCCATAATGACAAGGCTATCATCCAATCGAGTAACAAAAATCTCGACAATAGACCACTTTCCATAATGACAAGGCTACCATCCATTGGTGTAACAAAAATATCGACAACAAACTACCTTCCATACAGACAAGGCTACCATCCATTGGAGTAACAAAAATATCGACAAAGACTACCTTCCATAAAGACAAGGCTACCATCCCTTGGAGTAACAAAAATCTCGACAACAGACTACCTTCCATAATGACAAGGACACAATCCATTGGAGTAAAAAAAATATCAACAACATACTACCTTCCATAATGACAAGGTTACCATCCATTAGAATAACAAAAATCTCGACAATAGACTACCTTCCATAATGACAATGCTACCATCCAATGGAATAACAACAATCTCGACAATAGACTACCTTCCATAATGACAGAGCTACCATCCATTGGAGTATCAAAAATATCGAAAACAAACTACCTTCCATAAAGATAAGGCTGCCATCCATTGGAGTAACAAAAATATTGACAACAAACTACCTTCCATAAAGACAAGGCTACCATCCATTGGAGTAACAAAACTATCGACAAAGACTACCTTCCATAAAGACAAGGCTACCATCCCTTAGAGTAACAAAAATCTCGACAACAAACTACCTTCCATAATGACAAGGATACAATCCAATGGAGTAAAAAAAATATCGACAACATACTACCTTCCATAATGACAAGGTTACCATCCATTGGAATAACAAAAATCTCGACAATAAACTACCTTCCATAATGACAAGGCTACCATCCAATGGAATAACAACAATCTCGACAACAGACTACCTTCCATAATTACAAGGCTACCATCCATTGAAGTATCAACAATCTCTACAATAGACTACCTTCCATAATGACAAGGCTACCATCCATTTGAGTAACAAAAATATCGACAATAGACTACCTTCCATAATGACAAGGCTACCATCCATTGAGGAACAAAGATATCGACAACAAACTACCTTCCGTAATGACAAAGCTACCATCCATGAGAGTAACAAAAATCTGGACAAATGACAACCTTCCATAATGACAAGGCTACCATCCATTCGAATAACAAAAATCTCGACAATAGACCATGTTCCATAATGACAAGGCTACCATCCATTGGAGTAACAAAAATCTCGACAATAGACTATCTTCCATAATGACAAGGCTACCATCCATTGGAGTAACAAAAATATCGACAAAGACTACCTTCCATAAAGACAAGGCTACCATACCTTGGAGTAACAAAAATCTCGACAACAAACTACCTTCCATAATGACAAGGATACTATCCATTCGAGTAAAAAAAATATCGAAAACATACTACCTTCCATAATGACAAGGTTACCATCCATTGGAATAAAAAAAATCTCGACAATAAACTACCTTCCATAATGACAAGGCTACCATCCAATGGAATAACAACAATCTCGACAACAGACTACCTTCCATAATTACAAGGCTACCATCCATTGGAGTATCAACAATCTCTACAATAGACTACCTTCCATAATGACAAGGCTACCATCCATTTGAGTAACAAAAATATCGACAACAGACTACCTTCCATAATGACAAGGCTACCATCCATTGAGGAACAAAGATATCGACAACAAACTACCTTCCATAATGACAAAGCTACCATCCATGAGAGTAAAAAAAATCTCGACAAATGACAACCTTCCATAATGACAAGGCTACCATCCAATCGAATAACAAAAATCTCGACAATAGACCATGTTCCATAATGACAAGGCTACCATCCATTGGAGTAACAAAAATCTCGACAACAAACTACCTTCCATAATGACAAGGCTACCATCCATTGGAGTAACAAAAATATCGACAAATACTACCTTCCATAAAGACAAGGCTACCATCCCTTGGAGTAACAAAAATCTCGACAACAAACTACCTTCCATAATGACAAGGATACAATCCATTGGAGTAAAAAAAATATCGAAAACATACTACCTTCCATAATGACAAGGTTGCCATCCATTGGAATAAAAAAAATCTCGACAATAAACTACCTTCCATAATGACAAGGCTACCATCCAATGGAATAACAACAATCTCGACAACAGACTACCTTCCATAATTACAAGGCTACCATCCATTGGAGTATCAACAATCTCTACAATAGACTACCTTCCATAATGACAAGGCTACCATCCATTTGAGTAACAAAAATATCGACAACAAACTACCTTCCATAATGACAAAGCTACCATCCATGAGAGTAACAAAAATCTCGACAAATGACAACCTTCCATAATGACAAGGCTATCATCCAATCGAATAACAAAAATCCTGACAATAGACCACTTTCCATAATGACAAGGCTACCATCCAATGGTGTAACAAAAATATCGACAACAAACTACCTTCCATACAGACAAGGCTAACATCCATTGGAGTAACAAAAATATCGACAAAGACTACCTTCCATAAAGACAAGGCTACCATCCCTTGGAGTAACAAAAATCTCGACAACAGACTACCTTCCATAATGACAAGGACACAATCCATTGGAGTAAAAAAAATATCAACAACATACTACCTTCCATAATGACAAGGTTACCATCCATTAGAATAACAAAAATCTCGAAAATAGACTACCTTCCATAATGACAATGCTACCATCCAATGGAATAACAACAATCTCGACAATAGACTACCTTCCATAATGACAGAGCTACCATCCATTGGAGTATCAAAAATATCGACAACAAACTACCTTCCATAAAGATAAGGCTGCCATCCATTGGAGTAACAAAAATATCGACAACAAACTACCTTCCATAAAGACAAGGCTACCATCCATTGGAGTAACAAAAATATCGACAAAGATTACCTTCCATAAAGACAAGGCTACCATCCCTTGGAGTAACAAAAATCTACACAACAGACTACCTTCCATAATGACAAGGACACAATCCATTGGAGTAAAAAAAATATCAACAACATACTACCTTCCATAATGACAAGGTTACCATCCATTAGAATAACAAAAATCTCGACAATAGACTACCTTCCATAATGACAATGCTACCATCCAATGGAATAACAACAATCTCGACAATAGACTACCTTCCATAATGACAGAGCTACCATCCATTGGAGTATCAAAAATATCGACAACAAACTACCTTCCATAAAGATAAGGCTGCCATCCATTGGAGTAACAAAAATATCGACAACAAACTACCTTCCATAAAGACAAGGCTACCATCCATTGGAGTAACAAAAACATCGACAAAGACTACCTTCCATAAAGACAAGGCTACCATCCCTTGGAGTAACAAAAATCTCGACAACAAACTACCTTCCATAATGACAAGGATACAATCCATTGGAGTAAAAAAAATATCGATAACATACTACCTTCCATAATGACAAGGTTACCATCCATTGGAATAACAAAAATCTCGACAATAAACTACCTTCCATAATGACAAGGCTACCATCCAATGGAATAACAACAATCTCGACAACAGACTACCTTCCATAATTACAAGGCTACCATCCATTGGAGTATCAACAATCTCTACAATAGACTACCTTCCATAATGACAAGGCTACCATCCATTTGAGTAACAAAAATATCGACAACAGACTACCTTCCATAATGACAAGGCTACCATCCATTGAGGAACAAAGATATCGACAACAAACTACCTTCCATAATGACAAACTACCATCCATGAGAGTAACAAAAATCTCGACAAATGACAACCTTCCATAATGACAAGGCTACCATCCATTCGAATAACAAAAATCTCGATAATAGACCATGTTCCATAATGACAAGGCTACCATCCATTGGAGTAACAAAAATCTCGACAATAGACTACCTTCCATAATGACAAGGCTACCATCCATTGGAGTAACAAAAATATCGACAAAGACTACCTTCCATAAAGACAAGGCTACCATCCCTTGGAGTATCAAAAATCTCGACAACAAACTACCTTCCATAATGACAAGGATACAATCCATTGGAGTAAAAAAAATATCGAAAACATACTACCTTCCATAATGACAAGGTTACCATCCATTGGAATAAAAAAAATCTCGACAATAAACTACCTTCCATGATGACAAGGCTACCATCCAATGGAATAACAACAATCTCGACAACAGACTACCTTCCATAATTACAAGGCTACCATCCATTGGAGTATCAACAATCTCTACAATAGACTACCTTCCATAATGACAAGGCTACCATCCATTTGAGTAACAAAAATATCGACAACAAACTACCTTCCATAATGACAAAGCTACCATCCATGAGAGTAACAAAAATCTCGACAAATGACAACCTTCCATAATGACAAGGCTATCATCCAATCGAATAACAAAAATCCTGACAATAGACCACTTTCCATAATGACAAGGCTACCATCCATTGGTGTAACAAAAATATCGACAACAAACTACCTTCCATACAGACAAGGCTACCATCCATTGGAGTAACAAAAATATCGACAAAGACTACCTTCCATAAAGACAAGGCTACCATCCCTTGGAGTAACAAAAATCTCGACAACAGACTACCTTCCATAATGACAAGGACACAATCCATTGGAGTAAAAAAAATATCAACAACATACTACCTTCCATAATGACAAGGTTACCATCCATTAGAATAACAAAAATCTCGAAAATAGACTACCTTCCATAATGACAATGCTACCATCCAATGGAATAACAACAATCTCGACAATAGACTACCTTCCATAATGACAGAGCTACCATCCATTGGAGTATCAAAAATATCGACAACAAACTACCTTCCATAAAGATAAGGCTGCCATCCATTGGAGTAACAAAAATATCGACAACAAACTACCTTCCATAAAGACAAGGCTACCATCCATTGGAGTAACAAAAATATCGACAAAGATTACCTTCCATAAAGACAAGGCTACCATCCCTTGGAGTAACAAAAATCTCGACAACAGACTACCTTCCATAATGACAAGGACACAATCCATTGGAGTAAAAAAAATATCAACAACATACAACCTTCCATAATGACAAGGTTACCATCCATTAGAATAACAAAAATCTCGACAATAGACTACCTTCCATAATGACAATGCTACCATCCAATGGAATAACAACAATCTCGACAATAGACTACCTTCCATAATGACAGAGCTACCATCCATTGGAGTATCAAAAATATCGACAACAAACTACCTTCCATAAAGATAAGGCTGCCATCCATTGGAGTAACAAAAATATCGACAACAAACTACCTTCCATAAAGACAAGGCTACCATCCATTGGAGTAACAAAAATATCGACAAAGACTACCTTCCATAAAGACAAGGCTACCATCCCTTGGAGTAACAAAAATCTCGACAACAAACTACCTTCCATAATGACAAGGATACAATCCATTGGAGTAAAAAAAATATCGACAACATACTACCTTCCATAATGACAAGGTTACCATCCATTGGAATAACAAAAATCTCGACAATAAACTACCTTCCATAATGACAAGGCTACCATCCAATGGAATAACAACAATCTCGACAACAGACTACCTTCTATAATTACAAGGCTACCATCCATTGGAGTATCAACAATCTCTACAATAGACTACCTTCCATAATGACAAGGCTACCATCCATTTGAGTAACAAGAATATCGACAACAGACTACCTTCCATAATGACAAGGCTACCATCCATTGAGGAACAAAGATATCGACAACAAACTACCTTCCATAATGACAAACTACCATCCATGAGAGTAACAAAAATCTCGACAAATGACAACCTTCCATAATGACAAGGCTACCATCCATTCGAATAACAAAAATCTCGACAATAGACCATGTTCCATAATGACAAGGCTACCATCCATTGGAGTAACAAAAATCTCGACAATAGACTACCTTCCATAATGACAAGGCTACCATCCATTGGAGTAACAAAAATATCGACAAAGACTACCTTCCATAAAGACAAGGCTACCATCCCTTGGAGTAACAAAAATCTCGACAACAAACTACCTTCCATAATGACAAGGATACAATCCATTCGAGTAAAAAAAATATCGAAAACATACTACCTTCCATAATGACAAGGTTACCATCCATTGGAATAAAAAAAATCTCGACAATAAACTACCTTCCATAATGACAAGGCTACCATCCAATGGAATAACAACAATCTTGACAACAGACTACCTTCCATAATTACAAGGCTACCATCCATTGGAGTATCAACAATCTCTACAATAGACTACCTTCCATAATGACAAGGCTACCATCCATTTGAGTAACAAAAATATCGACAACAAACTACCTTCCATAATGACAAAGCTACCATCCATGAGAGTAACAAAAATCTCGACAAATGACAACCTTCCATAATGACAAGGCTATCATCCAATCGAATAACAAAAATCTCGACAATAGACCACTTTCCATAATGACAAGGCTACCATCCATTGGTGTAACAAAAATATCGACAACAAACTACCTTCCATAAAGATAAGGCTGCCATCCATTGGAGTAACAAAAATATCGACAACAAACTACCTTCCATAAAGACAAGGCTACCATCCATTGGAGTAACAAAAATATCGACAAAGATTACCTTCCATAAAGACAAGGCTACCATCCCTTGGAGTAACAAAAATCTCGACAACAGGCTACCTTCCATAATGACAAGGACACAATCCATTGGAGTAAAAAAAATATCAACAACATACAACCTTCCATAATGACAAGGTTACCATCCATTAGAATAACAAAAATCTCGACAATAGACTACCTTCCATAATGACAATGCTACCATCCAATGGAATAACAACAATCTCGACAATAGACTACCTTCCATAATGACAGAGCTACCATCCATTGGAGTATCAAAAATATCGACAACAAACTACCTTCCATAAAGATAAGGCTGCCATCCATTGGAGTAACAAAAATATCGACAACAAACTACCTTCCATAAAGACAAGGCTACCATCCATTGGAGTAACAAAAATATCGACAAAGACTACCTTCCATAAAGACAAGGCTACCATCCCTTGGAGTAACAAAAATCTCGACAACAAACTACCTTCCATAATGACAAGGATACAATCCATTGGAGTAAAAAAAATATCGACAACATACTACCTTCCATAATGACAAGGTTACCATCCATTGGAATAACAAAAATCTCGACAATAAACTACCTTCCATAATGACAAGGCTACCATCCAATGGAATAACAACAATCTCGACAACAGACTACCTTCTATAATTACAAGGCTACCATCCATTGGAGTATCAACAATCTCTACAATAGACTACCTTCCATAATGACAAGGCTACCATCCATTTGAGTAACAAGAATATCGACAACAGACTACCTTCCATAATGACAAGGCTACCATCCATTGAGGAACAAAGATATCGACAACAAACTACCTTCCATAATGACAAACTACCATCCATGAGAGTAACAAAAATCTCGACAAATGACAACCTTCCATAATGACAAGGCTACCATCCATTCGAATAACAAAAATCTCGACAATAGACCATGTTCCATAATGACAAGGCTACCATCCATTGGAGTAACAAAAATCTCGACAATAGACTACCTTCCATAATGACAAGGCTACCATCCATTGGAGTAACAAAAATATCGACAAAGACTACCTTCCATAAAGACAAGGCTACCATCCCTTGGAGTAACAAAAATCTCGACAACAAACTACCTTCCATAATGACAAGGATACAATCCATTCGAGTAAAAAAAATATCGAAAACATACTACCTTCCATAATGACAAGGTTACCATCCATTGGAATAAAAAAAATCTCGACAATAAACTACCTTCCATAATGACAAGGCTACCATCCAATGGAATAACAACAATCTTGACAACAGACTACCTTCCATAATTACAAGGCTACCATCCATTGGAGTATCAACAATCTCTACAATAGACTACCTTCCATAATGACAAGGCTACCATCCATTTGAGTAACAAAAATATCGACAACAAACTACCTTCCATAATGACAAAGCTACCATCCATGAGAGTAACAAAAATCTCGACAAATGACAACCTTCCATAATGACAAGGCTATCATCCAATCGAATAACAAAAATCTCGACAATAGACCACTTTCCATAATGACAAGGCTACCATCCATTGGTGTAACAAAAATATCGACAACAAACTACCTTCCATACAGACAAGGCTACCATCCATTGGAGTAACAAAAATATCGACAAAGACTACCTTCCATAAAGACAAGGCTACCATCCCTTGGAGTAACAAAAATCTCGACAACAGACTACCTTCCATAATGACAAGGACACAATCCATTGGAGTAAAAAAAATATCAACAACATACTACCTTCCATAATGACAAGGTTACCATCCATTAGAATAACAAAAATCTCGACAATAGACTACCTTCCATAATGACAATGCTACCATCCAATGGAATAACAACAATCTCGACAATAGACTACCTTCCATAATGACAGAGCTACCATCCATTGGAGTATCAAAAATATCGACAACAAACTACCTTCCATAAAGATAAGGCTGCCATCCATTGGAGTAACAAAAATATCGACAACAAACTACCTTCCATAAAGACAAGGCTACCATCCATTAGAGTAACAAAAATATCGACAAAGACTACCTTCCATAAAGACAAGGCTACCATCCCTTGGAGTAACAAAAATCTCGACAACAAACTACCTTCCATAATGACAAGGATACAATCCATTGGAGTAAAAACAATATCGACAACATACTACCTTCCATAATGACAAGGTTACCATCCATTGGAATAACAAAAATCTCGACAATAAACTACCTTCCATAATGACAAGGCTACCATCCAATGGAATAACAACAATCTCGACAAGAGACTACCTTCCATAATTACAAGGCTACCATCCATTGGAGTATCAACAATCTCTACAATAGACTACCTTCCAAAATGACAAGCCTACCATCCTTTTGAGTAACAAAAATATCGACAACAGACTACCTTCCATAATGAAAAGGCTACCATCCATTGAGGAACAAAGATATCGACAACAAACTACCTTCCATAATGACAAAGCTACCATCCATGAGAGTAACAAAAATCTCGACAAATGACAACCTTCCATAATGACAAGGCTACCATCCAATCGAATAACAAAAATCTCGACAATAGACCACGTTCCATAATGACAAGGCTACCATCCATTGGAGTAACAAAAATCTCGACAACAGACTACCTTCCATAATGACAAGGCTACCATCCATTGGTGTAACAAAAATATCGACAACAAACTACCTTCCATAAAGACAACGCTACCATCCATTGTAGTAATAAAAATATCGACAAAGACTACCTTCCATAAAGACAAGGCTACCATCCCTTGAAGTAACAAAAATCTCGACAACAGACTACCTTCCATAATGACAAGGACACAATCCATTGGAGTAAAAAAAATATCAACAACATACTACCTTCCATAATGACAAGGTTACCATCCATTAGAATAACAAAAATCTCGACAATAGACTACCTTCCATAATGACAAGGCTACCATCCAATGGAATAACAACAATCTCGACAATAGTCTACCTTCCATAATGACAGAGCTACCATCCATTGGAGTATCAAAAATATCGACAACAAACTACCTTCCATAAAGATAAGGCTGCCATCCATTGGAGTAACAAAATTATCGACAACAAACTACCTTCCATAAAGACAACGCTACCATCCATTGGAGTAATAAAAATATCGACAAAGACTACCTTCCATAAAGACAAGGCTACCATCCCTTGGAGTAACAAAAATCTCGACAACAAACTACCTTCCATAATGACAAGGATACAATCCATTGGAGTAAAAAAAATATCAACAACATACTACCTTCCATAATGACAAGGTTACCATCCATTGGAATAACAAAAATCTCGACAATAAACTACCTTCCATAATGACAAGGCTACCATCCAATGGAACAACAACAATCTCGACAACAGACTACCTTCCATAATTACAAGGCTACCATCCATTGGAGTATCAACAATCTCTACAATAGACTACCTTCTATAATGACAAGGCTACCATCCATTTGAGTAACAAAAATATCGACAACAGACTACCTTCTATAATGACAAGGCTACCATCCATTGAGGAACAAAGATATCGACAACAAACTACCTTCCATAATGACAAAGCTACCGTCCATGAGAGTAATAAAAATCTCGACAAATGACAACCTTCCATAATGACAAGGCTACCATCCAATCGAATAACAAAAATCTCGACAATAGACCACGTTCCATAATGACAAGGCTACCATCCATTGGAGTAACAAAAATCTCGACAACAGACTACCTTCCATAATGACAAGGACACAATCCATTGGAGTAAAAAAAATATCAACAACATACTACCTTCCATAATGACAAGGTTACCATCCATTAGAATAACAAAAATCTCGACAATAGACTACCTTCCATAATGACAAGGCTACCATCCAATGGAATAACAACAATCTCGACAATAGACTACCTTCCATAATGACAGAGCTACCATCCATTGGAGTATCAAAAATATCGACAACAAACTACCTTCCATAAAGATAAGGCTGCCATCCATTGGAGTAACAAAAATATCGACAACAAACTACCTTCCATAAAGACAACGCTACCATCCATTGGAGTAATAAAAATATCGACAAAGACTACCTTCCATAAAGACAAGGCTACCATCCCTTGGAGTAACAAAAATCTCGACAACAAACAACCTTCCATAATGACAAGGATACAATCCATTGGAGTAAAAAAAATATCGACAACATACTACCTTACATAATGACAAGGTTACCATCCATTGGAATAACAAAAATCTCGACAATAAACTACCTTCCATAATGACAAGGCTACCATCCAATGGAATAACAACAATCTCGACAACAGACTACCTTCCATAATTACAAGGCTACCATCCATGGGAGTATCAACAATCTCTACAATAGACTTCCTTCCATAATGACAAGGCTACCATCCATTTGAGTAACAAAAATATCGACAACAGACTACCTTCCATAATGACAAGGCTACCATCCATTGAGGAACAAAGATATCGACAACAAACTACCTTCCATAATGACAAAGCTACCATCCATGAGAGTAACAAAAATATCGACAAATGACAACCTTCCATAATGACAAGGCTACCATCCAATCGAATAACAAAAATCTCGACAATAGACCATGTTCCATAATGACAAGGCTACCATCCATTAGAGTAACAAAAATATCGACAACAGACTACCTTCCATAAAGACAACGCTACCATCCATTGGAGTAATAAAAATATCGACAAAGACTACCTTCTATAAAGACAAGGCTACCATCCCTTGGAGTAACAAAAATCTCGACAACAATCTACCTTCCATAATGACAAGGATACAATCCATTGGAGTAAAAAAAATATCGACAACATACTACCTTCCATAATGACAAGGTTACCATCCATTGGAATAACAAAAATCTCGACAATAAACTACCTTCCATAATGATAAGGCTACCATCCAATGGAATAACAACAATCTCGACAACACACTACCTTCCATAATTACAAGGCTACCATCCATTGGAGTATCAACAATCTCTACAATAGACTACCTTCCACAATGACAAGGCTACCATCCATTTGAGTAACAAAAATATCGACAACAGACTACCTTCCATAATGACAAGGCTACCATCCCTTGAGGAACAAAGATATCGACAACAAACTACCTACCATAATGACAAAGCTACCATCCATGAGAGTAACAAAAATCTCGACAAATGACAACCTTCCATAATGACAAGGCTACCATCCAATCGAATAACAAAAATCTCGACAATAGACCATGTTCCATAATGACAAGGCTACCATCCATTGGAGTAACAAAAATATCGACAACAGACTACCTTCCATAAAGACAACGCTACCATCCATTGGAGTAATAAAAATATCGACAAAGACTACCTTCCATAAAGACAAGGCTACCATCCCTTGGAGTAACAAAAATCTCGACAACAAACTACCTTCCATAATGACAAGGATACAATCCATTGGAGTAAAAAAAAATATCGAAAACATACTACCTTCCATAATGACAAGGTTACCATCCATTGGAATAACAAAAATCTCGACAATAAACTACCTTCCATAATGACAAGGCTACCATCCAATGGAATAACAACAATCTCGACAACAGACTACCTTCCATAATTACAAGGCTACCATCCATTGAAGTATCAACAATCTCTACAATAGACTACCTTCCATAATGACAAGGCTACCATCCATTTGAGTAACAAAAATATCGACAACAGACTACCTTCCATAATGACAAGGCTACCATCCATTGAGGAACAAAGATATCGACAACAAACTACCTTCCGTAATGACATAGCTACCATCCATGAGAGTAACAAAAATCTCGACAAATGACAACCTTCCATAATGACAAGGCTACCATCCATTCGAATAACAAAAATCTCGACAATAGACCATGTTCCATAATGACAAGGCTACCATCCATTGGAGTAACAAAAATCTCGACAATAGACTACCTTCCATAATGACAAGGCTACCATCCATTGGAGTAACAAAAATATCGACAAAGACTACCTTCCATAAAGACAAGGCTACCATACCTTGGAGTAACAAAAATCTCGACAACAAACTACCTTCCATAATGACAAGGATACAATCCATTCGAGTAAAAAAAATATCGAAAACATACTACCTTCCATAATGACAAGCTTACCATCCATTGGAATAAAAAAAATCTCGACAATAAACTACCTTCCATAATGACAAGGCTACCATCCAATGGAATAACAACAATCTCGACAACAGACTACCTTCCATAATTACAAGGCTACCATCCATTGGAGTATCAACAATCTCTACAATAGACTACCTTCCATAATGACAAGGCTACCATCCATTTGAGTAACAAAAATATCGACAACAGACTACCTTCCATAATGACAAGGCTACCATCCATTGAGGAACAAAGATATCGACAACAAACTACCTTCCATAATGACAAAGCTACCATCCATGAGAGTAACAAAAATCTCGACAAATGACAACCTTCCATAATGACAAGGCTACCATCCAATCGAATAACAAAAATCTCGACAATAGACCATGTTCCATAATGACAAGGCTACCATCCATTGGAGTAACAAAAATCTCGACAACAGACTACCTTCCATAATGACAAGGCTACCATCCATTGGAGTAACAAAAATATCGACAAAGACTACCTTCCATAAAGACAAGGCTACCATCCCTTGGAGTAACAAAAATCTCGACAACAAACTACCTTCCATAATGACAAGGATACAATCCATTGGAGTAAAAAAAATATCGAAAACATACTACCTTCCATAATGACAAGGTTACCATCCATTGGAATAAAAAAAATTTCGACAATAAACTACCTTCCATAATGACAAGGCTACCATCCAATGGAATAACAACAATCTCGACAACAGACTACCTTCCATAATTACAAGGCTACCATCCATTGGAGTATCAACAATCTCTACAATAGACTACCTTCCATAATGACAAGGCTACCATCCATTTGAGTAACAAAAATATCGACAACAAACTACCTTCCATAATGACAAAGCTACCATCCATGAGAGTAACAAAAATCTCGACAAATGACAACCTTCCATAATGACAAGGCTATCATCCAATCGAATAACAAAAATATCGACAACAAACTACCTTCCATAAAGATAAGGCTGCCATCCATTGGAGTAACAAAAATATCGACAACAAACTACCTACCATAAAGACAAGGCTACCATCCATTGGAGTAACAAAAATATCGACAAAGACTACCTTCCATAAAGACAAGGCTACCATCCCTTGGAGTAACAAAAATCTCGACAACAGACTACCTTCCATAATGACAAGGACACAATCCATTGGAGTAAAAAAAATATCAACAACATACTACCTTCCATAATGACAAGGTTACCATCCATTAGAATAACAAAAATCTCGACAATAGACTACCTTCCATAATGACAATGCTACCATCCAATGGAATAACAACAATCTCGAAAATAGACTACCTTCCATAATGACAGAGCTACCATCCTTTGGAGTATCAAAAATATCGACAACAAACTACCTTCCATAAAGATAAGGCTGCCATCCATTGGAGTAACAAAAATATCGACAACAAACTACCTTCCATAAAGACAAGGCTACCATCCATTGGAGTAACAAAAATATCGACAAAGACTACCTTCCATAAAGACAAGGCTACCATCCCTTGGAGTAACAAAAATCTCGACAACAAACTACCTTCCATAATGACAAGGATACAATCCATTGGAGTAAAAAAAATATCGACAACATACTACCTTCCATAATGACAAGGTTACCATCCATTGGAATAACAAAAATCTCGACAATAAACTACCTTCCATAATGACAAGGCTACCATCCAATGGAATAACAACAATCTCGACAACAGACTACCTTCCATAATTATAAGGCTACCATCCATTGGAGTATCAACAATCTCTACAATAGACTACCTTCCATAATGACAAGGCTACCATCCATTTGAGTAACAAAAATATCGACAACAGACTACCTTCCATAATGACAAGGCTACCATCCATTGAGGAACAAAGATATCGACAACAAACTACCTTCCATAATGACAAAGCTACCATCCATGAGAGTAACAAAAATTTCGACAAATGACAACCTTCCATAATGACAAGGCTACCATCCATTCGAATAACAAAAATCTCGACAATAGACCATGTTCCATAATGACAAGGCTACCATCCATTGGAGTAACAAAAATCTCGACAATAGACTACCTTCCATAATGACAAGGCTACCATCCATTGGAGTAACAAAAATATCGACAAAGACTACCTTCCATAAAGACAAGGCTACCATCCCTTGGAGTAACAAAAATCTCGACAACAAACTACCTTCCATAATGACAAGGATACAATCCATTCGAGTAAAAAAAATATCGAAAACATACTACCTTCCATAATGACAAGGTTACCATCCATTGGAATAAAAAAAATCTCGACAATAAACTACCTTCCATAATGATAAGGCTACCATCCTATGGAATAACAACAATCTCGACAACAGACTACCTTCCATAATTACAAGGCTACCATCCATTGGAGTATCAACAATCTCTACAATAGACTACCTTCCATAATGACAAGGCTACCATCCATTTGAGTAACAAAAATATCGACAACAAACTACCTTCCATAATGACAAAGCTACCATCCATGAGAGTAACAAAAATCTCGACAAATGACAACCTTCCATAATGACAAGGCTATCATCCAATCGAATAACAAAAATCTCGACAATAGACCACTTTCCATAATGACAAGGCTACCATCCATTGGTGTAACAAAAATATCGACAACAAACTACCTTCCATACAAACAAGGCTACCATCCATTGGAGTAACAAAAATATCGACAAAGACTACCTTCCATAAAGACAAGGCTACCATCCCTTGGAGTAACAAAAATCTCGACAACAGACTACCTTCCATAATGACAAGGACACGATCCATTGGAGTAAAAAAAATATCAACAACATACTACCTTCCATAATGACAAGGTTACCATCCATTAGAATAACAAAAATCTCGACAATAGACTACCTTCCATAATGACAATGCTACCATCCAATGGAATAACAACAATCTCGACAATAGACTACCTTCCATAATGACAGAGCTACCATCCATTGGAGTATCAAAAATATCGACAACAAACTACCTTCCATAAAGATAAGGCGGCCATCCATTGGAGTAACAAAAATATCGACAACAAACTACCTTCCATAAAGACAAGGCTACCATCCATTAGAGTAACAAAAATATCGACAAAGACTACCTTCCATAAAGACAAGGCTACCATCCCTTGGAGTAACAAAAATCTCGACAACAAACTACCTTCCATAATGACAAGGATACAATCCATTGGAGTAAAAAAAATATCGACAACATACTACCTTCCATAATGACAAGGTTACCATCCATTGGAATAACAAAAATCTCGACAATAAACTACCTTCCATAATGACAAGGCTACCATCCAATGGAATAACAACAATCTCGACAACAGACTACCTTCCATAATTACAAGGCTACCATCCATTGGAGTATCAACAATCTCTACAATAGACTACCTTCCATAATGACAAGGCTACCATCCTTTTGAGTAACAAAAATATCGACAACAGACTACCTTCCATAATGAAAAGGCTACCATCCATTGAGGAACAAAGATATCGACAATAAACTACCTTCCATAATGACAAAGCTACCATCCATGAGATTAACAAAAATCTCGACAAATGACAACCTTCCATAATGACAAGGCTACCATCCAATCGAATAACAAAAATCTCGACAATAGACCACGTTCCATAATGACAAGGCTACCATCCATTGGAGTAACAAAAATCTCGACAACAGACTACCTTCCATAATGACAAGGCTACCATCCATTGGTGTAACAAAAATATCGACAACAAACTACCTTCCATACAGACAAGGCTACCATCCATTGGAGTAACAAAAATATCGACAAAGACTACCTTCCATAAAGACAAGGCTACCATCCCTTGAAGTAACAAAAATCTCGACAACAGACTACCTTCCATAATGACAAGGACACAATCCATTGGAGTAAAAAAAATATCAACAACATACTACCTTCCATAATGACAAGGTTACCATCCATTAGAATAACAAAAATCTCGACAATAGACTACCTTCCATAATGACAAGGCTACCATCCAATGGAATAACAACAATCTCGACAATAGTCTACCTTCCATAATGACAGAGCTACCATCCATTGGAGTATCAAAAATATCGACAACAAACTACCTTCCATAAAGATAAGGCTGCCATCCATTGGAGTAACAAAATTATCGACAACAAACTACCTTCCATAAAGACAACGCTACCATCCATTGGAGTAATAAAAATATCGACAAAGACTACCTTCCATAAAGACAAGGCTACCATCCCTTGAAGTAACAAAAATCTCGACAACAGACTACCTTCCATAATGACAAGGACACAATCCATTGGAGTAAAAAAAATATCAACAACATACTACCTTCCATAATGACAAGGTTACCATCCATTAGAATAACAAAAATCTCGACAATAGACTACCTTCCATAATGACAAGGCTACCATCCAATGGAATAACAACAATCTCGATAATAGTCTACCTTCCATAATGACAGAGCTACCATCCATTGGAGTATCAAAAATATCGACAACAAACTACCTTCCATAAAGATAAGGCTGCCATCCATTGGAGTAACAAAATTATCGACAACAAACTACCTTCCATAAAGACAACGCTACCATCCATTGGAGTAACAAAAATATCGACAAAGACTACCTTCCATAAAGACAAGGCTACCATCCCTTGGAGTAACAAAAATCTCGACAACAAACTACCTTCCATAATGACAAGGATACAGTCCATTGGAGTAAAAAAATATCGACAACATACTACCTTCCATAATGACAAGGTTACCATCCATTGGAATAACAAAAATCTCGACAATAAACTACCTTCCATAATGACAAGGCTACCATCCAATGGAACAACAACAATCTCGACAACAGACTACCTTCCATAATTACAAGGCTACCATCCATTGGAGTATCAACAATCTCTACAATAGACTACCTTCCATAATGACAAGGCTACCATCCATTTGAGTAACAAAAATATCGACAACAGACTACCTTCTATAATGACAAGGCAACCATCCACTGAGGAACAAAGATATCGACAACAAACTACCTTCCATAATGACAAAGCTACCGTCCATGAGAGTAACAAAAATCTCGACAAATGACAACCTTCCATAATGACAAGGCTACCTTCCAATCGAATAACAAAAATCTCGACAATAGACCACGTTCCATAATGACAAGGCTACCATCCATTGGAGTAACAAAAATCTCGACAACAGACTACCTTCCATAATGACAAGGACACAATCCATTGGAGTAAAAAAAATATCAACAACATACTACCTTCCATAATGACAAGGTTACCATCCATTAGAATAACAAAAATCTCGACAATAGACTACCTTCCATAATGACAAGGCTACCATCCAATGGAATAACAACAATCTCGACAATAGACTACCTTCCATAATGACAGAGCTACCATCCATTGGAGTATCAAAAATATCGACAACAAACTACCTTCCATAAAGATAAGGCTGCCATCCATTGGAGTAACAAAAATGTCGACAACAAACTACCTTCCATAAAGACAACGCTACCATCCATTGGAGTAATAAAAATATCGACAAAGACTACCTTCCATAAAGACAAGGCTACCATCCCTTGGAGTAACAAAAATCTCGACAACAAACTACCTTCCATAATGACAAGGATACAATCCATTGGAGTAAAAAAAATATCGACAACATATTACCTTACATAATGACAAGGTTACCATCCATTGGAATAACAAAAATCTCGACAATAAACTACCTTCCATAATGACAAGGCTACCATCCAATGGAATAACAACAATCTCGACAACAGACTACCTTCCATAATTACAAGGCTACCATCCATGGGAGTATCAACAATCTCTACAATAGACTTCCTTCCATAATGACAAGGCTACCATCCATTTGAGTAACAAAAATATTGACAACAGACTACCTTCCATAATGACAAGGCTACCATCCATTGAGGAACAAAGATATCGACAACAAACTACCTTCCATAATGACAAAGCTACCATCCATGAGAGTAACAAAAATCTCGACAAATGACAACCTTCCATAATGACAAGGCTACCATCCAATCGAATAACAAAAATCTCGACAATAGACCATGTTCCATAATGACAAGGCTACCATCCATTGGAGTAACAAAAATATCGACAACAGACTACCTTCCATAAAGACAACGCTACCATCCATTGGAGTAATAAAAATATCGACAAAGACTAGCTTCCATAAAGACAAGGCTACCATCCCTTGGAGTAACAAAAATCTCGACAACAATCTACCTTCCATAATGACAAGGATACAATCCATTGGAGTAAAAAAAATATCGACAACATACTACCTTCCATAATGACAAGGTTACCATCCATTGGAATAACAAAAATCTCGACAATAAACTACCTTCCATAATGACAAGGCTACCATCCAATGGAATAACAACAATCTCGACAACACACTACCTTCCATAATTACAAGGCTACCATCCATTGGAGTATCAACAATCTCTACAATAGACTACCTTCCATAATGACAAGGCTACCATCCATTTGAGTAACAAAAATATCGACAACAGACTACCTTCCATAATGAAAAGGCTACCATCCATTGAGGAACAAAGATATCGACAACAAACTACCTTCCATAATGACAAAGCTACCATCCATGAGAGTAACAAAAATCTCGACAAATGACAACCTTCCATAATGACAAGGCTACCATCCAATCGAATAACAAAAATCTCGACAATAGACCATGTTCCATGATGACAAGGCTACCATCCATTGGAGTAACAAAAATATCGACAACAGACTACCTTCCATAAAGACAATGCTACCATCCATTGGAGTAATAAAAATAACGACAAAGACTACCTTCCATAAAGACAAAGCTACCATCCCTTGGAGTAACAAAAATCTCGACAACAAACTACCTTCCATAATGACAAGGATACAATCCATTGGAGTAAAAAAAATATCAAAAACATACTACCTTCCATAATGACAAGGTTACCATCCATTGGAATAACAAAAATCTCGACAATAAACTACCTTCCATAATGACAAGGCTACCATCCAATGGAATAACAACAATCTCGACAACAGACTACCTTCCATAATTACAAGGCTACCATCCATGGGAGTATCAACAATCTCTACAATAGACTTCCTTCCATAATGACAAGGCTACCATCCATTTGAGTAACAAAAATATCGACAACAGACTACCTTCAATAATGACAAGGCTACCATCCATTGAGGAACAAAGATATCGACAACAAACTACCTTCCATAATGACAAAGCTACCATCCATGAGAGTAACAAAAATCTCGACAAATGACAACCTTCCATAATGACAAGGCTACCATCCAATCGAATAACAAAAATCTCGACAATAGACCATGTTCCATAATGACAAGGCTACCATCCATTGGAGTAACAAAAATATCGACAACAGACTACCTTCCATAAAGACAACGCTACCATCCATTGGAGTAATAAAAATATCGACAAAGACTAGCTTCCATAAAGACAAGGCTACCATCCCTTGGAGTAACAAAAATCTCGACAACAATCTACCTTCCATAATGACAAGGATACAATCCATTGGAGTAAAAAAAATATCGACAACATACTACCTTCCATAATGACAAGGTTACCATCCATTGGAATAACAAAAATCTCGACAATAAACTACCTTCCATAATGACAAGGCTACCATCCAATGGAATAACAACAATCTCGACAACACACTACCTTCCATAATTACAAGGCTACCATCCATTGGAGTATCAACAATCTCTACAATAGACTACCTTCCATAATGACAAGGCTACCATCCATTTGAGTAACAAAAATATCGACAACAGACTACCTTCCATAATGAAAAGGCTACCATCCATTGAGGAACAAAGATATCGACAACAAACTACCTTCCATAATGACAAAGCTACCATCCATGAGAGTAACAAAAATCTCGACAAATGACAACCTTCCATAATGACAAGGCTACCATCCAATCGAATAACAAAAATCTCGACAATAGACCATGTTCCATGATGACAAGGCTACCATCCATTGGAGTAACAAAAATATCGACAACAGACTACCTTCCATAAAGACAACGCTACCATCCATTGGAGTAATAAAAATATCGACAAAGACTACCTTCCATAAAGACAAGGCTACCATCCCTTGGAGTAACAAAAATCTCGACAACAAACTACCTTCCATAATGACAAGGATACAATCCATTGGAGTAAAAAAAATATCAAAAACATACTACCTTCCATAATGACAAGGTTACCATCCATTGGAATAACAAAAATCTCGACAATAAACTACCTTCCATAATGACAAGGCTACCATCCAATGGAATAACAACAATCTCGACAACAGACTACCTTCCATAATTACAAGGCTACCATCCATTGGAGTATCAACAATCTCTACAATAGACTACATTCCATAATGACAAGGCTACCATCCATTTGAGTAACAAAAATATCGACAACAGACTACCTTCCATAATGACAAGGCTACCATCCATGAGAGTAACAAAAATCTCGACAAATGACAACCTTCCATAATGACATGGCTATCATCCAATCGAATAACAAAAATCTCGACAATAGACCACTTTCCATAATGACAAGGCTACCATCCAATGGTGTAACAAAAATATCGACAACAGACTACCTTCCATAATGACAAGGCAACCATCCATTGGAGTAACAAAAATATCGACAAAGACTACCTTCCATAAAGACAAGGCTACCATCCCTTGGAGTAACAAAAATATCGACAACAAACTACCTTCCATAATGACAAGGATACAATCCATTGGAGTAAAAAAATATCGACAACATACTACCTTCCATAATGACAAGGTTACCATCCATTGGAATAAAAAAAATCTCGACAATAAACTACCTTCCATAATGACAAGGCTACCATCCAATGGAATAACAACAATCTCGTCAACAGACTACCTTCCATAATTACAAGGCTACCATCCATTGGAGTATCAACAATCTCTACAATAGACTACCTTCCATAATGACAAGGCTACCATCCATTTGAGTAACAAAAAAATCGACAACAAACTACCTTCCATAATGACAAAGCTACCATCCATGAGAGTAACAAAAATCTCGACAAATGACAACCTTCCATAAGGACAAGGCTATCATCCAATCGAATAACAAAAATCTCGACAATAGACCACTTTCCATAATGACAAGGCTACCATCCATTGGTGTAACAAAAATATCGACAACAAACTACCTTCCATACAGACAAGGCTACCATCCATTGGAGTAACAAAAATATCGACAAAGACTACCTTCCATAAAGACAAGGCTACCATCCCTTGGAGTAACAAAAATCTCGACAACAGACTACCTTCCATAATGACAAGGACACAATCCATTGGAGTAAAAAAAATATCAACAACATACTACCTTCCATAATGACAAGGTTACCATCCATTAGAATAACAAAAATCTCGACAATAGACTACCTTCCATAATGACAATGCTACCATCCAATGGAATAACAACAATCTCGACAATAGACTACCTTCCATAATGACAGAGCTACCATCCATTGGAGTAACAAAAATATCGACAACAAACTACCTTCCATAAAGATAAGGCTGCCATCCATTGGAGTAACAAAAATATCGACAACAGACTACCTTCCATAAAGACAAGGCTACAATCCATTGGAGTAATAAAAATATCGACAAAGACTACCTTCCATAAAGACAAAGCTACCATCCCTTGGAGTAACAAAAATCTCGACAACAATCTACCTTCCATAATGACAAGGATACAATCCATTGGAGTAAAAAAAATATCGACAACATACTACCTTCCATAATGACAAGGTTACCATCCATTGGAATAACAAAAATCTCGACAATAAACTACCTTCCATAATGACAAGGCAACCATCCAATGGAATAACAACAATCTCGACAACACACTACCTTCCATAATTACAAGGCTACCATCCATTGGAGTATCAACAATCTCTACAATAGACTACCTTCCATAATGACAAGGCTACCATCCATTTGAGTAACAAAAATATCGACAACAGACTACCTTCCATAATAACAAGGCTACCATCCATTGAGGAACAAAGATATCGACAACAAACTACCTTCTATAATGACAAAGCTACCATCCATGAGAGTAACAAAAATCTCGACAAATGACAACCTTCCATAATGACAAGGCTACCATCCAATCGAATAACAAAAATCTCGACAATAGACCATGTTCCATAATGACAAGGCTACCATCCATTGGAGTAACAAAAATATCGACAACAGACTACCTTCCATAAAGACAACGCTACCATCCATTGGAGTAATAAAAATATCGACAAAGACTACCTTCCATAAAGACAAGGCTACCATCCCTTGGAGTAACAAAAATCTCGACAACAAACTACCTTCCATAATGACAAGGATACAATCCATTGGAGTAAAAAAAATATCGACAACATACTACCTTCCATAATGACAAGGTTACCATCCATTGGAATAACAAAAATCTCGAAAATAAACTACCTTCCATAATGACAAGGCTACCATCCAATGGAATAACAACAATCTCGACAACAGACTACCTTCCAAAATTATAAGGCTACCTTCCATAATTACAAGGCTACCATCCATTGGAGTATCAACAATCTCTACAATAGACTACCTTCCATAATGACAAGGCTACCATCCATTTGAGTAACAAAAATATCGACAACAGACTACCTTCCATAATGACAAGGCTACCATCCATTGAGGAACAAAGATATCGACAACAAACTACCTTCCATAATGACAAAGCTACCATCCATGAGAGTAACAAAAATCTCGACAAATGACAACCTTCCATAATGACAAGGCTACCATCCAATCGAATAACAAAAATCTCGACAATAGACCATGTTCCATAATGACAAGGCTACCATCCATTGGAGTAACAAAAATCTCGACAACATACTACCTTCCATAATGACAAGGCTACCATCCATTGGAGTAACAAAAATATCGACAAAGACTACCTTCCATAAAGACAAGGCTACCATCCCTTGGAGTAACAAAAATCTCGACAACAAACTACCTTCCATAATGACAAGGATACAATCCATTGGAGTAAAAAAAATATCGAAAACATACTACCTTCCATAATGACAAGGTTACCATCCATTGGAATAAAAAAAATCTCGACAATAAACTACCTTCCATAATGGCAAGGCTACCATCCAATGGAATAACAATAATCTCGACAACAGACTACCTTCCATAATTACAAGGCTACCATCCATTGGAGTATCAACAATCTCTACAATAGACTACCTTCCATAATGACAAGGCTACCATCCTTTTGAGTAACAAAAATATCGACAACAGACTACCTTCCATAATGAAAAGGCTACCATCCATTGAAGAACAAAGATATCGACAACAAACTACCTTCCATAATGACAAAGCTACCATCCATGAGAGTAACAAAAATCTCGACAAATGACAACCTTCCATAATGACAAGGCTACCATCCAATCGAATAACAAAAATCTCGACAATAGACCACATTCCATAATGACAAGGCTACCATCCATTGGAGTAACAAAAATATCGACAACAAACTACCTTCCATACAGACAAGGCTACCATCCATTGGAGTAACAAAAATATCGACAAAGACTACCTTCCATAAAGACAAGGCTACCATCCCTTGAAGTAACAAAAATCTCGACAACAGACTACCTTCCATAATGACAAGGACACAATCCATTGGAGTAAAAAAAATATCAACAACATACTACCTTCCATAATGACAAGGTTACCATCCATTAGAATAACAAAAATCTCGACAATAGACTACCTTCCATAATGACAAGGCTACCATCCAATGGAATAACAACAATCTCGACAATAGTCCACCTTCCATAATGACAGAGCTACCATCCATTGGAGTATCAAAAATATCGACAACAAACTACCTTCCATAAAGATAAGGCTGCCATCCATTGGAGTAACAAAAATATCGACAACAAACTACCTTCCATAAAGACAACGCTACCATCCATTGGAGTAACAAAAATATCGACAACGACTACCTTCCATAAAGACAAGGCTACCATCCCTTGGAGTAACAAAAATCTCTACAACAAACTACCTTCCATAATGACAAGGATACAATCCATTGGAGTAAAAAAAATATCGACAACATACTACCTTCCATAATGACAAGGTTACCATCCATTGGAATAACAAAAATCTCGACAATAAACTACCTTCCATAATGACAAGGCTACCATCCAATGGAACAACAACAATCTCGACAACATACTACCTTCCATAATTACAAGGCTACCATCCATTGGAGTATCAACAATCTCTACAATAGACTACCTTCCATAATGACAAGGCTACCATCCATTTGAGTAACAAAAATATCGACAACAGACTACCTTCCATAATGACAAGGCTACCATCCATTGAGGAACAAAGATATCGACAACAAACTACCTTCCATAATGACAAAGCTACCATCCATGAGAGTAACAAAAATCTCGACAAATGACAACCTTCCATAATGACAAGGCTACCATCCAATCGAATAACAAAAATCTCGACAATAGACCACGTTCCATAATGACAAGGCTACCATCCATTGGAGTAACAAAAATCTCGACAATAGACTACTTTCCATAATGACAAGGCTACCATCCATTGGTGTAACAAAAATATCGACAACAAACTACCTTCCATACAGACAAGGCTACCATCCATTGGAGTAACAAAAATATCGACAAAGACTACCTTCCATAAAGACAAGGCTACAATCCCTTGAAGTAACAAAAATCTCGACAACAGACTACCTTCCATAATGACAAGGACACAATCCATTGGAGTAAAAAAAATATCAACAACATACTACCTTCCATAATGACAAGGATACCATCCATTAGAATAACAAAAATCTCGACAATAGACTACCTTCCATAATGACAAGGCTACCATCCAATGGAATAACAACAATCTCGACAATAGACTACCTTCCATAATGACAGAGCTACCATTCATAGGAGTAACAAAAATATCGACAAAGACTACCTTCCATAAAGACAAGGCTACCATCCCTTGGAGTAACAAAAATCTCGACAACAAACTACCTTCCATAATGACAAGGATAAAATCCATTGGAGTAAAAAAAATATAGACAACAGACTACCTTCCATAATGACAAGGTTACCATCATTTGGAATAAGAAAAATCTCGACAATAAACTACCTTCCATAATGACAAGGCTACAATCCAATAGAATAACAACAATCTCGACAACAGACTACCTTCCATAATTACAAGTCTACCATCCATTGGAGTAACAACAATTTCTACAATAGACTACCTTCCATAACGACAAGGCTCCCATCCATTGGAGTAACAAAAATATCGACAACAGACTACCTTCGATAATGACAACGCTACCATCCATGAGAGTAACAAAAATCTCCACCAATGAAAACCTTCCATAATGACAAGGCTACCATCCAATCGAATAAGAAAAATCTCGAAAATAGACCACGTTCCATAACAACAAGGCTATCATCCATTGGAGTAACAAAAATCTCGACAACAGACTACCTTCTATAATAACAAGGCTACCATCCATTGGAGTAACAAAAATATCGACAACAAACTACCTTCCATAAAGACAAGGCTACCATCCATTGGAGTAACAAAAATATCGACAAAGACTACCTTCCATAAAGACAATGCTACCATCCCTTGGAGTAACAAAAATCTTGACAACAAAATACCTTCCATAATGACAAGGATACAATCCATTGTAGTAAAAAAAATATCGACAACAGACTACCTTCCATAATGACAAGGCAACCATCCATTGGAGTAACAAAAATATCAACAAAGACTACCTTCCATAAAGACAAGGCTACCATCCCTTGGAGTAACAAAAATCTCGACAACAAACTACCTTCCATAATGACAAGGATACAATCCATTGGAGTAAAAAAAATATCGACAACATACTACCTTCCATAATGACAAGGTTACCATCCATTGGAATAAAAAAAATCTCGACAATAAACTACCTTCCATAATGACAAGGCTACCATCCAATGGAATAACAACAATCTCGGCAACAGACTACCTTCCATAATTACAAGGCTACCATCCATTAGAGTATCAACAATCTCTACAATAGACTACCTTCCATAATGACAAGGCTACCATCCATTTGAGTAACAAAAATATCGACAACAAACTACCTTCCATAATGACAAAGCTACCATCCATGAGAGTAACAAAAATCTCGACAAATGACAACCTTCCATAATGACAAGGCTATCATCCAATCGAATAACAAAAATCTCGACAATAGACCACTTTCCATAATGACAAGGCTACCATCCATTGGTGTAACAAAAATATCGACAACAAACTACCTTCCATACAGACAAGGCTACCATCCATTGGAGTAACAAAAATATCGACAAAGACTACCTTCCATAAAGACAAGGCTACCATCCCTTGGAGTAACAAAAATATCAACAACAGACTACCTTCCATAATGACAAGGACACAATCCATTGGAGTAAAAAAAATATCAACAACATACTACCTTCCATAATGACAAGGTTACCATTCATTAGAATAACAAAAATCTCGACAATAGACTACCTTCCATAATGACAATGCTACCATCCAATGGAATAACAACAATCTCGACAATAGTCTACCTTCCATAATGACAGAGCTACCATCCATTGGAGTATCAAAAATATCGACAACAAACTACCTTCCATAAAGATAAGGCTGCCATCCATTGGAGTAACAAAAATATCGACAACAAACTACCTTCCATAAAGACAAGGCTACCATCCATTGGAGTAACAAAAATATCGACAAAGACTACCTTCCATAAAGACAAGGCTACCATCCCTTGGAGTAACAAAAATCTCGACAACAAACTACCTTCCATAATGACAAGGATATAATCCATTGGAGTATAAAAAATATCGACAACATACTACCTTCCATAATGACAAAGTTACCATCCATTGGAATAACAAAAGTCTCGACAATAAACTACCTTCCATAATGACAAGGCTACCATCCAATGGAATAACTACAATCTCGACAACAGACTACCTTCCATAATTACAAGGCTACCATCCATTGGAGTATCAACAATCTCTACAATCGACTACCTTCCATAATGACAAGGCTACCATTCTTTTGAGTAACAAAAATATCGACAACAGACTACCTTCCATAATGAAAAGGCTACCATCCATTGAGGAACAAAGATATCGACAACAAACTACCTTCCATAATGACAAAGCTACCATCCATGAGAGTAACAAAAATCTCGACAAATGGCAACCTTCCATAATGACAAGGCTACCATCCAATCGAATAACAAAAATCTCGACAATAGACCACATTCCATAATGACAAGGCTACCATCCATTGGAGTGACAAAAATATCGACAACAAACTACCTTCCATACAGACAAGGCTACCATCCATTGGAGTAACAAAAATATCGACAAAGACTACCTTCCATAAAGACAAGGCTACCATCCCTTGAAGTAACAAAAATCTCGACAACAGACTACCTTCCATAATGACAAGGACACAATCCATTGGAGTAAAAAAAATATCAACAACATACTACCTTCCATAATGACAAGGTTACCATCCATTAGAATAACAAAAATCTCGACAATAGACTACCTTCCATAATGACAAGGCTACCATCCAATGGAATAACAATAATCTCGACAATAGTCTACCTTCCATAATGACAGAGCTACCATCCATTGGAGTATCAAAAATATCAACAACAGACTACCTTCCATAATAACAAGGCTACCATCCATTGGAGTAACAAAAATATCGACAACAAACTACCTTCCATAAAGACAACGCTACCATCCATTGGAGTAACAAAAATATCGACAAAGACCACCTTCCATAAAGACAAGGCTACCATCCCTTGGAGTAACAAAAATCTTGACAACAAAATACCTTCCATAATGACAAGGATACAATCCATTGTAGTAAAAAAAATATCGACAACAGACTACCTTCCATAATGACAAGGTTACCATCCATTGGAATAACAAAAATTTCGACAATAAACTACCATCCATAATGTTAAGGAAACCATCCAATGAAATAACAACAATCTCGACAACAAACTACCTTCCATAATTACAAGGCTACCATCCATTGGAGTAACAAAAATCTCTACAACAGACTACCTTCCATAATGACTATGCTACCATCCATTGAGGAACAAAGAAATCGACAACAGACTACCTTCCATAATGACAAGGCTACTATCCATTGGACTAACAAAAATCTCTACAACAGACTACCTTCCATAATGACATGGCTACCATCCATTGGAGTAACAAAAATAACGACAATTTATTACCTTCCATAATGAAAAGGCTACCATCTATTGGAGTAACAAAAATCTCGACAATAGACCATGTTCCATAAAGATAAGGCTACCATCCATTGGAGTAAGAAAAATATCGACAACAGACTACCTTCCATAATGACAAGGCTACCATCCATTCAGGAACAAAGATATCAACAACAAACTACCTTCCATAATGACAACGCTACCATCCATGAGAGTAACAAAAATCTCGACAAATGACAACCTTCCATAATGACAAGGCTATCATCCAATCGAATAACAAAAATCTCGACAATAGACCACATTCCATAATGACAAGGCTACCATCCATTGGTGTAACAAAAATATCGACAACAAACTACCTTCCATACAGACAAGGCTACCATCCATTGGAGTAACAAAAATATCGACAAAGACTACCTTCCATAAAGACAAGGCTACCATCCCTTGGAGTAACAAAAATCTCAACAACAGACTACCTTCCATAATGACAAGGACACAATCCATTGGAGTAAAAAAAATATCAACAACATACTACCTTCCATAATGACAAGGTTACCATTCATTAGAATAACAAAAATCTCGACAATAGACTACCTTCCATAATGACAATGCTACCATCCAATGGAATAACAACAATCTCGACAATAGTCTACCTTCCATAATGACAGAGCTACCATCCATTGGAGTATCAAAAATATCGACAACAAACTACCTTCCATAAAGATAAGGCTGCCATCCATTGGAGTAACAAAAACATCGACAACAAACTACCTTCCATAAAGACAAGGCTACCATCCATTGGAGTAACAAAAATATAGACAAAGACTACCTTCCATAAAGACAAGGCTACCATCCCTTGGAGTAACAAAAATCTCGACAACAAACTACCTTCCATAATGACAAGGATACAATCCATTGGAGTAAAAAAAATATCGACAACATACTACCTTCCATAATGACAAGGTTACCATCCATTGGAATAACAAAAGTCTCGACAATAAACTACCTTCCATAATGACAAGGCTACCATCCAATGGAATAACAACAATCTCGACAACAGACTACCTTCCATAATTACAAGGCTACCATCCATTGGAGTATCAACAATCTCTACAATCGACTACCTTCCATAATGACAAGGCTACCATTCTTTTGAGTAACAAAAATATCGACAACATACTACCTTCCATAATGAAAAGGCTACCATCCATTGAGGAACAAAGATATCGACAACAAACTACCTTCCATAATGACAAAGCTACCATCCATGAGAGTAACAAAAATCTCGACAAATGGCAACCTTCCATAATGACAAGGCTACCATCCAATCGAATAACAAAAATCTCGACAATAGACCACATTCCATAATGACAAGGCTACCATCCATTGGAGTAACAAAAATATCGACAACAAACTACCTTCCATACAGACAAGGCTACCATCCATTGGAGTAACAAAAATATCGACAAAGACTACCTTCCATAAAGACAAGGCTACCATCCCTTGAAGTAACAGAAATCTCGACAACAGACTACCTTCCATAATGACAAGGACACAATGCATTGGAGTAAAAAAAATATCAACAACATACTACCTTCCATAATGACAAGGTTACCATCCATTAGAATAACAAAAATCTCGACAATAGACTACCTTCCATAATGACAAGGCTACCATCCAATGGAATAACAATAATCTCGACAATAGTCTACCTTCCATAATGACAGAGCTACCATCCATTGGAGTATCAAAAATATCGACAACAGACTACCTTACATAATAACAAGGCTACCATCCATTGGAGTAACAAAAATATCGACAACAAACTACCTTCCATAAAGACAACGCTACCATCCATTGGAGTAACAAAAATATCGACAAAGACTACCTTCCATAAAGACAAGGCTACCATCCCTTGGAGTAACAAAAATCTTGACAACAAAATACCTTCCATAATGACAAGGATACAATCCATTGTAGTAAAAAAAATATCGACAACAGACTACCTTCCATAATGACAAGGTTACCATCCATTGGAATAACAAAAATTTCGACAATAAACTACCTTCCATAATGTTAAGGAAACCATCCAATGAAATAACAACAATCTCGACAACAAACTACCTTCCATAATTACAAGGCTACCATCCATTGGAGTAACAAAAATCTCTACAACAGACTACCTTCCATAATGACTATGCTACCATCCATTGAGGAACAAAGAAATCGACAACAGACTACCTTCCATAATGACAAGGCTACTATCCATTGGACTAACAAAAATCTCTACAACAGACTACCTTCCATAATGACATGGCTACCATCCATTGGAGTAACAAAAATAACGACAATTTATTACCTTCCATAATGAAAAGGCTACCATCCATTGGAGTAACAAAAATCTCGACAATAGACCATGTTCCATAAAGATAAGGCTACCATCCATTGGAGTAAGAAAAATATCGACAACAGACTACCTTCCATAATGACAAGGCTACCATCCATTCAGGAACAAAGATATCAACAACAAACTACCTTCCATAATGACAACGCTACCATCCATGAGAGTAACAAAAATCTCGACAAATGACAACCTTTCATAATGACAAGGCTACCATCCAATCGAATAAGAAAAATCTTGAAAATAGACCATGTTCCATAACGACAAGGCTATCATCCATTGGAGTAACAAAAATCTCGACAACAGACTACCTTCCATAATAACAAGGCTACCAACCATTGGAGTAACAAAAATATCGACAACAAACTACCTTCCATAAAGACAACGCTACCATCCATTGGAGTAACAAAAATATCGACAAAGACTACCTTCCATAAAGACAACGCTACCATCCCTTGGAGTAACAAAAATCTCGGCAACAAAATACCTTCCATAATGACAAGGATACAATCCATTGGAGTAAAAAAAATATCGACAACAGACTACCTTCCATAATGACAAGGTTACCATCCATTGGAATAATAAAGATCTCGACAATAAACTACCTTCCATAATGTCAAGGAAACCATCCAATGAAATAACAACAATCTCGACAACAGATTACCTTCCATAATTACAAGGCTACCATCCATTGGAGTAACAAAAATCTCTACAACAGACTACCTTCCATAATGACTATGCTACCATCCATTGAGGAAGAAAGAAATCGACAACAGACTACCTTCCATAATGACAAGGCTACTATCCATTGGAGTAACAAAAATCTCTACAACAGACGGCCTTCCATAATGACATGGCTACCATCCATTGGAGTAACAAAAATAACGACAATTGCTTACCTTCCATAATGAAAAGGCTACCATACATTGGAGTAACAAAAATCTCGACAATAGACCATGTTCCATAAATTAAGGCTACCATCCATTGGAGTAAGAAAAATATCGACAACAGACTACCTTCCATAATGACAAGGCTACAATCCATTCAGGAACAAAGATATCAACAACAAACTACCTTCCATAATGACAACGCTACCATCCATGAGAGTAACAAAAATATCGACAAATGACAACCTTTCATAATGACAAGGCTACCATACAATCGAATAAGAAAAATCTCGAAAATAGACCACGTTCCATAACAACAAGGCTATCATCCATTGGAGTAACAAAAATCTCGACAAAAGACTACCTTCCATAATAACAAGGCTACCATCCATTGGAGTAACAAAAATATCGACAACAAACTACCTTCCATAAAGACAAGGTTACCATCCATTGGAGTAACAAAAATATCGACAAAGACTACCTTCCATAAAGACAATGCTACCATCCCTTGGAGTAACAAAAATCTCGACTACAAAATACCTTCCATAATGACAAGGATACAATCCATTGTAATAAAAAAAATATCGACAACAGACTACCTTCCATAATGACAAGGTTACCATCGATTGGAATAACAAAAATTTCGACAATAAACTACCTTCCATAATGTCAAGGAAACCATCCAATGAAATAACATCAATCTCGACAACAAACTACCTTCCATAATTACAAGGCTACCATCCATTGGAGTAACAAAAATCTCTACAACAGACTACCTTCCATAATGACTATGCTACCATCCATTGAGGAACAAAGAAATCGACAACAGACTACCTTCCATAATGACAAGGCTACTATCCATTGGAGTAACAAAAATCTCTACAACAGACTACCTTCCACAATGACATGGCTACCATCCATTGGAGTAACAAAAATAACGACAATTGATTACCTTCCATAATGAAAAGGCTACCATCCATTGGAGTAACAAAAATCTCGACAATAGACCATGTTCCATAAAGATAAGGCTCCCATCCATTAGAGTAACAAAAATATCAACAACAGACTACCTTTCATAATGAAAAGGCTACCATCCATTGTGGAACAAAGATATTGACAACAAACTACCTTCGATAATGACAACGCTACCATCCATGAGAGTAACAAAAATCTACACCAATGAAAACCTTCCATAATGACAAGGCTACCATCCAATCGAATAAGAAAAATCTCGAAAATAGACCACATTCCATAACAACAAGGCTATCATCCATTGGAGTAACAAAAATCTCGACAACAGACTTCCTTCCATAATAACAAGGCTACCATCCATTGGAGTAACAAAAATATCGACAACAAACAACCTTCCATAAAGACAAGGCTACCATCCATTGGAGTAACAAAAATATCGACAAAGACTACCTTCCATAAAGACAATGCTACCATCCCTTGGAGTAACAAAAATCTCAACAACAAAATACCTTCCATAATGACAAGGATACAATCCATTGTAGTAAAAAAAATATCGCCAACAGACTACCTTCCATAATGACAAGGTTACCATCCATTGGAATAACAAAAATTTCGACAATAAACTACCTTCCATAATGTCAAGGAAACCATCCAATGAAATAACAACAATCTCGACAACAAACTACCTTCCATAATTACAAGGCTACCATCCATTGGAGTAACAAAAATCTCTACAACAGACTACCTTCCATAATGACTATGCTACCATCCATTGAGGAACAAAGAAATCGACAAGTGACTACCTTCCAAAATTACAAGGCTACTATCCATTGGAGTAACAAAAATCTCTACAACAGACTACCTTCCATAATGACATGGCTACCATCCATTGGAGTAACAAATATAACAACAATTGATTACCATCCATAATGAAAAGGCTACCATCCATTGGAGTAACAAAAATCTCGACAATAGACCATGTTCCATAAAGATAAGGCTACCATCCATAGGAGTAAGAAAAATATCGACAACAGACTACCTTCCATAATGACAAGGCTACCATCCATTCAGGAACAAAGATATCAACAACAAACTACCTTCCATAATGACAACGCTACCATCCATGAGAGTAACAAAAATCTCGACAAATGACAACCTTTCATAATGACAAGGCTACCATCCAATCGAATAAGAAAAATCTTGAAAATAGACCACGTTCCATAACGACAAGGCTATCATCCATTGGAGTAACAAAAATCTCGACAATAGACTACCTTCCATAATAACAAGGCTACCAACCATTGGAGTAACAAAAATATCGACAACAAACTACCTTCCATAAAGACAACGCTACCATCCATTGGAGTAACAAAAATATCGACAAAGACTACCTTCCATAAAGACAACGCTACCATCCCTTGGAGTAACAAAAATCTCGACAACAAAATACCTTCCATAATGACAAGGATACAATCCATTGGAGTAAAAAAAATATCGACAACAGACTACCTTCCATAATGACAAGTTTACCATCCATTGGAATAACAAAGATCTCGACAATAAACTACCTTCCATAATGTCAAGGAAACCATCCAATGAAATAACAACAATCTCGACAACAGATTACCTTCCATAATTACAAGGCTACCATCCATTGGAGTAACAAAAATCTCTACAACAGACTACCTTTCATAATGACTATGCTACCATCCATTGAGGAAGAAAGAAATCGACAACAGACTACCTTCCATAATGACAAGGCTACTATCCATTGGAGTAAAAAAAATCTCTACAACAGACTGCCTTCCATAATGACATGGCTACCATCCATTGGAGTAACAAAAATAACGACAATTGCTTACCTTCCATAATGAAAAGGCTACCATACATTGGAGTAACAAAAATCTCGACAATAGACCATGTTCCATAAATTAAGGCTACCATCCATTGGAGTAAGAAAAATATCGACAACAGACTACCTTCCATAATGACAAGGCTACAATCCATTCAGGAACAAAGATATCAACAACAAACTACCTTCCATAATGACAACGCTACCATCCATGAGAGTAACAAAAATATCGACAAATGACAACCTTTCATAATGACAAGGCTACCATACAATCGAATAAGAAAAATCTCGAAAATAGACCACGTTCCATAACAACAAGGCTATCATCCATTGGAGTAACAAAAATCTCGACAAAAGACTACCTTCCATAATAACAAGGCTACCATCCATTGGAGTAACAAAAATATCAACAACAAACTACCTTCCATAAAGACAAGGTTACCATCCATTGGAGTAACAAAAATATCGACAAAGACTACCTTCCATAAAGACAATGCTACCATCCCTTGGAGTAACAAAAATCTCGACTACAAAATACCTTCCATAATGACAAGGATACAATCCATTGTAGTAAAAAAAATATCGACAACAGACTACCTTCCATAATGACAAGGTTACCATCGATTGGAATAACAAAAATTTCGACAATAAACTACCTTCCATAATGTCAAGGAAACCATCCAATGAAATAACATCAATATCGACAACAAACTACCTTCCATAATTACAAGGCTACCATCCATTGGAGTAACAAAAATCTCTACAACAGACTACCTTCCATAATGACTATGCTACCATCCATTGAGGAACAAAGAAATCGACAACAGACTACCTTCCATAATGACAAGGCTACTATCCATTGGAGTAACAAAAATCTCTACAACAGACTACCTTCCATAATGACATGGCTACCATCCATTGGAGTAACAAAAATAACGACAATTGATTACCTTCCATAATGAAAAGGCTACCATCCATTGGAGTAACAAAAATCTCGACAATAGACCATGTTCCATAAAGATAAGGCTCCCATCCATTAGAGTAACAAAAATATCAACAACAGACTACCTTTCATAATGAAAAGGCTACCATCCATTGTGGAACAAAGATATCGACAACAAACTACCTTCGATAATGACAACGCTACCATCCATGAGAGTAACAAAAATCTCCACCAATGAAAACCTTCCATAATGACAAGGCTACCATCCAATCGAATAAGAAAAATCTCGAAAATAGACCACATTCCATAACAACAAGGCTATCATCCATTGGAGTAAAAAAAATCTCGACAACAGACTACCTTCCATAATAACAAGGCTACCATCCATTGGAGTAACAAAAATATCGACAACAAACAACCTTCCATAAAGACAAGGCTACCATCCATTGGAGTAACAAAAATATCGACAAAGACTACCTTCCATAAAGACAATGCTACCATCCCTTGGAGTAACAAAAATCTCAACAACAAAATACCTTCCATAATGACAAGGATACAATCCATTGTAGTAAAAAAAATATCGACAACAGACTACCTTCCATAATGACAAGGTTACCATCCATTGGAATAACAAAAATTTCGACAATAAACTACCTTCCATAATGTCAAGGAAACCATCCAATGAAATAACAACAATCTCGACAACAAACTACCTTCCATAATTACAAGGCTACCATCCATTGGAGTAACAAAAATCTCTACAACAGACTATCTTCCATAATGACTATGCTACCATCCATTGAGGAACAAAGAAATCGACAAGTGACTACCTTCCAAAATTACAAGGCTACTATCCATTGGAGTAACAAAAATCTCTACAACAGACTACCTTCCATAATGACATGGCTACCATCCATTGGAGTAACAAATATAACAACAATTGATTACCATCCATAATGAAAAGGCTACCATCCATTGGAGTAACAAAAATCTCGACAATAGACCATGTTCCATAAAGATAAGGCTACCATCCATCGGAGTAAGAAAAATATCGACAACAGACTACCTTCCATAATGACAAGGCTACCATCCATTCAGGAACAAAGATATCAACAACAAACTACCTTCCATAATGACAACGCTACCATCCATGAGAGTAACAAAAATCTTGACAAATGACAACCTTTCATAATGACAAGGCTACCATCCAATCGAATAAGAAAAATCTCGAAAATAGACCACGTTCCATAACGACAAGGCTATCATCCATTGGAGTAACAAAAATCTCGACAATAGACTACCTTCCATAATAACAAGGCTACCATCCATTGGAGTAACAAAAATATCGACAACAAACTACCTTCCATAAAGACAAGGCTACCATCAATTGGTGTAACAAAAATATCGACAACAAACTACCTTCCATACAGACAAGGCTACCATCCATTGGAGTAACAAAAATATCGACAAAGACTACCTTCCATAAAGACAAGGCTACCATCCCTTGGAGTAACAAAAATCTCGACAACAGACTACCTTCCATAATGACAAGGACACAATCCATTGGAGTAAAAAAAATATCAACAACATACTACCTTCCATAATGACAAGGTTACACCCCATTATAATAACAAAAATCTCGACAATAGACTACCTTCCATAATGACAATGCTACCATCCAATGGAATAACAACAATCTCGACAATAGACTACCTTCCATAATGACAGAGCTACCATCCATTGGAGTATCAAAAATATCGACAACAAACTACCTTCCATAAAGATAAGGCTGCCATCCATTGGAGTAACAAAAATATCGACAACAAACTACCTTCCATAAAGACAAGGCTACCATCCATTGGAGTAACAAAAATATCGACAAAGACTACCTTCTATAAAGACAAGGCTACCATCCCTTGGAGTAACAAAAATCTCGACAACAAACTACCTTCCATAATGACAAGGATACAATCCATTGGAGTAAAAAAAATATCGACAACATACTACCTTCAATAATGACAAGGTTACCATCCATTGGAATAACAAAAATCTCGACAATAAACTACCTTCCATAATGACAAGGCTACCATCCAATGGAATAACAACAATCTCGACAACAGACTACCTTCCATAATTACAAGGCTACCATCCATTGGAGTATCAACAATCTCTACAATAGACTACCTTCCATAATGACAAGGCTACCATCCTTTTGAGTAACAAAAATATCGACAACAGACTACCTTCCATAATGAAAAGGCTACCATCCATTGAGGAACAAAGATATCGACAACAAACTACCTTCCATAATGACAAAGCTACCATCCATGAGAGTAACAAAAATCTCGACAAATGACAACCTTCCATAATGACAAGGCTACCATCCAATCGAATAACAAAAATCTCGACAATAGACCACGTTCCATAATGACAAGGCTACCATCCATTGGAGTAACAAAAATCTCGACAACAGACTACCTTCCATAATGACAAGGCTACCATCCATTGGTGTAACAAAAATATCGACAACAAACTACCTTCCATACAGACAAGGCTACCATCCATTGGAGTAACAAAAATATCGACAAAGACTACCTTCCATAATGACAAGGTTACCATCCCTTGAAGTAACAAAAATCTCGACAACAGACTACCTTCCATAATGACAAGGACACAATCCATTGGAGTAAAAAAAATATCAACAACATACTACCTTCCATAATGACAAGGTTACCATCCATTAGAATAACAAAAATCTCGACAATAGACTACCTTCCATAATGACAAGGCTACCATCCAATGGAATAACAACAATCTCGACAATAGTCTACCTTCCATAATGACAGAGCTACCATCCATTGGAGTATCAAAAATATCGACAACAAACTACCTTCCATAAAGATAAGGCTGCCATCCATTAGAGTAACAAAAATATCGACAACAGACTACCTTCCATTAAGACAACGCTACCATCGATTGGAGTAATAAAAATATCGACAAAGACTACCTTCCATAAAGACAAGGCTACCATCCCTTGGAGTAACAAAAATCTCGACAACAAACTACCTTCCATAATGACAAGGATACAATCCATTGGAGTAAAAAAAATATCGACAACATACTACCTTCCATAATGACAAGGTTACCATCCATTGGAATAACAAAAATCTCGACAATAAACTACCTTCCATAATGACAATGCTACAATCCAATGGAATAACAACAATCTCGACAACAGACTACCTTCCATAATTACAAGGCTACCATCCATTGGAGTATCAACAATCTCTACAATAGACTACCTTCCATAATGACAAGGCTACCATCCATTTGAGTAACAAAAATATCGACAACAGACTACCTTCCATAATGACAAGGCTACCATCCATTGAGGAACAAAGATATCGACAACAAACTACCTTCCATAATGACAAAGCTACCGTCCATGAGAGTAACAAAAATCTCGACAAATGACAACCTTCCATAATGACAAGGCTACCATCCAATTGAATAACAAAAATCTCCACAATAGACCACGTTCCATAATGACACGGCTACCATCCATTGGAGTAACAAAAATCTCGACAACAGACTACCTTCCATAATGAGAAGGACAAAATCCATTGGAGTAAAAAAAATATCAACAACATACTACCTTCCATAATGACAAGGTTACCATCAATTAGAATAACAAAAATCTCGACAATAGACTACCTTCCATAATGACAAGGCTACCATCCAATGGAATAACAACAATCTCGACAATAGACTACCTTCCATAATGACAGAGCTACCATCCATTGGAGTAAAAAAAATCTCGACAATAAACTACCTTCCATAAAGATAAGGCTGCCATCCAATGGAATAACAACAATCTCGACGACAGACTACCTTCCATAATTACAAGGCTACCATCCATTGGAGTATCAACAATCTCTACAATAGACTACCTTCCATAAAGACAAGGCTACCATCCCTTGGAGTAACAAAAATATCGACAACAAACTACCTTCCATAATGACAAAGCTACCATCCATGAGAGTAACAAAAATCTCGACAAATGACAACCTTCCATAATGACATGGCTATCATCCAATCGAATAACAAAAATCTCGACAATAGACCACTTTCCATAATGACAAGGCTACCATCCATTGGTGTAACAAAAATATCGACAACAGACTACCTTCCATAATGACAAGGCAACCATCCATTGGAGTAACAAAAATATCGACAAAGACTACCTTCCATAAAGACAAGGCTACCATCCCTTGGAGTAACAAAAATCTCGACAACAGACTACCTTCCATAATGACAAGGATACAATCCATTGGAGTAAAAAAAATATCGACAACATACTACCTTCCATAATGACAAGGTTACCATCCATTGGAATAAAAAAAATCTCGACAATAAACTACCTTCCATAATGACAAGGCTACCATCCAATGGAATAACAACAATCTCGTCAACAAACTACCTTCCATAATTACAAGGCTACCATCCATTGGAGTATCAACAATCTCTACAATAGACTACCTTCCATAATGACAAGGCTACCATCCATTTGAGTAACAAAAATATCGACAACAAACTACCTTCCATAATGACAAAGCTACCATCCATGAGAGTAACAAAAATCTCGACAAATGACAACCTTCCATAATGACAAGGCTATCATCCAATCGAATAACAAAAATCTCGACAATAGACCACTTTCCATAATGACAAGGCTGCCATCCATTGGTGTAACAAAAATATCGACAACAAACTACCTTCCATACAGACAAGGCTACCATCCATTGGAGTAACAAAAATATCGACAAAGACTACCTTCCATAAAGACAAGGCTACCATCCCTTGGAGTAACAAAAATCTCGACAACAGACTACCTTCCATAATGACAAGGACACAATCCATTGGAGTAAAAAAAATATCAACAACATACTACCTTCCATAATGACAAGGTTACCATCCATTAGAATAACAAAAATCTCGACAATAGACTACCTTCCATAATGACAATGCTACCATCCAATGGAATAACAACAATCTCGACAATAGACTACCTTCCATAATGACAGAGCTACCATCCATTGGAGTATCAAAAATATCGACAACAAACTACCTTCCATAAAGATAAGGCTGCCATCCATTGGAGTAACAAAAATATCGACAACAAACTACATCCATAAAGACAAGGCTACCATCCATTGGAGTAACAAAAATATCGACAAAGACTACCTTCCATAAAGACAAGGCTACCATCCCTTGGAGTAACAAAAATCTCGACAACAAACTACCTTCCATAATGACAAGGATACAATCCATTGGAGTAAAAAAAATATCGAGAACATACTACCTTCCATAATGACAAGGTTACCATCCATTGGAATAACAAAAATCTCGACAATAAACTACCTTCCATAATGACAAGGCTACCATCCAATGGAATAACAACAATCTCGACAACAGACTACCTTCCATAATTACAAGGCTACCATCCATTGGAGTATCAACAATCTCTACAATAGACTACCTTCCATAATGACAAGGCTACCATCCTTTTGAGTAACAAAAATATCGACAACAGACTACCTTCCATAATGAAAAGGCTACCATCCATTGAGGAACAAAGATATCGACAACAAACTACCTTCCATAATGACAAAGCTACCATCCATGAGAATAACAAAAATCTCGACAAATGACAACCTTCCATAATGACAAGGCTACCATCCAATCGAATAACAAAAATCTCGACAATAGACCACATTCCATAATGACAAGGCTACCATCCATTGGAGTAACAAAAATATCGACAACAAACTACCTTCCATACAGACAAGGCTACCATCCATTGGAGTAACAAAAATATCGACAAAGACTACCTTCCATAAAGACAAGGCTACCATCCCTTGAAGTAACAAAAATCTCGACAACAGACTACCTTCCATAATGACAAGGACACAATCCATTGGAGTAAAAAAAATATCAACAACATACTACCTTCCATAATGACAAGGTTACCATCCATTAGAATAACAAAAATCTCGACAATAGACTACCTTCCATAATGACAAGGCTACCATCCAATGGAATAACAACAATCTCGACAATAGTCTGCCTTCCATAATGACAGAGCTACAATCCATTGGAGTATCAAAAATATCGACAACAAACTACCTTCCATAAAGATAAGGCTGCCATCCATTGGAGTAACAAAAATATCGACAACAAACTACCTTCCATAAAGACAACGCTACCATCCATTGGAGTAACAAAAATATCGACAAAGACTACCTTCCATAAAGACAAGGCTACCATCCCTTGGAGTAACAAAAATCTCTACAACAAACTACCTTCCATAATGACAAGGATACAATCCATTGGAGTAAAAAAAATATCGACAACATACTACCTTCCATAATGACAAGGATACCATCCATTGGAATAACAAAAATCTCGACAATAAACTACCTTCCATAATGACAAGGCTACCATCCAATGGAACAACAACAATCTCGACAATAGTCTACCTTCCATAATTACAAGGCTACCATCCATTGGAGTATCAACAATCTCTACAATAGACTACCTTCCATAATGACAAGGCTACCATCCATTTGAGTAACAAAAATATCGACAACAGACTACCTTCCATAATGACAAGGCTACCATCCATTGAGGAACAAAGATATCGACAACAAACTACCTTCCATAATGACAAAGCTACCATCCATGAGAGTAACAAAAATCTCGACAAATGACAACCTTCCATAATGACAAGGCTACCATCCAATCGAATAACAAAAATCTCGACAATAGACCACGTTCCATAATGACAAGGCTACCATCCATTGGAGTAACAAAAATCTCGACAATAGACTACCTTCCATAATGACAAGGCTACCATCCATTGGTGTAACAAAAATATCGACAACAAACTACCTTCCATACAGACAAGGCTACCATCCATTGGAGTAACAAAAATATCGACAAAGACTACCTTCCATAAAGACAAGGCTACCATCCCTTGAAGTAACAAAAATCTCGACAACAGACTACCTTCCATAATGACAAGGACACAATCCATTGGAGTAAAAAAAATATCAACAACATACTACCTTCCATAATGATAAGGTTACCATCCATTAGAATAACAAAAATCTCGACAATAGACTACCTTCCATAATGACAGAGCTACCATCCATAGGAGTAACAAAAATATCGACAAAGACTACCTTCCATAAAGACAAGGCTACCATCCCTTGGAGTAACAAAAATCTCGACAACAAACTACCTTCCATAATGACAAGGATAAAATCCATTGGAGTAAAAAAAATATAGACAACAGACTACCTTCCATAATGACAAGGTTACCATCAATTGGAATAAGAAAAATCTCGACAATAAACTACCTTCCATAATGACAAGGCTACAATCCAATAGAATAACAACAATCTCGACAACAGACTACCTTCCATAATTACAAGGCTACCATCCATTGGAGTAACAACAATTTCTACAATAGACTACCTTCCATAATGACAAGGCTCCCATCCATTGGAGTAACAAAAATATCGACAACAGACTACCTTCGATAATGACAACGCTACCATCCATGAGAGTAACAAAAATCTCCACCAATGAAAACCTTCCATAATGACAAGGCTACCATCCAATCGAATAAGAAAAATCTCGAAAATAGACCACGTTCCATAACAACAAGGCTATCATCCATTGGAGTAACAAAAATCTCGACAACAGACTACCTTCCATAATAACAAGGCTACCATCCATTGGAGTAACAAAAATATCGACAACAAACTACCTTCCATAAAGACAAGGCTACCATCCATTGGAGTAACAAAAATAACAATAATTCATTACCTTCCATAATGAAAAGGCTACCATCCATTGGAGTAACAAAAATCTCGACAATAGACCATGTTCCATAAAGATAAGGCTACCATCCATGGGAGTAAGAAAAATATCGACAACAGACTACCTTCCATAATGACAAGGCTACCATCCATTCAGGAACAAAGATATCAACAACAAAGTACCTTCCATAATGACAACTCTACCATCCATGAGAGTAACAAAAATCTCGACAAATGACAACCTTTCATAATGACAAGGCTACCATCCAATCGAATAAGAAAAATCTCGAAAATAGACCACGTTCCATAACGACAAGGCTATCATCCATTGGAGTACAAAAATCTCGACAACAGACTACCTTCCATAATAACAAGGCTACCCATCCATTGGAGTAACAAAAATATCGACAACAAACTACCTTCCATAAAGACAACGCTACCATCTATTGGAGTAACAAAAATATCGACAAAGACTACCTTCCATAAAGACAATGCTACCATCCCTTGGAGTAACAAAAATCTCGACAACAAAATACCTTCCATAATGACAAGGATACAATCCATTGGAGTAAAAAAAATATCGACAACAGACTACCTTCCATAATGACAAGGTTACCATCCATTGGAATAACATAGATCTCGACAATAAACTACCTTCCATAATGTCAAGGAAACCATCCAATGAAATAACAACAATCTCGACAACAGACTACCTTCCATAATTACAAGGCTACCATCCATTGGAGTAACAAAAATCTCTACAACAGACTACCTTCCATAATGACTATGCTACCATCCATTGAGGAAGAAAGAAATCGACAACAGACTACCTTCCATAATGACAAGGCTACTATCCATTGGAGTAACAAAAATCTCTACAACAGACTACCTTCCATAATGACATGGCTACCATCCATTGGAGTAACAAAAATAACGACAATTGATTACCTTCCATAATGAAAAGGCTACCATCCATTGGAGTAACAAAAATCTCGACAATAGACCATGTTCCATAAATTAAGGCTACCATCCATTGGAGTAAGAAAAATATCGACAACAGACTACCTTCCATAATGACAAGGCTACAATCCATTCAGGAACAAAGATATCAACAACAAACTACCTTCCATAATGACAACGCTACCATCCATGAGAGTAACAAAAATCTCGACAAATGACAACCTTTCATAATGACAAGGCTACCATACAATCGAATAAGAAAAATCTCAAAAATAGACCACGTTCCATAACAACAAGGCTATCATCCATAGGAGTAACAAAAATCTCGACAACAGACTACCTTCCATAATAACAAGGCTACCATCCATTGGAGTAACAAAAATATCGACAACAAACTACCTTCCATAAAGACAAGGTTACCATCCATTGGAGTAACAAAAATATCGACAAAGACTACCTTCCATAAAGACAATGCTACCATCCCTTGGAGTAACAAAAATCTCGACTACAAAATACCTTCCATAATGACAAGGATACAATCCATTGTAGTAAAAAAAATATCGACAACAGACTACCTTCCATAATGACAAGGTTACCATCGATTGGAATAACAAAAATTTCGACAATAAACTACCTTCCATAATGTCAAGGAAACCATCCAATGAAATAACAACAATCTCGACAACAAACTACCTTCCATAATTACAAGGCTACCATCCATTGGAGTAACAAAAATCTCTACAACAGACTACCTTCCATAATGACTATGCTACCACCATTGAGGAACAAAGAAATCGACAACAGACTACCTTCCATAATGACAAGGCTACTATCCATTGGAGTAACAAAAATCTCTACAACAGACTACCTTCCATAATGACATGGCTACCATCCATTGGAGTAACAAAAATAACGACAATTGATTACCTTCCATAATGAAAAGGCTACCATCCATTGGAGTAACAAAAATCTCGATAATAGACCATGTTCCATAAAGATAAGGCTCCCATCCATTAGAGTAACAAAAATATCAACAACAGACTACCTTTCATAATGAAAAGGCTACCATCCATTGTGGAACAAAGATATCGATAACAAACTACCTTCGATAATGACAACGCTACCATCCATGAGAGTAACAAAAATCTCCACCAATGAAAACCTTCCATAATGACAAGGCTACCATCCAATCGAATAAGAAAAATCTCGAAAATAGACCACATTCCATAACAACAAGGCTATCATCCATTGGAGTAACAAAAATCTCGACAACAGACTACCTTCCATAATAACAAGGCTACCATCCATTGGAGTAACAAAAATATCGACAACAAACTACCTTCCATAAAGACAAGGCTACCATCCATTGGAGTAACAAAAATATCGACAAAGACTACCTTCCATAAAGACAATGCTACCATCCCTTGGAGTAACAAAAATCTCGACAACAAAATACCTTCCATAATGACAAGGATACAATCCATTGTAGTAAAAAAAATATCGACAACAGACTACCTTCCATAATGACAAGGTTACCATCCAATGGAATAACAAAAATTTCGACAATAAACTACCTTCCATAATGTCAAGGAAACCATCCAATGAAATAACAACAATCTCGACAACAAACTACCTTCCATAATTACAAGGCTACCATCCATTGGAGTAACAAAAATCTCTACAACAGACTACCTTCCATAATGACTATGCTACCATCCATTGAGGAACAAAGAAATCGACAACAGACTAGCTTCCATAATGACAAGGCTACTATCCATTGGAGTAACAAAAATCTCTACAACAGACTACCTTCCATAATGACATGGCTACCATCCATTGGAGTAACAAAAATAACAACAATTGATTACCATCCATAATGAAAAGGCTACCATCCATTGGAGTAACAAAAATCTCGACAATAGACCATGTTCCATAAAGATAAGGCTACCATCCATCGAAGTAAGAAAAATATCGACAACAGACTACCTTCCATAATGACAAGGCTACCATCCATTCAGGAACAAAGATATCAACAACAAACTACCTTCCATAATGACAACACTACCATCCATGAGAGTAACATAAATCTTGACAAATGACAACCTTTCATAATGACAAGGCTACCATCCAATCGAATAAGAAAAATCTCGAAAATAGACCATGTTCCATAACGACAAGGCTATCATCCATTGGAGTAACAAAAATCTCGACAACAGACTACCTTCTATAATAACAAGGCTACCATCCATTGGAGTAACAAAAATATCGACAACAAACTACATTCCATAAAGACAAGGCTACCATCCATTGGAGTAACAAAAATATCGACAAAGACTACCTTCCATAAAGACAATGCTACCATCCCTTGGAGTAACAAAAATCTCGACAACAAAATACCTTCCATAATGACAAGGATACAATCCATTGGAGTAAAAAAATATCGACAACAGACTACCTTCCATAATGACAAGGTTACCATCCATTGGAATAACAAAGATCTCGACAATAAACTACCTTCCATAATGTCAAGGAAACCATCCAATGAAATAACAACAATCTCGACAACAGACTACCTTCCATAATTACAAGGCTACCATCCATTGGAGTAACAAAAATATCTACAACAGACTACCTTCCATAATGACTATGCTACCATCCATTGAGGAACAAAGAAATCGACAACAGACTACCTTCCATAATGACAAGCCTACTATCCATTGGAGTAACAAAAATCTCTACAACAGACTACCTTCCATAATGACATGGCTACCATCCATTGGAGTAACAAAAATAACGACAATTGATTACCTTCCATAATGAAAAGGCTACCATCCATTGGAGTAACAAAAATCTCGACAATAGACCATGTTCCATAAAGATAAGGCTACCATCCATTGGAGTAACAAAAATATCAACAACAGACTACCTTTCATAATGACAAGGCTACCATCCATTGTGGAACAAAGATATCGACAACAAACTACCTTCGATAATGACAACGCTACCATCCATGAGAGTAACAAAAATCTCCACTAATGAAAACCTTCCATAATGACAAGGCTACCATCCAATCGAATAAGAAAAATCTCGAAAATAGACCACGTTCCATAACAACAAGGCTATCATCCATTGGAGTAACAAAAATCTCGACAATAGACTACCTTCCATAATAACAAGGCTACCATCCATTGGAGTAACAAAAATATCGACAACAAACTACCTTCCATAAAGACAAGGCTACCATCCATTGGAGTAACAAAAATATCGACAAAGACTACCTTCCATAAAGACAATGCTACCATCCCTTGGAGTAACAAAAATCTCGACAACAAAATACCTTCCATAATGACAAGGATACAATCCATTGGAGTAAAAAAAATATCGACAACAGACTACCTTCCATAATGACAAGGTTACCATCCATTGGAATAACAAAGATCTCGACAATAAACTACCTTCCATAATGTCAAGGAAACCATCCAATGAAATAACAACAATCTCAACAACAGACAACCTTCCATAATTACAAGGCTACCATCCATTGGAGTAACAAAAATCTCTACAACAGACTACCTTCCACAATGACTATGCTACCATCCATTGAGGAACAAAGAAATCGACAACAGACTACCTTCCATAATGACAAGGCTTCTATCCATTGGAGTAACAAAAATCTCTACAATAGACTACCTTCCATAATGACATGGCTACCATCCATTGGAGTAACAAAAATAACGACAATTGATTACCTTCCATAATGAAAAGGCTACCATCCATTGGAGTAACAAAAATCTCGACAATAGACCATGTTCCATAAAGATAAGGCTACCATCCATTGGAGTAAGAAAAATATCTACAACAGACTACCTTCCATAATGACAAGGCTACCATCCATTCAAGAACAAAGATATCAACAACAAACTACCTTCCATAATGACAACGCTACCATCCATGAGAGTAACAAAAATCTCGAAAAATGACAACCTTTCATAATGACAAGGCTACCATCCAGTCGAATAAGAAAAATCTCGAAAATAGACCACGTTCCATAGCAACAAGGCTATCATCCATTGGAGTAACAAAAATCTCGACAACAGACTACCTTCCATAATAACAAGGCTACCATCCATTGGAGTAACAAAAATATCGACAACAAACTACCTTCCATAAAGACAAGGCTACCATCCATTGGAGTAACTAAAATATCGACAAAGACTACCTTCCATAAAGACAATGCTACCATCCCTTGGAGTAACAAAAATCTCGACAACAAAATACCTTCCATAATGACAAGGATACAATCCATTGTAGTAAAAAAAATATCGACAACAGACTACCTTCCATAATGACAAGGTTACCATCCATTGGAATAACAAAAATTTCGACAATAAACTACCTTCCATAATGTCAAGGAAACCATCCAATGAAATAACAACAATCTCGACAAAAACTACCTTCCATAATTACAAGGCTACCATCCATTGGAGTAACAAAAATCTATACAACAGACTACCTTCTATAATGACTATGCTACCATCCATTGAGGAACAAAGAAATCGACAAAAGACTACCTTCCATAATGACAAGGCTACTATCCATTGGAGTAACAAAAATCTCTACAACAGACTACCTTCCATAATGACATGGCTACCATCCATTGGAGTAACAAAAATAACGACAATTGATTACCTTCCATAATGAAAAGGCTACCATCCATTGGAGTAACAAAAATCTCGACAATAGACCATGTTCCATAAAGATAAGGCTCCCATCCATTGGAGTAACAAAAATATCAACAACAGACTACCTTTCATAATGACAAGGCTACCATCCATTGTGGAACAAAGATATCGACAACAAACTACCTTCGATAATGACAACGCTACCATCCATGAGAGTAACAAAAATCTCCACCAATGAAAACCTTCCATAATGACAAGGCTACCATCCAATCGAATAAGAAAAATCTCGAAAATAGACCACGTTCCATAACGACAAGGCTATCATCCATTGGAGTAACAAAAATCTCGACAACAGACTACCTTCCATAATAACAAGGCTACCATCCATTGGAGTATCAAAAATATCGACAACAAACTACCTTCCATAAAGACAAGGCTACCATCCATTGGAGTAACAAAAATATCGACAAAGACTACCTTCCATAAAGACAATGCTACCATCCCTTGGAGTAACAAAAATCTCGACAACAAAATACCTTCCATAATGACAAGGATACAATCCATTATAGTAAAAAAAATATCGACAACAGACTACCTTCCATAATGACAAGGTTACCATCCATTGGAATAACAAAAATTTCGACAATAAACTACCTTCCATAATGTCAAGGAAACCATCCAATGAAATAACAACAATCTCGACAACAAACTACCTTCCATAATTACAAGGCTACCATCCATTGGAGTAACAAAAATCTCTACAATAGACTACCTTCCATAATGACTATGCTACCATCCATTGAGGAACAAAGAAATCGACAACAGACTACCTTCCATAATGACAAGGCTACTATCCATTGGAGTAACAAAAATCTCCACCAATGAAAACCTTCCATAATGACTATGCTACCATCCATTGAGGAACAAAGAAATCGACAACAGACTACCTTCCATAATGACAAGGCTACTATCCATTGGAGTAACAAAAATCTCTACAACAGACTACCTTCCATAATGACATGGCTACCATCCATTGGAGTAACAAAAATATCGACAACAAACTACCTTCCATAAAGACAAGGCTACCATCCATTGGAGTAACAAAAATATCGACAAAGACTACCTTCCATAAAGACAATGCTACCATCCCTTGGAGTAACAAAAATCTCGACAACAAAATACCTTCCATAATGACAAGGATACAATCCATTGTAGTAAAAAAAATATCGACAACAGACTACCTTCCATAATGACAAGGTTACCATCCATTGGAATAACAAAAATTTCGACAATAAACTACCTTCCATAATGTCAAGGAAACCATCCAATGAAATAACAACAATCTCGACAACAAACTACCTTCCATAATTACAAGGCTACCATCCATTGGAGTAACAAAAATCTCTACAATAGACTACCTTCCATAATGACTATGCTACCATCCATTGAGGAACAAAGAAATCGACAATAGACTACCTTCCATAATGACAAGGCTACTATCCATTGTTGTAACAAAAATCTCTACAACAGACTACCTTCCATAATGACATGGCTACCATTCATTGGAGTAACAAAAATAACTACAATTGATTACCTTCCATAATGAAAAAGCTACCATCCATTGGAGTAACAAAAATCTCGACAATAGACCATGTTCCATAAAGATAAGGCTCCCATCCATTGGAGTAACAAAAATATCAACAACAGACTACCTTTCATAATGACAAGGCTACCATCCATTGTGGAACAAAGATATCGACAACAAACTACCTTCCATAATGACAAGGCTACCATCCAATCGAATAAGAAAAATCTCGAAAATAGACCACGTTCCATAACAACAAGGCTATCATCCATTGGAGTAACAAAAATCTCGACAACAGACTACCTTCCATAATAACAAGGCTACCATCCATTGGAGTAACAAAAATATCGACAACAAACTACCTTCCATAAAGACAAGGCTACCATCCATTGGAGTAACAAAAATATCGACAAAGACTACCTTCCATAATGACAATGCTACCATCCCTTGGAGTAACAAAAATCTCAACAACAAAATACCTTCCATAATGACAAGGATACAATCCATTGTAGTAAAAAAAATATCGACAACAGATTACCTTCCATAATGACAAGGTTACCATCCATTGGAATAACAAAAATTTCGACAATAAACTACCTTCCATAATGTCAAGGAAACCATCCAATGAAATAACAACAATCTCGACAACAAACTACCTTCCATAATTACAAGGCTACCATCCATTGGAGTAACAAAAATCTCTACAACAGACTACCTTCCATAATGACTATGCTACCATCCATTGAGGAACAAAGAAATCGACAACAGACTAGCTTCCATAATGACAAGGCTACTATCCATTGGAGTAACAAAAATCTCTACAACAGACTACCTTCCATAATGACATTGCTACCATCCATTGGAGTAACAAAAATAACGACAATTGATTACCTTCCATAATGAAAAGGCTACCATCCATTGGAGTAACAAAAATCTCGACAATAGACCATGTTCCATAAAGATAAGGCTACCATCCATTGGAGTAAGAAAAATATCGACAACAGATTACCTTCCATAATGACAAGGCTACAATCCATTCAGGAACAAAGATATCAACAACAAACTACCTTCCACAATGACAACGCTACCATCCATGAGAGTAACAAAAATCTCGACAAATGACAAACTTTCATAATGACAAGGCTACCATCCAATCGAATAAGAAAAATCTCGAAAATAGACCACGTTCCATAACGACTAGGCTATCATCCATTGGAGTAACAAAAATCTCGACAACAGACTACCTTCCATAATAACAAGGCTACCATCCATTGGAGTAACAAAAATATCGACAACAAACTACCTTCCATAAAGACAAGGTTACCATCCATTGGAGTAACAAAAATATCGACAAAGACTACCTTCCATAAAGACAATGCTACCATCCCTTGGAGTAACAAAAATCTCGACAACAAAATACCTTCCATAATGATAAGGATACAAACCATTGTAGTAAAAAAAATATCGACAACAGACTACCTTCCATAATGACAAGGTTACCATCCATTGGAATAACAAAAATTTCGACAATAAACTACCTTCCATAATGTCAAGGAAACCATCCAATGAAATAACAACAATCTCGACAACACACTATCTTCCATAATTATAAGGCTACCATCCATTGGAGTAACAAAAATCTCTACAACAGACTACCTTCCATAATGACTATGCTACCATCCATTGAGGAACAAAGTAATCGACAACAGACTACCTTCCATAATGACAAGGCTACTATCCATTGGAGTAACAAAAATCTCTACAACAGACTACCTTCCATAATGACATGGCTACCATCCATTGGAGTAACAAAAATAACGACAATTGATTACCTTCCATAATGAAAAGGCTACCATCCATTGGAGTAACAAAAATCTCGACAATAGACCATGTTCCATAAAGATAAGGCTCCCATCCATTGGAGTAACAAAAATATCAACAACAAACTACCTTTCATAATGACAAGGCTACCATCCATTGTGGAACAAAGATATCGACAACAAACTACCTTCCATAATGACAACGCTACCATCCATGAGAGTAACAAAAATCTCGATAAATGACAACCTTTCATAATGACAAGGCTACCATCCAATCGAATAAGAAAAATCTCGAAAATAGACCACGTTCCATAACGAAAAGGCTATCATCCATTGGAGTAACAAAAATCTCGACAACAGACTATCTTCCATAATAACAAGTCTACCATCCATTGGAGTAACAAAAATATCGACAACAAACTACCTTCCATAAAGACAAGGCTACCATCCATTGGAGTAACAAAAATATCGACAAAGACTACCTTCCATAAAGACAATGCTACCATCCCTTGGAGTAACAAAAATCTCGACAACAAAATACCTTCCATAATGACAAGGATACAATCCATTGGAGTAAAAAAAATATCGACAACAGACTACCTTCCATAATGACAAGGTTACCATCCATTGGAATAACAAAGATCTCGACAATAAACTACCTTCCATAATGTCAACGAAACCATCCAATGAAATAACTACAATCTCGACAACAGACTACCTTCCATAATTACAAGGCTACCATCCATTGGAGTAACAAAAATCTCTACAAAAGACTACCTTCCATAATGACAAGGCTACCATCCATTGAGGAACAAAGATATCGACAACAGACTACCTTCCATAATGACAAGGCTACTATCCATTAGAGTAACAAAAATCTCTACAACAGACTACCTTCGATAATGACATGGCTACCATCCATTGGAGTAACAAAAATAACGACAACTGATTACCTTCCATAATGAAAAGGCTACCATCCATTGGAGTAACAAAAATCTCGACAATAGACCATGTTCCATAAAGATAAGGCTACCATCCATTGGAGTAAGAAAAATATCGACAACAGACTACCTTCCATAATGACAAGGCTACCATCTATTAAGGAACAAAGATATCAACAACAAACTACCTTCCATAATGACAACGCTACCATCCATGAGAGTAACAAAAATCTCGACAAATGACAACCTTCCATAATGACAAGGCTACCATCCAATCGAATAAGAAAAATCTCTAAAATAGACCACAATCCATAACGACAAGGCTATCATCCATTGGAGTAACAAAAATCTCGACATCAGACTACCTTCCATAATAACAAGGCTACCATCCATTGGAGTAACAAAAATATCGACAACAAACTACCTTCCATAAAGACAAGGCTACCATCCATTGGAGTAACAAAAATATCGACAAAGACTACCTTCCATAAAGACAATGCTACCATCCCTTGGAGTAACAAAAATCTCGACAACAAAATACCTTCCATAATGACAAGGATACAATCCATTGGAGTAAAAAAAATATCGACAACAGACTACCTTCCATAATGACAAGGTTACCATCCATTGGAATAACAAAAATCTCGACAATAAACTACCTTCCATAATGTCAAGGCAAACATCCAATGAAATAACAACAATCTCGACAACAGACTACCTTCCATAATTACAAGGCTACCATCCATTGGAGTAACAAAAATCTCTACAACAGACTACCTTCCATAATGACAAGGCTAACATCCATTGAGGAACAAAGATATTGGCAACAGACTACCTTCCATAATGACAAGGCTAATATCCATTGGAGTAACAAAAATCTCTACAACAGACTACCTTCGATAATGACATGGCTACCATCCATTGGAGTAACAAATATAACGACAACTGATTACCTTCCATAATGAAAAGGCTACCATCCAATGGAGTAACAAAAATCTCGACGATAAACCATGTTCCATAAGGATAAGGCTACCATCCATTGGAGTAAGAAAAATATCGACAACAGACTACCTTCCATAATGACAAGGTTACCATCCATTGAGGAACAAAGATATCAACAACAAACTACCTTCCATAATAACAACGCTACCATCCATGAGAGTAACAAAAATCTCGACAAATGACTACCTTCCATAATTATAAGGCTACCATCCATTGGAGTAACAAAAATCTCTACAACAGACTACCTTCCATAATGACAAGGCTACCATCCATTGAGGAACAAAGATATCGACAACACACTACCTTCCATAATGACAAGGCTACTATCCATTGGAGTAACAAAAATCTCTACAACAAACTACCTTCGATAATGACATGGCTACCATCCATTGGAGTACAAAAAATAACGACAACTGATTACCTTCCATAATGAAAAGGCTACCATCCATTGGAGTAACAAAAATCTCGATAATAGACCATGTTCCATAAAGATAAGGCTACAATCCATTGGTGTAAGAAAAATATCGACAACAGACTACCTTCCATAATGACAAGGCTACCATCCATTGAAGAACAAAGATATCAACAACAAACTACCTTCCATAATGACAACGCTACCATCCATGAGAGTAAAAAAAATCTCGACAAATGACAACCTTCCATAATGACAAGGCTACCATCCAATCGGATAAGAAAAATCTCGAAAATAGACCACGTTCTATAACGACAAGGCTATCATCCATTGGAGTAACAAAAATCTCGACAACAGACCACCTTCCATAATAACAAGGCTACCATCCATTGGAGTAACAAAAATATCGACAACAAACTACCTTCCATAAAGACAAGGCTACCATCCATTGGAGTAACAAAAATATCGACAAAGACTACCTTCCATAAAGACAATGCTACCATCCCTTGGAGTAACAAAAATCTCGACAAAAAAATACCTTTCATAATGACAAGGATAAAATCCATTGCAGTAAAAAAAATATCGACAACAGACTACCTTCCATAATGACAAGGTTACCATCCATTGAAATAATAAAAATCTCGACAATAAACTACCTTCCATAAAGTCAAGGAAACCATCCAATGAAATAACAACAATCTCGACAACAAACTACCTTCCATAATTACAAGGCTACCATCCATTGGAGTAACAAAAATCTCTACAACAGACTACCTTCCATAATGACAAGGCTACTATCCATTGGAGTAACAAAAATCTCTACAAAAGACTACCTTCGATAATGATATGGCTACCATCCATTGGAGTAACAAAAATAACGGCAACTGATTACCTTCCATAATGAAAAGGCTACCATCCATTGGAGTAACAAAAATATCGACAATAGACCATGTTCCATAAAGATAAGTCTACCATCCATTGGAGTAAGAAAAATATTGACAACAGACTACCTTCCATAATGACAAGGCTACCATCCATTGAGGAACAAAGATATCAACAACAAACTACCTTCCATAATGACAACGCTACCTTCCATGAGAGTAACAAAAATCTTGACAAATGACAACCTTCTATAATGACAAGGCTACCATCCAATCGAATAAGAAAAATCTCGAAAATAGACCACGTTCCATAATGACAAGGCTATCATCCATTGGAGTAACAAAAATCTCGACAACAGACTACCTTCCATAATAACAAGGCTACCATCCATTAGTGTAATAAAAATATCGACAACAAACTACCTTCCATAAAGACAAGGCTACCATCCATTGGAGTAACAAAAATATCGACAAAGACTACCTTCCATAAAGACAATGCTACCATCCCTTGGAGTAACAAAAATCTCAACAAAAAAATACCTTTCATAATGACAAGGATAAAATCCATTGGAGTAAAAAAAATATCGACAACAGACTACCTTCCATAATGACAAGGTTACCATCCATTGAAATAACAAAAATCTCGACAATAAACTACCTTCCATAATGTCAAGGAAACCATCCAATGAAATAACAACAATCTCGACAACAAACTACCTTCCATAATTACAAGGCTACCATCCATTGGAGTAACAAAAATCTCTACAACAGACTACCTTCCATAATGACAAGGCTACTATCCATTGGAGTAACAAAAATCTCTACAACAGACTACCTTCGATAATGATATGGCTACCATCCATTGGAGTAACAAAAATAACAGCAACTGATTACCTTCCATAATGAAAAGGCTACCATCCATTGGAGTAACAAAAATATCGACAATAGACCATGTTCCATAAAGATAAGGCTCCCATCCATTGGAGTAACAAAAATATCAACAACAGACTACCTTTCATAATGACAAGGCTACCATCCATTGTGGAACAAAGATATCGACAACAAACTACCTTCCATAATGACAACGCTACCATCCATGAGAGTAACAAAAATCTCGTCAAATGACAACCTTTCATAATGACAAGGCTACCATCCAATCGAATAAGAAAAATCTCGAAAATAGACCAAGTTCCATAACGAAAAGGCTATCATCCATTGGAGTAACAAAAATCTCGACAACAGACTATCTTCCATAATAACAAGTCTACCATCCATTGGAGTAACAAAAATATCGACAACAAACTACCTTCCATAAAGACAAGGCTACCATCCATTGGAGTAACAAAAATATCGACAAAGACTACCTTCCGTAAAGACAATGCTACCATCCCTTGGAGTAACAAAAATCTCGACAACAAAATACCTTCCATAATGACAAGGATACAATCCATCGGAGTAAAAAAAATATCGACAACAGACTACCTTCCATAATGACAAGGTTACCATCCATTGGAATAACAAAGATCTCGACAATAAACTACCTTCCATAATGTCAACGAAACCATCCAATGAAATAACAACAATCTCGACAACAGACTACCTTCCATAATTACAAGGCTACCATCCATTGGAGTAACAAAAATCTCTACAACAGACTACCTTCCATAATGACAAGGCAACCATCCATTGAGGAACAAAGATATCGACAACAGACTACCTTCCATAATGACAAGGCTACTATCCATTGGAGTAACAAAAATCTCTACAACAGACTACCTTCGATAATGACATGGCTACCATCCATTGGAGTAACAAAAATAACGACAACTGATTACCTTCCATAATGAAAAGGCTATCATCCATTGGAGTAACAAAAATCTCGACAACAGACCACCTTCCATAATAACAAGGCTACCATCCATTGGAGTAACAAAAATATCGACAACAAACTACCTTCCATAAAGACAAGGCTACCATCCATTGGAGTAACAAAAATATCGACAAAGACTACCTTCCATAAAGACAATGCTACCATCCCTTGGAGTAACAAAAATCTCGACAAAAAAATACCTTTCATAATGACAAGGATAAAATCCATTGCAGTAAAAAAAATATCGACAACAGACTACCTTCCATAATGACAAGGTTACCATCCATTGAAATAATAAAAATCTCGACAATAAACTACCTTCCATAAAGTCAAGGAAACCATCCAATGAAATAACAACAATCTCGACAACAAACTACCTTCCATAATTACAAGGCTACCATCCATTGGAGTAACAAAAATCTCTACAACAGACTACCTTCCATAATGACAAGGCTACTATCCATTGGAGTAACAAAAATCTCTACAAAATACTACCTTCGATAATGATATGGCTACCATCCATTGGAGTAACAAAAATAACGGCAACTGATTACCTTCCATAATGAAAAGGCTACCATCCATTGGAGTAACAAAAATATCGACAATAGACCATGTTCCATAAAGATAAGTCTACCATCCATTGGAGTAAGAAAAATATTGACAACAGACTACCTTCTATAATGACAAGGCTACCATCCATTGAGGAACAAAGATATCAACAACAAACTACCTTCCATAATGACAACGCTACCTTCCATGAGAGTAACAAAAATCTTGACAAATGACAACCTTCTATAATGACAAGGCTACCATCCAATCGAATAAGAAAAATCTCGAAAATAGACCACGTTCCATAATGACAAGGCTATCATCCATTGGAGTAACAAAAATCTCGACAACAGACTACCTTCCATAATAACAAGGCTACCATCCATTAGTGTAATAAAAATATCGACAACAAACTACCTTCCATAAAGACAAGGCTACCATCCATTGGAGTAACAAAAATATCGACAAAGACTACCTTCCATAAAGACAATGCTACCATCCCTTGGAGTAACAAAAATCTCGACAAAAAAATACCTTTAATAATGACAAGGATAAAATCCATTGGAGTAAAAAAAATATCGACAACAGACTACCTTCCATAATGACAAGGTTACCATCCATTGAAATAACAAAAATCTCGACAATAAACTACCTTCCATAATGTCAAGGAAACCATCCAATGAAATAACAACAATCTCGACAACAAACTACCTTCCATAATTACAAGGCTACCATCCATTGGAGTAACAAAAATCTCTACAACAGACTACCTTCCATAATGACAAGGCTACTATCCATTGGAGTAACAAAAATCTCTACAACAGACTACCTTCGATAATGATATGGCTACCATCCATTGGAGTAACAAAAATAACGGCAACTGATTACCTTCCATAATGAAAAGGCTACCATCCATTGGAGTAACAAAAATATCGACAATAGACCATGTTCCATAAAGATAAGGCTCCCATCCATTGGAGTAACAAAAATATCAACAACAGACTACCTTTCATAATGACAAGGCTACCATCCATTGTGGAACAAAGATATCGACAACAAACTACCTTCCATAATGACAACGCTACCATCCATGAGAGTAACAAAAATCTCGACAAATGACAACCTTTCATAATGACAAGGCTACCATCCAATCGAATAAGAAAAATCTCGAAAATAGACCAAGTTCCATAACGAAAAGGCTATCATCCATTGGAGTAACAAAATTCTCGACAACAGACTATCTTCCATAATAACAAGTCTACCATCCATTGGAGTAACAAAAATATCGACAACAAACTACCTTCCATAAAGACAAGGCTACCATCCATTGGAGTAACAAAAATATCGACAAAGACTACCTTCCATAAAGACAATGCTACCATCCCTTGGAGTAACAAAAATCTCGACAACAAAATACCTTCCATAATGACAAGGATACAATCCATTGGAGTAAAAAAAATATCGACAACAGACTACCTTCCATAATGACAAGGTTACCATCCATTGGAATAACAAAGATCTCGACAATAAACTACCTTCCATAATGTCAACGAAACCATCCAATGAAATAACAACAATCTCGACAACAAACTACCTTCCATAATTACAAGGCTACCATCCTTTGGAGTAACAAAAATCTCTACAACAGACTACCTTCCATAATGACAAGGCAACCATCCATTGAGGAACAAAGATATCGACAACAGACTACCTTCCATAATGACAAGGCTACTATCCATTGGAGTAACAAAAATCTCTACAACAGACTACCTTCCATAATGACAAGGCTACTATCCATTGGAGTAACAAAAATCTCTACAAAATACTACCTTCGATAATGATATGGCTACCATCCATTGGAGTAACAAAAATAACGGCAACTGATTACCTTCCATAATGAAAAGGCTACCATCCATTGGAGTAACAAAAATATCGACAATAGACCATGTTCCATAAAGATAAGTCTACCATCCATTGGAGTAAGAAAAATATTGACAACAGACTACCTTCTATAATGACAAGGCTACCATCCATTGAGGAACAAAGATATCAACAACAAACTACCTTCCATAATGACAACGCTACCTTCCATGAGAGTAACAAAAATCTTGACAAATGACAACCTTCTATAATGACAAGGCTACCATCCAATCGAATAAGAAAAATCTCGAAAATAGACCACGTTCCATAATGACAAGGCTATCATCCATTGGAGTAACAAAAATCTCGACAACAGACTACCTTCCATAATAACAAGGCTACCATCCATTAGTGTAATAAAAATATCGACAACAAACTACCTTCCATAAAGACAAGGCTACCATCCATTGGAGTAACAAAAATATCGACAAAGACTACCTTCCATAAAGACAATGCTACCATCCCTTGGAGTAACAAAAATCTCGACAAAAAAATACCTTTAATAATGACAAGGATAAAATCCATTGGAGTAAAAAAAATATCGACAACAGACTACCTTCCATAATGACAAGGTTACCATCCATTGAAATAACAAAAATCTCGACAATAAACTACCTTCCATAATGTCAAGGAAACCATCCAATGAAATAACAACAATCTCGACAACAAACTACCTTCCATAATTACAAGGCTACCATCCATTGGAGTAACAAAAATCTCTACAACAGACTACCTTCCATAATGACAAGGCTACTATCCATTGGAGTAACAAAAATCTCTACAACAGACTACCTTCGATAATGATATGGCTACCATCCATTGGAGTAACAAAAATAACGGCAACTGATTACCTTCCATAATGAAAAGGCTACCATCCATTGGAGTAACAAAAATATCGACAATAGACCATGTTCCATAAAGATAAGGCTCCCATCCATTGGAGTAACAAAAATATCAACAACAGACTACCTTTCATAATGACAAGGCTACCATCCATTGTGGAACAAAGATATCGACAACAAACTACCTTCCATAATGACAACGCTACCATCCATGAGAGTAACAAAAATCTCGACAAATGACAACCTTTCATAATGACAAGGCTACCATCCAATCGAATAAGAAAAATCTCGAAAATAGACCAAGTTCCATAACGAAAAGGCTATCATCCATTGGAGTAACAAAAATCTCGACAACAGACTATCTTCCATAATAACAAGTCTACCATCCATTGGAGTAACAAAAATATCGACAACAAACTACCTTCCATAAAGACAAGGCTACCATCCATTGGAGTAACAAAAATATCGACAAAGACTACCTTCCATAAAGACAATGCTACCATCCCTTGGAGTAACAAAAATCTCGACAACAAAATACCTTCCATAATGACAAGGATACAATCCATTGGAGTAAAAAAAATATCGACAACAGACTACCTTCCATAATGACAAGGTTACCATCCATTGGAATAACAAAGATCTCGACAATAAACTACCTTCCATAATGTCAACGAAACCATCCAATGAAATAACAACAATCTCGACAACAAACTACCTTCCATAATTACAAGGCTACCATCCATTGGAGTAACAAAAATCTCTACAACAGACTACCTTCCATAATGACAAGGCAACCATCCATTGAGGAACAAAGATATCGACAACAGACTACCTTCCATAATGACAAGGCTACTATCCATTGGAGTAACAAAAATCTCTACAACAGACTACCTTCGATAATGACATGGCTACCATCCATTGGAGTAACAAAAATAACGACAACTGATTACCTTCCATAATGAAAAGGCTATCATCCATTGGAGTAACAAAAATCTCGACAACAGACCACCTTCCATAATAACAAGGCTACCATCCATTGGAGTAACAAAAATATCGACAACAAACTACCTTCCATAAAGACAAGGCTACCATCCATTGGAGTAACAAAAATATCGACAAAGACTACCTTCCATAAAGACAATGCTACCATCCCTTGGAGTAACAAAAATCTCGACAAAAAAATACCTTTCATAATGACAAGGATAAAATCCATTGCAGTAAAAAAAATATCGACAACAGACTACCTTCCATAATGACAAGGTTACCATCCATTGAAATAATAAAAATCTCGACAATAAACTACCTTCCATAAAGTCAAGGAAACCATCCAATGAAATAACAACAATCTCGACAACAAACTACCTTCCATAATTACAAGGCTACCATCCATTGGAGTAACAAAAATCTCTACAACAGACTACCTTCCATAATGACAAGGCTACTATCCATTGGAGTAACAAAAATCTCTACAAAAGACTACCTTCGATAATGATATGGCTACCATCCATTGGAGTAACAAAAATAACGGCAACTGATTACCTTCCATAATGAAAAGGCTACCATCCATTGGAGTAACAAAAATATCGACAATAGACCATGTTCCATAAAGATAAGTCTACCATCCATTGGAGTAAGAAAAATATTGACAACAGACTACCTTCCATAATGACAAGGCTACCATCCATTGAGGAACAAAGATATCAACAACAAACTACCTTCCATAATGACAATGCTACCTTCCATGAGAGTAACAAAAATCTTGACAAATGACAACCTTCTATAATGACAAGGCTACCATCCAATCGAATAAGAAAAATCTCGAAAATAGACCACGTTCCATAACGACAAGGCTATCATCCATTGGAGTAACAAAAATCTCGACAACAGACTACCTTCCATAATAACAAGGCTACCATCCATTAGTGTAATAAAAATATCCACAACAAACTACCTTCCATAAAGACAAGGCTACCATCCATTGGAGTAACAAAAATATCGACAAAGACTACCTTCCATAAAGACAATGCTACCATCCCTTGGAGTAACAAAAATCTCGACAAAAAAGTACCTTTCATAATGACAAGGATAAAATCCATTGGAGTAAAAAAAATATCGACAACAGACTACCTTCCATAATGACAAGGTTACCATCCATTGAAATAACAAAAATCTCGACAATAAACTACCTTCCATAATGTCAAGGAAACCATCCAATGAAATAACAACAATCTCGACAACAAACTACCTTCCATAATTACAAGGCTACCATCCATTGGAGTAACAAAAATCTCTACAACAGACTACCTTCCATAATGACAAGGCTACTATCCATTGGAGTAACAAAAATCTCTACAACAGACTACCTTCGATAATGATATGGCTACCATCCATTAGAGTAACAAAAATAACGGCAACTGATTACCTTCCATAATGAAAAGGCTACCATCCATTGGAGTAACAAAAATATCGACAATAGACCATGTTCCATAAAGATAAGGCTCCCATCCATTGGAGTAACAAAAATATCAACAACAGACTACCTTTCATAATGACAAGGCTACCATCCATTGTGGAACAAAGATATCGACAACAAACTACCTTCCATAATGACAACGCTACCATCCATGAGAGTAACAAAAATCTCGACAAATGACAACCTTTCATAATGACAAGGCTACCATCCAATCGAATAAGAAAAATCTCGAAAATAGACCACGTTCCATAACGAAAAGGCTATCATCCATTGGAGTAACAAAAATCTCGACAACAGACTATCTTCCATAATAACAAGTCTACCATCCATTTGAGTAACAAAAATATCGACAACAAACTACCTTCCATAAAGACAAGGCTACCATCCATTGGAGTAACAAAAATATCGACAAAGACTACCTTCCATAAAGACAATGCTACCATCCCTTGGAGTAACAAAAATCTCGACAACAAAATACCTTCCATAATGACAAGGATACAATCCATTGGAGTAAAAAAAATATCGACAACAGACTACCTTCCATAATGACAAGGTTACCATCCATTGGAATAACAAAGATCTCGACAATAAACTACCTTCCATAATGTCAACGAAACCATCCAATGAAATAACAACAATCTCGACAACAGACTACCTTCCATAATTACAAGGCTACCATCCATTGGAGTAACAAAAATCTCTACAACAGACTACCTTCCATAATGACAAGGCAACCATCCATTGAGGAACAAAGATATCGACAACAGACTACCTTCCATAATGACAAGGCTACTATCCATTGGAGTAACAAAAATCTCTACAACAGACTACCTTCGATAATGACATGGCTACCATCCATTGGAGTAACAAAAATAACGACAACTGATTACCTTCCATAATGAAAAGGCTACCATCCATTGGAGTAACAAAAATCTCGACAAATGACAACCTTCCATAATGACAAGGCTACCATCCAATCGAATAAGAAAAATCTCTAAAATAGACCACGTTCCATAACGACAAGGCTATCATCCATTGGAGTAACAAAAATCTCGACATCAGACTACCTTCCATAATAACAAGGCTACCATCCATTGGAGTAACAAAAATATCGACAACAAACTACCTTCCATAAAGACAAGGCTACCATCCATTAGAGTAACAAAAATATCGACAAAGACTACCTTCCATAAAGACAATGCTACCATCCCTTGGAGTAACAAAAATCTCGACAACAAAATACCTTCCATAATGACAAGGATACAATCCATTGGAGTAAAAAAAATATCGACAACAGACTACCTTCCATAATGACAAGGTTACCATCCATTGGAATAACAAAAATCTCGACAATAAACTACCTTCCATAATGTCAAGGCAAACATCCAATGAAATAACAACAATCTCGACAACAGACTACCTTCCATAATTACAAGGCTACCATCCATTGGAGTAACAAAAATCTCTACAACAGACTACCTTCCATAATGACAAGGCTAACATCCATTGAGGAACAAAGATATTGGCAACAGACTACCTTCCATAATGACAAGGCTAATATCCATTGGAGTAACAAAAATCTCTACAACAGACTACCTTCGATAATGACATGGCTACCATCCATTGGAGTAACAAATATAACGACAACTGATTACCTTCCATAATGAAAAGGCTACCATCCATTGGAGTAACAAAAATCTCGACAATAGACCATGTTCCATAAGGATAAGGCTACCATCCATTGGAGTAAGAAAAATATCGACAACAGACTACCTTCCATAATGACAAGGTTACCATCCATTGAGGAACAAAGATATCAACAACAAACTACCTTCCATAATAACAACGCTACCATCCATGAGAGTAACAAAAATCTCGACAAATGACTACCTTCCATAATTATAAGGCTACCATCCATTGGAGTAACAAAAATCTCTACAACATACTACCTTCCATAATGACAAGGCTACCATCCATTGAGGAACAAAGATATCGACAACACACTACCTTCCATAATGACAAGGCTACTATCCATTGGTGTAACAAAAATCTCTACAACAAACTACCTTCGATAATGACATGGCTACCATCCATTGGAGTACAAAAAATAACGACAACTGATTACCTTCCATAACGAAAAGGCTACCATCCATTGGAGTAACAAAAATCTCGACAATAGACCATGTTCCATAAAGATAAGGCTACAATCCATTGGAGTAAGAAAAATATCGACAACAAACTACCTTCCATAATGACAAGGCTACCATCCATTGAAGAACAAAGATATCAACAACAAACTACCTTCCATAATGACAACGCTACCATCCATGAGAGTAAAAAAAATCTCGACAAATGACAACCTTCCATAATGACAAGGCTACCATCCAATCGAATACGAAAAATCTCGAAAATAGACCACGTTCCATAACGACAAGGCTATCATCCATTGGAGTAACAAAAATCTCGACAACAGACCACCTTCCATAATAACAAGGCTACCATCCATTGGAGTAACAAAAATATCGACAACAAACTACCTTCCATAAAGACAAGGCTACCATCCATTGGAGTAACAAAAATATCGACAAAGACTACCTTCCATAAAGACAATGCTACCATCCCTTGGAGTAACAGAAATCTCGACAAAAAAATACCTTTCATAATGACAAGGATAAAATCCATTGCAGTAAAAAAAATATCGACAACAGACTACCTTCCATAATGACAAGGTTACCATCCATTGAAATAACAAAAATCTCGACAATAAACTACCTTCCATAAAGTCAAGGAAACCATCCAATGAAATAACAACAATCTCGACAACAAACTACTTTCCATAATTACAAGGCTACCATCCATTGGAGTAACAAAAATCTCTACAACAGACTACCTTCCATAATGACAAGGCTACTATCCATTTGAGTAACAAAAATCTCTACAAAAGACTACCTTCGATAATGATATGGCTACCATCCATTGGAGTAACAAAAATAACGGCAACTGATTACCTTCCATAATGAAAAGGCTACCATCCATTGGAGTAACAAAAATATCGACAATAGACCATGTTCCATAAAGATAAGTCTACCATCCATTGGAGTCAGAAAAATATCGACAACAGACTACCTTCCATAATGACAAGGCTACCATCCATTGAGGAACAAAGATATCAACAACAAACTACCTTCCATAATGACAACGCTACCTTCCATGAGAGTAACAAAAATCTTGACAAATGACATCCTTCTATAATGATAAGGCTACCATCCAATCGAATAAGAAAAATCTCGAAAATAGACCACGTTCCATAACGACAAGGCTATCATCCATTGGAGTAACAAAAATCTCGACAACAGACTACCTTCCATAATAACAAGGCTACCATCCATTAGTGTAATAAAAATATCGACAACAAACTACCTTCCATGAAGACAAGGCTACCATCCATTGGAGTAACAAAAATATCGACAAAGACTACCTTCCATAAAGACAATGCTACCATCCCTTGGAGTAACAAAAATCTCGACAAAAAAATACCTTTCATAATGACAAGGATAAAATCCATTGGAGTAAAAAAAATATCGACAACAGACTACCTTCCATAATGACAAGGTTACCATCCATTGAAATAACAAAAATCTCGACAATAAACTACCTTCCATAATGTCAAGGAAACCATCCAATGAAATAACAACAATCTCGACAACAAACTACCTTCCATAATTACAAGGCTACCATCCATTGGAGTAACAAAAATCTCTACAACAGACTACCTTCCATAATGACAAGGCTACCATCCATTGGAGTAACAAAAATCTCTACAACAGACTACCTTCGATAATGATATGGCTACCATCCATTGGAGTAACAAAAATAACGGCAACTGATTACCTTCCATAATGAAAAGGCTACCATCCATTGGAGTAACAAAAATATCGATAATAGACCATGTTCCATAAAGATAAGGCTACCATCCATTGGAGTAAGAAAAATATCGACAACAGACTACCTTCCATAATGACAAGGCTACCATCCATTGAGGAACAAAGATATCAACAACAAACTACCTTCCATAATGACAACGCTACCTTCCATGAGAGTAACAAAAATCTCGACAACAGACTACCTTCCATAATAACAAGGTTACCATCCATTAGTGTAATAAAAATATCGACAACAAACTACCTTCCATAAAGACAAGGCTACCATCCATTGGAGTAACAAAAATATCGACAAAGACTACCTTCCATAAAGACAATGCTACCATCCCTTGGAGTAACAAAAATATCGACAACAAAATACCTTCCATAATGACAAGGATACAATCCATTGGAGTAAAAAAAATATCGACAACAGACTACCTTCCATAATGACAAAGTTACAATCCATTGGAATAACAAAAATCTCGACAATAAACTACCTTCCATAATGTCAAGGCAACCATCCAATGAAATAACAACAATCTCGTCAACAGACTACCTTCCATAATTACAAGGGTACCATCCATTGGAGTAACAAAAATCTATACAACAGACTACCTTCCATAATGAGAAGGCTACCATCCCGTGAGGAACAAAGATATTGACAACAGACTACCTTCCATAATGACAGGGCTACTATCCATTGGAGTAACAAAAATCTCTACAAGAGACTACCTTCGATAATGACATGGCTACCATCCATTGGAGTAACAAAAATAACGACAACTGATTACCTTCCAAAATGAAAAGGCTACCATCCATTGGAGTAACAAAAATCTCGACAATAGACCATGTTCCATAAAGATAAGGCTACCATCCATTGGAGTAAGAAAAATATCGACAACAGACTACCTTCCATAATGACAAGGCTACGATTCATTGAGGAACAAAGATATCAACAACAAACTACCTTCCATAATAACAACGCTACCATCCATGAGAGTAACAAAAATCTCGACAAATGACAACCTTCCATAATGACAAGGCTACCATCCAATCGAATAACAAAAATCTCGAAAATAGACCATGTTCCATAACGACAAGGCTATCATCCATTGGAGTAACAAAAATCTCGACAACAGACTACCTTCCATAATAACAAGGCTACCATCCATTAGTGTAATAAAAATATCGACAACAAACTACCTTCCATAAAGACAAGGCTACCATCCATTGGAGTAACAAAAATATCGACAAAGACTACCTTCCATAAAGACAAGGCTACCATCCCTTGGAGTAGCAAAAATCTCGACAACATACTACCTTCCATAATGACAAGGATACAATCCATTGAGGAACAAAGATATCGACAACAAACAACCTTCCATAATGATAACGCTACCATCCATGAGAGTAACAAAAATCTCGACAAATGAAAACCTTTCGTAATGACAAGGCTACCATCCAATCGAATAAGAAAAATATCGACAATAGACCATGTTCCATAATGACAAGGCTACCATCCATTGAGGAACAAAGATATAGACAACAAACTACCTTCCATAATGACAACGCTATTATCCATGAGAGTAACAAAAATCTCGACAAATGACAACCTTCCATAATGACAAGGATACCGACCAATAGAATAACAAAAATCTCGACAATAGACCATGTTCCATAATGACAAGGCTACCATCCATTGGAGTAACAAAAATCTCGACAACAGACTACCTTCCATAATGACAAGGCTACCATTCATTGGAGTAACAAAAATATCGACAACAAACTACCTTCCATAAAGACAACGCTACCATCCATTGGAGTAACAAAAATATCGACAAAGACTACCTTCTATAAAGACAAGGCTTCCATCCCTTGGAGTAACAAAAATCTCGACAAAAGACTACCTTCCATAATGACAAGGCTACCATCCATTAAGGAACAAAGATATCGACAACAAACTACCTTCCATAATGACAACGTTACCATCCATGAGAGTAAAAAAAATCTCGAAAAATAAAAACCTTCCGTAATGAAAAGGCTACCATCCAATCGAATAAGAAAAATCTCGACAATAGACCACGTTCCATAATGACAAGGCTACCATCCATTAAAGAACAAAGATATAGACAACAAACTACCTTCCATAATGACAATGCTACCATCCATGAGAGTAACAAAAATCTCGAAAAATAACAACCTTCCATAATGACAAGGCTACCATCCAATTGAATAACAAAAATCTCAACAATAGACCACGTTCCATAATGACAAGGCTACCATCCATTGGAGTAACAAAAATCTCGACAACAAACTACCTTCCATAATGACAAGGCTACCATTCATTGGAGTAATAAAAATATCGACAACAAACTACCTTCCATAAAGACAAGGCAACCATCCATTGGAGTAACAAAAATATCGACAAAGAATACCTTCCATAAATACAAGGCTACCATCCCTTGGAGTAACAAAAATCTCGACAATAGACTACCTTCCATAATGACAAGGGTATAATCGATTGGAGTAAAAATAATATCGACAATAGACTACCTTTCATAATGACAAAGTTACCATCCATTAGAATAACAAAAATCTCGACAATAGACTACCTTCCATAATGACAAGCCTATTATCCAATGGAATAACAACAATCTCGACAACAGACTACCTTCCATAATGACATCGCTACCATCCATTAGAGTAACAAAAATATCGACAACAAACTACCTTCCATAAATACAAGGCTACCATCCATTGGAGTAACAAAAATATCAACAAAGACTACCTTCCATAAAGACAAGGCTATCAACCCTTGGAGTAACAAAAATCTAGACAACAAACTACCTTCCATAATGACAAGGATACAATCCATTGGAGTAAAAAAAATATCGACAACAGACTACCTTCCATAATTGCAAGGTTACCATCCATTGGAATAACAAAAATCTCGACAATAAACTACCTTCCATAATGACAAGGCTACCATCCAATCGAATAACAACAATCTCGACAACAGACTACCTTCCATAATTACAAGGATACCATCCATTGGAGTAACAACAATCTCTACAATAGACTACCTTCCATAATGACCAGGCTACCATCCATTGGAGTAACAAAAATATCGACAACAGACTACCTTCCATAATGACAAGGCTACCATCCATTGAGGAACAAAGATATCGACAGCATACTACCTTCCATAATGACAAGGCTACCATCCATTGGAGTAACAAAAATATCGACAACAGACTACCTTCCATAATGACAAGGCTACCATCCATTGAGGAACAAAGATATAGACAACAAACTACCTTCCATAATGACAACGCTATTATCCATGAGAGTAACAAAAATCTCGACAAATGACAACCTTCCATAATGACAAGGATACCATCCAATCGAATAACAAAAATCTCGACAATAGACCACGTTCCATAATGACAAGGCTACCATTCATTGGAGTAACAAAAATCTCGACAATAGACTACCTTCCATAATGACAAGGCTACCATCCATTGGAGTAACAAAAATATCGACAACAAACTACCATCCATAATGACAACGCTACCATCCATTGGAGTAACAAAAATATCGACAAAGACTACCTTCTATAAAGACAAGGCTTCCATCCCTTGGAGTAACAAAAATCTCGACAAAAGACTACCTTCCATAATGACAAGGCTACCATCCATTAAGGAACAAAGATATCGACAACAAACTACCTTCCATAATGACAACGTTACCATCCATGAGAGTAAAAAAAATCTCGAAAAATGAAAACCTTCCGTAATGAAAAGGCTACCATCCAATCGAATAAGAAAAATCTCGACAATAGACCACGTTCCATAATGACAAGGCTACCATCCATTAAAGAACAAAGATATAGACAACAAACTACCTTCCATAATGACAATGCTACCATCCATGAGAGTAACAAAAATCTCGAAAAATAACAACCTTCCATAATGACAAGGCTACCATCCAATTGAATAACAAAAATCTCAACAATAGACCACGTTCCATAATGACAAGGCTACCATCCATTGGAGTAACAAAAATCTCGACAACAAACTACCTTCCATAATGACAAGGCTACCATTCATTGGAGTAATAAAAATATCGACAACAAACTACCTTCCATAAAGACAAGGCAACCATCCATTGGAGTAACAAAAATATCGACAAAGAATACCTTCCATAAATACAAGGCTACCATCCCTTGGAGTAACAAAAATCTCGACAATAGACTACCTTCCATAATGACAAGGGTATAATCGATTGGAGTAAAAATAATATCGACAATAGACTACCTTTCATAATGACAAAGTTACCATCCATTAGAATAACAAAAATATCGACAATAGACTACCTTCCATAATGACAAGCCTATTATCCAATGCAATAACAACAATCTCGACAAATGACTACCTTCCATAATGACATCGCTACCATCCATTAGAGTAACAAAAATATCGACAACAAACTACCTTCCATAAATACAAGGCTACCATCCATTGGAGTAACAAAAATATCAACAAAGACTACCTTCCATAAAGACAAGGCTATCAACCCTTGGAGTAACAAAAATCTAGACAACAAACTACCTTCCATAATGACAAGGATACAATCCATTGGAGTAAAAAAAATATCGACAACAGACTACCTTCCATAATTGCAAGGTTACCATCCATTGGAATAACAAAAATATCGACAATAAACTACCTTCCATAATGACAAGGCTACCATCCAATCGAATAACAACAATCTCGACAACAGACTACCTTCCATAATTACAAGGATACCATCCATTGGAGTAACAACAATCTCTACAATAGACTACCTTCCATAATGACCAGGCTACCATCCATTGGAGTAACAAAAATATCGACAACAGACTACCTTCCATAATGACAAGGCTACCATCCATTGAGGAACAAAGATATCGACAACATACTACCTTCCATAATGACAAGGCTACCATCCATTGGAGTAACAAAAATATCGACAACAGACTACCTTCCATAATGACAAGGCTACCATCCATTGAGGAACAAAGATATCAACAACAAACTACATTCCAGAATGACAATGCTACCATCCATGAGAGTAACAAAAATCTCGACAAATGACAACCTTCCATAATGACAAGGCTACCATCCAATCGAATAACAAAAATCTCGACAATAGACCACGTTCCATAATGACAAGGCTACCATTCATTGGAGTAACAAAAATCTCGACAATAGACTACCTTCCATAATGACAAGGCTACCATCCATTGGAGTAACAAAAATATCGACAACAAACTACCTTCCATAATGACAAGGCTACGATCCATTCGAGTAACAAAAATATTGACAAAGACTACCTTCCATAAAGACAAGGCTAGCATCCCTTGGAGTAACAAAAATCTCGACAACATACTACCTTCCATAATGACAACACTACCATCCATGAGAGTACCAAAAATCTCGAAAAATGAAAACCTTTCGTAATGACAAGGCTACCATCCAATAGAATAAGAAAAATCTCAACAATAGACCACGTTCCATAATAACAAGGCTACCATCCATTGAGGAACAAAGATATAGACAACAAACTACCTTCCATAATGACAACGCTACCATCCATGAGAGTAACAAAAATCTCGAAAAATAACAACCTTCCATAATGACAAGGCTACCATCCATTAAGGAACAAAGATATCGACAACATACTACCTTCCATAATGACAAGGCTACCATCCATTGGAGTAACAAAAATATCGACAACAGACTACCTTCCATAATGACAAGGCTACCATCCATTGAGGAACAAAGATATCAACAACAAACTACATTCCAGAATGACAATGCTACCATCCATGAGAGTAACAAAAATCTCGACAAATGACAACCTTCCATAATGACAAGGCTACCATCCAATCGAATAACAAAAATCTCGACAATAGACCACGTTCCATAATGACAAGGCTACCATTCATTGGAGTAACAAAAATCTCGACAATAGACTACATTCCATAATGACAAGGCTACCATCCATTGGAGTAACAAAAATATCGACAACAAACTACCTTCCATAATGACAAGGCTACGATCCATTCGAGTAACAAAAATATCGACAAAGACTACCTTCCATAAAGACAAGGCTAGCATCCCTTGGAGTAACAAAAATCTCGACAACATACTACCTTCCATAATGACAACACTACCATCCATGAGAGTACCAAAAATCTCGAAAAATGAAAACCTTTCGTAACGACAAGGCTACCATCCAATCGAATAAGAAAAATCTCAACAATAGACCACGTTCCATAATAACAAGGCTACCATCCATTGAGGAACAAAGATATAGACAACAAACTACCTTCCATAATGACAACGCTACCATCCATGAGAGTAACAAAAATCTCGAAAAATAACAACCTTCCATAATGACAAGGCTACCATCCATTGAGGAACAAAGATATCGACAACATACTACCTTCCATAATGACAAGGCTACCATCCATTGGAGTAACAAAAATATCGACAACAGACTACCTTCCATAATGACAAGGCTACCATCCATTGAGGAACAAAGATATCAACAACAAACTACATTCCAGAATGACAATGCTACCATCCATGAGAGTAACAAAAATCTCGACAAATGACAACCTTCCATAATGACAAGGCTACCATCCAATCGAATAACAAAAATCTCGACAATAGACCACGTTCCATAATGACAAGGCTACCATTCATTGGAGTAACAAAAATCTCGACAATAGACTACCTTCCATAATGACAAGGCTACCATCCATTGGAGTAACAAAAATATCGACAACAAACTACCTTCCATAATGACAAGGCTACGATCCATTCGAGTAACAAAAATATCGACAAAGACTACCTTCCATAAAGACAAGGCTAGCATCCCTTGGAGTAACAAAAATCTCGACAACATACTACCTTCCATAATGACAACACTACCATCCATGAGAGTACCAAAAATCTCGAAAAATGAAAACCTTTCGTAACGACAAGGCTACCATCCAATCGAATAAGAAAAATCTCAACAATAAACCACGTTCCATAATAACAAGGCTACCATCCATTGAGGAACAAAGATATAGACAACAAACTACCTTCCATAATGACAACGCTACCATCCATGAGAGTAACAAAAATCTCGAAAAATAACAACCTTCCATAATGACAAGGCTACCATCCAATTGAATAACAAAAATCTCGACAATAGACCACGTTTCATAAAGTCAAGGCTACCATCCATTGGAGTAACAAAAATCTCGACAACAGACTACCTTCCATAATGACAAGGCTACCATTCTTTGGAGTAATAAAAATATCGACAACAAATTACCTTCCATAAAGACAAGGCTACCATCCATTGGAGTAACAAAAAATATCGACAAAGAATACCTTCAATAATGACAAGGCTATTATCCAATGGAATAACAACAATCTCGACAACAGACTACCTTCCATAATGACAAGGCTGCCATCCATTAGAGTAACAAAAATATCGACAACAAACTACCTTCCATAAAGACAAGGCTACCATCCATTGGAGTAACAAAAATATCGACAAAGACTACCTTCCATAAAGACAAGGCTACCATCCAATGGAATAACAACAATCTCGACAACAGATTACCTTCCATAATTACAAGGATACCACCCATTGGAGTAACAACAATCTCTACAATAGACTACCTTCCATAATGACCAGGCTACCATCCATTGGAGTAACAAAAATATCAACAACAGACTACCTTCCATAATGACAAGTCTACCAACCATTGAGGAACAAAGATATCGACAAAATATTACCTTCCATAATGACAAGGCTACCATCCATTGGAGTAACAAAAATCTCTACAATAGACTACCTTCGATAATGACATGGCTACCATACATTGGAGTAACAAAAATAACGACAACTGATTACCTTCCATAATGATAAGGCTACCATCCATTGAAGTAACAAAAATATCGACAACAGACTACCTTCCATAATGACAAGGCTACCATCCATTAAGGAACAAAGATATCAACAACAAACTACATTCCAGAATGACAATGCTACCATCCATGAGAGTAACAAAAATCTCGACAAATGACAACCTTCCATAATGACAAGGCTACCATCCAATCAAATAAAAAAATCTCGACAATAGACCATGTTCCATAATGACAAGGCTACCATCCATTGGAGTAACAAAAATCTCGACAAAAGACTACCTTTCATAATGACAAGGCTACCATTCATTGGAGTAACAAAAATATCGACAACAAACTACCTTCCATAAAGACAAGGCTACCATCCATTGGAGTACCAAAAATATCGACAAAGACTACCTTCCATAAAGACAAGGCTACCATCCCTTGGAGTAACAAAAATCTCGACAATAGACCACATTCCATAATGACAAGGCTACCATCCATTGAGGAACAAAGATATCGACAACGAACTACCTTCCATAATGAAAACGCTACCATCCATGAGAGTAACAAAAATCTCGACAAATGACAACCTTCCATAATGACAAGGCTACCATCCAATCGAATAACAAAAATCTCAACAATAGACCACGTTCCATAATGACAAGGCTACCACTCATTGGAGTAACAAAAATCTTGACAACAGACTACCTTCCATAATGACAAGGCTACCATCCATTGGAGTAACAAAAATATCGAAAACAAACTACCTTCCATAATGACAAGGCTACCATCCATTCGAGTAACAAAAATATCGACAAAGACTACCTTCCATAAAGACAAGGCTACCATCCCTTGGAGTAACAAAAATCTTGACAACATACTACCTTACATAATGACAAGGCTACCATCCATTGAGCAACCAAGATATCGAGAACAAACTGCCTTCCATAATGACAACGCTACCATCCATGAGAGTACCAAAAATCTCGAAAAATGAAAACCTTTCGTAATGACAAGGCTACCATACAATCGAATAAGAAAAATCTCGACAATAGACCATGTTCCATAATGACAAGGCTACCATCCATTGAGGAACAAAGATATAGACAACAAACTACCTTTCATAATGACAACGCTACCATCCATGAGAGTAACAAAAATCTCGACAATAGACTACGTTCCATAATGACAAGGCTACCATCCATTGGAGTAACAAAAATCTCGACAACAGACTACCTTCCATAAAGACAAGGCTACCATCCATTCGAGTAACAAAAAATATCGACAAAGACTACCTTCCATAAAGACAAGGCTACCATCCCTTGGAGTAACAAAAATCTCGACAACAAACTACCTTCCATAATGACAAGGATACAATCCATTGGAGTAAAGAAAATCTCGACAACAGACTACCTTCCATAAGGACAAGGTTACCATCCATTGGAATAACAAAAATCTCGACAATAAACTACCTTCCATAATGACAAGGCTACCATCCAATGGAATAACAACAATCTCGACAACAGACTACCTTCCATAATTACAAGGATACCATCCATTGGAGTAACAACAATCTCTACAATAGACTACCTTCCATAATGACCAGGCTACCATCCATTGGAGTAACAAAAATATCGACAACAGACTACCTTCCATAATGACAAGGCTACCATCCATTGAAGAACAAAGATATCGACAACATACTAACTTCCATAATGACAAGGCTACCATCCATTGGAGTAACAAAAATCTCTACAATAGACTACCTTCGATAATGACATGGCTACTATCCATTGGAGTAACAAAAATAACGACAACTGATTACCTTCCATAATGATAAGGCTACCATCCATTGGAGTAACAAAAATCTCGACAATAGACCATGTTCCATAAAGATAAGGCTACCATCCATTGGAGTAACAAAAATATCGACAACAGACTACCTTCCATAATGACAAGGCTACCATCCATTGAGGAACAAAGATATCAACAACAAACTACATTCCAGAATGACAATGCTACCATCCATGAGAGTAACAAAAATCTCGACAAATGACAACCTTCCATAATGACAAGGCTACCATCCATTGGAGTAAAAAAATATCGACAAAGGCTACCTTCCATAAAGACAAGGCTACCATCCCTTGGAGTAGCAAAAATCTCGACAACATACTACCTTCCATAATGACAAGGCCACCATTCATTGAGGAACAAAGATATCGACAACAAACAACCTTCCATAATGATAACGCTACCATCCATGAGAGTAACAAAAATCTCGACAAATGAAAACCTTCCGTAATGACAAGGCTACCATCCAATCGAATAAGAAAAATCTCGACAATAGACCACGTTCCACAATGACAAGTCTACCATCCATTGAGGAACAAAGATATCGACAACAAACTACCTTCCATAATGAAAATGCTACCATCCATGAGAGTAACAAAAATCTCGACAAATGACAACCTTCCATAATGACAAGGCTACCATTCAATCGAATAACAAAAATCTCGACAATAGACCACGTTCCATAATGACAAGGCTACCATTCATTGGAGTAACAAAAATCTCGACAACAGACTACCTTCCATAATGACAAGGCTACCATCCATTGGAGTAACAAAAATATCGAAAACAAACTACCTTCCATAATGACAAGGCTACCATCCATTCGAGTAACAAAAATATCGACAAAGACTACCTTCCATAAAGACAAGGCTACCATCCCTTGGAGTAACAAAAATCTCGACAACATACTACCTTCCATAATGACAAGGCTACCATCCATTGAGGAACCAAGATATCGAGAACAAACTGCCTTCCATAATGACAACGCTACCATCCATGAGAGTACCAAAAATCTCGAAAAATGAAAACCTTTCGTAATGACAAGGCTACCATACAATCGAATAAGAAAAATCTCGACAATAGACCATGTTCCATAATGACAAGGCTACCATCCATTGAGGAACAAAGATATAGACAACAAACTACCTTTTATAATGACAACGCTACCATCCATGAGAGTAACAAAAATCTCGACAAATAACAACCTTTCATAATGACAAGGCTACCATCCAATTGAATAAGAAAAATCTCGACAATAGACTACGTTCCATAATGACAAGGCTACCATCCATTGGAGTAACAAAAATCTCGACAACAGACTACCTTCCATAATGACAAGGCTACCATTCATTGGAGTAATAAAAATATCGACAACAAACTACCTTCCATAAAGACAAGGCTACCATCCATTCGAGTAACAAAAAATATCGACAAAGACTACCTTCCATAAAGACAAGGCTACCATCCCTTGGAGTAACAAAAATCTCGACAACATACTACCTTCCATAATGACAAGGATACAATCCATTGGAGTAAAAAAAATATCGACAATAGACTACCTTCCATAATGACAAAGTTACCATCCATTAGAATAACAAAAATCTCGACAATAGACTACCTTCCATAATGAGAAGGCTATTATCCAATGGAATAACAACAATCTCAACAACAGAGTACCTTCCATAATGACGAGGCTGCCATCCATTAGAGTAACAAAAATATCGACAAAGACTACCTTCCATATTGACAAGGCTATCATCCCTTGGAGTAACAAAAATCTCGACAACAGACTACCTTCCATAAAGACAAGGCTACCATCCATTCGAGTAACAAAAAATATCGACAAAGACTACCTTCCATAAAGACAAGGCTACCATCCCTTGGAGTAACAAAAATCTCGACAACAAACTACCTTCCATAATGACAAGGATACAATCCATTGGAGTAAAGAAAATCTCGACAACAGACTACCTTCCATAAGGACAAGGTTACCATCCATTGGAATAACAAAAATCTCGACAATAAACTACCTTCCATAATGACAAGGCTACCATCCAATGGAATAACAACAATCTCGACAACAGACTACCTTCCATAATTACAAGGATACCATCCATTGGAGTAACAACAATCTCTACAATAGACTACCTTCCATAATGACCAGGCTACCATCCATTGGAGTAACAAAAATATCGACAACAGACTACCTTCCATAATGACAAGGCTACCATCCATTGAAGAACAAAGATATCGACAACATACTAACTTCCATAATGACAAGGCTACCATCCATTGGAGTAACAAAAATCTCTACAATAGACTACCTTCGATAATGACATGGCTACTATCCATTGGAGTAACAAAAATAACGACAACTGATTACCTTCCATAATGATAAGGCTACCATCCATTGGAGTAACAAAAATCTCGACAATAGACCATGTTCCATAAAGATAAGGCTACCATCCATTGGAGTAACAAAAATATCGACAACAGACTACCTTCCATAATGACAAGGCTACCATCCATTGAGGAACAAAGATATCAACAACAAACTACATTCCAGAATGACAATGCTACCATCCATGAGAGTAACAAAAATCTCGACCAATGACAACCTTCCATAATGACAAGGCTACCATCCATTGGAGTAAAAAAATATCGACAAAGGCTACCTTCCATAAAGACAAGGCTACCATCCCTTGGAGTAGCAAAAATCTCGACAACATACTACCTTCCATAATGACAAGGCCACCATTCATTGAGGAACAAAGATATCGACAACAAACAACCTTCCATAATGATAACGCTACCATCCATGAGAGTAACAAAAATCTCGACAAATGAAAACCTTCCGTAATGACAAGGCTACCATCCAATCGAATAAGAAAAATCTCGACAATAGACCACGTTCCACAATGACAAGTCTACCATCCATTGAGGAACAAAGATATCGACAACAAACTACCTTCCATAATGAAAACGCTACCATCCATGAGAGTAACAAAAATCTCGACAAATGACAACCTTCCATAATGACAAGGCTACCATTCAATCGAATAACAAAAATCTCGACAATAGACCACGTTCCATAATGACAAGGCTACCATTCATTGGAGTAACAAAAATCTCGACAACAGACTACCTTCCATAATGACAAGGCTACCATCCATTGGAGTAACAAAAATATCGAAAACAAACTACCTTCCATAATGACAAGGCTACCATCCATTCGAGTAACAAAAATATCGACAAAGACTACCTTCCATAAAGACAAGGCTACCATCCCTTGGAGTAACAAAAATCTCGACAACATACTACCTTCCATAATGACAAGGCTACCATCCATTGAGGAACCAAGATATCGAGAACAAACTGCCTTCCATAATGACAACGCTACCATCCATGAGAGTACCAAAAATCTCGAAAAATGAAAACCTTTCGTAATGACAAGGCTACCATACAATCGAATAAGAAAAATCTCGACAATAGACCATGTTCCATAATGACAAGGCTACCATCCATTGAGGAACAAAGATATAGACAACAAACTACCTTTCATAATGACAACGCTACCATCCATGAGAGTAACAAAAATCTCGACAAATAACAACCTTTCATAATGACAAGGCTACCATCCAATTGAATAAGAAAAATCTCGACAATAGACTACGTTCCATAATGACAAGGCTACCATCCATTGGAGTAACAAAAATCTCGACAACAGACTACCTTCCATAATGACAAGGCTACCATTCATTGGAGTAATAAAAATATCGACAACAAACTACCTTCCATAAAGACAAGGCTACCATCCATTCGAGTAACAAAAAATATCGACAAAGACTACCTTCCATAAAGACAAGGCTACCATCCCTTGGAGTAACAAAAATCTCGACAACATACTACCTTCCATAATGACAAGGATACAATCCATTGGAGTAAAAAAAATATCGACAATAGACTACCTTCCATAATGACAAAGTTACCATCCATTAGAATAACAAAAATCTCGACAATAGACTACCTTCCATAATGACAAGGCTATTATCCAATGGAATAACAACAATCTCAACAACAGAGTACCTTCCATAATGACGAGGCTGCCATCCATTAGAGTAACAAAAATATCGACAAAGACTACCTTCCATATTGACAAGGCTATCATCCCTTGGAGTAACAAAAATCTCGACAACAGACTACCTTCCATAAAGACAAGGCTACCATCCATTCGAGTAACAAAAAATATCGACAAAGACTACCTTCCATAAAGACAAGGCTACCATCCCTTGGAGTAACAAAAATCTCGACAACAAACTACCTTCCATAATGACAAGGATACAATCCATTGGAGTAAAGAAAATCTCGACAACAGACTACCTTCCATAAGGACAAGGTTACCATCCATTGGAATAACAAAAATCTCGACAATAAACTACCTTCCATAATGACAAGGCTACCATCCAATGGAATAACAACAATCTCGACAACAGACTACCTTCCATAATTACAAGGATACCATCCATTGGAGTAACAACAATCTCTACAATAGACTACCTTCCATAATGACCAGGCTACCATCCATTGGAGTAACAAAAATATCGACAACAGACTACCTTCCATAATGACAAGGCTACCATCCATTGAAGAACAAAGATATCGACAACATACTAACTTCCATAATGACAAGGCTACCATCCATTGGAGTAACAAAAATCTCTACAATAGACTACCTTCGATAATGACATGGCTACTATCCATTGGAGTAACAAAAATAACGACAACTGATTACCTTCCATAATGATAAGGCTACCATCCATTGGAGTAACAAAAATCTCGACAATAGACCATGTTCCATAAAGATAAGGCTACCATCCATTGGAGTAACAAAAATATCGACAACAGACTACCTTCCATAATGACAAGGCTACCATCCATTGAGGAACAAAGATATCAACAACAAACTACATTCCAGAATGACAATGCTACCATCCATGAGAGTAACAAAAATCTCGACAAATGACAACCTTCCATAATGACAAGGCTACCATCCATTGGAGTAAAAAAATATCGACAAAGGCTACCTTCCATAAAGACAAGGCTACCATCCCTTGGAGTAGCAAAAATCTCGACAACATACTACCTTCCATAATGACAAGGCCACCATTCATTGAGGAACAAAGATATCGACAACAAACAACCTTCCATAATGATAACGCTACCATCCATGAGAGTAACAAAAATCTCGACAAATGAAAACCTTCCGTAATGACAAGGCTACCATCCAATCGAATAAGAAAAATCTCGACAATAGACCACGTTCCACAATGACAAGTCTACCATCCATTGAGGAACAAAGATATCGACAACAAACTACCTTCCATAATGAAAACGCTACCATCCATGAGAGTAACAAAAATCTCGACAAATGACAACCTTCCATAATGACAAGGCTACCATTCAATCGAATAACAAAAATCTCGACAATAGACCACGTTCCATAATGACAAGGCTACCATTCATTGGAGTAACAAAAATCTCGACAACAGACTACCTTCCATAATGACAAGGCTACCATCCATTGGAGTAACAAAAATATCGAAAACAAACTACCTTCCATAATGACAAGGCTACCATCCATTCGAGTAACAAAAATATCGACAAAGACTACCTTCCATAAAGACAAGGCTACCATCCCTTGGAGTAACAAAAATCTCGACAACATACTACCTTCCATAATGACAAGGCTACCATCCATTGAGGAACCAAGATATCGAGAACAAACTGCCTTCCATAATGACAACGCTACCATCCATGAGAGTACCAAAAATCTCGAAAAATGAAAACCTTTCGTAATGACAAGGCTACCATACAATCGAATAAGAAAAATCTCGACAATAGACCATGTTCCATAATGACAAGGCTACCATCCATTGAGGAACAAAGATATAGACAACAAACTACCTTTCATAATGACAACGCTACCATCCATGAGAGTAACAAAAATCTCGACAAATAACAACCTTTCATAATGACAAGGCTACCATCCAATTGAATAAGAAAAATCTCGACAATAGACTACGTTCCATAATGACAAGGCTACCATCCATTGGAGTAACAAAAATCTCGACAACAGACTACCTTCCATAATGACAAGGCTACCATTCATTGGAGTAATAAAAATATCGACAACAAACTACCTTCCATAAAGACAAGGCTACCATCCATTCGAGTAACAAAAAATATCGACAAAGACTACCTTCCATAAAGACAAGGCTACCATCCCTTGGAGTAACAAAAATCTCGACAACATACTACCTTCCATAATGACAAGGATACAATCCATTGGAGTAAAAAAAATATCGACAATAGACTACCTTCCATAATGACAAAGTTACCATCCATTAGAATAACAAAAATCTCGACAATAGACTACCTTCCATAATGACAAGGCTATTATCCAATGGAATAACAACAATCTCAACAACAGAGTACCTTCCATAATGACGAGGCTGCCATCCATTAGAGTAACAAAAATATCGACAAAGACTACCTTCCATATTGACAAGGCTATCATCCCTTGGAGTAACAAAAATCTCGACAACAAACTACCTTCCATAATGACAAGGATACAATCCATTGGAGTAAAAAAAATCTCGACAACAGACTACCTTCCATAAGGACAAGGTTACCATCCATTGGAATAACAAAAATCTCGACAATAAACTACCTTCCATAATGACAAGGCTACCATCCAATGGAATAACAACAATCTCGACAACAGACTACCTTCCATAATTACAAGGATACCATCCATTGGAGTAACAACAATCTCTACAATAGACTACCTTCCATAATGACCAGGCTACCATCCATTGGAGTAACAAAAATATCGACAACAGACTACCTTCCATAATGACAAGGCTACCATCCATTGAAGAACAAAGATATCGACAACATACTAACTTCCATAATGACAAGGCTACCATCCATTGGAGTAACAAAAATCTCTACAATAGACTACCTTCGATAATGACATGGCTACTATCCATTGGAGTAACAAAAATAACGACAACTGATTACCTTCCATAATGATAAGGCCACCATCCATTGGAGTAACAAAAATCTCGACAATAGACCATGTTCCATAAAGATAAGGCTACCATCCATTGGAGTAACAAAAATATCGACAACAGACTACCTTCCATAATGACAACGCTACCATCCATGAGAGTACCAAAAATCTCGAAAAATGAAAACCTTTCGTAATGACAAGGCTACCATACAATCGAATAAGAAAAATCTCGACAATAGACCATGTTCCATAATGACAAGGCTACCATCCATTGAGGAACAAAGATATAGACAACAAACTACCTTTCATAATGACAACGCTACCATCCATGAGAGTAACAAAAATCTCGACAAATAACAACCTTTCATAATGACAAGGCTACCATCCAATTGAATAAGAAAAATCTCGACAATAGACTACGTTCCATAATGACAAGGCTACCATCCATTGGAGTAACAAAAATCTCGACAACAGACTACCTTCCATAATGACAAGGCTACCATTCATTGGAGTAATAAAAATATCGACAACAAACTACCTTCCATAAAGACAAGGCTACCATCCATTCGAGTAACAAAAAATATCGACAAAGACTACCTTCCATAAAGACAAGGCTACCATCCCTTGGAGTAACAAAAATCTCGACAACATACTACCTTCCATAATGACAAGGATACAATCCATTGGAGTAAAAAAAATATCGACAATAGACTACCTTCCATAATGACAAAGTTACCATCCATTAGAATAACAAAAATCTCGACAATAGACTACCTTCCATAATGACAAGGCTATTATCCAATGGAATAACAACAATCTCAACAACAGAGTACCTTCCATAATGACGAGGCTGCCATCCATTAGAGTAACAAAAATATCGACAAAGACTACCTTCCATATTGACAAGGCTATCATCCCTTGGAGTAACAAAAATCTCGACAACAAACTACCTTCCATAATGACAAGGATACAATCCATTGGAGTAAAAAAAATCTCGACAACAGACTACCTTCCATAAGGACAAGGTTACCATCCATTGGAATAACAAAAATCTCGACAATAAACTACCTTCCATAATGACAAGGCTACCATCCAATGGAATAACAACAATCTCGACAACAGACTACCTTCCATAATTACAAGGATACCATCCATTGGAGTAACAACAATCTCTACAATAGACTACCTTCCATAATGACCAGGCTACCATCCATTGGAGTAACAAAAATATCGACAACAGACTACCTTCCATAATGACAAGGCTACCATCCATTGAAGAACAAAGATATCGACAACATACTAACTTCCATAATGACAAGGCTACCATCCATTGGAGTAACAAAAATCTCTACAATAGACTACCTTCGATAATGACATGGCTACTATCCATTGGAGTAACAAAAATAACGACAACTGATTACCTTCCATAATGATAAGGCCACCATCCATTGGAGTAACAAAAATCTCGACAATAGACCATGTTCCATAAAGATAAGGCTACCATCCATTGGAGTAACAAAAATATCGACAACAGACTACCTTCCATAATGACAAGGCTACCATCCATTGAGGAACAAAGATATCAACAACAAACTACATTCCAGAATGACAATGCTACCATCCATGAGAGTAACAAAAATCTCGACAAATGACAACCTTCCATAATGACAAGGCTACCATCCAATCAAATAAAAAAATCTCGACAATAGACCATGTTCTATAATGACAAGGCTACCATCCATTGGAGTAACAAAAATCTCAACAACAAACTACCTTCCATAATGACAAGGCTACCATCCATTGGAGTAATAAAAATATTGACAATAAACTACCTTCCATAAAGACAAGGCTACCATCCATTGGAGTAAAAAAAATATCGACAAAGACTACCTTCCATAAAGACAAGGCTACCATCCCTTGGAGTAGCAAAAATCTCGACAACATACTACCTTCCATAATGACAAGGCCACCATCCATTGAGGAACAAAGATATCGACAACAAACAACCTTCCATAATGATAACGCTACCATTCATGAGAGTAACAAAAATCTCGACAAATGAAAACCTTCCGTAATGACAAGGCTACCATCCAATCGAATAAGAAAAATCTCGACAATAGACCAGGTTCCATAATGACAAGGCTACCATCCATTGAGGAACAAACATATAGACAACAAACTACCTTCCATAATGACAATGCTACTATCCATGAGAGTAACAAAAATCTCGAAAATTGACTACCTTCCAAAATGACAAGGCTACCATACATTGGAGTAACAAAAATCTTGACAACAAATTACCTTCCATAATGACAAGGCTACCATTCATTGGAGTAACAAAAATATCGACAACAAACTACCTTCCATAAAGACAAGGCTACCATCCATTGGAGTAACAAAAATATCGACAAAGACTACCTTCCATAAAGACAAGGCTACCATCCATTCGAGTAACAAAAATATCGACAAAGACTACCTTCCATAAAGACAAGGCTACCATCCCTTGGAGTAACAAAAATCTCGACAACATACTACCTTCCATAATGACAAGGCTACCATCCATTGAGGAACCAAGATATCGAGAACAAACTGCCTTCCATAATGACAACGCTACCATCCATGAGAGTACCAAAAATCTCGAAAAATGAAAACCTTTCGTAATGACAAGGCTACCATACAATCGAATAAGAAAAATCTCGACAATAGACCATGTTCCATAATGACAAGGCTACCATCCATTGAGGAACAAAGATATAGACAACAAACTACCTTTCATAATGACAACGCTACCATCCATGAGAGTAACAAAAATCTCGACAAATAACAACCTTTCATAATGACAAGGCTACCATCCAATTGAATAAGAAAAATCTCGACAATAGACTACGTTCCATAATGACAAGGCTACCATCCATTGGAGTAACAAAAATCTCGACAACAGACTACCTTCCATAATGACAAGGCTACCATTCATTGGAGTAATAAAAATATCGACAACAAACTACCTTCCATAAAGACAAGGCTACCATCCATTCGAGTAACAAAAAATATCGACAAAGACTACCTTCCATAAAGACAAGGCTACCATCCCTTGGAGTAACAAAAATCTCGACAACATACTACCTTCCATAATGACAAGGATACAATCCATTGGAGTAAAAAAAATATCGACAATAGACTACCTTCCATAATGACAAAGTTACCATCCATTAGAATAACAAAAATCTCGACAATAGACTACCTTCCATAATGACAAGGCTATTATCCAATGGAATAACAACAATCTCAACAACAGAGTACCTTCCATAATGACGAGGCTGCCATCCATTAGAGTAACAAAAATATCGACAAAGACTACCTTCCATATTGACAAGGCTATCATCCCTTGGAGTAACAAAAATCTCGACAACAAACTACCTTCCATAATGACAAGGATACAATCCATTGGAGTAAAAAAAATCTCGACAACAGACTACCTTCCATAAGGACAAGGTTACCATCCATTGGAATAACAAAAATCTCGACAATAAACTACCTTCCATAATGACAAGGCTACCATCCAATGGAATAACAACAATCTCGACAACAGACTACCTTCCATAATTACAAGGATACCATCCATTGGAGTAACAACAATCTCTACAATAGACTACCTTCCATAATGACCAGGCTACCATCCATTGGAGTAACAAAAATATCGACAACAGACTACCTTCCATAATGACAAGGCTACCATCCATTGAAGAACAAAGATATCGACAACATACTAACTTCCATAATGACAAGGCTACCATCCATTGGAGTAACAAAAATCTCTACAATAGACTACCTTCCATAATGATAAGGCCACCATCCATTGGAGTAACAAAAATCTCGACAATAGACCATGTTCCATAAAGATAAGGCTACCATCCATTGGAGTAACAAAAATATCGACAACAGACTACCTTACATAATGACAAGGCTACCATCCATTGAGGAACAAAGATATCAACAACAAACTACATTCCAGAATGACAATGCTACCATCCATGAGAGTAACAAAAATCTCGACAAATGACAACCTTCCATAATGACAAGGCTACCATCCAATCAAATAAAAAAATCTCGACAATAGACCATGTTCTATAATGACAAGGCTACCATCCATTGGAGTAACAAAAATCTCAACAACAAACTACCTTCCATAATGACAAGGCTACCATCCATTGGAGTAATAAAAATATTGACAATAAACTACCTTCCATAAAGACAAGGCTACCATCCATTGGAGTAAAAAAAATATCGACAAAGACTACCTTCCATAAAGACAAGGCTACCATCCCTTGGAGTAGCAAAAATCTCGACAACATACTACCTTCCATAATGACAAGGCCACCATCCATTGAGGAACAAAGATATCGACAACAAACAACCTTCCATAATGATAACGCTACCATTCATGAGAGTAACAAAAATCTCGACAAATGAAAACCTTCCGTAATGACAAGGCTACCATCCAATCGAATAAGAAAAATCTCGACAATAGACCAGGTTCCATAATGACAAGGCTACCATCCATTGAGGAACAAACATATAGACAACAAACTACCTTCCATAATGACAATGCTACTATCCATGAGAGTAACAAAAATCTCGACAATTGACTACCTTCCAAAATGACAAGGCTACCATACATTGGAGTAACAAAAATCTTGACAACAAACTACCTTCCATAATGACAAGGCTACCATTCATTGGAGTAACAAAAATATCGACAACAAACTACCTTCCATAAAGACAAGGCTACCATCCATTGGAGTAACAAAAATATCGACAAAGACTACCTTCCATAAAGACAAGGCTACCATTCAATGGAATAAGAAAAATCTCGACAATAGACCACGTTCCATAATGACAAGGCTACCATCCATTGAGGAACAAAGATATAGACAACAAACTACCTTCCATAATGACAACGCTACTATCCATGAGAGTAACAAAAATCTCGACAAATGACAACCTTCCATAATGACAATGCTACCATCCAATCGAATAACAAAAATCTCGACAATAGACCACGTTCCATAATGACAAGGCTACCATTCATTGGAGTAACAAAAATCTCGATAATAGACTACCTTCCATAATGACAAGGCTACCATCCATTGGAGTAACAAAAATATCGACAACAAACTACCTTCCATAATGACAAGGCTACCATCCATTCGAGTAACAAAAATATCGACAAAGACTACCTTCCATAAAGAAAAGGCTACCATCCCTTGGAGTAACAAAAATCTCGACAACATACTACCTTCCATAATGACAAGGCTACCATCCATTGAGGAACCAAGATATCGAGAACAAACTACCTTCCATAATGACAACGCTACCATCCATGAGATTACCAAAAATCTCGAAAAATGAAAACCTTTCGTAATGACAAGGCTACCATCCAATCGAATAAGAAAAATCTCGACAATAGACCACGTTCCGTAATGACAAGGCTACCATCCATTGAGAAACACAGATATAGACAACAAACTACCTTCCATAATGACAACGCTACCATCCATGAGAGTAACAAAAATCTCGAAAAATGACAAGGCTACCATCCAATTGAATAACAAAAATCTTGACAATAGACCACGTTCCATAATGACAAGGCTACCATCCATTGGAGTAACAAAAATCTCGACAAAAGACTACCTTCCATAATGACATGGCTACCATCCCTTGGAGTAACAAAAATATCGACAATAGACTACCTTCCATAATGACAAGGATACAATCCATTGGAGTAAAAAAAATATCGACAATAGACTACCTTCCATAATGACAAAGTTACCATCCATTAGAATAACAAAAATCTCGACAATAGACTACCTTCCATAATGACAAGGCTATTATCCAATGGAGTAACAACAATCTCGACAATAGACTACCTTCCAGAATGACAAGGCTGCCATCCATTAGAGTAACAAAAATATCGACAACAAACTACCTTCCATAAAGACAAGGCTACCATCCCTTGGAGTAACAAAAATATCGACAACATACTACCTTCCATAATGACAAGGATACAATCCATTGGAGTAAAAAAAATATCGACAACAGAATACCTTCAATAATGACAAGGCTACCATCCATTGGAATAACAAAAATCTCGACAATAAACTACCTTCCATAATGACAAGGTTACCATCCAATGGAATTACAACAATCTGGACAACAGACTACCTTCCATAATTAAAAGGATACCATCCATTGGAGTAACAATAATCTCTAAAATAGACTACCTTCCATAATGACCAGGCTACCATCCATTGGAGTAACAAAAATATCGACAACAGACTACCTTCCATAAGGACAAGGCTACCATCCATGAGAGTAACAAAAATCTCAACAACAGACTACCTTTAATAATGACAAGGCTACCATCCATTGGAGTAACAAAAATCTCGACAACATACTACCTTCCATAATGACAAGGTTACCATCTATTGGAGTATCAAAAATCTCGACAACATACTACCTTCAATAATGAAAAGGCTACCATCCATTGGAGTAACAAAAATCTGGACAAAAGACTACCTTCCATAATGACAAGGGTACCATCCAATGGAATAAAAAAAATCTCGGCAATAGACCACGTTCCATAATGAAGTGGCTACCATCCATTGGAGTAATAAAATTATCGACAACAGACTACCTTCCATATTTACAAGGCTACCAACCATTGGAGTAACAAAAGTCTCAATAACAGACTGCCTTCCATAATTACGAGGCTACCATCCATTGAGTAACAAAGATATCAACAACAGACTACCTTCCATAATGACAAGGCTACCATCCATTGGAGAAAAAAAATCTTAAAAACAGACTATCTTTCATAATGATAAGGCTACCATCCATTGGAGTAAAATAAATCTCGACAAAATACTATATTGCATAATGACAAGGTTACTATCCATTGGAATGACAATAATATCGACAACAAACTACCTTCCAGAATGACAAGGCTATCATCCATGAGAGTAACAAAAATCTCGACAACTGACTATATTCGATAATGACAAGGCTACCATCCATTGGAGTAACAAAAATCTCGACAACAGACTACCTTCCATAATGTCAAGGGTACCATCCATTGGAGTAACAAAAATATCGACAACAAACTACCTTCCATAAAGACAAGGAAACCATCCCTAGGAATAAAAAAAATATCGACAACAGACTAACTTTCATAATGACAAGATTACCATCCATTGGAATAAAAAAAATCTCGACAACAAACTACCTTCAATAACGACAAGGCTACCATCCATGAGAGTAACAAAAATCTCTACAACAGACTACCTTCGATAATGACAAGGATACCATCCATTGGAGTAACAAAAATATCGACAACAGATTACCTTCCATAATGATAAGGCTACCATCCATTGGAGTAACAAAAATCTCGACAACAGACTACCTTCCATAAAGACAAGGGTACCATCCACTAGAGTCACAAAAATATCAACAAAAAACTACCTTCCATAAAGACAAGGCTACCATCCGTTGGAGTAACAAAAATGTCGACAACAAACTACCATCCATAATGACAAGGCTACAATCCATTGGAGTAAACAAAATCTCACCAATAAAATACCTTCCATAATGACAAGGATACCATCCATTGGAGTAAAAAAAATCTCAACAAAACACTACATTGCATAATGATAAGGTTACCATCCATTGGAATGACAAAAATCTCGACAACAAACTACCTTCCATAATGACAAGGCTACCATCCATGAGAGTAAAAAAAATCTCGACAACAGACTACCTTCAATAATGAAAAGGCTACCATCCATTGGAGTAACAAAAATCTGGACAAAAGACTACCTTCCATAATAACAAGGGTACCATCTAATGGAATAAAAAAACTCGGCAATAGACCACGTTCCATAATGAACTGGCTACCATCCATTGGAGTAATAAAAGTATCGACAACGGACTACCTTCCATATTTACAAGGCTACCAACCATTGGAGTAACAAAAGTCTCGATAACAGACTGCCTTCCATAATTACGAGGCTACCATCCATTGAGTAACAAAGATATCAACAACAGACTACCTTCCATAATGACAAGGCTACCATCCATTGGAGAAAAAAAATCTTAAAAAAAGACTATCTTTCATAATGACAAGGCTACCATCCATTGGAGTAAAAAAAATCTCGACAAAATACTATATTGCATAATGACAAGGTTACTATCCATTGGAATGACAATAATATCGAAAACAAACTACCTTCCAGAATGACAAGGCTACCATCCATGAGAGTAACAAAAATCTCGACAACTGACTATATTCGATAATGACAAGGCTACCATCCATTGGAGTAACAAAAATCTCGACAACAGACTACCTTCCATAATGTCAAGGGTACCACCCATTGGAGTAACAAAAATATCCACAACAAACTAGCTTCCATAAAGACAAGGATACCATCCCAAGGAATAAAAAAAATCTCGAAAACAAACTAACTTGCATAATGACAAGGTTACCATCCATTGGAATAAAAAAAATCTCGACAATAAACTACCTTCAATAACGACAAGGCTACCATCCATGAGAGTAACAAAAATCTCTACAACAGACTACCTTCGATAATGACAAGGATACCATCCATTGGAGTAACAAAAATATCGACAACAGATTACTTTCCATAATGATAAGGCTACCATCCATTGGAGTAACAAAAATCTCGACAACAGACTACCTTCCATAAAGACAAGAGTACCATCCATTAGAGTCACAAAAATATCAACAACAAACAACCTTCCATAAAGACAACAGACTACAATCCATAATGAAAAGGCTATCATCCATTGTAGTAACAAAAAACTCTACAACAGACTACATTCGATAATGACAAGGCTACCATCCATTGGAGTAACAAAAATATCGACATCAGATTACCTTCCATATTGACAAGGCTACCATCCATTGGAGTAACAAAAATCTCGATAACAGACTACATTCGATAATGACAAGGCTACCATCCATTGGAGTAACAAAAATCTTGACAACAAACTACCTTCAATAATGACAAGGCTACCATCCATTGGAGTAACAAAAATCTCTACAACAGACTACCTTCTATAATGACAAGGCTACCATCCATTGGGTAACAAAGATCTCGACAACAGACTACCTTCAATAATGACAAGGCTACCATCCATTGGAGTAACAAAAATCTCGACAACATACTACCTTCCATAATGACAAGGCTACCATACATTGAGTAACAAAGATATCAACAACAGATTACCTTCCATATAGACAAGGCTACCATCCAATGGAGTAACAAAATTCTCGACAATAGACTACCTTCCATAATGAAAAGGCTATCATCCATTGGAGTAACAAAAATCTCGACAACAGACTACCTTCCATAATGACAAGGGTACGATCCAATGGAATAAAAAAAATCTCGGCAATAGACCATGTTCCATAATGAAGTGGCTACCATCCATTGGAGTAATAAAAATATCGATAACAGACTACCTTCCATATTAACAAGGCTACCATTCATGAGAGTAACAAAAATCTCGACAATTGACTACCTTCCAAAATGACAAGGCTACCATACATTGGAGTAACAAAAATATCGACAACAAATTACCTTCCTTAATGACAAGGCTACCATCCACTGAAGTAACAAAAATCTCGACAACAAACTACCTTCCATAATGAAAAGGATAGCATCCATTGGAGTAACAAAAATCTCGACAACAGAATACCTTCCATAATGACAAGGCTACCATTCAATGGAATAACAAAAATCTCGACAATAGACCATGTTCCTTAATGACAAGGCTACCATCCATTGGAGTAACAAAAATCTCTACAACTGACTACCTTCCATAATGACAAGGTTACCATCCATTGGAATAACAAAAATCTTGACAATAGACTACCTTCCATAATGACAAGGCTAACATCCATGAGAGTAACAAAAATCTCGACAACAGACTACCTTCGATAATGACAAGGCTACCATCCATTGGATTAACAAAAATATAGACAATAGATTACCTTCCATAATCATAAGGCTACCCTACATTGGAGTAACAATTATTTCTACAACAGACTACATTCGATAATGACAAGGCTACCATCCATTGGAGTAACAAAAATCTCGACAACAGACTACCTTCCATAACGATAAGGCTACCATCCATGAGAGTAACAAAAATCTCGACAACAGACTACCTTCCATAATGACAAGGCTACCATCCATTGGAGAAAGAAAAATCTTGACAACAGACTACCTTTCATAATGACAAGGCTACCATCCATTGGAATAACAAAAATCTCGACCACAAACTACCTTCCATAACGACAAGGCTACCATCCATGAGAGTAACAAAAATCTCGACAACTTAATACCTTCCATAATGACAAGGCTACCATACATTGGAGTAACAAAAATCTCGACAATAGATTACCTTCCATAATGACAAGTCTACCATCCATTGGAGTAACAAAAATCTCGACAACAGACTACCTTCCATAATGTCAAGGGTACCATCCATTGGAGTAACAAAAATATCGACAACAAACTACCTTCCATAAAGACAAGGATACCATCCCTAGGAATAACAAAAATCTCGACAACAGACTAACTTGCATAATGACAAGGTTACCATCCATTGGAATAAAAAAAATCTCGACAACAAACTACCTTCCATAATGACAAGGCTAACATCCATGAGAGTAACAAAAATCTCGACAATAGACTACCTTCGATAATGACAAGGCTACCATCCATTGGATTAACAAAAATATAGACAATAGATTACCTTCCATAATGATAAGGCTACCCTACATTGGAGTAACAATTATTTCTACAACAGACTACATTCGATAATGACAAGGCTACCATCCATTGGAGTAACAAAAATCTCGACAACAGACTACCTTCCATAACGATAAGGCTACCATCCATGAGAGTAACAAAAATCTCGACAACAGACTACCTTCCATAATGTCAAGGCTACCATCCATTGGAGAAAGAAAAATCTTGACAACAGACTACCTTTCATAATGACAAGGCTACCATCCATTGGAATAACAAAAATCTCGACCACAAACTACCTTCCATAGCGACAAGGCTACCATCTATGAGAGTAACAAAAATCTTGACAACTTAATACCTTCCATAATGACAAGGCTACCATACATTGGAGTAACAAAACTCTCGACAATAGATTACCTTCCATAATGACAAGTCTACCATCCATTGGAGTAACAAAAATCTCGACAACAGACTACCTTCCATAATGTCAAGGGTACCATCCATTGGAGTAACAAAAATATCGACAACAAACTACCTTCCATAAAGACAAGGATACCATCCCTAGGAATAACAAAAATCTCGACAACAGACTAACTTGCATAATGACAAGGTTACCATCCATTGGAATAAAAAAAATCTCGACAACAAACTACCTTCAATAACGACAAGGCTACCATCCATGAGAGTAACAAAAATCTCTACAACAGATTACCTTCGATAATGACAAGGATACCATCCATTGGAGTAACAAAAATATCGACAACAGATTACCTTCCATAATGATAAGGCTACCATCCATTGGAGTAACAAAAATCTCGACAATAGACTACCTTCCATAAAGACAAGGGTACCATCCATTAGAGTCACAAAAATATCAACAACAAACTACCTTCCATAAAGACAAGGCTACCATCCCTTGGAGTAACAAAAATGTCGACAACAAACTACCATCCATAATGACAAGGCTACAATCCATTGGAGTAAACAAAATCTCACCAATAAAATACCTTCCATAATGACAAGGATACCATCCATTGGAGTAAAAAAAATCTCGACCAAACACTACATTGCATAATGATAAGGTTAGCATCCATTGGAATGACAAAAATCTCGACAACAAACTACCTTCCATAATGACAAGGCTACCATCCATGAGAGTAACAAAAATCTCAACAAAAGACTACCTTCAATAATGACAAGGCTACCATCCATTGGAGTAACAAAAATCTCGACAACATACTACCTTCCATAATGACAAGGTTACCATCTATTGGAGTATCAAAATTCTCGACAACATACTACCTTCCATAATAAAAAGGCTACCATCCATTGGAGTAACAAAAATCTGGACAAAAGACTACCTTCCATAATGACAAGGGTACCATCCAATGGAATAAAAAAAATCTCGGCAATAGACCATGTTCCATAATGAAGTGGCTACCATCCATTGGAGTAATAAAAGTATCGACAACAGACTACCTTCCATATTTACAAGGCTACCAACCATTGGAGTAACAAAAGTCTCGATAACAGATTGCCTTCCATAATGACAAGGCTACCATCCATTGGAGAAAAAAAATCATAAAAACAGACTATCTTTCATAATGATAAGGCTACCATCAATTGGAGTAAAATAAATCTCGACAAAATACTATATTGCATAATGACAAGGTTACTATCCATTGGAATGACAATAATATCGACAACAAACTACCTTCCAGAATGACAAGGCTACCATCCATGAGAGTAACAAAAATCTCGACAACTGACTATATTCGATAATGACAAGGCTACCATCCATTGGAGTAACAAAAATCTAGACAACAGACTACCTTCCATAATGTCAAGGGTACCATCCATTGGAGTAACAAAAATATCGACAACAAACTACCTTCCATAAAGACAAGGATACCATCCCTAGGAATAAAAAAAATATCGACAACAGACTAACTTTCATAATGACAAGGTTACCATCCATTGGAATAAAAAAAATCTCGACAACAAACTACCTTCAATAACGACAAGGCTACCATCCATGAGAGTAACAAAAATCTCTACAACAGACTACCTTCGATAATGACAAGGATACCATCCATTGGAGTAACAAAAATATCGACAACAGATTACCTTCCATAATGATAAGGCTACCATCCATTGGAGTAACAAAAAACTCGACAGCAGACTACCTTCCATAAAGACAAGGGTACCATCCACTAGAGTCACAAAAATATCAACAACAAACTACCTTCCATAAAGACAAGGCTACCATCCCTTGGAGTAACAAAAATGTCGACAACAAACTACCATCCATAATGACAAGGCTACAATCCATTGGAGTAAACAAAATCTCACCAATAAAATACCTTCCATAATGACAAGGATACCATCCATTGGAGTAAAACAAATCTCGACAAAACACTACATTGCATAATGATAAGGTTACCATCCATTGGAATGACAAAAATCTCGACAACAAACTACCTTCCATAATGACAAGGCTACCATCCATGAGAGTAAAAAAAATCTCGACAACAGACTACCTTCAATAATGACAAGGCTACCATCCATTGGAGTAACAAAAATCTGGACAAAAGACTACCTTCCATAATAACAAGGGTACCATCCAATGGAATAAAAAAAACTCGGTAATAGACCACGTTCCATAATGAACTGGCTACCATCCATTGGAGTAATAAAAGTATCGACAACAGACTACCTTCCATATTTACAAGGCTACCAACCATTGGAGTAACAAAAGTCTCGATAACAGACTGCCTTCCATAATTACGAGGCTACCATCCATTGAGTAACAAAGATATCAACAACAGACTACCTTCCATAATGACAAGGCTACCATCCATTGGAGAAAAAAAATCTTAAAAACAGACTATCTTTCATAATGCCAAGGCTACCATCCATTGGAGTAAAAAAAATCTCGACAAAATACTATATTGCATAATGACAAGGTTACTATCCATTGGAATGACAATAATATCGACAACAAACTACCTTCCAGAATGACAAGGCTACCATCCATGAGAGTAACAAAAATCTCGACAACTGACTATATTCGATAATGACAAGTCTACCATCCATTGGAGTAACAAAAATCTCGACAACAGACTACCTTCCATAATGTCAAGGGTACCACCCATTGGAGTAACAAAAATATCAACAACAAACTAGCTTCCATAAAGACAAGGATACCATCCCTAGGAATAAAAAAAATCTCGACAACAGACTAACTTGCATAATGACAAGGTTACCATCCATTGGAATAAAAAAAATCTCGACAACAAACTACCTTCAATAACGACAAGGCTACCATCCATGAGAGTAACAAAAATCTCTACAACAGACTACCTTCGATAATGACAAGGATACCATCCATTGGAGTAACAAAAATATCCACAACAGATTACCTTCCATAATGATAAGGCTACCATCCATTGGAGTAACAAAAATCTCGACAACAGACTACCTTCCATAAAGACAAGGGTACCATCCATTAGAGTCACAAAAATATCAACAACAAACAACCTTCCATAAACACAAGGCTACCATCCCTTGGAGTAACAAAAATGTCGACAACAAACTACCATCCATAATGACAAGGCTATAATCCATTGGAGTAAACAAAATCTCACCAATAAAATACCTTCCATAATGACAAGGATACCATCCATTGGAGTAAAAAAAATCTCGACAAAACACTACATTGCATAATGATAAGGTTACCATCCATTGGAATGACAAAAATTTCGACAACAAACTACCTTCCATAATGACAAGGCTCCCATCCATGAGAGTAAAAAAAATCTTGACAACAGACTACCTTTAATATTGATAAGGCTACCATCCATTGGAGTAACAAAAATCTGGACAAAAGACTACCTTCCATAATGACAAGGGTACCATCCAATGGAATAAAAAAAATCTCGGCAATAGACCACGTTCCATAATGAAGTGACTACCATCCATTGGAGTAATAAAAGTATCGACAACAGACTACCTTCCATATTGAAAAAGCTACCAACCATTGGAGTAACAAAAGTCTCGATAATAGACTGCCTTCCATAATTACGAGGCTACCATCCATTGAGTAACAAAGATATCAACAATAGACTACCTTCCATAATGACAAGGCTACCATCCATTGGAGAAAAAAAATCTTAAAAACAGACTACCTTTCATAATGACAAGGCTACCATCCATTGGAGTAAAAAAAATCTCGACAAAACACTACATTGCATAATGAAAAGGTTACCATCCATTGGAATGACAATAATATCGACAACAAACTACCTTCAAGAATGACAAGGCTACCATCCATGAGAGTAACAAAAATCTCGATAACTGACTATATTCGATAATGTCAAGGCTACCATCCATTAGAGTAACAAAAATCGCGACAACAAACTACCTTCCATAATGACAAGGCTACCATCCATTGGAGTAACAAAAATCTATACAACAGACTACCTTCGACAATGACAAGGCTACCATCCATTGGGTAACAAAGATCTCGACAACAGACTACCTTCCATAATGACAAGGCTACCATCAATTGGATTAACAAAAATCTCGACAACAGACTACCTTCCATAATGACAAGGCTACCATCCATTGAGTAACAAAGATATCGACAACAGACTACCTTCCATAATGACAAGGCTACCATCCATTGGATAAAGAAAAATCTTGACAACAAACTACCTTTCATAATGACAAGGCTACCATCCATTGGAGTAAAAAAAATCTCGACACCAAACGTCCTTGCATAATGATAAGGTTACCATCCATTGGAATAACAAAAATCTCGATAACAAACTACCTTCCATAACGATAAGGCTACCATCCATGAGAGTAACAAAAATCTCGACAACTGACTACCTTCCATAATGACAAGGCTACCATACATTGGAGTAACAAAAATCTCGACAACAGAGTACCTTACATAATGAAAAGGCTTGCATCCATTGGAGTAACAAAAATCTCGACAATAGAATACCTTCCATAATGACAAGGCTACCATCCAATGGAATAACAAAAATCTCGACAATAGACCACGTTCCATAATGATAAGGCTACCATTCATTGGAGTAACAAAAATATCGACAACAGACTACCTTCCATAATGCCAAGGCTACCATCCATTGGAGTAACAAAAATGTCTACAACAAACAACCATCCATAATGACAAGGCTACCATCCATTGGGTAACAAATAACTCGACAACAGACTACCTTCCATAATGACAAGGCTACCATCCATTGGAGGAACAAAAATATCGACAACAAACTGCCTTCCATAAAGACAAGGCTTTGATCCATTGGAGTAACAAAAATATCGATAACTGACTACCTTCCATAAAGACAAGGCCACCATCCATTGGAGTTACAAAAATCTCTACAACAGAGTACATTCGATAATGACAAGGCTACCATCCATTGGAGTAACAAAAATCTCGACAACAAACTACCTTCCATAATGCCATGGCTACCATCCATTGGAGTAACAAAAATCTATACAACAGACTACCTTCGATAATGACAAAGCTACCATCCATTGGGTAACAAAGATCTCGACAACAGACTACCTTCCATAATGACAAGGCTACCATCAATTGGATTAACAAAAATCTCGACAACAGACTACCTTCCATAATGACAAAGCTACCATCCATTGAGTAACAAAGATATCGACAACAGACTACCTTCCATAATGACAAGGTTACCATCCATTGGAATAACAAAAATCTCGACAACAGACTAACTTGCATAATGACAAGGTTACCATCCATTGGAATAAAAAAAATCTTGACAACAAACTACCTTCAATAACGACAAGGCTACCATCCATGAGAGTAACAAAAATCTCTACAACAGACTACATTCGATAATGACAAGGATACCATCCATTGGAGTAACAAAAATATCGACAACAGATTACCTTCCATAATGATAAGGCTACGATCCATTGGAGTAACAAAAATCTCGACAACCGACTACCTTCCATAAAGACAAGGGTACCATCCATTGGAGTCACAAAAATATCAACAACAAACTATCTTCCATAATGACAAGGCTACCATCCCTTGGAATAACAAAAATCTCGACAACAAACTACCATCCATAATGACAAGGCTACAATCCATTAGAGTAAAAAAAATCTCACCAATAAAATACCTTCCATAATGACAAGGCTACCATCCATTGGAGTAAAAAAAATCTCGACAAAACACTACATTGCATAATGATAAGGTTACCATCCATTGGAATGAAAAAAATCTCGACAACAAACTACCTTCCATAATGACAAGGCTACCATCCATGAGAGTAACAAAAATCTCGACAACAGACTACCTTCAATAATGACAAGGCTACCATCCATTGGAGTAACAAAAATCTCGACAACATACTACCTTCCATAATTACAAGGGTACCATCCAATGGAATAAAAAAAATCTCGGCAACAGACCACGTTCCATAATGAAGTGGCTACCATCCATTGGAGTAATAAAAATATCGACAACAAACTACCTTCCATATTGACAAGGCTACCAACCATTGGAGTAACAAAAGTCTCGATAACAGACTGCCTTTCATAATGACAAGGCTACCATACATTGGAGTAACAAAAATATCGACAACAGATTACCTTCCATAATGACAAGGCTACAATCCATTGGAGTAACAAAAATCTCGACAACAGACTACCTTCCATAATGAAAAGGCTAGCATCCATTGGAGTAACAAAAATCTCGACAACAAAATACCTTCCATAATGACAAGGCTACCATTCAATGGAATAACAAAAATCTCGACAATAGACCACGTTCCATAATGACAAGGCTACCATCCATTGGAGTAACAAAAATATCGACAACAGACTACCTTCCATAATGACAAGGCTACAATCCATTGGAGTAACAAAAATCTCTACAACAGACTACCTTCCATAATGACAAGGCTACCATCTATTGGGTAACAAAGATCTCGACAACAGACTACCTTCCATAATGACAAGGCTACCATCCATTGGAGTAACAAAAATATCGACAACAAACTATCTTCCACAAAGACAAGGCTACAATCCATTGGAGTAACAAAAATATCGACAACAGACTACCTTCCATAATGAAAAGGCTACCATCCATTGGAGTAACAAAAATCTAGACAACAGACTACCTTCCATAATTACAAGGGTACCATCCAATGGAATAAAAAAAATCTCGGCAACAGACCACGTTCCATAATGAAGTGGCTACCATCCATTGGAGTAATAAAAATATCGACAACAAACTACCTTCCATATTGACAAGGCTACCAACCATTGGAGTAACAAAAGTCTCGATAACAGACTGCCTTTCATAATGACAAGGCTACCATACATTGGAGTAACAAAAATATCGACAACAGATTACCTTCCATAATGACAAGGCTACAATCCATTGGAGTAACAAAAATCTCGACAACAGACTACCTTCCATAATGAAAAGGCTAGCATCCATTGGAGTAACAAAAATCTCGACAACAAAATACCTTCCATAATGACAAGGCTACCATTCAATGGAATAACAAAAATCTCGACAATAGACCACGTTCCATAATGACAAGGCTACCATCCATTGGAGTAACAAAAATATCGACAACAGACTACCTTCCATAATGACAAGGCTACAATCCATTGGAGTAACAAAAATCTCTACAACAGACTACCTTCCATAATGACAAGGCTACCATCTATTGTGTAACAAAGATCTCGACAACAGACTACCTTCCATAATGACAAGGCTACCATCCATTGGAGTAACAAAAATATCGACAACAAACTATCTTCCACAAAGACAAGGCTACAATCCGTTGGAGTAACAAAAATATCGACAACAGACTACCTTCCATAAAGACAAGGCTACCATCCATTGGTGTAACAAAAACCTCTACAATAGACTACCTTCGATAATGACAAGGCTACCATCCATTGGAGTAACAAAGATCTCGACAACAGACTACCTTCCATAATGACAAGGGTACTATCCATTGGAGTCACAAAAATATCAACAACAAACTATCTTCCATAATGACAAGGCTACCATCCCTTGGAATAACAAAAATCTCGACAACAATTTACCTTCCATAATGACAAGGCTACAATCCATTGGAGTAACAAAAATCTCGACAACAGACTACCTTCCATAATGAAAAGGCTAGCATCTATTGGAGTAACAAAAATCTCGACAACAAAATACCTTCCATAATGACAAGGCTACCATTCAATGGAATAACAAAAATCTCGACAATAGACCACGTTCCATAATGACAAGGCTACCATCCATTGGAGTAACCAAAATATCGACAACAGACTACCTTCCATAATGACAAGGCTACCATCAATTGGAGTAACAAAAATCTTTACAACAGACTACCTTCCGTAATGACAAGGCTACCATCCATTGGGTAACAAAGATCTCGACAACAGACTACCTTCCATAATGACAAGGCTACCATCCATTGGAGTAACAAAAATATCGACAACAAACTATCTTCCACAAAGACAAGGCTACCATCCATTGGGTAACAAAGATCTCGACAACAGACTACCTTCCATAATGACAAGGCTACCATCAATTGGATTAACAAAAATCTCGACAACAGACTACCTTCCATAATGACAAAGCTACCATCCATTGAGTAACAAAGATATCGACAACAGACTACCTTCCATAATGACAAGGTTACCATCCATTGGAATAACAAAAATCTCGACAACAGACTAACTTGCATAATGACAAGGTTACCATCCATTGGAATAAAAAAAATCTTGACAATAAACTACCTTCAATAACGACAAGGCTACCATCCATGAGAGTAACAAAAATATGTACAACAGACTACATTCGATAATGACAAGGATACCATCCATTTGAGTAACAAAAATATCGACAACAGATTACCTTCCATAATGATAAGGCTACGATCCATTGGAGTAACAAAAATCTCGACAACCGACTACCTTCCATAAAGACAAGGGTACCATCCATTGGAGTCACAAAAATATCAACAACAAACTATCTTCCATAATGACAAGGCTACCATCCCTTGGAATAACAAAAATCTCGACAACAAACTACCATCCATAATGACAAGGCTACAATCCATTAGAGTAAAAAAAATCTCACCAATAAAATACCTTCCATAATGACAAGGCTACCATCCATTGGAGTAAAAAAAATCTCGACAAAACACTACATTGCATAATGATAAGGTTACCATCCATTGGAATGAAAAAAATCTCGACAACAAACTACCTTCCATAATGACAAGGCTACCATCCATGAGAGTAACAAAAATCTCGACAACAGACTACCTTCAATAATGACAAGGCTACCATCCATTGGAGTAACAAAAATCTCGACAACATACTACCTTCCATAATGACAAGGCTACCATCCATTGGAGTAACAAAAATATCGACAACAGACTACCTTCCATAATGAAAAGGCTACCATCCATTGGAGTAACAAAAATCTCGACAACAGACTACCTTCCATAATTACAAGGGTACCATCCAATGGAATAAAAAAAATCTCGGCAACAGACCACGTTCCATAATGAAGTGGCTACCATCCATTGGAGTAATAAAAATATCGACAACAAACTACCTTCCATATTGACAAGGCTACCAACCATTGGAGTAACAAAAGTCTCGATAACAGACTGCCTTTCATAATGACAAGGCTACCATACATTGGAGTAACAAAAATATCGACAACAGATTACCTTCCATAATGACAAGGCTACAATCCATTGGAGAAACAAAAATCTCGACAACAGACTACCTTCCCTAATGAAAAGGCTAGCATCCATTGGAGTAATAAAAATCTCGACAACAAAATACCTTCCATAATGACAAGGCTACCATTCAATGGAATAACAAAAATCTCGACAATAGACCACGTTCCATAATGACAAGGCTACCATCCATTGGAGTAACAAAAATATCGACAACAGACTACCTTCCATAATGACAAGGCTACCATCCATTGGAGTAACAAAAATCTCTACAACAGACTACCTTCCATAATGACAAGGCTACCATAAATTGGGTAACAAAGATCTCGACAACAAACTACCTTCCATAATGACAAGGCTACCATCCATTGGAGTAACAAAAATATCGACAACAAACTATCTTCCACAAAGACAAGGCTACAATCCATTGGAGTAACAAAAATATCGACAACAGACTACCTTCCATAAAGACAAGGCTACCATCCATTGGTGTAACAAAAACCTCTACAATAGACTACCTTCGATAATGACAAGGCTACCATCCATTGGAGTAACAAAGATCTCGACAACAGACTACCTTCCATAATGACAAGGGTACCATCCATTGGAGTCACAAAAATATCAACAACAAACTATCTTCCATAATTACAAGGCTACCATCCCTTGGAATAACAAAAATCTCGACAACAGATTACCTTCCATACTGACAAGGCTACAATCCATTAGAGTAACAAAAATCTCGACAACAGACTACCTTCCATAATGAAAAGGCTAGCATCTATTGGAGTAACAAAAATCTCGACAACAAAATACCTTCCATAATGACAAGGCTACCATTCAATGGAATAACAAAAATCTCGACAATAGACCACGTTCCATAATGACAAGGCTACCATCCATTGGAGTAACAAAAATATCGACAACAGACTACCTTCCATAATGACAAGGCTACCATCCATTGGAGTAACAAAAATCTCTACAACAGACTACCTTCCATAATGACAAGGCTACCATCCATTGGGTAACAAAGATCTCGACAACAGACTACCTTCCATAATGACAAGGCTACCATCCATTGGAGTAACAAAAATATCGACAACAAACTATCTTCCACAAAGACAAGGCTACCATCCATTGGAGTAACAAAGATCTCGACAACAGACTACCTTCCATAATGACAAGGGTACCATCTATTGGAGTCACAAAAATATCAACAACAAACTATCTTCCATAATGACAAGGCTACCATCCCTTGGAATAACAAAAATCTCGACAACAAACTACCATCCATAATGACAAGGCTACAATCCATTAGGGTAAAAAAAATCTCACCAATAAAATACCTTCCATAATGACAAGGCTACCATCCATTGGAGTAAAAAAAATCTCGACAAAACACTACATTGCATAATGATAAGGTTACCATCCATTGGAATGAAAAAAATCTCGACAACAAACTACCTTCCATAATGACAAGGCTACCATCCATGAGAGTAACAAAAATCTCGACAACAGACTACCTTCAATAATGACAAGGCTACCATCCATTGGAGTAAAAAAAATCTCAACAACATACTACCTTCCATAATGACAATGCTACCATCCATTGGAGTAACAAAAATATCGACAACAGACTACCTTCCATAATGAAAAGGCTACCATCCATTGGAGTAACAAAAATCTCGACAACACACTACCTTCCATAATTACAAGGGTACCATCCAATGGAATAAAAAAAATCTCGGCAACAGACCACGTTCCATAAAGAAGTGGCTACCATCCATTGGAGTAATAAAAATATCGACAACAAACTACCTTCCATATTGACAAGGCTACCAACCATTGGAGTAACAAAAGTCTCGATAACAGACTGCCTTTCATAATGACAAGGCTACCATACATTGGAGTAACAAAAATATCGACAACAGATTACCTTCCATATGGACAAGGCTACAATCCATTGGAGTAACAAAAATCTCGACAACAGACTACCTTCCATAATGAAAAGGCTAGCATCCATTGGAGTAACAAAAATCTCGACAACAAAATAACTTCCATAATGACAAGGCTACCATTCAATGGAATAACAAAAGTCTCGACAATAGACCACGTTCCATAATGACAAGGCTACCATCCATTGGAAAAACAAAAATATCGACAACAGACTACCTTCCATAATGACAAGGCTACCATCCATTGGAGTAACAAAAATCTCTACAACAGACTACCTTCCATAATGACAAGGCTACCATCCATTGGGTAACAAAGATCTCGACAACATACTACCTTCCATAATGACAAGGCTACCATCCATTGGAGTAACAAAAATATCGACAACAAACTATCTTCCACAAAGACAAGGCTACAATCCATTGGAGTAACAAAAATATCGACAACAGACTACCTTCCATAAAGACAAGGCTACCATCCATTGGTGTAACAAAAACCTCTACAATAGACTACCTTCGATAATGACAAGGCTACCATCCATTGGAGTAACAAAGATCTCGACAATAGACTACCTTCCATAATGACAAGGCTACCATCCATTGGAGTAAAAAAACTCTCGACAAAACACTACATTGCATAATGACAAGGCTACCATCCATTGGAATGACAATAATATCGACAACAAACTACCTTCCAGAATGACAAGGCTACCATCCATGAGAGTAACAAAAATCTCGACAACTGACTATATTCGATAATGACAAGGCTACCATCTATTGGAGTAACAAAAATCTCGACAACAAACTACCTTCCATAATGACAAGGCTACCATCCATTGGAGTAACAAAAATCTATACAACAGACTACCTTCGACAATGACAAGGCTACCATCCATTGGGTAACAAAGATCTCAACAACAGACTACCTTCTATAATGACAAGGCTACCATCAACTGGATTAACAAAATTCTCGACAACAGACTACCTTCCATAAGGACAAGGCTACCATCCATTGAGTAACAAAGATATTGACAACAGACTACCTTCCATAATGACAAGGCTACCATACATTGGAGTAACAAAAATCTCGACAACAAATTACCTTCCATAATGACAAGGCTACCATCCATTGGAGTAACAAAAATCTCGACAACAGACTACCTTACATAATGAAAAGGCATGCATCCATTGGAGTAACAAAGATCTCGACAATAGAATACCTTCCATAATGACAAGGCTACCATCCAATGGAATAACAAAAATCTCGACAATAGACCATGTTCCATAATGATAAGGCTACCATTCATTGGAGTAACAAAAATATCGACAACAGACTACCTTCCATAAAGACAAGGCTACCATCAATTGGAGTAACAAAAATCTCTACAATAGACTACCTTCGAAAATGAAAAGGCTATCATCCATTAGAGTAACAAAGATATCGACAACAGACTACCTTCCATAATGACAAGGTTACCATCCATTGGAATAACTAAAATCTTGACAATAGACTACCTTCCATAATGACAAGGCTACCATCCATTGGAATAACAAAAATCTCGACAATAGACTACCTTCGATAATGACAAGGCTACCATCTATTGGAGTAACAAAAGTATAGACAACAGATTACCTTCCATAATTATAAGGCTACTATACATTGGAGTAATAAAAATTTCGACAACAGACTACATTCGATAATAACAAGGCTACCATCCATTGGAGTAACAAAAATCTCGACAACAAACTACCTTCCATAATGCCATGGCTACCATCCATTGGAGTAACAAAAATCTATACAACAGACTACCTTCGATAATGACAAAGCTACCATCCATTGGGTAACAAAGATCTCGACAACAGACTACCTTCCATAATAACAAGGCTACCATCAATTGGATTAACAAAAATCTCGACAACAGACTACCTTCCATAATGACAAAGCTACCATCCATTGAGTAACAAAGATATCGACAACAGACTACCTTCAATAATGACAAGGCTACCATCCATTGGAGAAAGAAAAATCTTGACAACAGACTACCTTTCATAATGACAAGGCTACCATCCATTGGAGTAAAAAAAATCTCGAAAACAGACTACCTTGCATAATGACAAGGTTACCATCCATTGGAATAACAAAAATCTCGACAACAAACTACCTTCCATAATGACAAGGCTACCATCCATGAGAGTAACAAAAATCTCGACAACTGACTACCTTCCATAATGACAAGGCTACCATACATTGGAGTAACAAAAATCTCGACAACAGATTACCTTCCATAATGACAAGTTTTAACCATCCATTGGAGTAACAAAATTCTTGACAACAGACTACCTTCCATAAAGTTAAGGGTACCATCCATTAGAGTAATAAAAATCTATACAACAGACTACCTTCCATAAAGACAAGGATACCATCCCTTAGAATAACAAAAATCTCGACAACAGACTAACTTGCATAATGACAAGGTTACCATCCATTGGAATAAAAAAATCTCGACAACAAACTACCTTCAATAACGACAAGGCTACCATCCATGAGAGTAACAAAAATCTCTACAACAGACTACATTCGATAATGACAAGGATACCATCCATTGGAGTAACAAAAATATCGACAACAGATTACCTTCTTTAATGATAAGGCTACGATCCATTGGAGTAACAAAAATCTCGACAACAGACTACCTTCCATAAAGACAAGGGTACCATCCATTGGAGTCACAAAAATATCAACAACAAACTATCTTCCATAATGACAAGGCTACCATCCCTTGGAATAACAAAAATCTCGACAACAAACTACCATCCATAATGTCAAGGCTACAATCCATTAGAGTAAAAAAAATCTCACCAATAAAATACCTTCCATAATGACAAGGCTACCATCCATTAGAGTAAGAAAAATCTCGACAAAACACTACATTGCATAAAGATAAGGTTACCATCCATTGGAATGAAAAAAATCTCGACAACAAACTACCTTCCATAATGACAAGGCTACCATCCATGAGAGTTACAAAAATCTCGACAACAGACTACCTTCAATAATGACATGGCTACCATCCATTGGAGTAACAAAAATCTCGACAACATACTACCTTCCATAATGACAAGGCTACCATCCATTGGAGTAACAAAAATATCGACAACAGACTACCTTCCATAATGAAAAGGCTACCATCCATAGGAGTAACAAAAATCTCGACAATAGACTACCTTCCATAATTACAAGGGTACCATCCAATGGAATAAAAAAAATCTCGGCAACAGACCACGTTCCATAATGAAGTGGCTACCATCCATTGGAGTAACAAAAATATCGACAACAAACTACCTTCCATATTGACAAGGCTACCAACCATTGGAGTAACAAAAGTCTCGATAACAGACTGCCTTTCATAATGACAAGGCTACCATACATTGGAGGAACAAAAATATCGAAAACAGATTACCTTCCATAATGACAAGGCTACAATCCATTGGAGTAACAAAAATCTCGACAACAGACTACCTTCCATAATGAAAAGGCTAGCATCCATTGGAGTAACAAAAATCTCGACAACAAAATACCTTCCATAATGACAAGGCTACCATCCATTGGAGGAACAAAAATATCGACAATAAACTGCCTTCCATAAAGACAAGGCTATGATCCATTGGAGTAACAAAAATATCGATAACAGACTACTTTCCATAAAGACAAGGCCACCATCCATTGGAGTAACAAAAATATCGACAACAGACTACCTTCCATAATGAAAAGGCTACCATCCATTGGAGTAACAAAAATCTCGACAACATACTACCTTCCATAATGACAAGGCTACCATCCATTGGAGTAACAAAAATATCGACAACAGACTACCTTCCATAATGAAAAGGCTACCATCCATTGGAGTAACAAAAATCTCGACAATAGACTACCTTCCATAATTACAAGGGTACCATCCAATGGAATAAAAAAAATCTCGGCAACAGACCACGTTCCATAATGAAGTGGCTACCATCCATTGGAGTAACAAAAATATCGACAACAAACTACCTTCCATATTGACAAGGCTACCAACCATTGGAGTAACAAAAGTCTCGATAACAGACTGCCTTTCATAATGACAAGGCTACCATACATTGGAGGAACAAAAATATCGAAAACAGATTACCTTCCATAATGACAAGGCTACAATCCATTGGAGTAATAAAAATCTCGACAACAGACTACCTTCCATAATGAAAAGGCTAGCATCCATTGGAGTAACAGAAATCTCGACAACAAAATACCTTCCATAATGACAAGGCTACCATTCAATGGAATAACAAAAATCTCGATAATAGACCACGTTCCATAATGACAAGGCTACCATCCATTGGAGTAACAAAAATATCGACCACAGACTACCTTCCATAATGACAAGGCTACCATCCATTGGAGTAACAAAAATCTCTACAACAGACTACCTTCCATAATGACAAGGCTACCATCCATTGGGTAACAAAGATCTCGACAACAGACTACCTTCCATAATGACAAGGCTACCATCCATTGGAGTAACAAAAATATCGACAACAAACTATCTTCCACAAAGACAAGGCTACAATCCATTGGAGTAACAAAAATATCGACAACAGACTACCTTCCATAAAGACAAGGCTACCATCCATTGGTGTAACAAAAACCTCTACAATAGACTACCTTCGATAATGACAAGGCTACCATCCATTGGAGTAACAAAGATCTCGACAACAGAATACCTTCCATAATGACAAGGCTACCATCCATTGGAGTAAAAAAACTCTCGACAAAACACTACATTGCATAATGACAAGGTTACCATCCATTGGAATGACAATAATATCGACAACAAACTACCTTCCAGAATGACAAGGCTACCATCCATGAGAGTAACAAAAATCTCGACAACTGACTATATTCGATAATGACAAGGCTACCATCTATTGGAGTAACAAAAATCTCGAAAACAAACTACCTTCCATAATGACAAGGCTACCATCCATTGGAGTAACAAAAATCAATACAACAGACTACCTTCGACAATGACAAGGCTACCATCCATTGGGTAACAAAGATCTCGACAACAGACTACCTTCCATAATGACAAGGCTACCATCAACTGGATTAACAAAAATCTCGACAACAGACTACCTTCCATAAGGACAAGGCTACCATCCATTGAGTAACAAAGATATCGACAACAGACTACCTTCCATAATGACAAGGCTACCATCCATTGGAGAAAGAAAAATCTTAACAACAAACTACCTTTCATAATGACAAGGCTACCATCCATTGGAGTAAAAAAAATCTCGACAATAGACCATGTTCCATAATGATAAGGCTACCATTCATTGGAGTAACAAAAATATCGACAACAGACTACCTTCCATAATGACAAGGCTACCATCCATTGGGTAACAAATATCTCGACAACAAACTACCTTCCATAATGACAAGGCTACCATCCATTGGAGGAACAAAAATATCGACAACAAACTGCCTTCCATAAAGACATGGCTATGATCCATTGGAGTAACAAAAATATCGATAACAGACTACCTTCCATAAAGACAAGGCCACTATCCATTGGAGTAACAAAAATCTCTACAATAGACTACCTTCGATAATGACAAGGCTATCATCCATTAGAGTAACAAAGATATCGACAACAGACTACCTTCCATAATGACAAGGTTACCATCAATTGGAATAACAAAAATCTTGACAATAGACTACCTTCCATAATGACAAGGCTACCATCCATTGGAATAACAAAAATCTCGACAATAGACTTCCTTCGATAATGACAAGGCTACCATCTATTGGAGTAACAAAAGTATAGACAACAGATTACCTTCCATAATGATAAGGCTACTATACATTGGAGTGTTAAAAATTTCGACAACAGACTACATTCGATAATGACAAGGCTACCATCCATTGGAGTAACAAAAATCTCGACAACAAACTACCTTACATAATGCCATGGCTACCATCCATTGGAGTAACAAAAATCTATACAACAGACTACCTTCGATAATGACAAAGCTACCATCCATTGGGTAACAAAGATCTCGACAACAGACTACCTTCCATAATGACAAGGCTACCATCAATTGGATTAACAAAAATCCCGACAACAGACTACCTACCATAATGACAAGGCTACCACCCATTGAGTAACAAAGATATCGACAACAGACTACCTTAAATAATGACAAGGCTACCATCCATTGGAGAAAGAAAAATCTTGACAACAGACTACCTTTCATAATGACAAGGCTACCATCCATTGGAGTAAAAAAAATCTCGAAAACAGACTACCTTGCATAATGACAAGGTTACCATCCATTGGAATAACAAAAATCTTGACAACAAACTACCTTGCATAATGACAAGGCTACCATCCATGAGAGTAACAAAAATCTCGACAACTGACTACCTTCCATAATGATAAGGCTACCATACATTGGAGTAACAAAAATCTCGACAACAGATTACCTTCCATAATGACAAGTTTTAACCATCCATTGGAGTAACAAAATTCTCGACAACAGACTACCTTCCATAAAGTCAAGGGTACCATCCATTGGAGTAACAAAAATATCGACAACAAACAACCTTCCATAAAGACAAGGATACCATCCCTTGGAATAACAAAAATCTCGACAACAGACTAGCTTGCATAATGACAAGGTTACCATCCATTGGAATAAAAAAAATCTCGACAACAAACTACCTTCAATAACGACAAGGCTACCATCCATGAGAGTAACAAAAATCTCAACAACAGACTACATTCGATAATGACAAGGCTACCATCCATTGGAGTAACAAAAATATCGACAACAGACTACCATCCATAATGACAAGGCTACCATCCATTGGAGTAACAAAAATCTCTACAACAGACTACCTTCCATAATGACAAGGCTACCATCCATTGGGTAACAAAGATGTCGACAACAGACTACCTTCCATAATGACAAGGCTACCATCAACTGGATTAACAAAAATCTCGACAACAGACTACCTTCCATAAGGACAAGGCTACCATCCATTGAGTAACAAAGATATCGACAACAGACTACCTTCCATAATGACAAGGCTACCATCCATTGGAGAAAGAAAAATCTTGACAACAAACTACCTTTCATAATGACAAGGCTACCATCCATTGGAGTAAAAAAAATCTCGACAGCAAACGTCCTTGCATAATGATAAGGTTACCATCCATTGGAATAACAAAAATCTCGGTAACAAACTACCTTCCATAACGATAAGGCTACCATCCATGAGAGTAACAAAAATCTCGACAACTGACTAACTTCCATAATGACAAGGCTACCATACATTGGAGTAACAAAAATCTCGACAACAAATTACCTTCCATAATGACAAGGCTACCATCCATTGGAGTAACAAAAATCTCGACAACAGACTACCTTACATAATGAAAAGGCTTTCATCCATTGGAGTAACAAAAATCTCGACAATAGAATACCTTCCATAATGACAAGGCTACCATCAAATGGAATAACAAAAATCTCGACAATAGACCATGTTCCATAATGATAAGGCTACCATTCATTGGAGTAACAAAAATATCGACAACAGACTACCTTCCATAATGACAAGGCTACCATCCATTGGGTAACAAATATCTCGACAACAAACTACCTTCCATAATGACAAGGCTACCATCCAATGGAGGAACAAAAATATCGACAACAAACTGCCTTCCATAAAGACATGGCTATGATCCATTGGAGTAACAAAAATATCAATAACAGACTACCTTCCATAAAGACAAGGCCACTATCCATTGGAGTAACAAAAATCTCTACAATAGACTACCTTCGATAATGACAAGGCTATCATCCATTAGAGTAACAAAGATATCGACAACAGACTACCTTCCATAATGACAAGGTTACCATCAATTGGAATAACAAAAATCTTGACAATAGACTACCTTCCATAATGACAAGGCTACCATCCATTGGAATAACAAAAATCTCGACAATAGACTTCCTTCGATAATGACAAGGCTACCATCTATTGGAGTAACAAAAGTATAGACAACAGATTACCTTCCATAATGATAAGGCTACTATACATTGGAGTATTAAAAATCTCGACAACTGACTACCTTCCATAATGACAAGGCTACCATACATTGGAGTAACAAAAATCTCAACAACAAACTACCTTACATAATGCCATGGCTACCATCCATTGGAGTAACAAAAATCTATACAACAGACTACCTTCGATAATGACAAAGCTACCATCCATTGGGTAACAAAGATCTCGACAACAGACTACCTTCCATAATGACAAGGCTACCATCAATTGGATTAACAAAAATCTCGACAACAGACTACCTTCCATAATGACAAGGCTACCATCCATTGAGTAACAAAGATATCGACAACAGACTACCTTCAATAATGACAAGGCTACCATCCATTGGAGAAAAAAAAATCTTGACAACAGACTACCTTTCATAATGACAAGGCTACCATCCATTTGAGTAAAAAAAATCTCGAAAACAGACTACCTTGCATAATGACAAGGCTACCATCCATGAGAGTAACAAAAATTTCGACAATTGACTACCTTCCATAATGACAAGGCTACCATACATTGGAGTAACAAAAATCTCGACAACAGATTACCTTCCATAATGACAAGTTTTAACCATCCATTGGAGTACCAAAATTCTCGAGAATAGACTACCTTCCATAAAGTCAAGGGTACCATCCATTGGAGTAACAAAAATATCGACAACAAACAACCTTTCATAAAGACAAGGATACCATCCCTTGGAATAACAAAAATCTCGACAACAGACTAGCTTGCATAATGACAAGGTTACCATCCATTGGAATAAAAAAAATCTCGACAACAAACTACCTTCAATAACGACAAGGCTACCATCCATGAGAGTAACAAAAATGTCAACAACAGACTACATTCGATAATGACAACGCTACCATCCATTGGAGTAATCAAAATATCGACAACAGACTACCTTCCATAATGACAAGGCTACCATCCATTGGAGTAACAAAAATCTCTACAACAGACTACCTTCCATAATGACAATGCTACCATCCATTGGGTAACAAAGATCTCGACAACAGACTACCTTCCATAATGACAAGGCTACCATCAACTGGATTAACAAAAATCTCGACAACAGACTACCTTCCATAAGGACAAGGCTACCATCCATTGAGTAACAAAGATATCGACAACAGACTACCTTCCATAATGACAAGGCTACCATCCATTGGAGAAAGAAAAATCTTGACAACAAACTACCTTTCATAATGACAAGGCTACCATCCATTGGAGTAAAAAAAATCTCGACAGCAAACGTCCTTGCATAATGATAAGGTTACCATCCATTGGAATAACAAAAATCTCGATAACAAACTACCTTCCATAACGATAAGGCTACCATCCATGAGAGTAACAAAAATCTCGACAACTGACTAACTTCCATAATGACAAGGCTACCATACATTGGAGTAACAAAAATCTCGACAACAAATTACCTTCCATAATGACAAGGCTACCATTCATTGGAGTAACAAAAATCTCGACAACAGACTACCTTACATAATGAAAAGGCTTGCATCCATTGGAGTAACAAAAATCTCGACAATAGAATACCTTCCATAATGACAAGGCTACCATCCAATGGAATAACAAAAATCTCGACAATAGACCATGTTCCATAATGCTAAGGCTACCATTCATTGGAGTAACAAAAATATCGACAACAGACTACCTTCCATAATGACAAGGCTACCATCCATTGGAGTAACAAAAATCTCTACAACAAACTACCATCCATAATGACAAGGCTACCATCCATTGGGTAACAAATATCTCGACAACAAACTACCTTCCATAATGACAAGGCTACCATCCATTGGAGGAACAAAAATATCGACAACAAACTGCCTTCCATAAAGACATGGCTATGATCATTTGGAGTAACAAAAATATCGATAACAGACTACCTTCCATAAAGACAAAGCCACCATCCACTAGAGTAACAAAAATCTCTACAATAGACTACCTTCGATAATGACAAGGCTATCATCCATTAGAGTAACAAAGATATCGACAACAGACTACCTTCCATAATGACAAGGTTACCATCAATTGGAATAACAAAAATCTTGACAATAGACTACCTTCCATAATGACAAGGCTTCCATCCATTGGAATAACAAAAATCTCGACAATAGACTACCTTCGATAATGACAAGGCTACCATCTATTGGAGTAACAAAAGTATAGACAACAGATTACCTTCCATAATGATAAGGCTACTATACATTGGAGTATTAAAAATTTCGACAACAGACTACATTCGATAATGACAAGGCTACCATCCATTGGAGTAACAAAAATCTCGACAACAAACTACCTTCCATAATGCCATGGCTACCATCCATTGGAGTAACAAAAATCTATACAACAGACTACCTTCGATAATGACAAAGCTACCATCCATTGGGTAACAAAGATCTCGACAACAGACTACCTTCCATAATGACAAGGCTACCATCAATTGGATTAACAAAAATCTCGACAACAGACTACCTTCCATAATGACAAAGCTACCATCCATTGAGTAACAAAGATATCGACAACAGACTACCTTCAATAATGACAAGGCTACCATCATTTGGAGAAAGAAAAATCTTGACAACAGACTACCTTTCATAATGACAAGGCTACCATCCATTGGAGTAAAAAAAATCTCGAAAACAGACTACCTTGCATAATGACAAGGTTACCATCCATTGGAATAACAAAAATCTCGACAACAACCTACCTTCCATAATGAGAAGGCTACCATCCATGAGAGTAAGAAAAATCTCGACAACTGACTACCTTCCATAATGACAAGGCTACCATACATTGGAGTAACAAAAATCTCGACAACAGATTACCTTCCATAATGACAAGTTTTAACCATCCATTTGAGTAACAAAATTCTCGACAACAGACTACCTTCCATAAAGTCAAGGGTGCCATCCATTGGAGTAACAAAAATATCGACAACAAACAACATTCCATAAAGACAAGGATACCATGCCTTGGAATAACAAAAATCTCGACAACAGACTAACTTGCATAATGACAAGGTTACCATCCATTGGAATAAAAAAAATCTCGACAACAAACTACCTTCAATAACGACAAGGCTACCATCCATGAGAGTAACAAAAATCTCTACAATAGAATACATTCGATAATGACAAGGATATCATCCATTGGAGAAACAAAAATATCGACAACAGATTACCTTCCATAATGATAAGGCTACGATCCATTGGAGTAACAAAAATCTCGACAACAGACTACCTTCCATAAAGACAAGGGTACCATCCATTGGAGTCACAAAAATATCAACAACAAACTATCTTCCATAATGACAAGGCTACCATCCATTGGAGTAAAAAAAATCTCGACAAAACACTACATTGCATAATGATAAGGTTACCATCCATTGGAATGACAAAAATCTCGACAACAAACTACCTTCCATAATGACAAGGCTACCATCCATGAGAGTAACAAAAATCTCGACAACAGACTACCTTCAATAATGACAAGGCTACCATCCATTGGAGTAAGAAAAATCTCGACAACATACTACCTTCCATAATGACAAGGCTACCATCCATTGGAGTAACAAAAATCTCGACAATAGACTACCTTCGATAACGACAAGGCTACCATCTATTGGAGTAACAAAAGTATAGACAACAGGTTACCTTCCATAATGATAAGGCTACTATACATTGGAGTAATAAAAATTTCGACAACAGACTACATTCGATAATGACAAGGCTACCATCTATTGGAGTAACAAAAATCTCGACAACAAACTACCTTCCATAATGCCATGGCTACCATCCATTGGAGTAACAAAAATCTATACAACAGACTACCTTCGATAATGACAAAGCTACCATCCATTGGGTAACAAAGATCTCGACAACAGACTACCTTCCATAATGACAAGGCTACCATCAATTGGATTAACAAAAATCTCGACAACAGACTACCTTCCATAATGACAAGGCTACCATCCATTGAGTAACAAAGATATCGACAACAGACTACCTTCAATAATGACAAGGCTACCATCCATTGGAGAAAGAAAAATCTTGACAACAGACTACCTTTCATAATGACAAGGCTACCATCCATTGGAGTAAAAAAAATCTCGAAAATAGACTACCTTGCATAATGACAAGGTTACCATCCATTGGAATAACAAAAATCTCGACAACAAACTACCTTGCATAATGACAAGGCTACCATCCATGAGACTAACAAAAATCTCGACAACTGACTACCTTCCATAATGACAAGGCTACCATACATTGGAGTAACAAAAATCTCGACAACAGATTACCTTCCATAATGACAAGTTTTAACCATCCATTGGAGTAACAAAATTCTCGACAATAGACTACCTTCCATAAAGTCAAGGGTACCATCCATTGGAGTAACAAAAATATCGACAACAAACAACCTTCCATAAAGACAAGGATACCATCCCTTGGAATAACAAAAATCTCGACAACAGACTAACTTGCATAATGACAAGGTTACCATCCATTGGAATAAAAAAAATCTCGACAACAAACTACCTTCAATAACGACAAGGCTACCATCCATGAGAGTAACAAAAATCTCAACAACAGACTACATTCGATAATGACAAGGCTACCATCCATTGGAGTAACAAAAATATCGACAACAGACTACCTTCCATAATGACAAGGCTACCATCCATTGGAGTAACAAAAATCTCTGCAACAGACTACCTTCCATAATGACAAGGCTACCATCCATTGGGTAACAAAGATCTCGACAACAGACTACCTTCCATAATGACAAGGCTACAATCCATTGGAGTAACAAAAATATCGACAACAAACTATCTTCCACAAAGATAAGGCTACAATCCATTGGAGTAACAAAAATATCGACAATAGACTACCTTCCATAAAGACAAGGCTACCATCCATTGGTGTAACAAACACCTCTACAATAGACTACCTTCGATAATGACAAGGCTACCATCCATTGGAGTAACAAAAATATCGACAACAGACTACCTTCCATAATGACATGGTTACCATCCATTGGAATAACAAAAATCTTGACAATAGACTACCTTCCATAATGACAAGGCTACCATCCATTGGAATAACAAAAATCTCGACAACAGACTACCTTCGATAATGACAAGGCTACCATCCATTAGGTAACAAAGATCTCGACAACAGACTACCTTCCATAATGACAAGGCTACCATCAATTGGATTAACAAAAATCTCGACAATAGACTACCTTCCATAATGACAAGGCTACCATCCATTGAGTAACAAAGATATCAACAACAGACTACCTTCCATAATGACAAGGCTACCATCCATTGGAGAAAGAAAATTTTTGACAACAGACTACCTTGCATAATGACAAGGTTACCATCCATTGGAATAACAAAAATCTCGACAACAAACTACCTTCCATAACGACAAGGCTACCATCCATGAGAGTAACAAAAATCTCGACAAGTTACTACCTTCCATAATGACAAGGCTACCATACATTGGAGTAACAAAAATCTCGAAAACAGATTACCTTCCATAATGACAATGCTACCATCCATTGGATTAACAAAAATCTCGACAACATACTACCTTCCATAAAGTCAAGGGTACCATCCATTGGATTAACAAAAATATCGATAACAAACTACCTTCCATAAAGACAAGGATACCATCCCTTGGAATAACAAAAATCTCGACAACAAACTACCTTGCATAATGACAAGGTTACCATCCATTGGAATAAAAAAAATCTTGACAACAAACTACCTTCAATAACGACAAGGCTACCATCCATGAGAGTAACAAAAATCTCTACAATAGACTACCTTCGATAATGACAAGGCTACCATCCATTGGAGTAACAAAAATCTCGACAACAGACTACCTTCCATAAAGACAAGGGTACCATCCATTGGAGTAACAAAAATATCGACAACAAACTACCTTCCATAAAGACAAGGCTACCATCCCTTGGAATAACAAAAATCTCGACAACAAACTACCTTCCATAATGACAAGGCTACAATCCATTAGAGTAAAAAAATCTCACCAATAAAATACCTTCCATAATGACAAGGCTACCATCCATTGGAGTAAAAAAAATCTCGACAAAACACTACATTAAATAATGATAAGGTTACCATCCATTGGAATGACAAAAATCTCGACAACAAATTACCTTCCATAATGACAAGGCTACCATCCATGAGAGTAACAAAAATCTCGACAATAGACTACCTTCAATAATGACAAGGCTACCATCCATTGGAGTAACAAAAATCTCAACAACATACTACCTTCCATAATGACAAGGCTACCATCCATTGGAGTAACAAAAATCTCGACAAAAGACTACCTTCCATAATTACAAGGGTACCATCCAATGGAATAAAAGAAACTCTCAGCAACAGACCAGGTTCCATAATGAAGTGGCTACCATCCATTGGAGTAATAAAAATATCGACAACAAACTACGTTCCATATTGACAAGGCTACCAACCATTGGAGTAGCAAAAGTCTCGATAACAGACTGCCTTCCATAATTACGAGGCTACCATCCATTGGAGTAACAAAGATATCGACAACATACTATCTTCCATATGACAAGGCCACCATCTATTGGAGTAATAGGAATCACAATGACAGACTACCTTCCATAATGACAATGCTACCATCAATTGGACTCACAAAAATCTCGACAACAAACAACCTTCCATAATGACAAGGCTACCATCAATTGGAGTAACAAAAATCTCGACAACATACTACCTTCCATAATGACAAGGCTACCATCCATTAGAGTAACAAAAATCTCGACAACAAACTACCTTCCATAATGACAAGGCTACCATCCATTTCAGTAACAAAAATCTTGCCAACAGACTACCTTCCATAATGACATGCCTACCATCCATTTGAGTAACAAAAATCTCAACAACAGACTACCTTCGTTATGACTAGGCTACCATCCATTGGAGTAACAAAGATATCGACAACAACTATCTTCCATAATGACAAGGCTACGATCTATTGGAGTAATAGAAATCACAATGACAGACTAGCTTCCATAATGATAAGGCTCCATCCATTGGAGTAACAAAAATCTAGACAACATATTTACTTTCATAATGACAAGACTACCATCCATTAGAGTAACAAAAATCTCGACAACAGACTAACGTCCATAATGACAAGTCTACCATCCATTGGAGTAACAAAAATCTCGACAAGAAACTACCTTCCATAATGACAAGGCTACCATCCATGAGACTAACAAAAATCTCGACAACTGACTACCTTCCATAATGACAAGGCTACCATACATTGGATTAACAAAAATCTCGACAACAGATTACCTTCCATAATGACAAGTTTTAACCATCCATTGGAGTAACAAAATTCTCGACAACAGACTACCTTCCATAATGACAAGGCTACCATCCATTGGAGTAACAAAAATATCGACAACAAACAACCTTCCATAAAGACAAGGATACCATGCCTTGGAATAACCAAAATCTCGACAACAGACTAACTTGCATAATGACAAGGTTACCATCCATTGGAATAAAAAAAATCTCAACAACAAACTACCTTCAATAACAACAAGGCTACCATCCATGAGAGTAACAAAAATCTCTACAATAGAATACATTCGATAATGACAAGGATATCATCCATTGGAGAAACAAAAATATCGACAACAGATTACCTTCCATAATGATAAGGCTACGATCCATTGGAGTAACAAAAATCTCGACAACAGACTACCTTCCATAAAGACAAGGGTACCATCCATTGGAGTCACAAAAATATCAACAACAAACTATCTTCCATAATGACAAGGCTACCATGCCTTGGAATAACAAAAATCTCGACAACAAACTACCATCCATAATGACAAGGCTACAATCCATTAGAGTAAAAAAAATCTCACCAATCAAATACCTTCCATAATGACAAGGCTACCATCCATTGGAGTAAAAAAAATCTCGACAAAACACTACATTGCATAATGATAAGGTTACCATCCATTGGAATGACAAAAATCTCGACAACAAACTACCTTCCATAATGACAAGGCTACCATCCATGAGAGTAACAAAAATCTCGACAACAGACTACCTTCAATAATGACAAGGCTACCATTCATTGGAGTAAGAAAAATCTCGACAACATACTACCTTCCATAATGACAAGGCTACCATCCATTGGAGTAACAAAAATCTCGACAATAGACTACCTTCGATAACGACAAGGCTACCATCTATTGGAGTAACAAAAGTATAGACAACAGGTTACCTTCCATAATGATAAGGCTACTATACATTGGAGTAATAAAAATTTCGACAACAGACTACATTCGATAATGACAAGGCTACCATCCATTGAAGTAACAAAAATCTCGACAACAAACTACCTTCCATAATGCCATGGCTACCATCCATTGGAGTAACAAAAATCTATACAACAGACTACCTTCGATAATGACAAAGCTACCATCCATTGGGTAACAAAGATCTCGACAACAGACTACCTTCCATAATGACAAGGCTACCATCAATTGGATTAACAAAAATCTCGACAACAGACTACCTTCCATAATGACAAGGCTACCATCCATTGAGTAACAAAGATATCGACAACAGACTACCTTCAATAATGACAAGGCTACCATCCATTGGAGAAAGAAAAATCTTGACAACAGACTACATTTCATAATGACAAGGCTACCATCCATTGGAGTAAAAAAAATCTCGAAAATAGACTACCTTGCATAATGACAAGGTTACCATCCATTGGAATAACAAAAATCTCGACAACAAACTACCTTGCATAATGACAAGGCTACCATCCATGAGACTAACAAAAATCTCGACAACTGACTACCTTCCATAATGACAAGGCTACCATACATTGGAGTAACAAAAATCTCGACAACAGATTACCTTCCATAATGACAAGTTTTAACCATCCATTGGAGTAACAAAATTCTCGACAACAGACTACCTTCCATAAAGTCAAGGGTACCATCCATTGGAGTAACAAAAATATCGACAACAAACAACCTTCCATAAAGACAAGGATACCATCCCTTGGAATAACAAAAATCTCGACAACAGACTAACTTGCATAATGACAAGGTTACCATCCATTGGAATAAAAAAAATCTCGACAACAAACTACCTTCAATAACGACAAGGCTACCATCCATGAGAGTAACAAAAATCTCAACAACAGACTACATTCGATAATGACAAGGCTACCATCCATTGGAGTAACAAAAATATCGACAACAGACTACCTTCCATAATGACAAAGCTACCATCCATTGGAGTAACAAAAATCTCTGCAACAGACTACCTTCCATAATGACAAGGCTACCATCCATTGGGTAACAAAGATCTCGACAACAGACTACCTTCCATAATGACAAGGCTACCATCCATTGGAGTAACAAAAATATCGACAACAAACTATCTTCCACAAAGATAAGGCTACAATCCATTGGAGTAACAAAAATATCGACAATAGACTACCTTCCATAAAGACAAGGCTACCATCCATTGGTGTAACAAACACCTCTACAATAGACTACCTTCGATAATGACAAGGCTACCATCCATTGGAGTAACAAAAATATCGACAACAGACTACCTTCCATAATGACATGGTTACCATCCATTGGAATAACAAAAATCTTGACAATAGACTACCTTCCATAATGACAAGGCTACCATCCATTGGAATAACAAAAATCTCGACAACAGACTACCTTCGATAATGACAAGGCTACCATCCATTAGGTAACAAAGATCTCGACAACAGACTACCTTCCATAATGACAAGGCTACCATCAATTGGATTAACAAAAATCTCGACAACAGACTACCTTCCATAACGACAAGGCTACCATCCATTGAGTAACAAAGATATCAACAACAGACTACCTTCCATAATGACAAGGCTACCATCCATTGGAGAAAGAAAATTTTTGACAACAGACTACCTTGCATAATGACAAGGTTACCATCCATTGGAATAACAAAAATCTCGACAACAAACTACCTTCCATAACGACAAGGCTACCATCCATGAGAGTAACAAAAATCTCGACAAGTTACTACCTTCCATAATGACAAGGCTACCATACATTGGAGTAACAAAAATCTCGAAAACAGATTACCTTCCATAATGACAATGCTACCATCCATTGGAGTAACAAAAATCTCGACAACATACTACCTTCCATAAAGTCAAGGGTACCATCCATTGGATTAACAAAAATATCGATAACAAACTACCTTCCATAAAGACAAGGATACCATCCCTTGGAATAACAAAAATCTCGACAACAAACTACCTTGCATAATGACAAGGTTACCATCCATTGGAATAAAAAAAATCTTGACAACAAACTACCTTCAATAACGACAAGGCTACCATCCATGAGAGTAACAAAAATCTCTACAATAGACTACCTTCGATAATGACAAGGCTACCATCCATTGGAGTAACAAAAATCTCGACAACAGACTACCTTCCATAAAGACAAGGGTACCATCCATTGGAGTAACAAAAATATCGACAACAAACTACCTTCCATAAAGACAAGGCTACCATCCCTTGGAATAACAAAAATCTCGACAACAAACTACCTTCCATAATGACAAGGTTACAATCCATTAGAGTAAAAAAATCTCACCAATAAAATACCTTCCATAATGACAAGGCTACCATCCATCGGAGTAAAAAAAATCTCGACAAAACACTACATTAAATAATGATAAGGTTACCATCCATTGGAATGACAAAAATCTCGACAACAAATTACCTTCCATAATGACAAGGCTACCATCCATGAGAGTAACAAAAATCTCGACAATAGACTACCTTCAATAATGACAAGGCTACCATCCATTGGAGTAACAAAAATCTCAACAACATACTACCTTCCATAATGACAAGGCTACCATCCATTGGAGTAACAAAAATCTCGACAACAGACTACCTTCCATAATTACAAGGGTACCATCCAAAGGAATAAAAGAAACTCTCAGCAACAGACCAGGTTCCATAATGAAGTGGCTACCATCCATTGGAGTAATAAAAATATCGACAACAAACTACGTTCCATATTGACAAGGCTACCAACCATTGGAGTAGCAAAAGTCTCGATAACAGACTGCCTTCCATAATTACGAGGCTACCATCCATTGGAGTAACAAAGATATCGACAACATACTATCTTCCATATGACAAGGCCACCATCTATTGGAGTAATAGGAATCACAACGACAGACTACCTTCCATAATGACAATGCTACCATCAATTGGACTCACAAAAATCTCGACAACAAACAACCTTCCATAATGACAAGGCTACCATCCATTGGAGTAACAAAAATCTCGACAACATACTACCTTCCATAATGAAAAGGCTACCATCCATTAGAGTAACAAAAATCTCGACAACATACTACCTTCCATAATGACAAGGCTACCATCCATTTGAGTAACAAAAATCTTGCCAACAGACTACCTTCCATAATGACATGCCTACCATCCATTTGAGTAACAAAAATCTCGACAACAGACTACCTTCGTTATGACTAGGCTACCATCCATTGGAGTAACAAAGATATCGACAACAACTATCTTCCATAATGACAAGGCTACGATCTATTGGAGTAATAGAAATCACAATGACAAACTAGCTTCCATAATGATAAGGCTCCATCCATTAGAGTAACAAAAATCTAGACAACATATTTACTTTCATAATGACAAGACTACCATCCATTAGAGTAACAAAAATCTCGACAATAGACTAACGTCCATAATGACAAGTCTACCATCCATTGTAGGAAAAAAAATCTCGACAAGAAACTACCTTCCATAATGACAAGGCTACCATCCATTAGAGTAACAAAAATCTCGACCATAGACTACCTTCCATAATGACAAGGCTACCATCCATTAGAGTAACAAAAATCTCGCCAACAGACTACTTTCCATAATGACAAGGCTACCATCCATTGGAGTGACAAAAATCTCGACAATAGACTACCTTCCATAATGACAAGGCTACCATCCATTGGAGTAACTAAAATCTTGACAACATACTACCTTCCATAATTACAAGGCTACCATCCATTGGAGTAACGAAAATATCATCATGAGACTACCTTCCATAATGACAAGGCTACCATCCATTTTAGTAAAAATAATCTTGCCAACAGACTACCTTCCATAATGACATGCTACCATCCAATGGAGTGACAAAAATCTCGACAATAGACTACCTTCCATAATGACATGGCTACCATCAATTGGAGTAACAAAAATATCGACAATAGACTACAGTCCATAATGACAAGGCCAACATCCATTAGATTAACAAAAATATCGACAACATACTACCTTCCATACTAACAAGACTACCATCCATTAGAGTAACAAAAATCTCGAGAACAGACTACCTTCAATAATGACAAGGCTACCGTCTATTAGAGTAACAAAAATCTAAACTACAGACTACCTTCCATAATGCCAAGGCTACCATCCATTGTAGTAACAAAAATCTCGCCAACAGACTACCTTCCATAATGATAAGACTACAGTCCATTGGACTAACAATAATCTCGACAACAGACTACCTTTAATAATGACTAGGCTACCATCCATTAGAGTAACAAAGATATCGATAACAAACTACCTTCCATAATGACAATTCTACCATCCATTGGAATAAAAAAAATATCGACAATAGACTACCTTCCATAATGACAAGGCTACCATCCATTAGAGTAACGAAAATATCTACAAGAGACTATGTTCACTAACGACAAGGCTACCATCCATTCTAGTAACCAAAATCTGGACAACAGACTACCTTCTATAATGACAAGGCTACTATCCATTGGAGTAACATAAACATCGACAGCAGTCTACCTTCCATAATGACAAGGCTACAATCCAATGGAGTAACAAAGATATCAACAACATTCTACCTACCATAATGACAAGGCTACCATACATTGCAGTATCAAAAATCTAGACAACCGACTATCTTCCATTATGACAAGGCTACCATCTATTGGAATAACAAAAATATCGAGAATAGACTACCTTACATAATGACAAGTCTACCATCCAATGGAATAACAAAAATCTCGACAACAGACTACCTTCCATAATGACAAGTCTACCATCCAATGGAATAACAAAAATCTCGACAATAGACTACCTTCCATAATGATAAGTCTACCGTCCATTGGAGTAACAAAAGATATTGACAACATGCTACCTTCCATAATAATAAGGCTACCATCCATTGGAGTAACAAAACTCTCGACAACAGACTACCTTCCATAATGACAAGGCTACAATCCATTGGAGTAACAAAAGACTCGACAATAGACTACCATCCATATTGACAAGGATACCATCCATTGGAGTAACAAAGATATCGACAACATACTATCTTCCATATGACAAGGCCACCATCTATTGGAGTAATAGGAATCACAACAACAGACTACCTTCCATAATGACAAGGCTACCATCCATTGGAGTAACTAAAATCTCGACAACAGACTACCTTCCATAATGAAAAGGCTACCATCCATTAGAGTAACTAAAATCTCGACAACATACTACCTTCCATAATGACAAGGATACCATCCATTAGAGTAACAAAAATCTCGACAACAGACTACCTTCCATAATGACAAGGCTACCATCCATTTGAGTAACAAAAATCTTGCCAACGGACTACCTTCCATAACGACATGCTACCATCCAATGGAGTGACAAAAATTTCGATAATAGACTACATTCCATAATGACATGGCTACATTCCATTGGAGTAACAAAAATATCGACAACAGACTACCTTCCATAATGACAAGGCTACCATCCATTAGATTAACAAAAATATCGATAACATACTACCTTCCATAATAACAAGACTACCATCCATTAGAGTAACAAAAATCTCGAGAACAGACTACCTTCAATAATGACAAGGCTACCATCCATTAGAGTAACACAAATCTCGACAACAAACTACCTTCCATAATGACAAGGCTACCATCCATTGGAGTAACAAAAATCTCGCCAACAAACTACCTTCCATAATGACAAGACTACATTCCATTTGAGTATCAAAAATCTAGACAACATACTAACTTTCATAATGACAAGACAACCATCCTTTAGAGTAACAAAAATCTCGACAACAGACTAACGTCCATAATGACAAGTCTACCATCCATTGTAGGAAAAAAAATCTCGACAAGAAACTACCTTCCATAATGACAAGGCTACCATCCATTAGAGTAACAAAAATCTCGACAATAGACTACCTTCCATAATGACAAGGCTACCATCCATTAGAGTAACAAAAATATCGCCAACAAACTACTTTCCATAATGACAAGGCTACCATCCATTGGAGTGACAAAAATCTCGACAATAGACTACCTTCCATAATGACAAGGCTACCATCCATTGGAGTAACTAAAATCTCGACAACAGACTACCTTCCAAAATGACAATGCTACAATCCATTAGAGTAACAAAAATCTCGACAACATACTACCTTCCATAATGACAAGGCTACCATCCATTAGAGTAACAAAAATCTCGACAACAGACTACCTTCCATAATGACAAGGCTACCATCCATTAGAGTAACAAAAATCTTGCCAACAGACTACCTTCCATAATGACATGCCTACCATCCATTTGAGTAACAAAAATCTCGACAACAGACTACCTTCGTTATGACTAGGCTACCATCCATTGGAGTAACAAAGATATCGACAACAACTATCTTCCATAATGACAAGGCTACGATCTATTGGAGTAATAGAAATCACAATGACAGACTAGCTTCCATAATGATAAGGCTCCATCCATTGGAGTAACAAAAATCTAGACAACATATTTACTTTCATAATGACAAGACTACCATCCATTAGAGTAACAAAATTCTCGACAACAGACTAACGTCCATAATGACAAGTCTACCATCCATTGTAGGAAAAAAAATCTCGACAAGAAACTACCTTCCATAATGACAAGGCTACCATCCATTAGAGTAACAAAAATCTCGACAATAGACTACCTTCCATAATGACAAGGCTACCATCCATTAGAGTAACAAAAATCTCGCCAACAGACTACTTTCCATAATGACAAGGCTACCATCCATTGGAGTGACAAAAATCTCGACAATAGACTACCTTCCATAATGACAAGGCTACCATCCATTGGAGTAACTAAAATCTTGACAACATACTACCTTCCATAATTACAAGGCTACCATCCATTGGAGTAACGAAAATATCATCATGAGACTACCTTCCATAATGACAAGGCTACCATCCATTTTAGTAAAAATAATCTTGCCAACAGACTACCTTCCATAATGACATGCTACCATCCAATGGAGTGACAAAAATCTCGACAATAGACTACCTTCCATAATGACATGGCTACCATCAATTGGAGTAACAAAAATATCGACAATAGACTACAGTCCATAATGACAAGGCCAACATCCATTAGATTAACAAAAATATCGACAACATACTACCTTCCATACTAACAAGACTACCATCCATTAGAGTAACAAAAATCTCGAGAACAGACTACCTTCAATAATGACAAGGCTACCGTCTATTAGAGTAACAAAAATCTCAACTACAGACTACCTTCCATAATGCCAAGGCTACCATCCATTGTAGTAACAAAAATCTCGCCAACAGACTACCTTCCATAATGATAAGACTACAGTCCATTGGACTAACAATAATCTCGACAACAGACTACCTTTAATAATGACTAGGCTACCATCCATTAGAGTAACAAAGATATCGATAACAAACTACCTTCCATAATGACAATTCTACCATCCATTGGAATAAAAAAAATATCGACAATAGACTACCTTCCATAATGACAAGGCTACCATCCATTAGAGTAACGAAAATATCTACAAGAGACTATGTTCACTAACGACAAGGCTACCATCCATTCTAGTAACCAAACTCTGGACAACAGACTACCTTCTATAATGACAAGGCTACTATCCATTGGAGTAACATAAACATCGACAGCAGTCTACCTTCCATAATGACAAGGATACAATCCAATGGAGTAACAAAGATATCAACAACATTCTACCTACCATAATGACAAGGCTACCATACATTGCAGTATCAAAAATCTAGACAACCGACTATCTTCCATTATGACAAGGCTACCATCTATTGGAATAACAAAAATATCGAGAATAGACTACCTTACATAATGACAAGTCTACCATCCAATGGAATAACAAAAATCTCGACAACAGACTACCTTCCATAATGACAAGTCTACCATCCAATGGAATAACAAAAATCTCGACAATAGACTACCTTCCATAATGATAAGTCTACCGTCGATTGGAGTAACAAAAGATATTGACAACATGCTACCTTCCATAATAATAAGGCTACCATCCATTGGAGTAACAAAACTCTTGACAACAGACTACCTTCCATAATGACAAGGCTACAATCCATTGGAGTAACAAAAGACTCGACAATAGACTACCATCCATATTGACAAGGATACCATCCATTGGAGTAACAAAGATATCGACAACATACTATCTTCCATATGACAAGGCCACCATCTATTGGAGTAATAGGAATCACAACAACAGACTACCTTCCATAATGACAAGGCTACCATCCATTGGAGTAACTAAAATCTCGACAAAAGACTACCTTCCATAATGAAAAGGCTACCATCCATTAGAGTAACTAAAATCTCGACAACATACTACCTTCCATAATGACAAGGATACCATCCATTAGAGTAACAAAAATCTCGACAACAGACTACCTTCAATAATGACAAGGCTACCATCCATTTGAGTAACAAAAATCTTGCCAACGGACTACCTTCCATAATGACATGCTACCATCCAATGGAGTGACAAAAATTTCGATAATAGACTACATTCCATAATGACATGGCTACATTCCATTGGAGTAACAAAAATATCAACAACAGACTACCTTCCATAATGACAAGGCTACCATCCATTAGATTAACAAAAACATCGATAACATACTACCTTCCATAATAACAAGACTACCATCCATTAGAGTAACAAAAATCTCGAGAACAGACTACCTTCAATAATGACAAGGCTACCATCCATTAGAGTAACACAAATCTCGACAACAAACTACCTTCCATAATGACAAGGCTACCATCCATTGGAGTAACAAAAATCTCGCCAACAAACTACCTTCCATAATGACAAGACTACATTCCATTTGAGTATCAAAAATCTAGACAACATACTAACTTTCATAATGACAAGACAACCATCCTTTAGAGTAACAAAAATCTCGACAACAGACTAACGTCCATAATGACAAGTCTACCATCCATTGTAGGAAAAAAAATCTCGACAAGAAACTACCTTCCATAATGACAAGGCTACCATCCATTAGAGTATCAAAAATCTCGACAATAGACTACCTTCCATAATGACAAGGCTACCATCCATTAGAGTAACAAAAATATCGCCAACAAACTACTTTCCATAATGACAAGGCTACCATCCATTGGAGTGACAAAAATCTCGACAATAGACTACCTTCCATAATGACAAGGCTACCATCCATTGGAGTAACTAAAATCTCGACAACAGACTACCTTCCAAAATGACAATGCTACAATACATTAGAGTAACAAAAATCTCGACAACATACTACCTTCCATAATGACAAGGCTACCATCCATTAGAGTAACAAAAATCTCGACAACAGACTACCTTCCATAATGACAAGGCTACCATCCATTAGAGTAACAAAAATATCGACAACATACTACCTTCCATAATTAGAAGGCTACCATCCATTGGAGTGACGAAAATATCATCAACTGACTACCTTCCATAATGACAAGGCTACCTTCCATTTTAGTAAAAAAAATCTTGCCAACAGACTACCTTCCATAATGAAATGCTACCATCCAATGGAGTGACAAAAATCTCGACAATAGACTACCTTCCATAATGACATGGCTACCATCCATTGGAGTAACAAAAATATCAACAACAGACTACCTTCCATAATGACAAGGCTAACATCCATTAGATTAACAAAAATATCGACAACATACTACCTTCCATACTAACAATACTACCATCCATTAGAGTAACAAAAATCTCGAGAACAAACTACCTTCAATAATGACAAGGCTACCGTCTACTAGAGTAACAAAAATCTTGACTACAGACTACCTTCCATAATGCCAAGGCTACCATCCATTATAGTAACAAAAATCTCGCCAACAGACTACCTTCCATAATGATAAGACTACACTCCATTGGACTAACAATAATCTCGACAACAGACTACCTTCAATAATGACTAGGCTACCATCCATTAGAGTAACAAAGATATCTATAACAGACTACCTTCCATAATGACAATTCTACCATCCATTGGAATAAAAAAAATATCGACAATAGACTACCTTCCATAATGACAAGGCTACCATCCATTAGAGTAACAAAAATATCTACAAGAGACTTTGTTCCATAACGACAAGGCTACCATCCATTCTAGTAACCAAAATCTGGACAATAGACTACCTTTTATAATGACAAGGCTACTATCCATTGGAGTAACATAAACATCTACAGCAGTCTACCTTCCATAATGACAAGGCTACAATCCAATGGAGTAACAAAAATCTCGAGAACAGACTACCTTCAATAATGACAAGGCTACCGTCTACTAGAGTAACAAAAATCTCGACTACAGACTACCTTCCATAATGCCAAGGCTACCATCCATTATAGTAACAAAAATCTCGACACCAGACTACCTTCCATAATGATAAGTCTACCGTCCATTGGAGTAACAAAAATCTGAACAACATAATACTCTCCATAATGACAATGCTACCATCCATTGGAGTAACAAAGATATTGACAACATGCTACCTTCCATAATAATAAGGCTACCATCCATTGGAGTAACAAAAATCTCGACAACAGACTACCTTCCATAATGACAAGGCTACAATCCATTGGAGTAACAAAAGACTCGTCAATAGACTACCATCCATATTGACAAGGATACCATCCATTGGAGTAACAAAGATATCGACAACATACTATCTTCCATATGACAAGGCCACCATCTATTGGAGTAATAGGAATCACAACGACAGACTACCTTCCATAACGACAATGCTACCATCAATTGGAGTCACAAAAATCTCGACAACAGACAACCTTCCATAATGACAAGGCTACCATCCATTGGAGTAACAAAAATCTCGACAACAGAATACCTTCCATAATGACAAGCCTACCATCCATTAGAGTAACAAAAATCTCGACAACATACTACCTTCCATAATGACAAGGCTACCATCCAATGGAGTAACAAAAATCTCGCCAACAGACTACCTTCCATAATGACAAGGCTACAATCCATTGGAGTAACAAAAATCTTGACAGCAGACTAACTTCAATAATGACAAGGCTACAATCCCTTGGAGTAACAAAAATCTTTACAACAGACTAACTTCCATAATGACAAGACTACCATCCATTAGAGTAACAAAAATCTCGACAACAGACTAACGTCCATAATAACGAGGCTACCATCCATTGTAGTAAAAAAAATCTCGACAAGAAACTACCTTCCATAATGACAAGGCTACCATCCATTAGAGTAACAAAAATATCGACAACAGACTACCTTCCATAATGACAAGGCTACCATCCATTAGAGTAACAAAAATCTCGCCAACAAACTACTTTCCATAATGACAAGGCTACCATCCATTGGAGTGAAAAAAATATCGACAATAGACTACCTTCCATAATGACAAGGCTACCATCCATTGGAGTAACTAAAATCTCGACAACAGACTACCTTTCATAATGACAAGGCTACCATCCATTAGAGTAACAAAAATGTCGACAACATACTACCTTCAATAATGACAAGGCTACCATCCATTAGAGTAACAAAAATCTCGATAACAGACTACCTTCCATAATGACAAGGCTACCATCCATTGGAGTAACGAAAATATCGACAACATACTACCTTCCATAATGACACGGCTACCATCCATTTGAGTAATAAAAATCTTGCCAACAGACTACCTTCCATAATGACATACTACCATCCAATGGAGTGACAAAAATCTCGACAATAGACTACCTTCCATAATGACATGGCTACCATCAATTGGAGTAACAAAAATATCGACAACAAACTACCTTCCATAATGACAAGGCTAACATCCATTAGATTAACAAAAATATCGACAACATACTACCTTCCATACTAACAAGACTACCATCCATTAGAGTAACAAAAATCTCGAGAACAGACTACCTTCAATAATGACAAGGCTACCATCCATTAGAGTAACAAAAATCTCGACAACAAACTATCTTCCATAATGACAAGGCTACCATCCATAGGAGTAACAAAAATCTCGCCAACAGACTACCTTCCATAATGACAAGGCTACCATCCATTAGAGTAACAAAGATATCGACAACAGACTAATTTCCATAATGACAATGCTACCATCCATTGGAATAAAAAAAATATTGATAATAGACTACCTTCCATAATGACAAGGCTACCATCCATAAGAGTAACAAAAATATCTACAAGAGACTATGTTCCATAACGACAAGGCTACCATCAATTCTAGTAACCAAAATCTGGACAACAGACTACCTTCTATAATGGCAAGGCTACCATCCAATTGAGTAACAGACACATCGATAACAGTCTACCTTCCATAATGACAAGGCTACAATCCAATAAGTAACATAGATATCAACAACATACTACCTACCATAATGACAAGGATACTATCTATTGGAGTAACAAAAATCTAGACAATAAACTATCTTCCATAATGACAAGGCTACCATCTATTGGAATAACAAAAATATCGAGAATAGACTACCTTACATAATGACAAGTCTACCATCCAATGGAATAACAAAAATCTCGACAACAAGCTACCTTCCATAATGACAAGTCTACCATCCATTGGAGTAACAAAAATCTGAACAACATACTACTTTCCATAATGACAATGCTACCATCCATTGGAGTAACAAAGATATTGACAACATGCTACCTTCCATAATAATAAGGCTACCATCCATTGGAGTAACAACAATATCGACAACAGACTACCTTCCATAATGACAAGGCTACCATCCCTTGGAGTAACAAAGATATTGACAATATGCTACCTTCCATAATAATAAGGCTACCATCCATTGGAGTAACAAAAATCTCGACAAAAGACTACCTTCCATAATGACAAGGTTACCATCCATTGGAATAACAAATATCTCGACAACAGACTACCTTCCATAATGACAAGGCTACCATCCAATGGAATAAAAAATTCTCGACAACAGACTACCTTCCATAATGACAAGGCTACAATTCATTAGAGTAACAAAATTCTGAACAACATACTACCTTCCATATTGACAAGGCTACAATCCATTGGAGTAACAGAAATCTCAACGACAAACTACCTTCCATAATTATAAGGCTAACACCCATTGGAGTATCAAAAATCTCGACAATAGACCACCTTCCATAATCATAAGGCTACCACCCATTGGAGTATCAAAAATATCGACAACAGACTTCCTTCCATAATGACAAGGCTATCATCAATTGGAGTAAAAAAATCTAAACAACATACTACCTTCCACAATGACAAAGCTACCATTCATTGGAGTAACAAAAATCTCGCCAACAGACTACCTTCCATAATGACAAGGCTACCATCCATTGGAGTAACAATAATCTCGACAACAGACTACCTTCAATAATGACTAGGCTACCATCCATTAGAGTAACAAAGATATCGACAACAGACTACCTTCCATAATGACAATGCTACCATCCATTGGAATAAAAAAAATATCGATAATAGACTACCTTCCATAATGACAAGGCTACCATCAATTCTAGTAACCAAAATCTGGACAACAGACTACCTTCTATAATGGCAAGGCTACTATCCATTGGAGTAACAGAAAAATCGTCAACAGTCTACCTTCCATAATGACAAGGCTACAATCCAATGAGTAACATAGATATCAACAACATACTACCTACCATAATGACAAGGATAATATCTATTGAAGTAACAAAAATCTAGACAACAAACTATCTTCCATAATGACAAGGCTACCATCTATTGGAATAACAAAAATATCGAGAATAGACTACCTTACATAATGACAAGTCTACCATCTAATGGAATAACAAAAATCTCGACAACAGACTACCTTCCATAATGACAAGTCTACCATCCATTGGAGTAACAAAAATCTGAACAACATACTACTTTCCATAATGACAATGCTACCATCCAATGGAGTAACAAAGATATTGACAACATGCTACCTTCCATAATAATAAGGCTACAATCCATTGGAGTAACAAAAATATCGACAACAGACTACCTTCTATAATGACAAGGCTACCATCCATTGGAGTAACAAAGATATTGACAACATGCTACCTTCCATAATAATCAGGATACCATCCATTGGAGTAACAAAAATCTCGACAAAAGACTACCTTCCATAATGACAAGGTTACCATCCATTGGAATAACAAATATCTCGACAATAGACTACCTTCCATAATGACAAGGCTACCATCCAATGGAATAAAAAATTCTCGACAACAGACTACCTTCCATAATGACAAGGCTACAATCCATTAGAGTAACAAAAATCTGAACAACATACTACCTTCTATATTGACAAGGCTACAATCCATTGGAGTAACAGAAATCTCAACGACAAACTACCTTCCATAATTATAAGGCTACCACCCATTGGAGTATCAAAAATCTCGACAATAGACCACCTACCATAATCATAAGGCTACCACCCATTGGAATATCAAAAATATCGACAACAGACTTCCTTCCATAATGATAAGGCTATCATCAATTGGAGTAACAAAAATCTAAACAACATACTACCTTCCATAATGACAAGGCTACCTTTCATTGGAGTAACAAAAATCTCGACAATAGAATTCCTTCCGTAATGACAAGGCAACCATCCATAGGAGTAACAAAAGTCTGAACAAAAGACTACCTTGTATAATGACAAGGCTATCATCCATTGGAGTAACAGAGATAGCGTTCACAGACTACCTTCAATAATGACAAGGCTACCATCCATTGTAGTAACAAAAATCTTGACAAAATACTACCTTCCATAATGACAAGGTTACCATCCATTGGAATAAAAAAAATTTCGACCACAGACTACCTTCCATAATGACAAGGCTACCATCCATTGGAATAAAAAAATTTTCTACAACAGACTACCTTCAATTATGACAAGGCTACCATCCATTGGAGTATCAAAAATCTGGACAACAAACTACCTTCCATAATGACAAGGCTACAATCCATTGGAGTAACAAAAATCTCAACGACCGACTACCTTCCATAATGATAAGGCTACCATCCATTGGAGTAACAAAAATCTCGACAAATAACTACCTTCCATAATGAGAAGGTTACCATCCATTGAAATAACAAAAATCTCGACAACAGACTACCTTCCATAATGACAAGGCTACAATCCATTGGAGTAACAGAAATCTCAATGACAAAATACATTCCATAATGACAAGGCTACTTCCATTGGGGTAACAAAAATCTTGACAACAGACTACCCTCCATAATGACAAGGCTACCATCCATTGGAGTGACAAAAATCTCAACAATGAACTACCTTCCATAATGACAAGGCTAACATCCATTAGATTAACAAAAATATCGACAACATACTACCTTCCATACTAACAAGACTACCATCCATTAGAGTAACAAAAATCTCGAGAACAGACTACCTTCAATAATGACAAGGCTACCATCCATTAGAGTAACAAAAATCTCGACAACAGACTACCTTCCATAATGACAAGGCTACCATCCATTGGAGTAACGAAAATTTCGACAACATACTACCTTCCATAATGACACAGCTACCATCCATTTGAGTAACAAAAATCTTGCCGACAGACTACCTTCCATAATGACATACTACCATCCAATGGAGTGAAAAAAATCTCGACAATAGACTACCTTCCATAATGACATGGCTACCATCCATTGGAGTAACAAAAATATCGAAAACAAACTACCTTCCATAATGACAAGGCTAACATCCATTAGATTAACAAAAATATCGACAACATACTACCTTCCATACTAACAAGACTACCATCCATTAGAGTAACAAAAATCTCGAGAACAGATTACCTTCAATAATGACAAGGCTACCATCCATTAGAGTAACAAAAATCTCGACAACAGACTATCTTCCATAATGACAAGGCTACCATCCATTGGAGTAACAAAAATCTCGCCAACAGACTACCTTCCATAATGACAAGGCTACCATCCATTGGAGTAACAATAATCTCGACATCAGACTACCTTCAATAATGACTAGGCTACCATCCATTAGAGTAACAAAGATATCAACAACAGACTACCTTCCATAATGACAATGCTACCATCCATTGGAATAAAAAAAATATTGATAATAGACTACCTTCCATAATGACAAGGCTACCATCCATTAGAGTAACAAAAATATCTACAAGAGACTATGTTCCATAACGACAAGGCTACCATCAATTCTAGTAACCAAAATCTGGACAATAGACTACCTTCTATAATGGCAAGGTAACCATCCATTGGAGTAACAGAAACATCGACAACAGTCTACCTTCCATAATGACAAGGCTACCATCCAATGAGTAACATAGATATCAACAACATACTACCTACCATAATGACAAGGATACTATCTATTGGAGTAACAAAAATCTAGACAATAAACTATCTTCCATATTGACAAGGCTACCATCTATTGGAATAACAAAAATATCGAGAATAGACTACCTTACATAATGACAAGTCTACCATCCAATGGAATAACAAAAATCTCGAGAACAGACTACCTTCCATAATGACAAGTCTACCATCCATTGGAGTAATAAAAATCTGAACAACATACTACTTTCCATAATGACAATGCTACCATCCATTGGATTAACAAAGATATTGACAACATGCTACCTTCCATAATAATAAGGCTACCATCCATTGGAGTAACAAAAATATCGACAACAGACTACCTTCCATAATGACAAGGCTACCATCCATTGGAGTAACAAAGATACTGACAACATGCTACCTTCCATAATAATAAGGCTACCATCCATTGGAATAACAAATATCTCGACAACATACTACCTTCCATAATGACAAGGCTACCATCCAATGGAATAAAAAATTCTCGACAATAGACTACCTTCCATAATGTCAAGGCTACAATCCATTAGAGTAACAAAAATCTGAACAACATACTACCTTCCATATTGACAAGGCTACAATCCATTGGAGTAACAGAAATCTCAACGACAAACTACCTTCCATAATTATAAGGCTACCACCCATTGGAGTATCAAAAATCTCGACAATAGACCACCTTCCATAATCATAAGGCTACCACCCATTAGAGTATCAAAAATATCGACAAGAGACTTCCTTCCATAATGACAAGGCTATCATCAATTGGAGTAAAAAAATCAAAACAACATACTACCTTCCATAATGACAAGGCTACCATTCATTGGAGTAACTCGCCAACAGACTACCTTCCATAATGACAAGGCTACCATCCATTGGAGTAACAATAATCTCAACAACAGACTACCTTCAATAATGACTAGGCTACCATCCATTAGAGTAACAAAGATATCGACAACAGACTACCTTCCATAATGACAATGCTACCATCCATTACAATAAAAAAAATATCGATAATAGACTACCTTCCATAATGACAAGGCTACCATCCAATGGAATAAAAAATGCTCGACAACAAACTACCTTCCATAATGACAAGGCTACAATCCATTAGAGTAACAATAATCTGAACTACATACTATCTTCCATATTGACAAGGCTACAATCCATTGGAGTAACAAAAATCTCAACGACAAACTACCTTCCATAATTATAAGGCTACCACCCATTGGAGTATCAAAAATCTCGACAATAGACCACCTACCATAATCATAAGGCTACCATAATGACAAGGCTATCATCAATTGGAGTAACAAAAATCTAAACAACAAACTACCTTCCATAATGACAAGGCTACAATCCATTGGAGTAACAAAAATCTCAACGACCGACTACCTTCCATAATGATAAGGCTACCATCCATTGGAGTAACAAAAATCTTGACAAAAGACTACCTTCCATAATGAGAAGGTTACCATCCATTGGAATAACAAAAATCTCGACAACAGACTACCTTCCATAATGACAAGGCTACAATCCATTGGAGTAACAGAAATCTCAACGACAAAATACATTCCATAATGACAAGGCTACCATCCATTGGTGTAACAAAAATATCAACAACAAACTACTATCCATAATGACAAAGCTACATCCATTGGGGTAACAAAAATCTCGACAACAGACTACCTTCCATAATGACAAGGCTACCATCCATAGGAGTAACAAAAATCTCGACAAAAGACTACCTTCCATAATGACAAGGTTACCATTCATTGGAATAACAAAAATATCGACAACAAACTACCTTCCATAATGACAAGGCTACCATCCAATGGAATTAAAAAATTGTAGAAACTGACTACGTTCCATAATGACAAGGCTACCATCCATTGGAGTAACAAAAATCTGAATAACAGACTACCTTCCATAATGACAAGGCTACAATCCATTGGAGTAACAGAAATCTCAACGACAAAATACCTTCCATAATGACAAGGCTACCATCCATTGTTGTAACAAAAATCTCGACAACAGACTACCTTCCATAACTACAAGGCTACCATCCATTGGGGTAACAAAAATCTCGACAACAGACTACCTTCCATAATGACAATGCTATCATCCATTAGAGTAACAAAGATATCGACAACAGACTACCCCCAATAATGACAAGGCTACCATCCATTGGAGTAACAAAAATCTCGACAAAATACTACCTTCCATAATAACAAGGTTAGCATCCATTGGAATAACAAAAATCTCGACAAAAAATTCCATTCCATAATTACAAGGCTACAATCCATTGGAGTAACAGAAATCTTAACAACAGACTACCTTCCATAATGACAAGGCTACCATTCATTGGAGTAACAAAAATATTGACAACAGACTACCTTCCATAATGACAAGGCTACATCCATTGGGGTAACAAAAATATCGACAACAGACTACCTTCCATAATGACAAGGCTACCATCCATTGGAGTAACAAAAATCTTGACAAAAAACTACCTTCCATAATTACAAGGTTACCATCCATTGGAATAACAAAAATCTCGACAAAATACTACCTTACATAATGACAAGGTTATAATCCATTGGAATAACAAAAATCTCGACAACAGACTACCTTCCATAATGACAAGGCTACCATCCAATGGAATAAAAAAAAATTCGACAACATACTACCTTCCATATTGACAAGGCTACTATCCATTGGAGTATCAAAAATCTGAACAACAGAATACCTTCCATAATGACAAGGCTACCATCCATTAGAGTAACAAAAATCTCGACAAAAGACTACCTTCCATAATGACAAGGTTACCATCCATTGGAGCAACAGAAATCTCAACGACAAAATACATTCCATAATGACAAGGCTACCATCCATTGGTGTAACAAAAATATAGACAAAATACTACCTTCCATAATGACAAGGCTACATCCATTGGGGTAACAAAAATCTCGACAACAGACTACCTTCCATGATGAAAAGGCTACCATCCATTGGAGTAACAGAGATATTGACAACAGACTACCTTCAATAATGACAAGGCTACCATCCATTGGAGTAACAAAAATCTTGACAAAAGACTACCTTCCATAATGAAAAGGTTACCATTCATTGAAATAACAAAAATATCGACAACAAACTACCTTCCATAATCACAAGGCAACCATCCAATGGAATAAAAAAATTATCGACAACAGACTACCTTCCATAATGACAAGGCTACCATCCATTAGAGTAACAAAAATATGAACAACAGACTACCTTCCATAATGACAAGGCTACAATCCATTGGAGTAACAGAATTCTCAACGACAAAATACATTCCATAATGACAAGGCTACCATCCATTGGAGTAACAAAAATCTTGACAACAAACTACCTTCCATAATGACAAGGCTATCATCCATTGGAGTAACAAAGATATTGACAACAGACTACCTTCAATTATGACAAGGCTACCATCCATTGGAGTAACAAGAATCTCGATAAAACACTACCTTCCATAATAACAAGGTTACCATCCATTGGAATAACAAAAATATCGACAACAAAATCCCTTCCATAATGACAAGGCTACAATCCATTGGAGTAACAGATATCTTAACGACAGACTACCTTCCATAATGACAAGGCTACCATTCATTGGAGTAACAAAAATATCGACTACAAACTACCTTCCATAATGAAAAGGCTACATCCATTGGGGTAACAAAAATCTCGACAACAGACTACCTTCCATAATGACAAGGCTTCCATCAATTGGAGTAACAAAAATCTCGACAAAAAACTACCTTCCATAATTATAAGGCAACCATCCATTGGAATAACAAAAATCTCAACAAAAGACTACCTTCCATAATGACAAGGTTACCATACATTGGAATAACAAATATCTCGACAACAGACTACCTTCCATAATGACAAGGCTACCATCCATTGGAATAACAAAAATCTCGACAAAAAATTCCCTTCCATAATGACAAGGCTACAATCCATTGGAGTAACAGAAATCTTAACAACAAACTACCTTCCATAATGAAAAGGCTACCATTCATTGGAGTAACAAAAATATCGACATAAGACTACCTTCCATAATGACAAGGCTACATCCATTGGGGTAACAAAAATATCGATAATAGACTAACTTCCATAATGACAAGGCTACCATCCATTGGAGTAACAAAATTCTTGACAAAAAACTACCTTCCATAATTACAAGGCTACCATCTATTGGAATAACAAAAATCTCGACAAAAGACTACCTTCCATAATGACAAGGTGACAATCCATAGGAACACCAAAAATCTCGACAACAGACTACCTTCCATAATGACAAGGCTACCATCCAATGGAATAAAAAAAATTTCGACAACAGACTACCTTCCATATTGACAAGGCTACCATCCATTGGAATATCAAAAATCTGAACAACAGACTACCTTCCATAATGACAAGGCTACCATCCATTGGAGTAACAAAAATCCTGACAAAAGACTACCTTCCATAATGACAAGGTTACCATCCATTGGAGTAACAGAAATCTCAATGACAAAATACATTCCATAATGCCAAGGCTACCATCCATTGGTGTAACAAAAATATCGACAACAAACTACTATCCATAATGACAAGGCTACATACATTGGGGTAACAAAAATCTCGACAACAGACTACGTTCCATAATGACAAGGCTACCATCCAATGGAATAAAAAAAATTCGACAATAGACTACCTTCCATAATGACAAGGCTACCATCCATTGGAGTAACAAAAATCTGAGCAACAGACTACCTTCCAAAATGACAAGGCTACAATCCATTGGAGTAACAAAATCTCAACGACAAAATACATTCCATAATGACAAGGCTACCATCCATTGGTGTAACAAAAATATAGACAACAGACTACCTTCCATAATGACAAGGCTACATCCATTGGGGTAACAAAAATCTCGACAACAGAATACCTTCCATAATGACAAGGCTACCATCCATTGGAGTAACAGAGATATTGACAACAGACTATCTTCAATAATGACAAGGCTACCATCCATTGGAGTAACAAGAATCTCGACAAAACACTACCTTCCATAATAACAAGGTTACCATCCATTGGAATAACAAAAATATCGATAACAAAATCCCTTCCATAATGACAAGGCTACAATCCATTGGAGTAACAAATATCTTAACGACAGACTACCTTCCATAATGACAAGGCTACCATTCATTGGAGTAACAAAAATATCGACAACAAACTACCTTCCATAATGACAAGGCTACATCCATTGGGGTAACAAAAATTTCGACAACAGACTACCTTCCATAATGACAAGGCTAACATGAATTCGAGTAACAAAAATCTCGACAAAAAACTACCTTCCATAATTATAAGGCAACCATACATTGGAATAACAAAAATCTAGACAAAAGACTACCTTCCATAATAACAAGGTTACCATACATTGGAATAACAGATATCTCGACAACCGACTACCTTTCATAATGACAAGGCTACCATCCATTGGAATAACAAAAATCTCGACAAAAAATTCCCTTCTATAATGACAAGGCTACAATCCATTGGAGTAACAGAAATCTTAACAACAGACTACCTTCCATAATGACAAGGCTACCATTCATTGGAGTAACAAAAATATCGACAACAGACTACCTTCCATAATGACAAGGCTACATCCATTGGGGTAACAAAAATATCGATAATAGACTAAATTCCATAATGACAAGGCTACCAGCCATTGGAGTAAAAAAATTCTTGACAAAAAACTACCTTCCATAATTACAAGGCTACCATCCATTGGAATAACAAAAATCTCGACAAAAGACTACCTTCCATAATGACAAGGTTACAATCCATTGGAATAACAAAAATCTCGACAACAGACTACCTTCCATAATGACAAGGCTACCATCCAATGGAATAAAAAAAATTTCGACAACAGACTACCTTCCATATTGACAAGGCTACCATCCATTGGAATATCAAAAATCTGAACAACAGACTACCTTCCATAATGACAAGGCTACCATCCATTGGAGTAACAAAAATCCTGACAAAAGACTACCTTCCATAATGACAAGGTTACCATCCATTGGAGTAACAGAAATCTCAACGACAAAATACATTCCGTAATGACAAGGCTACCATCCATTGGTGTAACAAAAATATCGACAACAGACTACTATCCATAATGACAAGGCTACATCCATTGGGGTAACAAAAATCTCGACAACAGACTACCTTCCATAATGACAAGGCTACCATCCATTGGAGTAACAAAAATCTGAGCAACAGACTACCTTCCATAATGACAAGGCTAAAATCCATTGGAGTAACAAAATCTCAACGAAAAAAAACATTCCATAATGACAAGGCTACCATCCATTGGTGTAACATAACTATAGACATCAGACTACCTTCCATAATGACAAGGCTACATCCATTGGGGTAACAAAAATATCGACAACAGAATACCTTCCATAATGACAAGGTTACCATCCATTGGAGTAACAGAGATATTGACAACAGACTATCTTCAATAATGACAAGGCTACCATCCATTGGCGTAACAAAAATCTCGACAACAGACTACCTTCGACAATGACACGGCTTTCATCCATTGGAGTAACAAAGTTATCGACAACAGACTACTTTCAATTATGACAAGGCTACCATCCATTGGAGTAACAAGAATCTCGACAAAACACTACCTTCCATAATAACAAGGTTACCATCCATTGGAATAACAAAAATATCGATAACAAAATCCCTTCCATAATGACAAGGCTACAATCCATTGGAGTAACAGATATCTTAACGACAGACTACCTTCCATAATGACAAGGCTACCATTCATTGGAGTAACAAAAATATCGACAACAAACTACCTTCCATAATGAGAAGGCTACATCCATTGGGGTAACAAAAATTTCGACAACAGACTACCTTCCATAATGACAAGGCTAACATGAATTCGAGTAACAAAAATCTCGACAAAAAACTACCTTCCATAATTATAAGGCAACCATACATTGGAATAACAAAAATCTAGACAAAAGACTACCTTCCATAATGACAAGGTTACCATACATTGGAATAACAAATATCTCGACAACAGACTACCTTCCATAATGACAAGGCTACCATCCATTGGAATAACAAAAATCTCGACAAAAAATTCCCTTCTATAATGACAAGGCTACAATCCATTGGAGTAACAGAAATCTTAACAACAGACTACCTTCCATAATGACAAGGCTACCATTCATTGGAGTAACAAAAATATCGACAACAGACTACCTTCCATAATGACAAGGCTACATCCATTGGGGTAACAAAAATATCGATAATAGACTAAATTCCATAATGACAAGGCTACCATCCATTGGAGTAAAATAATTCTTGACAAAAAACTACCTTCCATAATTACAAGGCTACCATCCATTGGAATAACAAAAATCTCGACAAAAGACTACCTTCCATAATGACAAGGTTACAATCCATTGGAATAACAAAAATCTCGACAACAGACTACCTTCCATAATGACAAGGCTACCATCAAATGGAATAAAAAAAATTTCGACAACAGACTACCTTCCATATTGACAAGGCTACCATCCATTGGAATATCAAAAATCTGAACAACAAACTACCTTCCATAATGACAAGGCTACCATCCATTGGAGTAACAAAAATCCTGACAAAAGACTACCTTCCATAATGACAAGGTTACCATCCATTGGAGTAACAGAAATCTCAACGACAAAATACATTCCATAATGACAAGGCTACCATCCATTGGTGTAACAAAAATATCGACAACAGACTACTATCCATAATGACAAGGCTACATCCATTGGGGTAACAAAAATCTCGACAACAGACTACCTTCCATAATGACAAGGCTACCATCCAATGGAAT